>CM053507.1:36764033-36825751 GCA_028627145.1 Eidolon dupreanum
CTGAAAGAGTGATTCAGAGCAAGGGATTGTGTGCGTGCGTGCGTGCGTGTGTGTGTGGGGGGGGGGGCGGGGGGACTGAAGGAAAGGGTGATTCAGAGCAATGGACCCAGGGTACAACTTGTGAGTTCTTGGAGAGATAGATGGGTAGAGACCAATGAAAACTCTGAAGGCAAACTTGATCATTTCACAGTATGCCTTGATGATCCGATTAAATACACACACACCCACATGCACACATGTCTATACACATGCAAATTTAATGACGACTGACTTCAGTGCACCTTAGAAGTATACATAGATTGCCCTTAGATGAAAGATTTGCTATAGAATACTTAATTATAATGTGTCTGTATTTTAGCTAGAGCTGCCTTTCAAAGACTTCACTGCTAAAAAACAACCAAAATGAGAGCCTCTTTTTGGTGTAAACAGAGAAGCTTGAAAAAAATTACTGTAGTTCATGTTTCATTTAGTTGAAGGATGTTTTGATGGCAAAAGTAGATGTGAAGGTTTTATCAGGCATCCTGGACCTCGACGTAAAACAAAAAGTTTGGTTTTTACTAAAAAAAAAAAATCTATTTATTATATTAAATTTATAATACACATAAAAACATGAGGGAAAAACCATCCATAGTTGACCACAGCTAACATTTAATGTAGTTCCTTTTAATTGTGTATATTTTAACAAATTCTATCATTGAAACTGATCTTGCTATTTATTAGTAGGTACCTTCAGGCGCCCCCCTCTGACCATAAAACACAGGTAACTGTGTCAAATGACCCAGGTTTTTAGTCTGCTAACCTACATTTTGTGTTCATGTTTAGGCTGACACAGATTTCAGATTTCAAGCTGAAAGGAACCTCAGGGATTACATTCATTTTCCTAGAACAGTGGTTCTCAAAGTGTAGACCCCAGAACAACTTTTACTTCATCTGTGAGCTGGTTAGAAATGCAGAATCGTGGGCCCCACTCCCACCAGCTGCATATGCATCTCTGAGAAAGGGGCCCAGGAAAGAATGTTTTAACAAGCTCTCCAGGGGATTCCGGTGCACATTCAAGTTTGAGAACCAGTGCTGGAGATCACTAGCTAGTGATAGTCACAAATCCACAGCAAGACCTGGGAATAACATGTTTGATGGTGTGGGACCCACACAGTGACTTGCACAGAGTAGGTACTTAATAAGTATTATTGAATAAAAGAACTGTCTCCTAAATTCTCCCAAATTTCTAACCCTTTTCCCATACCTTTTTGAATAGATATCACCTAAATTTGCCCTTGAAGCAAGCATTTATTTTCCCCAGAATTCTCTTTGGTCCCTATTAAAGTTTTTTCTTAACTTTCCTCATTCTAGGGCCTTACTATTCAAAGTGTGGGCAGCAGACCAGCAGCATAGGCATCACCTCTCAGCTTCTTAGAAACATGGAATCTCAGGCCCCACTCTAGACCTACTTAATCAGAACCTGTATTTTAACACAATCTACCTCAAATAGGTGATGCATTTACACATTAATGCTTGAAAAGCAATCTTCTAGGGAGCCAATTGTGACTCTTAATCCTGCTCAGGTGTATTTTGTAATAAGTACATATTGGTGTTACACTATGCAACACTCATTTACTCATTCATTCAACAAGTATTTCTTGAGTGCCTACTATGTGCAAGGATGGGTGGTATGGAAATACAAAGATGAAAAAGATGTGGTCTCAGACTCTGAGGAATGTACAACTAATAAAGGAGATAGTGTACAACATTAGTTACGACACTAAGAAGGATATGGTAAGAGTCTTCCAAGGAGTCTAAGATATTGGCATTTAGAGAGGACAGAAAATACTTCCTCCTCAGGTAGAACAGGATAAATTAGTTATCCAACTTGCAAATTTGATTATGGTATAAAAACAAGAAGGTTATAGTTCTAGCAGTGACTTTAGAAGGTCTCCTAAAAACATGGCAGAATATAGAAGAAAGCACACCTTTGAAAACAGAGAGGCCTGAGTTCAGATCCAGCCAGGTAACCTTGGGAAGGTTACTTAGAGTCTCTGAAGCTAACTTCCTCATCTACAAGAGAACATAGTACCTATATTTCAGGGTTGTTCAGAGGATTCGGGGGAGTGCTTGTGCAGTTCCTATAACAGTGTCTGGCAGTAGGCACATGAGGCACTCAACAATGGTATTATTGTTGCTGTTGCTGTTCCCAAGATTCCTTGTGACCTGTAGCCTGTCTCCCTTGATATAAGGAACATGGCAGGAGTTCCTAGAATGTGACCACATTCAGGAGTGTGGGATCTGGCCTAACAAGGTTTCAGCCATTAGTTCTTAGTCATCACTCTGCAGCACTTTCTTCATATTTCAATCTTGATTGGTACACAAAACCTGAAAATTATGTGCATTTCTATGAAAATCATTTATTGATATGCACAAAAACCATCAAGTTAATTTATGTTTATATGATAGTATAGATCTAGTTATTTTGAAATAGTTTTGAGTCTAGACTGAATAAATAAATGGGTTTCCATAGAAAGTATTGGTATTGTGTATACATGGTTTCTGTTCCTCTTATTCCACCTAGACCAATTTGCACCTAAGCTCATCTTGCATCTGGTAATCCCAGAAGCCACCAGGCTGCAGAATTTAGGATGAATCCTCTCCTCTCCTGTCTTCTTCCTATTTTTCCTTCTTTTTCCTCCTCCTGCTCCTGCTTTTTCTTCTTCTTCCCCCACCGCCAAACTACTGACATTTTATATAAATGCTAAGGCAGTCAAAATAGTAGTATCTAGTGCCTATCTCATAATCCTTAAGAGGTCTTCATAATCTGTAAGGGAAACCTGATAGTATTTTGAAAATGTTAAAGACTCATAAAATAGTAAATGTTGTTCCCTGCTATTTCTCTAAAGAAGAAAAAAAATGTCTCACAGCCCAAAAGATCCTAAGGAACAAGTGGGCAAGCAAACAGTCTTGCCAATTACTCTTAAATACCAAGTTTTTAAAGCTCCAAGTATCTGACTCTCCTGTGGACAAACTCACACAGGGAGCCCCACAAAACCAGCATTTCCATCAGTTAGGGCACTCATACACTGATCACTTGTAACTCTTCTAACAATTAAAGGAGTTCTATTGATAATTATTATATTATTTTTATAATATAGTATAAATGGATTATTATTTTTATAATCCAGAATGGTCCTAGGAAGCAGGCATGTACAGCCATCCTACCAAAAGGCAAGAAAAGATAATGAGATTTTGAGCAAAGGTAATGGTAGATAAGGAGATATAGGCAAATATTATTTTTCTGCATTTAACAATGTTTGGTGAAATAGTGTATTTATAAAATCCATCCCCTCTACTACAGCTTGATAGGACCTTCGTAAACTGCTTAAAAATATACCGCATCTCACTTATTCAACAAGCTCAGCTACATGGAACATAGCCTAGAATTGAGTCTCTGAGTGGCAAAGCACACCCACAAACATTCTTGTGCCTAAGAAAACAAAAAAGAGGAGCCCTTCAAACCTTCCCTCACAGCTTACCAAATCTTCCTTGAAATTCAACTCATTAATAAATTCAGTTAACTAATGCAAGCCACAGTCCATGGCAATAAAAAGTCTCATATCAGAAAATATAATGGGCCTGGCACACTCTTAAGCAGTAAGGGACCTGATAGCCTCATTAGAAGATGGACAAATGGAAGAATCCAAAGCATCGTCTCTGTGGCCTGTAAACCCATAGCCTCTGAAGACGTCACCGTTCACAAGATGGCACATAAACTGGTGTTCATCCATATGATCTTGAGTCAAGAAGAAAGTTATAATTTAAGTAGAGAAGCAGTTTAATGACATAGAACACTGACAATGGAGTCAGAAAGACCTAGGTTATAGTTCTAACTCTGCCATTCACTAGCTTTTAACCTTGGGTAAATTATTTTATCTTGCTTAAACATTGTTAGCATTAGCATCATCTGCAAAATACCTTCCTAAGGATGATAATAGTGATGAAGCATGATCATGTTTTGAAAATGTCCAGCTCTGAGCCTGCCATATAGAAGCTGATCAATCAATTAAAGTTCTTATTCATAATAATAAAAAGTTCAGTATGTTCAATTTAATAAGGATGTTATCCTGAATAACAAGAGATGTTACAAGATTATCACTACTGGGGTCTTCCCCTATGTGGTCCTAACTGAGCCAGTTTAAGGCGACAGATGTTATGGCTTACATTAGTATAAAAATCAAATATCCAGGCATGGTCATGTAAACAAGAATAATACAAGTAGCGGATGCTCATAGATGGAAGACCGGAAAGTGGTTGGGAGCAGCATAGACGTGATACCTCAGGGACTGAGTTCAGGCAATAATAGAATACCCAGGATTACAAAGTCCTCTTTTTGAAGCTGGGGCTAGAATCATGAGGCAGACCATTTGACCAGCCTGAGTAAGATTTATAAAAAAGAAAAAGAAAAGTTTCTTTAAATAAAAGTTAGGGTTTGGATGTTCTTGTAGTAAAATTGTTTACAAATGGATTATAATTCCTGGAGAAGTAATGAGTTTTCCAGGATATTCAAATATAACTTAAAAGCCTCTTGATATGGGTGTTATTGAATGGATTTAAGCATTGACTGGAAAACTGAGTTACAACACCTTATAACGGTCCTTTCTAAAATGGTTTAAATTATAAAACAATATTTCACATATGTGAAATAATTTAAAGATTCATAAAAATGCTAAGTAAATCAGATGCTATTGTAAATAGTTTATTTTTCTGAATATAAAGTGAATGTAAGTTAATTGAAGAAATTCATAAGGTATCAAAAATATGTATACAACAAGAGAAAATAATCATTCCACTATTCCAGATTCAACCATCATAAATATTTTCTTTTAGTCTTTCTTCCATGGGTTTTTTCCTGAAGTTGAGAACATATTGCACATATAATTTTTATACTACATATTTTGCTTTGTTATAATCATTTGTGTGTCATCAAAAAATGTTTTACAAAACATTTTAAGGTTGCAAAATATTACATTATCTCGATATAGCAAATTTGGGCTTTAAGCTCACTTCCCAGGTAGGAATCGTGTTCTGCCATTTTACGAACTGTGTGAATTTGAAGAAACCTCTGTGCCTGTTTCTTCATCTATCAAATGTGAATAATAGCACTACCTACCTCATATTTTTTATAAGGATTAAATGAATTGATGCATGTAAAGTACTTAAAAATGTGTTCAATAAATCTTAATTATTACTGTTGCTACTCATTTCCCTAATATGAACCATTTAGATTGTTTTCAATTTTTTCACTAGTATAAATGATTCTGTGACACACGTGTTAATAGTAAATGAGTTTTTAAAGATATTCTTCACAGTCCAAACTCTTCAGCCATTTTTTCATTTGTTTCAGCTGTTTGCTTTAGCTGTAAAGCAATGGATGAATAGATGCTACTGATCAGGAACCACTGGCTTTGCCAGTATGTTTTTTTTGAAGGAAGAACAATATCTCTTTCTATTGTTTCCTTTCCTCTTTTTTATTCTGATACAATACACATAAAGTTTACCATTACAGACATTTAGTACATACACAATGTTGTGCAAGTTGCCAATATGTTTTCAGGTTACTTTTCCCAAAGGTAGTCAAATATAATGTATAGAAAGGAAGAAAGAAAAAATAAACATTATTAGTCTTAAAATATCTCTCATGGAAAAGGAAAAATAATTTTCTCATTCTCAAATTTCAATACAAAATGGTCAAGTCTAATCATTATATTATAACTACCTTCAATACTCTCTGGAATATATACATACTTATTAAAACTTCAATCGCCTATATCTGTGGAGTCAGGAAGATGACATCTAAGAGGGAATTAACACTCAAGGAGTCCTATTATAGTTCAGGCATCGTGGAAGATGGTTGGTGTAAATTACAAAGACTACAGTTGTAACCATTGTCTTCCATATTACAAATGAGGAAACTGAGGTTTGGAGATGTGCAGCAATTTGTCTAAATTTACATAGCTATAAAATAGTAGAGCTGGGACTCAAATTCAGATCTACCTGACTCCCAAGTTCCATGCTTTTTGTTATACCATACTGCTTATTGATATGTGTGTAATATTATCCTAAGAGAAAGAGATTCTCTGAAAGCTACAATAGAAATTCCAATAACCATCTCGACTGAAAACCGTAAGTCTATAAACCAGGGAATCTACTTTTTGTAGCTTTTCTTAGTGGTTGAACTATTTCTCCTAACATTTCATCCTCCTCTATTGCTGTCAGTATATTGCCTAGATATTTCAGCATCCCTGAAAGGGTTATTCTGCATGGATTAGGCACTGGAACCCTCAGCTTTATGCCAAAACACACACAGGCTTGTTGACCCAACAAGAAACTGCTTGTAGAGCAACTTTACATAAACCAAAATCACAGATCTCAAAAGCTTTCTCTCTTCTTCTGTCACAGTTATTTTTTTCATATCTGACAACAAACATACACAACTATCAAGAAGAAAGGGAAACAAATGTTTTTTAATAGGAAGAATTGCTAGAATTTAGTGATAGAAATTAGCAGTGGAAAGTAGGATCTTTTGTTCATAATCTCATTCTCTCCAAAGCCTTGCTCATGTCCTTGAGTTTTCTGCGATGCTTAATTTCTCATTTGCACAACAGGTATAATTTTAAACCAGTGGCTTTGGAGCACATAAAATTATATTCACGGAGCGCTTCGTTTTGAGAAGGGTGAGAAAGTCTTGAATGCAGGTATGGAGCCCTAGCACTGCACTAAGCACAAGAAAAATACTGATACTGAATAGGAACCAGCTGCCTTATGAACATGGTCCCCTCATCCAACTAGCCCTGAATGGATTAGTGTGTTGTGGCTGCTGAGTTCAACTTCCCTGACACTAACATAGCTGCGCTGCAGGAATGTCCTGTAATTTACTGATAGTGGAAGCCACTAAATTTTGAATATATTACATATTGAGTAGGTTATATGTTCCCACCATCCTTCTTCTCTGTTCCTGACATGTTCATATAGAGGCCCCTTTCCGCTTCCTCTGTTTTTACCTTACTTAACTTGCACCTCTCACTCCCATTCCACCCGTACCCTCTGAGGCACTGTATGATTTTCCAGAGATATTACTAACCTTCTTCAAGGAAAAAGAAAAAGAGCTAGCAAATGCTGTAAACCTTAGGAGGGAAAAATTTCTTCCTAGCTGACCACAATTGACAACCCTACTATTTAGTCCAAACAGAAATCATCAATTTTAAGTTTACCTTCAATTTTTAAGTGGGGTCAGAGTTTTCCACTCCTGTATCATGTTCACTGCTTGTGGTGGTTGTGGGAGGTGGGGGTCAGTATGGATCCATAGAACACAATACTCTTTTTTTCAGAGTGACATTCCTCTGCCCAGACAAAATTAACTCCATCAGCAGTTCACAAAACAATGACTGTGCATATTCACAATGAACTCTCCATTAAAATCTAGACTCTTCCAGGGCATTTTAACCAAAAAAAAAAAAAAAACTGTGAAGAGTTAAGTTTCTCTTTCTTTCTTTCCCTTCTCCCCTCTACACACTCCAAAGTGATATCAATATTCTGTGTAACTCTTTGAATGTTCCATAGGTTATAATAGTAAAAAGGCAATGGGATTTCATTTCAGTCTTTCAGTAGATAATGAGGAAGTATATTCCAGAAAAAGGAAAGTATTAGAGAGACATTTTATAGTTTATCAAGATACGAATACTAGTAACTGATGATTGTAACCAAAATTTTTTAAAAAGCATTGAATATGATTATCATATAGAAAGCCTCAAAGGATTGCTTCAAATGACTTTATGACAGGCTAGTGACTTCTGGATATTTGAACTGGTAGGACACTCAATGCTCCCTAAGTCACTCTACCAACATGGTTGTTTATTCCACCTATGGACTATAGGTTCAATTTTCTAGGGTGCGACTATAGAACATTAAAAATCAGCTTATAGAATAGTTTTAGTCAAGCAAATTATTAGGAAAAAATCATTGAAACCTATCCTTTAGACAGTTTGGAAAATATCTATCAAAATTTCAAATGCAATAATACCTTTAATATAACAATTCTACATCTAGGAATTTATAATAATGAAATACATGTACACAGAATGGCATATATACAAAGTTATTTATGGCATCATTGTTTGTAATAGTAAATTATTGGAAATAATAACAAAAACTTTTTTAGAAATTTAGAAATAAAAATTCATTTTAGAAATAAGAAAAATTCATAAATAAAAATATTTTTAAATAAATTGTAGTAGATCTATGCAGCAGAATATGAAGTCATAAAAAAGGAATGAAGAACCTCTATATGAATTGATATAAAAAGCTCCACGAGAGCTAAATTTAAATTAGCTGTTAAATTTTAAAAACATAAATTATTGCTAGAAAACTACACAAGAAACTAATTAATATCAACTGCGAGGAGGGGAATTAGGTGGCTGAATTTTGAACTATAGGAAATAGTTTGGTCAGTTAAATCAAAACAATTGATGTGGACAAGGCCTCAAAAAATAAAATATTACAATTCATGTATCTTTTAAACTGCCATGCAACAGAAAAACTGCTTTAAATATTCCTCTTACAAATGCTAGACTCCAAGATAAAAAAAAAAAAATTAGTAAAAAATAAGATAAATATGCAGATCAACAATAAAAAGACTATAATTATATAGTTTATAATATATGTATATATACAAACACGATGAAAGGCAATTTGTTTACAATTGTACTATGTAGGCATCATTATTTATTTTATTAATTAAGGGAACAATGATCATTCTTTATTCTCTTAAATATATTTTGAGCACCTACAAGGTCCCAGTACCAGGTGGGAGTCTGGAAACTCAGTGTTGAATAAGACAGACATGGTCTCTGACCTCCTGGACAGTTCTGGTACTTTAGCTACTGAGGACGGAAAATGTTCCTTTTTTGGAACGATACATGCAACATCAATAGCTGTTTTCCCAGCTCAGTAAAATAGTAAACATTCAAATGTGAAAGGGAAACAGCTGGAGCAGCTGGATACAATTTAACTTTACGTGAAAATAAAAAATAATTCTTAGACATAGATTACTTCTCCCCCACACACAGGAGTAACTCCAGTTCAGGAGGCATAGGAAAACTCTTACTTGTGTCTCCGTCTCCTTCCTGTACAAGCACACCTTCCTCAGCCCAGAAGAAGGAAAACACAGGAGCACTTTTAACAAGGTTCCATAATTTATGACTGGAATAAATGATAGTTTGCTGGATATAAGCTGTTTTTGTGATATGTGCTCTATTTTTAGAGAATCTAGAAACACGTTGTTTAAAACTTGTGAGAAAATGATAACACAGTCTTTATCAGGATTCATTAGCCATACTTGCTCCTTTTATTTGACTTTTAGCATACAATCATAAATCTCCCCAAAGTAGCAAAGCATCCTTTGGTGAAAGGTGACATAGGGGATGGTCTTCAAGAAAAGCAACAGCGGTGAAGGGAGAATAAGGAGAAGATGGTAAGAGTAACTTCATCCTCGAGTGCCTTCTTCACACATGAGAGACATTGTACTTCAGATATAAGATGCTCTCCCACCTGAGACAACTGGAGTCAGAGAAGGAGAGTAATCCCTAAATAAGGGAATTAACAGAAGGCACGAATGGCTAATTGATGATACACGTTCCATTCAAGCCTGGGTAAATCACAAGGAGACAACAGGGAGGCCCACTGCCTGGGGAATACCCGGACTGCAAAGATGGAAAAACAACATAATCACAAATAGAACATCAAGAACATGTTGAATAGCTAAACTGGCCTCATCACTGATAATTTGATCAAGTGGGTTTCTGCCTCTGTTTCCATAATTCTCTTTAACAATTATTGTATATTACACACTTCGAAGGTATGCACAAATTTCACAAGCAATAAGCCTTCAGGAAAACAATATAGACTTTGCAAACCCAAGTTCCTCTGATGAATAAGAAATATCATTTGTATAACATTTAATTGTACACAGAAAAGGAAACAGCCTCTATTATATCACTGCATTTCTTTTGGTTACCAGAATAGTAGATATGATTTGAAGCAACTGTATGTCACTGACTTTGTCCTATGAAGAATTTCAATCTGCCTCATAGTTTGCAAGACCACACACTTTCAAATGTCTAGCACACACAATAGAAATAGTGAGTGTTGTAACTCATGCATTGAGACAAGGAAGGGAGGAACATAAATATACTAACATGAGGTGAATTGGTGAGAACAAATTTACTGTTGAAAATTCTAATATCCCACAGAAATAGTTCAGTGTTGTCTACTTATCACATACAGATTGGACACCAAAGTTTTTTATTTGTTAGAACCATATAGGTTTTTGTATATTTGAGTATTAAAACATCAAGATGCTAATGTAATTCTCTTATGGAAATAGCCCACAAAGTAGTCTCTTTTGGTTTATGGAAAAGTAAGTCCTGTAAAGTGAAGAGAAATGAAACCTATATCTTGTATTTATCACACTTCAAAAAGTTAATGTGACAAACAGTAAATTTTCATGGATCTCATTCATGCTTATTCCTTACCAAATTTTGACTGTTTGGCCAAGTAACTTCTAAAAAAGCAATGGTAGGCAATTTGTTTTTGATAAGTATAAGCAATCTAAAAGTAGGCCTGATGCAGTTTGGTGCAGAATGTCAATAATATATTTAAAAATCAGTTTTTATAAATAGGAAAGATGATACAGCCTTTGAAGTCACTTTCCACCTTTATTACTTGGTAATTTTAAGGAGTTGATAATGATTTTAGGTCCATAAATATGTAACTGCAAATAAAATCATTTGCATAAAGAAAAGTTCACTAACATTTTAGAATTCCTAAGGAATTTGGGACCATCTTAAACCACAAAATCTGAAATCTTCTAGTTATGTAAATTCCAATAGTAGCAGCAGATGGCCAATACAAAATGTTTACAAATGAATAGTTTTGAGTATCACTATCTATGTGAGTTGATAGAGCAATTGATAGAAAATAAGATTGTAACCTGATTAAAAGAGGCCTTCAAAAAACTCTGAAATTATTAGCTTTCCTAAAATTCATCTTTTGGGTGTTCTGCACTGTTTTGCTTTCTCAGCAGCTACCTTCCTTTTCTCCTTTCGTGTCCTTCATTCACCAGATATTTTTGGAGTGCACTAGGATCAGAGCAGCAAATAAGACAGGCAAAGATTTTATAGTCCAGATTTACTTACCTTTGGGCCTTCATTAATCACCAGCTACTCATACCATTCTCATCAAGGTTGCAAAAGTTATAACAGTCCTCTCTTAAATCCTAGATTTCGTTGAGTAAACATAAAACCTTATTTTTTAAAGCCAAGCCCATACAATAATTTCAGTAGCATGGCAAGTGTGACCTTTAAGTCTGTTAGCTACTTCCTTAGCCCATCTATTCTAGGCCAAGGTCATTCTTTACATTTTTTAACTTTTTTGCATTCACCTCATCTTATATTTTGACCATTGTAATATATTTATTCATTATTTAATTTTTATTATAGTAGACTATATTTCACAGTTAATTTAAAGCAAATGTCTCAATGCCCTGATGAAAAGTGAAATATTTGGTAAATTAAATGAGTTTTTTTGCACTAGTTTCTGAATTTTCACTCTTTAGGCAGATGTTATAAGATTGTATGAAATATAGTTTCTATGTTTCTGGATTTAAAAGCCAATAAAACTTCCCCAAAACTACAGAGATGTACAGAAAACTGCCACCAAAAAGATGTTAAGAACAATTAGCTATTACCACCATTATATAATTTAAAAAATGAACATTTTAACATGTAAAAGTAAGAAATTAGATAATCTCAGTGTAAAAGATAGTCCTAACTTTAACTGGATCAATTTAATGATGAAAAATTTACTATGTTGTTCTGATATTTAACTATTTCACCATAAACGGGTGAAAATTTAATCATGAATCACTGCCTAGGAACCACTGGTATAGATAATGCCAAGTCTAGACAGGACAATTATTTTAGAAAGATACTTGTGAACATTGTGCTGCCTCTATTAAGGGTTAGATAAATCATTATTAGGCTTTGCTGACCAAAATAACTATAAGTTCTTAAGACTTAAAAAAAAAATCTTACTGCTACTTCTAGATCAGATTTTCATAAAGTCGTTTTATAAATGAGGGAATGTATCCTATTCTTAAAAAGCAACTTCTGAGAGCTTCCAACACTACTTAGGATAAACTATTTGGGGGGTTTTCAACTGTGTTGGAGAATTTTGAAGATCTGCTGTTGTATCTAAGACCTCAAGTTGGGTCTATAGGGGAGTAAAATATCTGTTACCTATTTGATAGTTTGATTCACATGTCCTCTCAAAAAAAATGAATTCCAGATGTAGAAACCACAAATTTCCATAAACATTCTCAGGGAGGCAGACAATATAACTTTTCTGTTAAAAGTGAAAAAAAAAAGCTTTGACGGACTACTGCATAAATGTGTTCCAGCTCCTCCCATGTGTGAATGAATGGGAGGCAGTCACTGCAAGGGAATTCTCATTCCAACCGTATGTGAAAATAGAGTAGTGATGCCTCCAAGTTTGAAATGATGCCATTTCCAGATATTTCTGTCCAACACAATAAAGATAAAAAATACATTCTGCCCTCGTTTGAATTATTTCTGATTTTTCTTCTAAATATAGAAGTTCATCTCTTACTTTTCCAAAAACAAAATTGATTTGAAATAAAAATGAAGTAATTTGATATCATCATGCAGAATAGATTGAGGAGAATGTTAGCCTTAGTTCTGTTAGTTATTAAAGTTAAGAGTATATAGGATAATAATTCTTACTTAGAAAAATAAGGAAAAATTTAATGATGGAGGTGCTATCTCCAAAATAAATGCCTACAATTATGTCACTTATAAATATGTATTTTATCAACACCCCACTTTTCATCAATGAAAGCTTTTTAAAATGTGGTAAATTAATTATTTTGTATCGACATTTGTGTATGCCCATAAAGACATATATAAAACTGTAAAATGTTTCATCAAACAAATTGAATTGCATCTTTGCTCTGTTTTCCAATTATATGTCAGAAATTTGGCACCATGTAAATATATGCTGAACTTCTGTTGCTGATAGTAAAAAAAAAAATAGTAGAAAATTTATGGCAATTACAGTGTACAATAATTTGTATTATGTATGATAATTCATGAGAGTTTGAGAAAATAATAAGAGGATTCTTATTCTGTTATTAGTCACATATATTAAATATATATTATATTACATTACATTACATTTCAATAAATGTGTATTTTGATTTCCTGGAATCTAAGGAGATGTTTTCTATCTGACCAAGCAATTGACTAGTATGGGAAAAATATGCATATTCAGGAATCAATAATTGATCAGTTATAAAACTCTCAAATTCTGGGACTTGTCTCAAAACTCAGCAATCCAGCTTCTGTCTACACATTTTAAAGAAAAATTTCAATTTTTAATCGGTTTATTTGGTGTAATATAGATCCTGTATTATTATTATTATTAGACCCTGTAAAATGGGCATAATTCTGAACCACTGAGATCTCATACAGACATTGTTCATTCACATGGAGTAGTTCTTCCTTCAAACATATTTTTTATTAGGTTTGGATATTGGAACATGAATGGAAGCTCATACTTATGAAAATGAAAAGAAAGAGGAAGGAAGAAAAGGCAGGGAAGAAGATAGAGCCCCGAGGAGAAACTAAAAGTGAAATTTATCTCTGTGTGTATCATTATCATAAAATCTACCCAATAGCAATGTCATTGTTTCATTTATTCAATCAAATATGGGTTAGACGATTACTGAAAATAAGACACCATTAGGGATATGATTTCAATTTCACTTAAGCAGAAAACAGATGGATTCTTTTTCTTCCTATTTTCTATCTTAGTAGCCATAAAGAAAAAAATTAATACCCACCAGGTAGCATAGAGAAATTTATTTTAATTTTAAAAAAATTGAATGGCTAATATATTCAAAAAAATTCAAAATAAAATCTATGAAAATAGTTATACACCAAAAGGTATCTCTCCTATTCTTGCCTCCAATATAGCCCATTACCATTAACTCCTTCAACAACTGTTGGACTACTATGATCAGTTCCCTACTGATGGAGAATTAGTTGTTTCTAGACTTCTGCAAATATAACCAATACCTCCCCCACCACCACCAAAAAAAAAAAAAAAAAACTATTTAAATATCATTTCACATATGTGCAAGTCCATTTATAGGGAAAACTCCAGAAGTGCAACTGCTCGGGCAAAGGGTAATTTGTAATTTTGATAGCTATTTCTAAACTGCCCCACATAGGGGATATGCCAATTTATACTCCTACAAGTAGTGTGCAAGAATATCCTTATTCCTATAGTCTTGTCAATTTATTGTCAAATTTAAGGATTTTGTCAATTGGATAAGTGGGAAATGGTATTTCATTGTAGCTGTAATTTGCACTTATGAAGAGTAAGGTTGAGCATTTTTCATGTTAAGGAGCCATTCATATTTCCTTTTCTAAGAAACATCTGTTTATGTGTTCCATCCATATCCATTATTCTCTTGTATCTAGGAGTTCTTTATATATTAAGGAGGTTAGTCCTTTGTTTGGTGTATGTTACAAATACATGTCTCTTGACTTTATGGTATGTTTTTTGTCATACAGAAGTGCTTTTTTAAAAACTGCAATTTTTTATATAATTTCTGAAGTCATTGTTAAGAATACTTTCCCCACTCAAACATCTGAAGGTTAAAAATAAGTTCTGACATGGAGATTTCTAAAACTGCAATACAGTCAGACTAGAGAATATAATCCAAATCTCTTTCCCCCCGCCCCTCACCTCTACTTGTTGGTCCTCCTCCTAAGTATTGTTTTGAGTCCCTGGAAGGAAACTGAGCTCTCCTAATTCATGCATTTAAGAAGTGGGAAGAGATGAAGTCTGAGGAAGGGTTTATGAAATCGAGTGACAATTCTCAAAACAGCAGCCACCTTAGCACATACCAAGGTAGTGGCAAAAACAGTTGTCATTTACCACCATGCAGGGAGGAAAGCCAGTTTCCCTTAAGACTATCCTATATGAATCAGTAGAAATTATTAATTTTATTGAATTTCAACCCTTGAATACAAGTCTTTTTAATGTTCTGTGTTATAAAATGAGAAATATGTATAAAACACTTCTGCTGCATACTCAACAAAGAATATCTCATCATACTTTGAGTTGCCATACTTTGGAACACTATTTTTATTGGAAAAACCATTGCAAACTGTGGTTTATTCAGATTTGAGTATTTGGTATTTTTTCAAAAATAAACAAAATGAATCTGTAACCTTAAGGGGAAAAAAGCGACAGTATTATTGACAATGATAACTTTCAAGTGAAATTATAGTTTTGGAAAACTAATATCCACCTCTGTGAGCTTTATAGCTTCCCAATGCTTAAGTACTTTTCTGATGAGATCAGTGATATACTTAACAAATGTGATTTTTTAATATTGTATAATGGTATACATAACTCAATGAACCAGTGTTTTCTAATCAACAGTGGATAAAGTTACAAAATCATGCATGGGTCAATGATTTTTCAAAGTACAAGACATACCAATGGATTTTAATATAACTAATTACAGAAAGTTCTTTGGTAATAGTTTCAGATTTCACATTGAAAACCATCTTTAAGAAACTACCACTTGTCAAGCTTTGGCACAGTATCAGAGAAAAATAGCCACAATTATCTGAAAAGACTCTTAAAATACATACTTTTCCAAGTACATATCTGTGTGAAGCTGGATTTTCTAGATATACTTCAATCAAAACATTTCACAAGAGATGAATGCAGAAGCGAATATGAGAATCCAGCTCTTAAGTCAGATATTAAAGAGATTCAAACACATGTAAAATAATGCCACTCTTCTCACTAAATATTTGTGTTGCAAAATGTAATTTTTATATAATTTTTTATTTTAAAATGTATGTTAACATTTTATGGCTTTATAATTGTTATTTTAAATTGTTCGATATTTCAACTTTTATTTTTAATATGGTAAATAACAAAAGAATATAAAGGGACCCAGAGACCAAAATGTTTGAAAGCTAATGAAACAGAGTTTGTCTCTCAGATAACTGAAACTTCAGATCAGGCAAAGATTCCATGTAAACACCCTGAATGTTTGCTAGGCATATAACTATAATTTTTCTTCTGGCTGAAATACCATGAGTCTCTCATCAGAAAGAATAAGAAGAAAGGAGGTATCCTAGAAATGCATAGCACAAAAAATACATTTCATTGTTTTTTTTTTAATTACAAAATGATGTATGACAAAGACAGCGGTTATAGCAAAAGATTGAAAATGACCTATATGCTTGGTTTATTGTTGTTAGTTTTTAAACATCAGATGCACAGACAGCAGGTTGATTTCATTGTGGTCGTAATTTCTCAGTACGTTGTCATCTTAGGTCCATCCAAGATTCTTCTTCATCTTATTTTGCTCTTTCTTCATTTTTCACTGTCATTTCCCTCCTCTGAGTACTTACCCACTTTAAAGAGATTGGGGTATTTCTTTAAACATGTGTAGCATTATAAAATAGGTATAAAGAATCATGTGTGCTCTATTTAAATAAATAGTATTTGTGCTATAACTCTCATTATGTTTCCTATTTCTTCTTTCATGATTATGTTTTGTAAGTTTCTCCAAGAAAATAATATTTCATTGTTGCCTTATTTTGGATTTCATCTCTTTATAATGAACTTTAGCAACTCTTCACATATTTGTTATTCATTCTCCAATTAGTTCATTGATTCTCATTGCTGCATAACATTTCATAGTATGCATCCACTATATTTTATTTATTGATTAAATTTAAATTTTGGATATCTCAGATGCATCTAACTTTTTATTTCTATTATTGATACTAAAACATCCATGAACATGTCCCCACTAAAACTTTTGCTGGTTCTCTGAAAAAAATATATCCATGAGTGGGATTGCTATGTATATGATTGCCTTCCAGAGTGATTGTACAATTTATACTCCTACCAGTAGTGCAAACATATTCACTCCACATATCTTCTTCAGTACTTAGTAGTATGCAACTTTCTAATTGCTGCCATTCAAAACTTGTAAAATAATATTTCATTGTTGCTTTAATTTACATTTCACCTTTTTAAAATGAACTTTAGCAATTCTTCATCTATTTGTTATTCATTTAAACCTTTTCTGTGAACTACTTGTCTACCCTCTTATGAAATTTATGAATTTTCCTCATAGGTTTCCCATTTTTTTCTTATTGTTTTAAGGAGTTCTTGCATGTTTTGGATATTGTCCCTTGCTAGTTTTAAATATTGCAGATATCCTTTCCTATCTAGCATCTGTTTGTTAACTTCATATATGACACACTACATTGAACAAAATTCTTAATATTGAGGTAACCAAATCCAACCGCTTTTTTTTTGACTTATAGTTGGTGCTTTTGAGATTTTGTTCAAAAAAACTTACCCTGTCCCTTGGTCACAAAGATTTTATTTCACATTTTCTTCTACTGTCTTTATGGAGTAATCACTTACATTAAGTATTGAATCTATCTGGACCAATATTGTGTAAGTTAGAGGTTTATATTTTTCTCCACATAATGAGATAATTAACATTATCTATTAAACAATATATCTTTTTCAATTGCTTTGTGATACAAACCTCTATCATATAACAGGTCCTTATATATACATAGATCTGTTTCTGAGTTCTAACTTCCCTTTCATTAGTCTATTTATATATTGCTGAAACAACAGCATTAATATCATCATCATAATTATCACCATCTATAGTATATCTTAATATCTGTTGAGAGTGACTACTATCTACTTGGCTAACCTTTTTCCTGTGCTTTTTAAAGAAATTTTTAGGCCTTTAGCCATCCGTTTAAATTTTAAAATTTGTTGTATTCCTCAAGCACCCAGTTAAATTTTGATTGGAATTTCATTTACTTGCATGTGTACTTGGACAGAATGGATAACTTTATGAGGTTAAATCATACCAATGATGAATACAGTATATCTCTCCGTTTATTCAAATCTTATTTATATCCTTTTCTATTTTTCCACTAAAAGAAACAAAAAATGAGGATTTATATTTTTTAAAATAATCTTATTTTTATTATAAGAATAATTTTCCAAAAGGAGTGCTTTTATGAGTTGATTTGTATATTTATTATATAAATTTTATTATTTTATTATTATTTATTAATCTTGCTAAACCTTCTTTAGCACTCATAGTATGTTGATTCAATTGGATTTTCTGTGTAAATAATCATCTGCTAATAATGATTTTTTCTCCTCCCATCCTAACATGCCTTATACCTTTATCCTGCCTTAAAAGATAGGACCTCTCTCTCTGAGTTCTAGAGATTGCTCCCTCTCCTCATCCTTTTGGGCCTAGGGATGTTAACAACCCCTGCTGTTGCTTCCAGGATACTACACTAATCTTTGTGGTTTCCCAACACTTTGTCCACATGTTTGTAAATAATCTCTTTCTTAAACTGTTTTTAATTATCCTAATTTGAATGTGCCATCTGTTTTCTCCTGGGATCCTGACTTATATGCTTTTATATACTTGCATAAGAGAAAATCTGTCCCCTCACCCCTCCAGATTAATAATTACTAACAGTTTGGTGTGTATCCTTCCAAACACAGAACATGTTTGTGAGATATATAACAGAAAAACATGTGGATAAACCAGACAATATTTTTAAAATGAGAACTTTTTTTAAAAAGTGAACATTTCTGGTTGCTATTAACCTCACCTCACTTTTTAAAACATTTTCTGTTCTTAGTCCCTGTAACTCCACAGTTCAGGTACTCCTTTAAGCTTTTTGATGATTGTAACTTTGTCTCCCCTTACAGGCCCAGGTTCTGTTCATTGTTCTCTTTCTTCTCTCACCACCTTCTCTCTCTCCCTGTTTTTTCATTTTTGTTTGTGTTGTTTTTTTTTTTTTTTTTTTTAATTAGGCAAGGCAACCCTTGGCTGACCTCACAGATTGCAAGGACCTTGTCAACTTACCATCCCTTATTTTTTTATTTTTTACACCTATAGCACCTGGTCTTCCTAGCTGGTCTCCCATCCAAGTACTAACTAGGCCCGATCCTGCTTAGCTTCTGAGATCAGACGGGTTGTTTGTTTGTTTGAGACTTTTTCCTTGCAGAGTTTTAATTATTATCAGAGCCCTGACCTCTTTCATAAGTTCCCCATTTTTATTACTCTCTCATGGCTATCCCCAATCTAAATGGACTAACAGGAATTCAAACACAATTGACATCAAAACTAATTTTATATCTTTCCCTCTAAACCAGTTCCTTCAACTCAGTTCCTCTTTCTATCCCTAATGCCCCCAATCTCCTTGTCTGCAGCTCAAAATTGGGTGCTATTATACTTGATTCCTTTTTATTGCTTTTTATCACTCCTATTAAGGCAAATTTTAGCAACTGATATGGCTACAGCGTTCATCCAGTATTTATCTCCTTTCAGTCACGACAGCCCAAACCCAATATGATGCTCCTACCCTGGAATCTCATGACACCCTTCCAACTCAATTCCCACCACTAGTTTTTCCTCCACTCATACCTAGCCATCCAACAGATCGACAGCCCAATCCTTTTTAAAAACACATTTTCATTTTCCGAATTAAAAAATAACTTCCCAGTATTCCCTAAATTTAAGTCTAAACTTCATGGTTTGTATCCAAATGTCTCTATTTATGACCTTAACCTACATAAGCCTTTATCTCAATACCTGCACCATGCTCCAGTCATAAATCCTTAGCATATGCTGTCTTTTCTGCTTATGAAGTCTTCCTCACATCTTTGCTAGTTTAAATTCCTCAAGGTACAGCTCAGACCCTACTTCCCTAATGTGCCTCCCTTGAGACATTAATGGTATTCTGCTTTAGATTGTATTGTATGTATACTGTCATTTTGTTCACCAGATTAAAAGTCCCCTGAAGGCAGGAACCATTTCTTATTTTGTTTCCCTCACAGCATCTAAATAACTCCTTTCACAAAATGGGTGATCAATAAATATGCATTGACTAAATTAGTCAATGAAAACAAATTATTAGAAAGAAAAACCAATTTTTTTTCATTTAATGAAGATTTAGAAATCATTTGCTCTTTGTTTTTTTAAATAGGTTTTCTTTTTCTTTTAAAATACATGCACACTTATATTCTATAAGAGTTGTTTATTTTACACTTTTAAAAGATTGTAAATGATATGAACTACATACAGGAGATTCAGTCCAACACAAGGTATGATTGATCACAACATGACCCATAATCGTTGTATGGTCTCTAATCAAAAGTAAGTGTGATTTTAGCACAAGTCAATTTTTCTTTAGAGAAAGAATAGAATAAAAACCTCTCACTCTATTGGGGCTTTAACTGAAATATTCCTTGTGGTTACTTCCTCTTTAGCAACACTAGTATCTAAATCTGTTTGAATGGAATTGTCTTCATTGTATTTTTGTAGATAATCAGTGCAAGCAAAAAATAAATATGCTAACATTTCTCTGTCAGAAGTTGAATGTGTTAAGTGACCATCTCGTCTTAAAAGCTAAACTATGAAGTTTTATATAATGTATAAAGTAAAAAAAAACAACTTGGTTTCAAAGATGGAATGACACAGGTAACAATAGGTCTGTTTACCATTTTAGTATGAAGAAAAAATTGAACACTTTTCTTCCTTCCTTCCTTCCTTCCTTCCTTCCTTCCTTCCTTCCTTCCTTCTGTACTTCCTTCCGTACTTTCTTCCTTCCATACTTCCTTCCTTCCATACTTCCTTCCTGAATCTATCCTATGTGCCAATCATTATGGTAGGCACTGGGGATATCACGTAGGATAAGGACATGAACCCTTCTTTAAAGGAGAGACAGAATTATAAGCAAATGGGGGGTGGAAATTTAAATGTAAGTTTGTGCCAAGCATAACAGTAGCACAGAACAAAAGTAATTGTTACATATGGTTTTATCCTTGAGAACTTTTGCTAATCTAGTTTTCTGTAACTTATAAAATATCACTCATGGAACAAAGCCATGGAAAAAAAGGACATCTAGACTTGGGTATTGGAATAATTTATAATGGCTACACTCCTTTGAAAATTTCAGTTCAGTTCATGATGAGATCAAAGTTGAAGAAAAAGCATACAGCATTGCAGGACCTGAAGAGAACCTACCTTAATAAGTATTTAAAAGCAAGTACTAGTCATCATTATTGTCCTTAGTCAGAAGGGAAGTGTTTGTTACTTCAGATTTTAACATCATACTTACCTACCTTAGATTTCTTATCTCTGAGCTAAAGAAAACATTTTAATTCCAAGTAAAGTCACAAAGCATTACTTCTCAAAATATATATTTAATTAATTGCTTATTTACTTGGCATTCTCCTCACTAGACTATGAGCTTCTAGGTCAAAGGTCATTTCCTATTCATCTTTACATCTAATGCCTAAGCACAATTCCTGACACATAGGTAATAAATACTTGTTAAATGAAAAATATTAATATAGACCTTTAGATCCTTACCGGCACTCAATATTCAAGTTTTCTGTTGCTCATCACTTGCATCCTTTTCTTACCCCCATTCAACTAATAAAAAGAAAGGATGAGGAGGATTTCCAAACAGCCTAATATAGTTTGTAGTACACATTGGTGTACTACAAACTAAAGCCCCAAGACTTACCAGGGAACTTTCATTCGGAAGGAAGGAAAGAAGGAAGGAAGGAAGGAAGGAAGGAAGGAAGGAAGGAAGGAAGGAAGGAAGGAAGGAAGGAAGGAAGGAAGGAAGGAAGGAAGGAAGGAAGGAAAGAAGGAAGGGAGGGAGGGAGGGAGGGAGGAAGCCTTAGTTATATTTCAACTCAAAATTGTGCGCTTTCTGAAAATGTTTCTCTTGTTGGATATCTGTGAGATACCTTGAGCGACTATGGCCTCAAACTTCATTTAAATGATTATATTTATTATTTTTAGTTTTCTTCTCACTTTTGCTATAATTGCTGTGAATGGTTTGGAACATACAAAATATGCTAAACAAGAAACACAGCTCATACCTGAAGAGTTAGCAGCTGAAAGGCACAAAGAGGTACAATGGATTTAAAAACCTCTTGAAGAACAGCCTTTTGCTATATATATGCCAGGCAAGACAGTATGTGGCAGGAAAAGAGTTGGGGAAGCTGTTTTAAAAACCTATTAACTAGCAATGTTAAAAAGCAGGGAAAGGAGGGAGGTGCTCATTGCTTAAAAGGCTTTTAAATGTGACCATATTTTTGTTGGCTTTTTGCCTGCAACATAAAATGAGGATGATGTACTGAATGGCTAGCTGGCTGCTCAAGGTGGAATGAATGGAAGCTAGGCTAGGAAGTAAAGGCTGAATTTTGAGATGCTACTCTGGACCATATGCAGCTGCTGAGGCAACTCTCAGCAATGATTTATAGTGCAGTAAACACAAAATTCAGTCAGCCTGCTCAATCACCCTTTCATTCTTGTGTTTTTCTTGATCCATAAATATTTGCCTATGCAGTCTTTGCTGCAGATATTAAGGAGTTAATAAATTAGCCAGCCAACAGGCAGGAACAGAGAAAAGCCACAGAACTTAGAATTGAACAGCTGACAGCAGATTCTGCAGGTGTGAGATGAGAATCAGCTCTGCATTTTCTCTGTAGAACAATTTTCTCTGGGCTGTGGCCTGATTTTCTGGCCCCTTCAGGAAAAGCTGAGTTATAAGGGAGAGAATTCCAGGGGATCTTGCTCTATGATCCTGTGAACTCTAACCTTCTTTAAAAAAGAAGCAATCTCATTCTGTGTTTAGACTGATAATATTGCATATTGGCAGTGGCCTTGTAGGATTTTAGTTTCATGTTAGGAAGGAAAAATGCTCTAGAGGCCATCCTACTTAAATAAGAAATGGTGGATTAAACTGCACAGCAGAATGAACCAGCCTCCTGCAATTAGGTGTCAAGGGGTGAGCCCCTGCATGTATGCATGTGTGTGTGTGTGTGAGAGAGAGAGAGAGAAAGGGGATCACTACTTTCATTGGATATGTAAGTACCACAGCAGATAGTAAGGTCAAAACAGAGGAGGGGATATGAGAGAAATAGACTGTATTAAAGTGCATATTTCTTATAGACTAAGTTCATCACATTCTTCTAATCATTCCATTTGCTGGTAATGTACATTCAAGGCTAAACTTCACATTGTGCCAGTTCTTCCATATCTTTTTGACTGACAGTGGTAAAAATGCCACTTGGAAGTGTTCAATATGATCCTTTGATGAACAAAACATTCTAGTGTTTCTTCTGGAAAGGGCTTTGGGTTGCCTGCAAGAGTAATAAGTGACTGATTCGATTCATACAAATAAAATTAATTTTACTTTTCTTTATGCAAGTGAATATGGCCTATACATCCAAACCCTTTAGACCAAATTCCATTATGAGGTGTGTATTGGAAAAAAGATAGAAAAACTCAAAGATCTGAGAATTTTTCCTAGACAGGACTCCAGGAAGGACAGATAAATGCCTCCTGTTATCAATAGTCAAAATAGACACATAGTACCTACTATTAAATCTCATTTTGGATCTTCTCTTTCTCTAAGGCCTACCTTATGTCTCTAAAATTCTATGCTTCCAATTTCTCCTTCTAAAACAAAAGATCCTGTGACCTTGACCATAAAATATTAGCTACGTTCAAAAAGACTGGCTTAGAGAGCTCTGAAAATGTCTCCTCAATCTAAAAATATCTTCTCAGACTTTTTATGGGGGTCTAAAATTCCACCATTAGAAATTTTAATATTTAGAATAAGTCTTTGTCCCTTAATGACAAATTCAGTTTCAACACACAGCAAAATTAAACAAACATAAAAATCCAAAGATAGGGATACTATATAATTCTTAAGTATTTATGGTCCAAAGATCAGAAAGGAATACAGAAATTTTAAGTTATTTATGGTGTTAAGGTGGTAGTATTACAGAATACATTTTCTTTTAAAATTTCCCTTTAATGTGTTTGTAATAAACATCAGTAAGAAAAAAAAATCACTTTTAGAGATTCTAATTCTGCTTGACTACTATATCTCTCTAGCTACTGGAACCTAAAAAATAAATACATAAAATTTAAAAATAAAAAATTAAAGAGTAAGTGATATAGATAAATAACTAGATGAATAGATAGATAGATTGTTTTAGGGAGAAAACTTCAACAAATATTCATTTACAAGTTAATGTGTATTTATTATGGGGAAGGCATTTCGATGGGTGAGACAAAAGATACAAAAATGACCAAATCTGTGCCCCACCCCTATTCAAAGAGCTTCTGACATAAAGCTAGTAACTTTGAAGAAAGAACACGTTGTTATTATCAGTGATTAGTACATTACTGTGAAAACATTTATTAGCTATTTGTTTCAGATTTTGAAAAGCGGAGTGATGGGGCAAGCCTGGGACACTACCTAGGGAAGATCAGCCTGGATTAAGATCCTTAATGAAGGGAGACAGGGCAGTGGGCAGGAGCAGGGAGAGGCAATAGCACAAAAGAGAGAAGAACATGAGAGCATACTGACTGGAAATTGTGTCTGTTTCAGAGGGTTGATGAGAACTAGCTTTGACTTCTAGGATGTCATTTTCAACATATAAAATGGACTCTAACAAAGTATTATTCCTATCAATTAAGGAATGCCAGGTAATCAAGGAGGAATATTTATAGACAAATATGCCTTCACATTCACAATGTAAGTCCTAAAATAGTATGTACTTCATTATAAGATACTACATCAATAAAGATTGTTTTAGTCCAATAATTTTTGAAGTTCACTCTAATATCTGATGTTGCAGATATACTTGCTCTATTATTCTGATCCAAACATTTAAAACCAGATGTAAAATATAATGCCCTTAAGGAGTGGAATTCATCATTAAAAATAAAGCATTTTCCAAGCTGTTTGATAAATGGGTTACTTTCTCTTTTTTTCCACCTTTTCTAACATCAAAATATATGTCATTGAGAAGTATCAAATAAACCCACTTTAACAGACTTCCAAATGATACTAGCTATTATTTTTTTAATGTTTCTCTTTCCAAAACTCACTTCTTACAGCTGATTGGTCTATTTAGGAACTCACAGTTCCTATATTTTCATTTGGTTCCTAATACTCTATTTGGTAATCAATATCCTCTTTTGCTCCCTCCACCCCCGACAGTCTTATTTTCTGTATCTATCACATTTTTCTTTTTTTTTAGTCACTTTCTTTCACTTTTAATCCTTCCTTTTGGGCCATATTGTCTGCCTTTTATTATCTATATTTACTTCCTGTTTCTCTTTCTCACTTGACCCTTTCTAGAACTTTAGACTATGAATATTAAGATTTGTGACTCTTTTTTTTCTTTTTTTTTTTTTTTTTTTTGCTGTGGCAGCCTGCTTTAATAAAATTTCCCTCCTCCCTAAGATTGTTCTAAGAAAGAATAATTTCAAGCATCCACAACTATTGCCCAAATAGAGATTCACTTCATTTGATTCTTCATATGTGTTAAATCAATGTGCTCAAGAATATGATTTCCTACTCCTATTCTTATTCAGTATTTTCTCTGCGTCTCCTTTATTATACCTCTCTATCGCAATGTGGAAATTTTAGCTATCTGTGGTCTACTCTGAACTGTACATTGGACAGTGATAATAACCTTCTAACCCTACGGTTCTTCCTGGCTGTGGGCAGAATTGATAGCACTTTTTCAATTTCTCCCTTGTCTTTGCTTGAACATACTGGAATTACAACCTCTGACAAAGGTAACATCCTTTTTGTAGTGGAAACAAAAGGAGTGTGTAATGAATTGGTTAAGATTACATTGCATGTTTAGATGATGAAATCCAACTGCAGCTCAATTCCTTTATTTTCTTTAGCTGGGCCTGGTTTTTCAATAAGACATTATTGACTGGCATCTTCCCCAGAACAGGTGCTTAGGAATATAGTCTTGCTGCTTCAAGTTCTTTAGACTGGAAATAACTATAGTATAGGTCAAGAGATTCAGATATGAGACAATAATGCCCAATATCTTAGGATGGGCACTGTAGAGGGTCCATATCTAGGTGGCATTAAAGGTATAAAGGGTCCTTGGATTTATATGACATGCTAATCCTTTTCAGATTCACTTTAGTTCCTATGATGGCAGGATGTGAATTATAGTTTTATAATCATTTCTTTGCAAACCTCTAGGACAGAGAAGAGCAAGGAAAAGAGAGGAAGACAGTTTTTATAATTCACTACTCCGGAATTTGGCGTACTAACATTATGAAGTGAATTTTTAATCTTTATGAATATGGAATCAATGCTACAATTGTGTAATATTCACAAACTATTTTTTTAAATCACAAAACATATCATCATTGGTTGCTCTGAATAACAAATTTTTGGCCTCTTTCTACCTTTCCCCTTATTTTACATGTACTTGTATCTTTACTTTTCAAAAAAAAAAAATCACTAAGAATTTTTGCTCTTCAAAATGGTATAATACTGATATTTGCTGCAGAAAATATTTAAAATGTGTGTTTTTCAAAGAATGATCAGATCATTTATTCATCTTTTAGAGAAAAATGATTATATTCATCTCAATTATTTTTGCCAAGAACTATAACACTAATTTTACTCTTCCTAAAAATTAAAATAGCAAACAGTTTATATAAGGTGTTGATAATTACCTATATTATTGTACCGCTGTGACAGATGTTGGCAAAAAAGCCTAAAATGCCTACAGCTGTGCACTCCATGACATCTAGTTTATGCTCAGACAGAAGGCTAACAGATGTTCTGAACTGTCACTTTGCCTAAATGTTTTTTAAAGTCTAAGGACCTGCTTTATAATTCACCAGGGTCTGGTTTGGTTTTACAGAGGTCCTCAGAATTCCCATCTGTGACAATTAATGTTAAAGACATTGATAAATCAACCCATGTTTTCCCTCTTCTTTAACAAACAGGCATCAGTTTATAGATGAATTGTGCATTGTAAAAGCTGTTTTTATAGACATCCTAGTTGTGAAATTCTTTCCTTAAATAAAGAGAATTGGGCTACACGAATTCATGAAGATTTCTTTTGAGCTGGGTCAATGGAAAGAGTCAGGGAATCACCCATCCTTTCTTTTTATACCTTGGAAGTAACGTTAACTATTTCGAATGAGTTATATTTTTCCTAGTGAATACAAAAGTGTTTGGTTATTTTTGTTCAGCATTTTTATAACTCTGCTCACAACAATAACTATTAATTGTGCAGCCTGTTAGGATAATGGAACAAAATAAATGGCATTCACAAAGGATACAGCACATCTTCTCCTGCTTGACACCCTAATACTTCCTCTTTCCAAACATACCTTCAGATCCTTCATACAGAATTACTGCCCTGTGCAAAGGCCTTCAATACCTTATTTACTGTTGCTCTTAATTTTAACAAGCTGGATTCCTGTAGTACACTTGCTTAATAGTTTAAACATTCTGTTAACAATCAGGTGTTTGGCCTATCCTGTTTCTCTTCCATTCTGTATAGAAATATAACTCCAAATAGTACATCTTTCTGGGTTTGTTTCTAAATTAGTCCCCACACTTAATTATGAGGATGAGAGGGATGCCTTATTCCTCTTTGTTATAGGCTAAGCTCTCAGTAATCCCAAACAAAAGAGCCAGTTCTGGAAGATATAGGATTTGCTAGCAGGATTACGGTCTCATAGATAATGATGTGCAGTCAGCAGAAGCGAAGCTTTATTTTAATTCAAATAAGCTAGTAAACAAACCACTGACAAGTCTGCTGGTGAGAGTAACTGGCTGCTGTTGCCACATTGGCAGCTAAATTATAGAAAATCTATTATACCCTGTTCACCATATGTTTAATTTAATACAAGATACAAATTAAACTATCCACAGTGCCTATTAAAATAACAATACTTTTTTTATTTAAATGTCTTAAAATAATTTCTACTGACCTTTTAAAGGGTGGTTTTGATATAGGTGATTATCTGGGGAGGGAAAGGTAGTTAATAGAAGGCAAAAAATTAATTGCCTTTCTGAGAAAATAAAATATAAATGTTCACTGGTTTGCAGTTGTTAATAAGGTTAATTAGCAGTCATGTGTTCTGTTATTACTGTATTTCCCTCCCACCCTTTTGGCTTCTGAGGCTGGGTTTTAATAGTGATACTTAGTTTGACCTATGTGTCAAAACTGTCCTCATGAAATCATTACTCTGATCAAACCAGCCTATATGTAGCCTTAAACCCGATGCCAATCGAAACCTAAAGTTAGAAAATTGAGCTTAAACTCTCTCTAGGTCCAGCTTTGGTATGGCACAAGAAAAAGCCATAGACTTTCATATTTCTGCCTCAAATCAATCTCTTTGTAGCCAGATTTAAGAGGCTGCCTTCCAGGAAAAGGAGAGAAGAAAAAATAATAATAATACCACACACTGTTTAAAACCAATTTCCTTCTGTACCCACAACAGTTAGTAACCAATGAAGCTCGAGTCCATTTGGACAGTCCACCAGATTCTAAAGACTAGGCTGTGTTTTAGAACTATAGAGCTAGATTTGAAACCCAGATCTACTCTTTCCCAGCTGTGTAACCATAGATATTTGACCCAATTGGCTATTCCCTTTACTCTTTTTTAAAAAGGGTGTGTGTGATAATTCCAATTTTATAGGATTATTATGAGAATTAGATAAGAGAAAGTATCTGGTACATAATAGATGCTCATTAAAGGTTAGTTCCTTTCTCCTTTTTACCCTTGAGCAAATAGAATGTTGCTGTTTCTTTAAGTATGAAGGGAGAATGTTAGAAGAAGGGATTGGAAGGGGAGATGCAAATAGAAATTCTCCCAAAATCATTGGATCATTGACTCCTTTCCACAGGCAAATCCCCAAATGGCATGCTCCTTTTCCCCTAAAATTCACCACAATATTTACTCTCCTTTAAGAATATATAAGCAAGCCACCCAGACCAACTGCCTGTCCTTTGACCTTTGAGATACAAAGAAACAAAGAATAATAACCACACTTGTGGGATACCTTTCAAACTTTTATGTACATACAACTTTTGCACTGGGTCTGCAAGTGTGTTCGTGGGGCTACACTATGTAAATTTTGGTTCAAATGCCCATCAAAGCCAACTGTGTACTGGTAGTTACAATACTGCATAGGGTATACATTTGGAAAATATCCTCAGTTTAGGTTATTCTTGAAGTCCAGCAGATAACAACATTTTATCTAAAATGTAAGTTAAATTTATCGTACATTCATGCAAGAAGTAATTTTGGAAGCACGGTACTGGTAAGGACATGCCAGAGGGATATAAGACTAATACCCCGTAGTCCCTTCCCCTCCCTCTACTACCCTGTGACTCGGAGGCTGAGAGACTGGAGATATTTCCATTTATTGAAACTCTGAAATATTGGTAAAGTAAGCCATTTTAAAAAGTCACAAAATGTGTGGCATACTAAAATGTTCAGTGTTTTAAAAATGATACTGTTAACACATAAACGCAAAACGTGTGATTGCATATATAACTTCATTTTATATATAACAAGAAAATTTAAAAGAGGCCATTGATGAATGCTCCCCATAGGCCTTACTACCACCTCCAACCTAGTTATAAAATCACACCCTTGTCGTGTCCCTGTTATCAGTCTTACAATAAAACAATGACTGGGGGAACCTCAAAGATCTCCAGAAGTTTGAACACGGGCGGGTAAGAAGGCCATGCTGAGTATCTGACCACCAAGAGAGCAGGCCGTCTTTGAGCATGCACTCCCACCTTCAACACCTCAGCTTTCCAAGTCTTGCCTCCCTCACTTGCGAGCCGCCATTTGAGTCTAGTCGGGGAGCTCTTGCCAGCCCGCCTGCGCTTTGGAGCAGCCCAGAGGTGGCTTGGAGAGCCCGGAGTGGCTTGGAGAGCCCGGCCTGAAGGCGGCCCGGGGATCCAGGCTTCCCTCTCGGAGCCGGGCCGCGCCGGGCCGTGTAGCCCTCGAGGGAGCTGGGACTGAACTGCTCGGGGACCTGCGCGCCGAGAGAGCGGGAAACTGGGCGGCGCGCGAGGGCGGCGGGCCACTGGGGGCGCAGCTCCTCTCGGGATCCGGGAGTGCTGGGCTGAGGGGGGGTACCCAGCCGGCGGGCCGAACCTCCGCTTCCTAACGTGAGCGAAAGTGGATAGGGCTGCCCATCCTGCAGGGCCCTGCAAACCTAGAAGGCCGGCTGGCGGCTGGGAGAAGACGCGCTCATCCTCAGCCCCAGTTGCCCCTGGTTTCCACTGCCTAAGGCAAGGATGGCTGGGAGGCTAGAAGGCCGCGGCTCTGACTGTAAGGTTAGACCAGAGGCTTTGAAAAAGAAGGGTCCGGGTTCCTTCACACGCACGCGCGCGCGCTCTCTGGTGAGATTTTAGAATCTACGGAGGTTGCATTCGAAGAACGTCCTTCCCCGGCGGCGTCGGGAAATGGGTCGGCCTGGCCGCGCTCGCCGTCACTTCCAGGTGTGCATCAAGTGGCAGTGTTGTGTCGTTTTGTCCAAGTGAATAACTGAATGGTGTTGGGCGAGTTGAGGGAGCCCTATATTCATAGTCTGCGGTACAGTTACTAGCACCCGCGGCCGTTAACAGTCGGTGGGCTGCGGGAGCCGCCGCCCCTCACCTGGCGCAGGCAGCTCCAGTCCGACCCCCAGTCCGGGCAGTCGAGCGGCAGCGGAGGGAGGTACGTGTGGATCCGCCACTCACCCCCAGCATCCGCGCCCCCGGAGGCATCCCCGGGACCCCGAGAGACCGCGCGGGAGGCGAAAGCCCGAGCTGGGAACCAGGCCCATGGTCGGAGGCCTGAACCGTCTGATGCCGACTTATTTTCATGTGGCGAGGGCGGAGCGGCCAGTTGGTGAATGATTGATTGCTTAATGAGAGAGAAGCTATCGCTTTCACCGTAGCGGATGGCTAAAGCCATTGCGGTGGAACTCGTGGTTTGTATGGCCACTGGTTCGCTGGAACATCAGACCCTGATCGTGCGTATAGCGTTTCCTTTTAAGCAGCACTTGCCAATTTAAAACAAGATCCCGGTGCCCCTCTTGCTAATCTCCTCTGCCACCCGTCCTCTTAAATCCTCTTTTTTATCCCCTCCCTCCCTTCTTCCCTCCCTTCCTCTCTTCTTCCTTTCCTCCCTCCCTCCCTCCCTTTCCCCCTTTCTTCCTCCACCTGAGTCGTTTGTGCTTAATGCCACTCAGTCACCGACAACCCCAGTCTAGGAGCGGTCGGGTAGACCCCCCACATCTCCCAGGACGGCTTGCACTTGTAGAATTGGAGAGCTCAGATTTGTCCCCAAAGCACTTTTGATTAGTGAAGTTTCCAATTCGGAGCCCATAAATTGGTCCACACTGATTCCCAACCTGTCAGAAAGCCATTCTATAATCTAAAATTTTTTCGGTGGTATGTGATTTCTCCAAGGAGAAAGGAACTGACCAGTCAGCTTAGTTATTGGATACAGAAAGATTATTTTATAAGCAATTTTCCAGTTGCAGACAACTAGTTCTTAATTCCCTCACCTACCAAAGCAGTTTGTCACTTTGGCCTTTCACCATATTACAAATTTTTAAAAGGCTCAAGCCTTCCCCCATGTCGGATAGAATGTCACTACATTTCAATTTTTTGAGGCAATTTTTGGGGACTCACTTACAAAACTCTTCCTGATCCTTCACAGGAGAGTGAGGCCGATTGAAAGATTTTAAACTTTCTTATGCCTGGGACGACATAGATTCATTCAGCTGATAAGATATGTCAGTTTACTCACCATTAGTCACCTTAGGCTACTCACTGATGCCTTCCTATCTTACAGACTTAGAGTCAGCCCAGAACCCCTCTCCCAGGGGAGTCAGAACAGCAGTTTGGATTCTTGCAGTTCATCATAAAAAGAAAAATAGCTTTTAATCAGGTTGGGGCATTCTTTAGAAGTTTTCCTATTTGAGGGCGGAAAAATGACAAGAGAAGCAGGAAGAGATCATTCAGTTTTTTTGGTGGATTCCTTTTTAGTGTAAAATTAAGAGGCACTGGATTAAATGGTTTACACTTGTCCTCTTCCACTCTACCTTTAGTTGAGAGAAGTGTTTCTCTTATTGACTTTCGATATTGCATAATGCCCCTCGCCTTTCCTGCAATGGCAAAAGTAACAAATACACACTCCTTAGCCTGTTCTATAAAAGGTCACTCTTGATTTACACTATTCCCCCACCCAACACATTCACATTAATACAAGCACATTTTTCTTAATACAGAGAGTGTTGGGATGTGCATAATTTTTAGTATTGCCCTGACTTTCATTCTTTTCAAACTGATATTAAGGTGTTCACCTTGTTTGGCTGTGTGTGTTTCTTTTTCAGGTTTCATAGGAAAGGCTTTAATTGGTGTCAAGTAATAGTTCCCAAGAATCCTTTATTACATGACTTCCAGACCATTTGTAAACCAATAACATTACTGTTGCAAAAAGGGAAATAGAAGCTAAGATCAGTTTTGTCAAGAAATTCATTTGAGCGTTTATCTTTCCTTTAATTTTGGATGGTTTGTGGAAAGAAAAAGAGGACTAAATGGGCAGGGGACAGAGATAGAAAACCAATGAAAACTTGTTTTTAAAATTAAAGCCATTTTTCCAGTCTCTTGTCTCGCCACTAGTGAAAACACACAGAGCAGAAGTCCTGAAAGTGGGTTATTGTCACTCTGGGCTGTTGGAAGCCAGGAGAGCCCTGGCAATAATTCCTGTAGGATAAACCTAGCCATCTTCCCTGCCCTTCCCTTGCAGCACCCTCATTGCCTAAGGGTTCAGGACTCTCTCAAAGTTGATAGCGACCTCAGCTAGGTCTAGATGGCAGGGCTTCCCAGGCGAAGGGAAGCACATGTTCTCTGTGGAACTTAGGAGGAAGCCGCGTAACTGTAAGAACAAGCCTGAGGGGGTGGAGCGCTATACAGGAGGGCTGTGGCCACCAGTCCCCTGGCAGGATATTGATCAATGTGTCAAAGCTAGCTAACAGTGAATGAAAGAGAGCCAAGAGTAGGACCCTTTGGGTGCTAGAGATTAACCTTTAGCTTGTTCCACTCCTCCCCTTGGGCTCCCATCCTAGGTTTTCTAGGACACCTAACCAGATGAGAAGGCAAGGATGGATAGTAAGGAAACATGACTAGCCCCTGTCCAACATGCACGCACGGGTGGGAGCTTGCAGAGACCAGGAGACACACCGCAAGTCCTCAGTCATCTGTGTGTCTAGCTCATGCAGTTGTGCATGGTCAACAAGAAAGGGGGGAGGAAAACCTCACTCGTTATCTTCACTCACTCTCTCTGGGGTTGTTGTGTCTCCTCTCCCCCAACCCTCCTCCTCACTCCATCAGAACCAAATAGAATTGAAACTCCATTGCTTTTGCCTGCACTAAGCCTAAAAATTCAGAATTCGATAAGGTTACTGCACCATTGATACAATTGCAGATTTTTTAAATCCTCAAAGAGACAGACGTTTGGGCTGATTTAGAATTGAGGAGGAAACCTGCAGCTGCACCAAGTAATAATCCATTGGACAAAAATTAAAATATTTTAATAAAAAAATATGAAGAGATCAGCTCGACCTTGCAAGGTCTTCTGCTTTAAAAAAATCTTTATCAAACCCCTATTCTACGGCTTCAATAAACAGAACCCATTACCTCACGGCATCTTTTGTTGGCCCCATACAAGAGAGAACAAAATGGTTATTCAGGGGAACGCTTTCGATTTTTATTGTGGGTAGCCTGCACAAAGAGCCGTGTTATTGTATTTAAAAGAACCATCTGTAGCAGAAACAATGGCATCAAATTATCTTTGAATACCCACTGAAAAAACATAAAGCTTTTTTTTTATTCTTCTTCTGTACGGTGGGGGGATAGAGCAGTGTTAGGATAACTGACTTTTTTGTTGTTCTCTGGGTGCATTCTTCTCGCTCCCCCTCTCTCTCCCCCTCACCCTCTCACTCCTCTCTCTCTCCCTCTCCCTCTCTCTCTCTTTTAAAAAATCAGCCATTTGGGGTTTTAAGCCATAAACGATTTTTCTTGTTGCAGGGGATTGCAGTGGCAAAGCTAGGCTAGGTCTTGGAGGCTGGTGTAAGGCGAAGCGGGTGAAGGCAGGAGGCTGATGGAGAGACTGGGGGGAAGAAAAGCCGAAATGGATTCACGGTGCCTTGGATGGAGGACGAGAGGGGAATTGCAAGCTCCTTCTACTGTTCTGTCCGGTGAGAAGTGATCAAGCTTGGGCTGACAAGAGGCTCAGGGAGCCCTCACGTTCTTTCGCTTTTTTACCTGCCAATCAAACTGCTACAAGACAACACCCTGATCTGGCATGGACATGTAAGTAGCTTGCAACCCAACTTTGACATTCACTGCTAGCTCACTCCTCTCCGCCCACCCCCCAAACTCACTTTCTTCCCCTCTCATTCTATTTTTTTCTCTTGACCTTTAAGAGATCTGGAAATGCATCCTGCGTAGCAGTCATTTAACACAGGCAGGTTTAAGTCTGAAAGCATAAACTTTTGGAATTATAAGCTAATTTTGTTTTATTTAACAAATGCAAAAATGAAGTGACATTATTTTTTCTCTTCTGAACAGTTTTAGTGCTGAACATATTCAGCTGCCTTGCAAGGGTGTGTGTGTTTCTTTTTCTATGGAAATGAAGAAATCTGTGAACCTCCAGAGAGAAATGCAGAAATGAACAATTCAGCCTTCCATTTTAAAAATGTTAAATACTAGCATTTAATCCCTGTAAAGCACCTCTCTAGACCAAGATTACATAGAATGGAAAGAGTGATTGAAGCCAAAGGTGTATGTCATTAAGGAGTCGCTAGCATATCTTCTGACATCTTCCTAGTTTAGTAGTTTGGGGGGAGAGGGGTTGTGAAAAAAGGAAATGGACGTGGAGACACCCCGTTCTTTATGAGAGATTGACATTGACATATAGAGATGCAAACGGGCAGGATAAGCAGGAAATATTACCTGAGAAAGGAATTATAGTGCATGGAGAAGCTGGAAGCCAGGAGGGCTTCTGTGGGAAGTTGCGACAGAGGTGATAGGGGCTTGCTCTCTGGCGCCCTCTAATGGCAATTTGAACCAATGTTTTACTTTCTTAATTCAGTACTGGGAAAAGCAGCTGGGTTTTTGTTGTTGCTTTTTTTTCCCCCTCTCCCCAGACTTTAGAGACTATTAGTGGCATAAATTGATTGCTTTCATCCCAGAAACTTATGTAAAGCCTTAAAATTATCAATGTTTTCTCCTCAAACATCCCCTCCTCTCCCGAAATTTTGTTAGACTAATAGAGGAGGAGAGGCTAATGGCAAATTGATTTATGGAGGGTGGCCGGTTTAGTAATTCGGGTAAAGGGATTCCTTTGCTACCTGACTATCATTCTGACTCTTCTAATATACTCCTAGAGGTGTTGGGGGGTAGGGTGGAGAGGAATGATTTGGAAATTGCAGATTCTGACACGGGCTCATTATAATACAATTTAAAGGGGGCTCTTAGGAACCTCTGTTATTGCGACATGTGGTGGTCAGAGGGCTTTCCTTCCCGCCTCCTTTTTCTTTTTTCTTTTTCTTCTTTCGTTGTTTTTTTTTTTTTTTAATTTGGTAGATAAAGGTTAATCTTGGGCTGAATGATAGAGCTATGATTGACAAGAGAAAAGGTGTTGAGGGCAGGTCGCGCTGTCTTATTTACAGCCCACTGCTTGCTGTAGAGTCTTTGTTAGGACTGGAAAGCTAATTTAGTGCTGATCAAAAGCACCACAGAGTTAAAGGACTGGTAATGACTGCTAATTTCATTTCAGCCTCATGCATCCCCAACTGCTGTAATTAAAGACACGCTATTTAAATACAGGTGAAGGTTTTTGGTTTTTTTTTTTTTTAAGTTGGGGTGGGGGTGGGTGGATTACAATTTTATTTAGATTTCATCTTATACATGGGTGTAATGTAGTCCAACATCAGATTTTTTTAAAGAGCCGCTTCTAGTCATTTATACCTGGCTTTGCAGAATCGGCAGTGCGAAATGTGTCAATCACATAAAAGCTCCTGTTTAAAGAAAGAAAGGGGAAAAAAGGATGCAGAGGAGTAACTGTTTAGGGGGGGATTTAAATATTTGGGTCTCTTTTTTCCCCTTCAAATTAATAGAAGGGCCTTCGAAATAGCTAAAGTATTTGAAACTTGGGGCAGGGTTAACAGGCCAAAGGGATCAGTGTCAGCTTTTAAGACTTCTAAAAAGATCATGTGAACAGATGGAAAATATATTTTTAATTAAATAATTTTCCCTACACTGTAGCTGCAGAGTTGGCTCAGAAACCGTGTAATTCCTCAACCGATAGGAGTTTCTTTATGAGAACATCAAAGGATAAAAAGCTCTACATTTTCGTAGTTGGTTAAAATTGATACCCCCCCCCACACACACACACACATACACACACACCCCAAAAAAGAATTTAGCCTTTAATCTCTTTTTATCCACGAAGACTAAAGCTCTGTACTCGACCCCGCGAGCGGCTCTCGCCTTCCGGGGCTGGAACCCGGCTCAGATGTGAAGCGGCACTGAGCCGCCGCGCAGGTTCGTGCCCAGCGCCCCCTGTTGGACACAGTGGGAGCTGCGCAGCGCCAGTCCTGGAAATCGCTAGAACCTTGCTCTGGGGTTAGATAAAACTCTTTATTACACTCCAAAAAGGAGATGCGGCGAAGAAACAAGTTTTTATATTCTTAAAAGATAATGTAATTTTAATTCAATAAAAATAAAAAGGAGATAATACAATTTTAATTCATTAAAAAATAAAGACTAAACTATTCCTTCTCCGCCTCACATCCCAGCCACCCTGTACGCCCATTTGGGTTTGGGACTCTTATTAAAGATTCCGCGATAGTAAAACATCTAAAGAAGCATGATTTAAAGAGCAAAGAGTATTTTCTTCGGTAGAAGTGGAAAACCAAGCAAAAGTTACTTCTCCCGTTCTGTCCACATCTCAAAAAATAAAGGGAAGATCATCTGCTTGCTATTTTGACGTTGGATCCCCTCAGAGGTCCTTCCAGTATTGTAACTGAATCTCTGAGTTAACGAAATACTTTCTCCTTTTTATTTGTTTATTTTCAGAATGTAATTAAAAGGCCAGTCTGCTCTTTGAATGTTTCCCATCCCCCAAACCAATCTTGATCAAACTTTTACTTTCCCAGCTAACGGTTAAATTCCAAATATTATTTAAGAACAGGTGCTTGACACCTTTCTTCTTTTATCTCAGCCTAAGGATTTCAGGGAAAATGTGCCAATGATAAAGAGTATTTTATTTCTAAATTCAGCATTTTCATTAACCAGGAATCCAAATTATCCTAAGAGAAAGAGGAGTATTTTTACACTTCCAAAAACTACCTGTATACATAAGAAAGAGTCTTGACTTTTCTTTGGTCAGCAAATAAGGGCAAAATGCATTCTCAATTTTCTCAGGATAAACTAAAAATGACACATCCTCTGAATTTAAAATAATAAGGAAATAGAGGTTCATTTAGATGTTTATAATCAAATTGAAACAATTTGTGTGCTAAAGGAAAACATAGATCTCAGCAAGGTGTTTTATGATTTCGAGCTTAAGGGATGTACTTACAATTTTAACTTTTAGACAAAAACCTTAAGAAGTTTAGGGTTTGCTGGTTCTTTTTTTAAGTCTGTCGATTGAAGGAAACCAGCTAAGTTTTCATAACAGAATTGCTTTTTAAGATATTTAATACTGTGGACACACAAATTGTTTATGCTGGTTTTACGTTTATTCCTCTCACCTCCCCAAATCAGCGGATCCGAGATTGTATTTTCAGGGGAATTGCTGGAAACAATTTGGGGCGATAAGAGGTGACTTCATCTGATTCCAGAATCGAATCTCGGCTCATGTTTCTCGAAAAATTAGTTCAGATACAGTGGCAAGAAAATAAGGCTTTTGATCATTTTTTACCCGGAGTTCTATCGACATGACAAGCAAACGTGGTTCTCTGCTACAGACACCCTCATACTTTGCTTTACCAAAAGACCAGTCCCATTACAGAAATATTAAATCCGGGCCAGCTTTGGAACAAGTGCCAACCCCTTAAGGTAACAAACGGTGCGCTGACAGCCGCGGTCCAAGGCTGCCCGCGGCGTGGGGAGGCCAAAGCCAGCGGAATCTTGGAGACGACCCACGAAAGGGGATATGTGCCTGCTGTTCGCAAGTGATGTAGAATTTGCAATAGCAGAGGCCAGTAGACTTCCACCGCGTTCCGCCCCCGGGGGTCCCAACTTGTAGGGAGAAGGCAGGGGGAGGAGCCGCACTTGGCTGCGGGCGGGCGGTCAGGTAGTGTGAGTCCTCAACTTCCTGGAGCCCGAGGAGAACACGCAACCCCTAGTTTAGGAAAGAGAACTAAACAAGTAGGTGGTCTAGGCCTGAGAATGCCACCCAGCTCTCCCAACGCAGTATCATTTCTGTAGTTTCAGGCAGCTTCAGCCGGTGCCTGAATTCCACACTCCACGGCGGCCAGGAGCAAGGCAGCCCTTCCATTTTGGGGATTTGAGAGGGGTCAGCAAGTGAATGACTCCTTAGTAGCAGGCAAAGCCGCGGCTGGCAACAGGCCTAGCTCTCCGCAGCAGCAAAGGGTCTTTTAGGGGCGGGGCGGGCATTTTGGTCTCTTGTCCCAGAGGCCAGGCCTGAGCCCGCGGGCCTGTTGGCCAGCTGCCCTGTTTTGTAAGTAGTTAATCTTGCCCAATTCTGAGGGCGATCCAAGATGGTGGGCCAGCCTATCATGGACCCACTAAGTCCATGCCAAGTCTTCAGGCCCTCTCCTCTCCATCACACCTTTCCTGATGAACCCAAGCCTCACTCTGAAAAGCCAGTATATGTGGCTTAGAATTTGGTAGTTATTTGGGGGTGGAGAAAATGACTGATTATTAAGACCAAGATTCACGGATGAGCCCTCACTTATTAAGTTGCACTTTTACTTTGTTTTTAAACTTTGAAGATACTTTAGTTCTCTTGATCCAACTCTGAGACAGACATAGGCGCCAGGGAGAAAGCCCAGTCAGGCCTGAAGGAGACGAGGTATAGACAGATACTCATCTCTCCACCACTCAGCAAGCAGATAAACGCTGCCAGTCTGTGGGTCCTAATCCAGGGCCCAGCTGCTACGTGGGTTGCTGAAGGGTGTTGAAACCACAAGTACAACTTGACACCATTGAGCCCACGGTGCTTGTCAATAATCTGTGAATTAGGTGCAGAGATTGTCACTGTAGATCATAACAGTTTCTGAAGGACTCATTATAGCCTATCGTGTCAATGATCTTCAAATTAAGGAGGGGGGGTGGGGTGGGAGGGAAAAGGAGTGGGGAGAGCCTACAAAAAAGGAAGAAGGGTAAGAGGGGAGATAAAAGTCAGAGCCCCAGCTCCAAAAGAGCCTTTAAAGATTATCAGGCTAGCGATCTGAGAATTCCTTTGGGATGGGTTTGGAAGCCCAACTCTGTTTGAGCCAGAGCTGGAAGGTGGGGGGCGCTAGGAGGTGAGCAGAAGTGGGCCCCTGGGAAGGCAGACTTCTCAGACATTTCTTTTGAGGCCAGAAGAGCTTTGGGGAGAGGGCTCCAGATGTCAATGAGAGGCCTTGAGGATGCCAGCCCGCCCAAGATGGGTGTACACTTTGATTTAGAGCACTTTCCAGGGCAAGCCACAGCTGCAAATCTTTGGGGGAAAAGTGGATAATAGTTTTGTTTAAGGCTGATGGTGATTGTAGGGTGATTTTTTTCCCCCAATGATTTGCTTTCAGCTTCTTTTCATGCAAACAGGTAAAAGACTTTCTCCCTTTTCTTTTGATAGTATTCCTGTCCCTTAAGCAGATCTAATTTCTTTCCCCAGCTTGCTTTTTTGGGGTGCCAAACCCCTCTGCCCTTTGAGGTAGTTAGGTTTTGTCACTTTCTGTGAGTTTGTATTATGTCTGATTATAATTCTGGAAAGAGGACTTGCAGGTAACATAGGAGCAGTATGCACCATGAGATCTGCAGAAGAAAGATTAAATAAATTCCATTGCCAGGCTAAGGGAAAGGTGGTCTCTCTGCTTGGTGGATTGCTGGAGCAGTGAGGGTGTAGCCCGGCATGCATTCGGGGTGTCATTCATGCCTCATTTAGGTTTGTTTTTCCCACAAAAGTTGTGGTCACAACTAAATGAAATAATCACAGTTGGAGAATTTAAAACAATCATCTTCTTCTCAAATGAGGGTAACAATCCTAGTCACTGGAAAATTAGGATTCTAAGGAAGCTCCATTCCTTTGGTGTGATTAATTGCACAAGATAGTGTGGTCAGTCAGGGAGATATGTATTTAGACTCACAAGCAATGATTTAGAGGTATGAAAGGACTTATAGGTTTGTTGGGCCAATTGCACTTTCTTATGATCTATTTGCCAGGGTTTTGTTTTTGTTTTTCATTTCCTTCTCCTAATTTTAAAAATCAAAATCATAGGTCCTTTTCTTTTTCAGTGCCACTGAAAACCACTGGTGGCAGCTCTTTAAATTTTTAGTTTGTCTTTTTTTAAAGGGAATTTCTATTTTAAATTAGATCATTTAATGGGCATACTATATTTTTCTCTGGATAACAGCTGCAAGGCAGAGACTGAATTTTTTAAGTTAAAATTACTTGATAATTCAGAAATGGAAATGAAATCGTGAAGTGTAAATCCCTTTTTCCAGAAAATATTTGAGCTGGAATATGAAGGATGTACATATATATGTAACACTATAACTATTATTATATAAGCCCTGAAGACATATATAAGTTATTACATATTACCTTTGTTGATATAATTTGAAGGGGGAAATGTATTTAGTTTTCTAACTATTGAACTGTTTTTAAAATATATTTATTTCATCAGTGAGAATTAGAAGAAAGAGAAAGAGTACAAAAAGGAGCTGAATGCAGAACTGCTCTGCATTCCTTAGGTTTCAAGGGTCCTTACAGCTCTCGAGTAAAATTATTTGGTGAAATTGGGTCTGGATTGAAATAGCATTTGTTATCCCTTTGTTCACTTGTTATGTGTAATACCACTTCTAGAAATTAAAAGCAAGGTGCTGAAGGGACAAGCAAGGGGAAAAAAATATGATTAAGCAATTTTAAGTTGCCAATCTACCATGCATCCATATGCATATCTATGCCTTAATAAATAAAAAGGGATAGAGGTATATTCTTGTTCTTTGTATCATCTAGAAACATTTATTATAGTTCCTGTCAATAATCCTTCACACTTCCAAAATCTCACAAGTCTGGCAATAGGAAGAAAATGGAGAAAAACGTAGATGAAAGAGTTCCTATCATTTTGAAAATTGCTTTATAAATATTGAAGTATTCCCTCTGAGATTTTCTATGAGGGATCCTTTACAGTCTAAAGCAAATGTAGTTTAATCATAGAATAATTCTATTCTAATTTTTGCTTTACTTTCAGTGTCCTAACTTTTTCTGACTTATGTCCTGTTGATAAACATGTGATGCTTTCTCAAGAAAAAGAAATCCTCTAATACCTTTTTTTATCTCCATTTATCCATTTGTTTCATAAATTTGGAGAATCAAGTGTTGATCATTCTGGAAGTCTTGTGTCATGCTCCAATTTGGAGTGATTGAAGTGTTTTTGTGATATAGTGGGGAAAAGGAAACATGTTTTAAAATGTCAGTTTTCTTGTGTTAGGGGATAAATATCAATAAGATCTCATCTTACCAGATTGCACCAGGATTGTCCTAAACATTGGAATTTTCTTTTATTTTTGGCTTTTAAAATCAGGAAACTTCCTTGGGTTGCCATGCTTCTCTTTTTAGTTTTATTTGCCTCCGACTTACCACACTGGTATGATCTCTTTCACTGCAGCATGATCACTGCTGTGGTCACTTTCAGTGGAGATGGTTGGAAAATCAGGATACGGAGGAAACGTGACAAAAAGGGAGGAAAAAAAAAAAAACCCACAAAACCTTCATTTGGCCAAATCTGGCTCCTAATACATTTAACCAGTTCCCGAATTAGAAAGCCTTTCTGTACATTTTCTTCTATTTTTCTCTTTTTTTCCTTATGTAATGAAATTAAAACTTTTGGAGCCCACAGTTGACATTTTTCAGAAAATTGAGTTATCAAGGCAGTAATTATTTCACGGGGAGATAAAACTCTCATAGCCCTAACTGTCAAATAGGGCCCTTTTCAGATTTTAATTACAAAATAAAATTAGTCTGCTCTTCCTCAGAATGGTTTGTGAGTGGTTAAACAGAGCTCCCCCCCCCCCCAATACTGGTGGTCGTCGTCAAACTCTGCTAATTAGCAATGCTGAGAAATTCCAGTTAACAAGGACATTCTCCAAGACTCTGCAGGTTCCCTGCCGTTTGCCTTCATTTCCATAAGAAGATTAAGAGAGGAGGGGAACACACTCAAATGCAGATGCAGAAAAGAAGCGTTTTTTAACAAGCATCATAATAGTACGATGCTTGGCTAGTTCTCACCTAATTACTGCAAGTTAAACCTCTATTTGCCACTAAGAAGAAAAAATAAGTCTACAGTCCCCTATCCACAAAATTGTTAGTTGGCTTCAGATATAATACTTGAGGGATGAGGAGAGTTTAGGAGAGAAATATCAATGCAAAAGATTTTTAAATAAAATTGAGCTACACTTAATCAGTTAAGAATTTTTGGCAAGGGCTTGCTTATAGTTGAACAAAATCAAATCTGCATATCTAGGAATTATGCATTTTTGTTCTTAATTTCTAATCTTACTCTAAAAGTGTGAAGCTTTTTGGGGCCCATGGAAGGGAAATGTTACACTCTCTTTAGATTAAGCACTTTTGATTTTCATAAATTGTGCCAATGGCAACATTTAAAATTTTTGGAGGATGAAACACCCTCTTCCAAGTCTTATTTTGATTCCCTAGTAGTCAATGGTGTATTGTTATTAATACTGTAGCCGTCTGTTATAAACCTAAAACAGTACTGCTTCTGTCATCTATTATGATTATTGTAGTTATTATTATATTTAGGGGCCAGTGATGGTGCTGGATTGAAATAGAGTGGCCGGTGATCTGATTTTTTAAATGTGTATATTCTAAAAAATCTAATGAGAAAATTGTTTCTGCTATCACCATCTTCTTTAATCTTATTTTCATAGCACATTATTATGCATAAACGCCAGCCACAGTTAGTTTATTGCCTTGATAAGTACAGCAGGCTTAATTAAAATAAAACTGTAAATAAATGCAACCAATGATAACACAATTGTAATGTATTTCCATAGCTTATTTATATGATAAAAGCAATTAACAAAAGACCTAGCCAGCCCCTTTAATCTCTTAAATGAATTATTATGGAGTTCAGACACAAACACATGCATCGGAGAATGTGTAAAAGCTTTTATATATCATCCCGAAGAAAAATTTGTACCTCTTACTACTACCAAGTGAGAGAAAGAGAGAGAGATACTAAAAACATTTGCTTTTTTAATCATCCGTTATTAATATTTGTTTTAATACATATATACCACCATTATACACACCAACCTCTTGGTTTTTTCTTCAAATTTAATTATCCATAAGCTTTTTTTTTTTTTTTTTTTTTTTAATAATGCTACTAAGCACAGACCAATGGATACACAATCATAAAGTGAATGCTTTGGTCTGCCCTTCGTGGTGCCTGGACAATCATAATTCATTCATATGTTGAATTTCATAATTTGTATCTATTTTCCCCCCATGGTTTAACCTCCCACTTATCTCGAGGTTATATATGTACATTTCTAAGTTAAGCAAATTAAATGATTCTTATGATTTGGTTCCATAGCTTATATTATATGTTAACTTCTCTTTTGTTTAGATTACGTGTAATTAGTTTGATCTTCCGCCCATCCCCCTCATTTTTTTTCTTTATTTCCAAACACCTTTTAAAGGTAAAGCCGTAGTCTTGGAAAAGCGAATCCACCAGTAGGGGGCGCACCCGCCACATCCCTGAAACCAAGACGCGCTGAAAAGCCCGTGGCGGCCTTCTACAGATCCACTCAACCTTTTCTCTTTCCTAGTCTCCACGTCCGTGAATACCTTAATATTACACCTCAAATAAACAAAAGACATTGCTTTATTTTGAAGAGTAACATATTTATGTGTTTCTAGAAGGCCAAGATCACCCTTCCCAGATTCTCAAGAACTAAAACAAACCATAACTGAAGAGAAAAAGGAGAATCGGTGGGGTGATTGGAAATAATGATTTATTAAGAAAAGTCTGCGGATTCTTTTTCTCAACTTTTCTGGGTTTCCAGTGAGCACACTCACCTTGAATTTGACAGGAACAGAAAAACTTGGGAGGGCAAGGATTGAAGAAGTTGGAGTGGGGGTGATGACGGTTATAGTTGTAAGAAGGTTAGTAAGGAACAAAACAATGCAAAGTTTTGTAAAGATAATAAATGAAACGTGGCCGACAGATACTATTCAGTATATTTTCTTAGGGCGAGTGAGAGTGGATCAGGGGAGGAAGGGGAGGAGAGACTGTTACAGAAGAAAGAAAATAACCCTGAAGGTTTAAGCCTTTTATAAAAAAAGAAATGGCATCAGGGTTCCCCCCACCCCACCCCACCCTTTGTAGTCCAGTGCATTTTAGCCACAAAGATCCCAACAAGAGAGTGGAAGGAAACTTAGACGGGGCTTTGTTTGACTCCGTGTAGCGACAACAAGAGAAACAAAACTACCTATTTGTAACGGACGTGCTGCCATTGCTCTCCGCATTGAGCTCCTACCTATTGAAATCTTTACGTCTGGACAATGGGAGAGCGGCTAAAATTACCCTCTTGGGTCCTGGGCGGGCAGGATTTCTGAGCCCCTACCCCCGCCCTCCTCTCATCTTCCTGCAGCCCTGGCCTTGCTGGGATCCCCCATTCCCCAGTCCTGGACGCCTTCTTCTTGCCGGCACTGCCTGCACCTGTGCCTGGCGAGCATCACCCCCCCTCCCAGGCCTAGAGCCCCCTCCGAGCAAAGCCCCCAGACCCGGGCGGCCCAGGCAATGCGGCCACCACGGTCGAAGTCACTGGGGGGAATGTCAGGGCTGGTTCTGCTCAAGTCCTCTGAACTCTGCGTGGGAGGGAGTTCGTGAGTGCTGCCCAAATGCCACCTCCATACAGTGCTGTGGGATGCCAGGAAGTTGTGCTTACGCTCCCCACAGCCAGCACTTCTGAGCGTCCTTCTGTTGCGATCTTTCATTCCCCTATACCCCTTTTGAAACCTGGACAACTAAAGTCCTTCTTTGGGGGAGGCTCAGCAGGAGAATGAGGAGAGAGGACCAGAGGATGAGCATCCCCTTTGCACCGACTGAATGGAGAAAGACTGGTGGGAGATGTGGCTGGGATAAGGGGACAAGCTGTGGTGTGGTTTCCTGCGCCAGAGGGCTGAGTTGGGCAGGGAAGAGCTTGGTTGCAGCTTACCCCAGGGCCTGCCCAGCCTCGCTCTAGAGTCGGCCGCATAGTCCGAGCAGTATTTAAAAAAAAAAAAAAAAACACACAGAGCAAATTGCGTGGAAGCAAGGAGAGTTTTGAAGACAGAGTGTTCCGTCTCCTGGCTTCTTGTCGGGACAGTGTGAGAAATGGGTGAGCAAGTGTCGGCACCTGTGGAGAAAGAGGGGCAAAGCTAGGGAGAAGCACTAGAGAGGCTGGAGTCGGGGGGGGGGGGGTGCGGAGGAGTCGGAGAACAATGACACACAAACTCCAGCACTGCCGGTTTCCTGAAATACTAGTAGGACAGTCGCCCTGAACCACCCACTCAGCCCTGCCCCACCCCCACACCTTAGCGGCCTCTCGCGCCCCTGCCTCATTTCAGCAGCCCGCACCAAAAAGTAAATCAATATTAAGTTTAAAAAAGAAAAAAATTGCAGTCTTAGTGCTGTTTACCCACTTCCTTCGAAAAGGCGTGTGGTGTGACCTGTTGCTGCGAGAGGGGATACAAAGGTTTCTCAGTGGCTGGGAGACTGGCTGTGGGAGCCGCCTCCCCCTCCCTTCTTCCCCCTCCTCCCCCTGCCTCCCCCTCGCGGCCCGCGGTGCGGCAGGCCCCGCCCCCTTTCATGCAAAACCCGGCTGCGAGGCTGGGCTCGAGTGGAGGAGCCGACGCGCTCTGATTGGTCGTTGGAAACCCATTTATTCCCTGACAGCCCCCGTCACATGGATGGTTGTCTATTAACTTGTTCAAAAAAGTATCAGGAGTTGTCAAGGCAGAGAAGAGAGTGTTTGCAAAAGGGGGAAAGTAGTTTGCTGCCTCTTTAAGACTAGGACTCTGAGAGAAAGAAGAGGAGAGAGAAAGAAAGGGAGAGAAGTTTGAGCCCCAGGCTTAAGCCTTTCCAAAAAATAATAATAACAATCATCGGCGGCGGCAGGATCGGCCAGAAGAGGAGGGAAGCGCTTTTTTTGATCCTGATTCCAGTTTGCCTCTCTCTCTCTTTTCTTCCCCCAAATTATTCTTCGTCTGATTTTCTTCGCGGAGCCCTGCGCTCCCGACACCCCCTCCCGCCTCCCCTCCTCTGCCCCCGCCCGCGGGCCCCCCAGAGTCCCGGCCGGGCCGAGGGTCGGCGGCCGCCGGCGGGCCGGGCCCGCGCACAGCGCCCGCATGTACAACATGATGGAGACGGAGCTGAAGCCTCCGGGCCCGCAGCAAACTTCGGGGGGCGGCGGCGGCGGCGGCGGCAACTCCACTGCGGCGGCGGCTGGCGGCAACCAGAAGAACAGCCCGGACCGCGTCAAGCGGCCCATGAACGCCTTCATGGTGTGGTCCCGCGGGCAGCGGCGCAAGATGGCCCAAGAGAACCCCAAGATGCACAACTCGGAGATCAGCAAGCGCCTGGGCGCAGAGTGGAAACTTTTGTCGGAGACGGAGAAGCGGCCGTTCATTGACGAGGCCAAGCGGCTGCGAGCGCTGCACATGAAGGAGCACCCGGATTATAAATACCGGCCCCGGCGGAAAACCAAGACCCTCATGAAGAAGGATAAGTACACGCTGCCGGGCGGGCTGCTAGCCCCGGGCGGCAACAGCATGGCGAGCGGGGTCGGGGTGGGCGCCGGCCTGGGCGCGGGCGTGAACCAGCGCATGGACAGCTACGCGCACATGAACGGCTGGAGCAACGGCAGCTACAGCATGATGCAGGACCAGCTGGGCTACCCGCAGCACCCGGGCCTCAACGCGCACGGCGCCGCGCAGATGCAGCCCATGCACCGCTACGATGTGAGCGCCCTTCAGTACAACTCCATGACCAGCTCGCAGACCTACATGAACGGCTCGCCCACCTACAGCATGTCCTACTCGCAGCAGGGCACCCCTGGCATGGCGCTTGGCTCCATGGGCTCGGTGGTCAAGTCCGAGGCCAGTTCCAGCCCCCCTGTGGTTACCTCTTCCTCCCACTCCAGGGCGCCCTGCCAGGCTGGGGACCTCCGGGACATGATCAGCATGTACCTCCCCGGCGCCGAGGTGCCGGAGCCCGCCGCCCCTAGCAGACTTCACATGTCCCAGCACTACCAGAGCGGGCCGGTGCCCGGCACGGCCATTAACGGCACACTGCCCCTCTCGCACATGTGAGGGCCGGACAGTGAACGCGTGTGGGGGTGGGGGAGATTTTCAAAGAAAAATGAGGGAAATGGGAGGAGGAGAGTAAAGAAGCAGCATGGAGAAAAACCCGGTACGCTCAAAACAAACAAAAAAGTCATCACCCACAGCAAATGACATCTGCAAAAAAAGAACAACAATCCCATCTACACTCACGCAAAAGCCGCGATGCCGACAAGAAAACTTTTATGAGAGATCCAGGACTTCTTTTGGGGGGACTATTTTTGTACAGAGAAAACCGGGGGAGGGGGGGTGGGGAGGGCGATGGAATGGACCTTGTATAGATCTGGAGGAGAGAAAACTACGCAAAACTTTTTAAAAGTTCTAGTGATACGGTAGGAGCTTTGCAGAAAGTTTGCAAAAGTCTTTACCAATAATATTTAGAGCTAGTCTCCAAGCGACGAAAAAAATGTTTTAATATTTGCAAGCAACTTTTGTACAGTATTTATCGAGATAAACATGGCAATCAAAATGTCCATTGTTTATAAGCTGAGAATTTGCCAATATTTTTCAAGGAGAGGCTTCTTGCTGAATTTTGATTGTGCAGCTGAAATTTAGGACAGTTGCAAACGTGGAAAGAAGAAAATTATTCAGATTTGGACATTTTAATTGTTTTAAAATTGTGCAAAAGGAAAAAACTAGAATAAGTACTGGCAAAACCATCTCCGTGGTCTTCTTTAAAGGGGCAAAAGTTTTAGAGTGTACTAAATTTTTTTTAACTTACTGTTAAAGACAAAAATGGCCATGCAGGTTGACATCATTGGTAATTTAAAACAGTTTTTGTTTTCCAACTTTCCATTTTGTTCAGATAAAAAAAAAAAGACATGAAATTACTGTGTTTGAAATATTTTCTTATGGTTTGTAATATTTCTGTAAATTTATTGTGATATTTTAAGGTCCCCCCCTTTTATTTTCCGTAGTTGTATTTCAAAGATTCGGCTCTGAATTATTTGAATCAGTCTGCCGAAAATCCATGTATATATTTGAACTAATACCATCCTTATAACAGGTACATTTTCAACTTAAGTTTTTACTCCATTATGCACAGTTTGAGATAAATAAATTTTTGAAATATGGACACTGAAATTATTCTTGAGTCTTTCATTTATTTGGATAACATTGTGATTATACATAACTCCTTAGGGAATATGCTGTGCTCAGCCAAGAAAGCAAAATACCTAGATCTTGGTATTCTAGTCCAGTAGCATGTGCTAATGTTAACTGCAGCAAGAAAATGGCTGGATGATTAATTGAATAAGTACTCGAAAAATTGAAGTGCTTATGTCATTTCTAAAATAGAAACTAGAGACATATATTGTAAATCCACCCCCTCCTTTTCTAAGCAGCATGAATAAGCATGATGGGGACTTAGACTTAAACTGATTTATGCCACTTGTTGCCAGAAAGGAGTCAATTCTGAAAATTTTCATGTAGCTTAGCAGATGGGGTATTGAGCCAAATCAGAACCAGGTTGGCTGGTTTTGTTTTCGTTTTCTTCACAGCACAATGGCCCTTTGGAAACCTGGTTACAGGGGAAAATGATGCTTCTTGTATCGGAATAATTGCAAACTAGACATGCAAAGTGCTCATCTGCTGGTTGGGTGTTTGGATTACTCCAGCCTTGCTATTGTCTGAGAGGAAACAAGTGGTTTGCTTTCTTTGTTCTTTGACTTCATAAACTTTCTCCTCTACGTTTTCCTGTTTAGGGGCGAGGGAAAGAGAAGAGCGTCTGGCAGAACTCTCCGACTTATCATGACTTATCATTATTATTATTATTTATTTTCTTTTTTTTCCCTCTCTCTCCCTCCACGAATTCCATTTCTTAAATTTGGCAGCGCGGGTCCAAGCCTGTAGACCCAAATCGGATAATCTCTACAGCTGATAACAAGCAAAAGAGAAGCCAGGCAACAGCCATATTAACGAAGAAATCAATCACCTCTGAGGTAGATATTTTACTTTGTCGGGTCTAATCACATTTGGAGATGATTGTGCTTTTGATCTGTTAACCATGCTTTACTACTGTGGTAGAGAAGGAGGGGGAAGGGAAGGAGTGGGGTAAACAATATTGTTGTTGTTTTCTTTTGCCCTAGGAAAGGTAAAGAAAGACTATAGTTGTCCTCAGTGGGAGCGGAAAAGTTGGGGAATGGCGGTGGTCTTTGCATTTAGCGATGTTTCTGCATCACAACCGACTCGGGCTTTGGCGCAGCCGGAGAATCTGTAAGACCAGCTCAGGGACTTTTCTTCCTTAGTTATTACTTACTCACTCATCTTCCCCCACGGAAGGGGACCAGAACCAAGAATCGGGAATTCTTAAGACCGCGGGTTTGCTTCCCACAAGGGCTTGTTGTGTCAACTTGCTCTACAACTTTGGAGAAGTTGGAATCCGGCAGCGCTTTCCGTCCTTGAGTAAAGTGCCGGCTGCAGCCACTAAGTTAGCTCATCCCTTTGGTTTGCATCTTCTAGTTTTTCAAGAAAGTATTTCTTTCTTAAAGTGTCGCTAATGTTAGTTCTGGGCTCAGCCGGGGATATCCTCATATTTTCTCTATTTTAATTTCATGTGGATTGCTTTATTTTAAGTGTGTATTTGTTGTTATTCCTCTTTTAATCCTAATTTTTAGACTAATATTGTACTAGGAAAGGAAAATTATTATGCCAGTTCCCAATTCTAAGGCATCCCCCCTCCCTCCCGCACACTAATTAATGCAGAGACTCTAAAAGAATTTCCCCCGGCCTGGCCAGCCATTGTAATGCATATACGGATTATTCACGTGGTAATGAGCACTTTCGACAGTTCTTGCTCACACATACGAATAAAAGAAACTTTGAATAAAGATCCAAATGATCTTGCTAGGGGGTGGGGAGGATATTCCTGGAATTTGAGCCAATCAACTATACGGAGTGTATATATTTAAAAAATAGAGATATATTAGAAATTTGTATGGGGGTTCATAGTAATCATACTGCACTAACCACCCTAAAAAAAAAAAAGGCCCACAGTATCAGATTAGAAAAAGCAACAACTTTTTGGCAAAATGCTCAGGGTTAAATATTTTGCAAGAGGAAAGAGCACAATAGTTGGGGAAGTTAAACTAGTTTTGAATAATTGTCACTCTGCATAAAACAAGAGAACTCCCATTACTTCTCCTATCCCTCCATATCTCCTAACCAAATGAAAGTCAAAATATTTTATTTGCAAATATAAATTATTTTGATAAACTGTATTTGAGAAAAATGATACATGTTTCATTGTTCATTTGACTGGGTTAAATATTTCCCCAAGATGTGTAGTTTCATGGCTAAAATTAATATTGAGCATATAATATTTTAATTGTAATGTAATTTCCAAGAAGGGGGTAAACCCTTAAACTTGCCAGAGATGGTTATCTCTTAGTGCTAGGTTAGTTGTCAAGTTAGTTGTTCAGTTCCTTCCTTGGGATATTATTCTGCTCACTGAAACCATTCAATTTCCAGTGGGGGGGGGGCGGGGAATTTTATGTTTTGTTAACCTTATACACTGAATGGAATGTGCAGCAGGATAAGATTATAGTTTGTTCCCTCTGCGATTTTTTTCTCTCCCCGCACCCTCCCTCCATACTTTATATCAAGAGCGTTAAAATATTTTGCTGAGCTGTAGTAGATTAGCAAGGTTTCTTGCCAATGCTGGGAAGCTGGTATTACTGACGGTCCCAGGGGAAAATGGCTCACATTAACCACTAAATGAATATTTGACAAGGGCTCATTCGGAGGTATTATTACTATAAACGTGTCCCTACTGGACTTTTCAAGGGTCAAAGAGCAACGCTTCAATTAATTATTTAGTCTGCTAGTAGATTTGGTTGTAATAGCTGTACTCATTTCTAGAACCAACACATTCTTACAGTAGGAAATCTCAGGAGAATCTTCTCCATCAGCAGTGCCTTGGATTGAAACACACAGAGCCCTGGTATTCTAGAGCTGACTTTTTCATAAAACCTTTTCTTACACTGGGGGGCAGGGGTATAGTCTCTTTTGCTATTTCATTACTGTTTTTGGTTTATGAGGAAAAAAACAACATAAGTTAATTTCTACATGTCTAGCAAGGACTTTTCAGCCTTGCAATTTGGAGAAGGACAGGAGGGGATTTATTTATACCTTTGCCTTTTTTAAGCGGAGAGGTCACAGGATTTCAGAGACTCAGGCAGGGTCCGAATTTAGAAAGGGTACACATTCCTGTTTGCCAATAAACTTCGGGCTTTAAAATGGAAGGCTCAATAGGCTGAGTACTCTGAGTTCTAGTAGCCTAGTGTAAATTGGGGTGCAAAATAGTCCCTCCTCCCCTCCCCACCTATTCCTCTGAATACTTCCAGGTGTAGTGGGGGTGGGAGCTGAGTGTTCCTTTTCTGCTGTGTCATAAGTTCCTCCATGATAAATGATTTTGAAAGTAACATTCTTTAACAATAATATAAGGTGAATGAATAAGAGATAAGCTGCAAGGGGTGGGGGGACGGGATGCCGTAATTACAAACCTAATTCATTCAGCTTTTCAGAACTTTTGTTGTGGGAGCTCCATTGACGGGTTTTGAGCTGCCAGTTTTCTCACATTAGAAAGAACTGATCAGCGCCTCAGGGGGACAAGAAATACCCCTTAACTGCATAGTGATGGGGTCTTCATTTAGAACCATTACAAGAAGAAAATTAAACAGTGCCTTTGTGTGCACAAGGTTTATTTTTCAACTTCTAACAGTTTATAGCTAACTGCTCTGAGATTGAAGTTTGACTGTGGTTTGTTTCCTGCTAGTTGGCACTGCTTGCTTGCCTGCTTGCTTGCCTGCTTGCTTGCTTGCTTGCTTGCTTTATTTATTTGTTTGTTTATTTATTTATTTATTGTAATTAAAAGAGCTTTTTAAATCCCCTGCCCCCCTTTATTTCTTTCTCCTGGAGAATTTTGCAAAACAGGTCCTCATATTTGGCTTTGTGGAATTTCCTTCGCCATGAGCTTTAGCAAAGACTTGAGTTAACATTCTCATATACTCTCCCCCCTTCCTGTTATTGCCTTAAAATAATTTGCATCTCACTGTATGTAATGCTGCCTTTACTTGCTTTCAGAGCAAAGTCTGCTTTTCAGGACAGCCACAGTGAATTTGGGGATCGAAGTTGATTTATTTTTATCTTTTCTTTCTTTCTTTTTTTTTTCTGTTTTCTTTTTTTTAACCGAAATTGGAAGATGGCTGGGTGGATTTCCTTTGGGACCTTGTCAATGAGGTGGATCCCTTAAAGACAGGATAAGGGGGAGAAACTCTTGACCTCTACTGTGGAAAATATGGATAAAGTTCAAAGGGACACAGCCTCTGGAGTTCTAGAGAAAGCAGTTATGGAAGGAGCTTTCCAAAGATAACTTTGCCCAAACCAGATAATTGGTTTGGCGTCTTTCATAGTTATTTTCTATTAAAAACTTTTCTGGAAACCTAACCTTTGATATCACCCAGGAAGACTTGTAATCTCTGTCCCTTCTCACAATGCTGTTCAGTTTTAAAATTCTTGTTTTCAGTTTTTGTTTTGCTTTTGTGGCCTTTAGGAAATAATGGAATTGACTTCCTTGTTTTGACTAAAAGACTTCTCTTTGGAAGGGTGGGTTACTAAGACAAGGCCAAGATTTCCCATAGCAGAGAGCTCTTTCTGTATGCAGGTCTTGATGAATTTTATATTTTTGGTTTAATGGTGATATTTCTTATTTGAGCGGTGTACACGGCTCCTCTTCAAAAGCAAAGAGAATGTTCTTTCCTTTCAGGGCGCAGATATTTGCTGCTTTGGGGTTTTTTGGACTTGATGCTTTCTCTACTTTGCAAAGAAGTGTCAGGTGATTTAAAAGCTCCAAGGAGTAGTCGTTTTGTTACTCTCGTCTGTCTGCATGTACAGAATAAAGTGTGCACTGTTAGTAAAGGTTTAGGCGCCCTGAGCCATAATTTGCCTCCCTCTCTGGGCTCGGTGCTAGGTGCTCGGCGCAGCGACTGTGGGCACGCCGGCCTCCCACCTTCCCGCGCTAGCGAGCGCGCCGCGCCCAGCGCGGGGAGCGGATGTGCCGCCAGATGGAAGCTAAGGCGGCAAGCGCCAGGCTGGAGACCTGACGTCACCGCGGCCCTAGCCATGGCCCCATGCGGCTCCCTGAGAAGGTGCTGCGGGGGACTCGGGTTCTCTCCGCCTGGACCCTGCAAAAAAGGCCCTATTTCCTCTCTCAGCTCTGGTGGGTCCCGCGTCGAGCAAGTCTCGAAAGTCACCCGAGGTGTTGCCCGCCCTCACCCCTCCAACGGCCTCTACCTGCAGCACCCCATCCCCAGCCCAATCCACGTTGACCTCATAATCCCAAAGGTGTTTCTAGGCCCCAAACTTTACAAAGCAGAGGTTGTCCTGCCCAAGTCCTGCCTTCTTCTTGCCTCCCATCCCAGACCTTTTAAGGGGTTGTTTGTCCCTGTTTGGTGCGTTAGCAATTTCGCTCTTCGTCCTTCCGGACGCCAGGGGCTTCGGATTGTCATGGCTATGGGAAGCCCCAGGGGTGGTCTGGACTCCCCGGAATATCGGGCCCCTCTAGTATCAGAGCAGGTAGGGATGGGAGAATGCAGACCCTTCACTTTCTCATTTGTAAAATAGGCATCATACCTCTATATATTTACCTTGCAGATGATGAGTACAAAGACACAAAATAGGATGAATTGATAACTATTACTTTTCTTACTGTCCAGCGCAATTAGTTGATAGGGAAGGCAAGAGATTCTCATTTTAGATGCCAGAGATCAATACAGAAATTCGAGTCCTTCCTCTCCTTTCTGGTCTTGGAGAGTGAAATTAGCTTTATTCAGCCCACTCTTCTTCCTTTCCCAGTGCTCTTCCTGGTTTAGGGTTTGTCTAGGAAGTTATCCAGTGAACTTGCCATCCCTGACATCTTCCTGAAGGAAGCGATACTGGCATTCCAAGCAGAAGCAGCCCCCACCCGCTGAAGGCAGAAAAAATAATTACTGTATTAAAAGGAGCGGTGAATTCTTCCCAAGGTTTCTTATCGCTGGCGGCCAGGCCAGAAGCGGGACTGAGCCCCCACCCCCACCTCATGACGTCAGGGTCTGCAAGGCCCCGGGGATAAAGTGATTCGTTTGAGTGTTCCAGAAACGGCAATCCAAACACTTGCAGGGCGAGGCCAGTGCGGCCGGTCTCCATCTCCACTCTCCAGCCCCAATGTATGAGGCTGCGGAGGCACTCGCTTCGCCCCCCCTCCCCCGTCCCCCACACCCTAGAACATAACCAAACATACAGATAGTCTTAAACAAGTATACAGTCACGCACACAACACCCGTCACCATGGCACCCGAGCTCATAGGTGGGCTCTTTTTCCCTATATATGTAAAGTTACTTGATTTGCTAGCTAGAGTCTGTTGTCAGGTCTGAAGGAGTTGTTTTTGTATTTTGTCCGTTTTGTTTTGAGACGCTGGCCAAATTACACCAAAAAAAAAAACTTTACAAAGTACACCATAGGTTGATTTTACTTGGCCCTGCACAAGTTTCAGCAGTGGATTAGGAATTGGACTTCCAGGAGTTTCTGGTTCTGATATGGCGCCATGGTTAGCACAGTTGCTTCTGGTTTACCATTGCTATGCCATTAACATTTTTCTTTTCCCCTTCATTCCTAATAATTTGCATAGCTTTTTATAATCTTTTTAAGATTGAGAAAATATTGTTGAAAGAACTCCTTGGAACCTAACTTAAACTTTAGATAAGAGGAAAGATATTTCGTCGTGGTCTTTGTGTAATATGGGTAGAATTATTTGTTGGTTGAAAGTACCTCAGCATTTTTAGGGAGATGTACTTTCCAAGTTTTCTTTACAAAACAATTTAATTCATTTAATACCCTTCCAATGGGAGGGGTCCTGAGAACTAGGCCTTATGTTCTGATATTGGTCCAAGATTTTACAGACTAATGATTTGCTGAGAATTAGCCAATATTTCACATGAAGTCTGTTTAGTATCAACTCACATCCAGGTCGATTTGACTATCACACTTAACACCTCAAATCTGGGTTATTGCATAACATTATAGTTCAATCAGTCTGAAATACTAAGTGGCAAACCTGTCTTCTGCTCAAAGTCTTCTTCTCTTTCTTTGTTTCCCCCCTCTATCTTCAAGGAAAAATCTTAAAATCAAGTTTCTTTTGTGAGAGTTTGTTTACCCCAACTTCTGTTAAACTAGACTAACACTCTCTCATCAGCTTTCTAAACACTCTCTCATCAGCTTTGTGAAATAGTGCAAAAACATCTTGGAACCTAAGATGGCAAAATAAACCTGAGCATATGGGGAGAAGACTTCATTGTTAGGAAATTGATTTAAATGTTTAGCTCACACTTCAGGCTCCATGCCTCCCTTACCACCCTCTCTTGCTTTGCTCACTGCCTGCCCCTGGCTCTTGGATACCCCACCTCTATTAGCAAGCTGTTTCACCGGCATAAATTATGAATTCATTTCAAGCCGGCTCTTCTGATAAGATAAATCAGGGGCTTTTCTCTTTTGCACATTTCTGCTTTCATTGCCATTGAAACTTCTCCCAAGCCATGCTGCAGCGTCTCTCTACAAACTTACTATCCCTGCGTAAACTATAGAGGTATGGTTTCAATAGGAAAAATCAGGTAATCTTTTTTCAATAAGCCTTACAAGTTAAGGATACAAAATATTTCATGGTTAGCCGTGTGAGCTTCAAAATTAGCTGCATATAAAGTATTTTAAGTTTTTTTTTTTTTTTTTTTTTTGGCTGTCACTGGCTGGCAATACTCATTTTGTGTGTGTGTGTTGGTTTGAAAAGCAGGAAGAAATGTAATGAATTGAGTGCTGTCAGAGATGTCTTCTGTTTGAACAGTCTGCGATGGGCTGAATGGCAGGGACTCCCTCATCCAGTGCAGGTGCAGTAGAACTGGGGAGGGGGGGAGGAGGGCTCCCTCTGTTCAGTCAAAAAGCACCATTCTCCACAATAGACCACACACTGACAGCCAGCGTGACATCAACTCACACTTTCATACCCGCCCCCCCATCCATAGTTCTGAGTTCACAAAGTGGCCATACAGTAGCCTTGGTTAGGTTCCTTTAATGAACATTTTGTGGCTACTATGACCAACATTGAAATCTGCTGAGCCCTGGAAGGAACAACTAGATTTTTAATCATGAGTTCCAAATCAAAATGTATAGCCACGGCTATTTAAAGTTAAGCCGGTCTCTACTCCCAATACCAGTGCCCACAACAGCCCCCAGATGATCTGAAAACTCTGAGTTAAAAGTTTTTCTAAGATTTACTTAGGTTCCAAAGCACTATTTTCTTGTGTCCCAAGAGAGACTAAACAGGAAAAGAGAGAAGACACGAATTTTGTGAATTTATTTAAACTTAAAAGGACCTCTAGTATTTTATTATGCTGTGTGAGAGGGTTAATCCTGTAAATGAATGGACAATAATCTTGTAGAGTCTGTCCCCTTTTGAATTGGTTTTACTGGGAGATAGAGAAGGGGGGTTAGGAAAGGCAGCAAACTGAAAACTCGACCAAGCTGCGACCACACTTTGGCTGCTGCACCGCTGCACCCGCCGGACCTAACGAAAATTTCATTTTACATTTGTTTAAACTCTGGCCTTGGCGCCTCAATTTTAAATGGAATTATTCAAGGAGGGAACGCTACTAGAGTAACTATTCTCGTTAATTCATTTTTCCAGCCCCCCCCTTTCCCCCCGCCCCTCCACCAGTTCCTCGTCCTCTACACTCCCACCCACTTCGCCACTTGTTAGTTTGGGATCTGAACATTTAGAAAGAGGGAGGAGTGAGGAAAGGGCCGTGCGGGCAAGGGCCGTTCCGGGGCGGGATCCCCATGGCCCTGCCACTGGCTTATATCCATCCCTCTGTGCCGGCACTTGCTGGAGCATCGCGCCGAGGAAAATCGCTCCGTTCCCTCATTAAAAACCACGTAACCGTATACATGTTTCATCGCGTCAACAATATCAACTTTCTAGCCCTCGGAGCAAAACCATTTTTTATCATTCGCCTAAATATTGCTCAGTGGGCAGGGACAGGAATAGGTAGACCTCCCAGGGCACTGGCCACAGCCTTATCCCCACTCCCGCCTATGGCGTGGAGGCCAGGAGTCTGGGGTCTGGTGGGGCGGGGCGCAGGGCAAAGGGATTTGGTGTTCAGGGCGCATAAGGGCCAAGTTCTTTAAAACCTCAAATAACACAGGAAGAGATGGATCTTACCATTTCTGTGGAGCCCTTTGCTCGTGACTGCGAGTTGACGAGTGGCCTGTCTTAAGTATGCCGACGGCGCCTACTAAAGTCCGGGCCTAGGACGAGAGGGATCCCCTCCCCCGGATCCACTGCCAGCCTCTACTTGATAGCTGCCGCGTCTTCCGGCAGGTACACACCCACAATTAATCTTTCTTATTAAAGCTTCCATTTTGTACTCAAGGGGCGACTAAAACCTATTTAGATTTCCTTGGTTGGCTGCACAAATTTAAGTGGGCAAAGAGTTATAAACCTAATAACAGAGGGCGAGAGAGAGTGATTTGAGTAGAGAAAACGGAAGGATTCTCTAGGGGTCTAAGGGTGCTGCGGACCTTGCCCTCCCCAGGCACCCGCTTTATGGTGCACGCCAGGCTCTGGGAAAGGGAGCGCACACACCGCACGCGACCTGCGTGCACACACCTGTGCCCCTACTCTTTCACTCACAGGTACACTGGCAGTGAGTTAGCAAATTCCGGATTTCTTATAAACCCCTCCCAGAAAGGCGGAATTCTCAGAGCATCCCAAACCAGGGAATTTCCAGGGAACCAGAGAAGGTTTGCATTGTTTGGGATTAATTGAGAATAATTAACACTGGAGACCGTTAATCACCACTTTGCTGCTCTCTTCCTCCTTTCGGGTCTGCGGCGACTGCCTCGCTTGCTCCGGCTGCCGGCGCGGGTGGGTTCGTTGGTGAAAGTGAAGACGTCGCGGTAGCTGTCACCCAGTTCGGCTGTACTTTTTTAAACGCTCGCATATTGTTTGATTACTAATTCGAGTTAATATGATCTTCATGGCAACATAACAGTGGATAATTGGCCTTTTTTTCTGAACAACAATGTAAATCACAATCGCTTTATTATTTAATAACGTCAAACGCTTCGTTGGATTGGCCCCGACCGAGAAGACCTTTTCTTTCTAGACAGTGTTGTGGAGGAAGAACAATGAAGATCTAATTGTGGAGATTTCATAAGTTGGCTCCCGTAAATGAACAGCTTAGATATGGAAGTTACAGCAGATGTGGGCACTATTCGCCGTAGAAACTCTACCACTCTCATACATACAGCCCAAACACTCTATTGGACGTTTTTGGTGGTGTGTGTGTTGGGAAGGGGGGTGGTCCTCAGATCCCAGCAACCACCTAAATCTTCCAATAGCAATTAGAGCGTTTATCGGGCTTGCTCTTCAGTTCTTTATATTGCCGATTTAGCATTAAGGCATTGAGTCCACACACCAAATTATCACAACTCCCAAAGAGCCACGACCACTAATGCGCCTTTTCGGTCACTTTGGTTGTTGCACACCGAGAGCCTCGGCCTGGAGCTTCTTAAAAGTCTTATTTTGTTTTGATTTGATTTTTAAGACGGAGTCAAAACGGCAGTACCTTGGAATATACTTGTTTTAGGCAGAGCTTCGCAAAGAGACACGAGCCATTATTTTGCAAATGCCTGGAAAAGCAAATAAAACCTAGAGACCCCTCAAATGCAGACAGCAACGCTTGGAAGGAATGGGTTCTCACTGCTCGAATGAAAGATTAATCACATTTATCCCCAAAGCCTCCATTCTAACGGTGGTCTATCGCGGCTTTTGCCGTCGCTGAAGGACCGCTGTCTCTGGTGTTCAAATATTTTGGAGTCCTTTGCAAATGAATCCCCACCATTTGGAATTCGGGTCAAGGAGAGAGACTTCTAGTCTACAGCAGGTTTTGTTTTTCTATGTGCCTGCCTTTCCATTTTATTCAACGTCTACTGCCTGTCGGGAGGCAAAACAATTCGCTGTCCCCCACCATTCGCTCCTAAGACAAACACGAGGTGCGAAATGCGTCGCCTGCACACGCGCCCTCGGGGCCCCTCACCACTCACCCCCAGCACACCGACCGTGCAGCTGTCCTCGACCCAGACCTGGGTGGAGACATCCCCCTCTTTCTTCCCTCCCGCATTTTAAAACCGTCACATAGACGGTTCCAGAGTCATACTCATATTTTCGGCCACTCTCCAATTTCTTTCCGGTTCACTCTCCCTCTTCCTGAGAACCAAAAAAGTGACAAGGGGGAAGAGTTGAGGAATTGAGAGAAGGCAGTGGATTTTTCAACCCCTCCTCGTCCCATGAAAAGTGTATTTTACCACCAGGAGTGCACTGGGAAACTTTCCCTAACAGGAGTTGGGCGCACTGTTATTCTTCTCCAAGGGTCCGCTGGCCTCTCCGCCCCCGCTGGACAATGCTCGCTTTGAGACTCGTTGGCCTGTGGGCAGCGGGAGACGGGGGGACTGGGCGGCCTGCCTCCAAGGTGCCCGCAGCTGCGGGAACGACCGGGCAGGGAGCAGGGCTGGGGAGGCGGGCCACGCAATAAGAAAAACCATAAAGGTACAATTTTCCTCCTCGCCCCCGCCCCCCGCCCAACTCCCCCTCCGCAAGAGCCTTCCACAGAGACAGGCTTTGAGGACCTCAGGGCACGGCGGCTGGAGAGGGAGATGTGAAAGGTTTTGCGTTTTGTTTTTTCTTATCCCCCCCCCACACACACACACGCAACTCAAACATGTTACTTCGACACAGAATTACGCATTCTAGGTTTTCCAACCTCCTGGCTGTCACTCTTAGGCACCTGGTCTCTAGTTGATGATATCTCAACCTGGGTCTTTAAACGTTCAGCTCGACCCCAGCGCTCACGCCTGGCCCTAGCCTGTCTTCTCAACGCTCCCCACCCCCCGCACTCGGGGTGCCGCGCCAAAGGAAAAGCCCCCTGGCCAGGCACTCTGGGACACTACTTTCTAGTTTGGGTTTTTTTCTCCCAAAGAGAACAGCACCACCCTCCCCTCGAGGTAGCCTCTAGAAAAGGACCTCTGAGGTCAGCAGAAGCCCTCAGAGGATTACCATCTTGGTGGAAGCGTTTTTCTGATGTTTTAAAACGTATACCAAACGGGGCGTCAGGGCCACGTGCTGTGCCTTCGAAATGCCGCTGTGGGCCCTGGCTTTCAGAGCCGCGAAATCCGGGGCCGGCGTGGAGGGGGAGCTGAAGCCACCCCGCGGGCGTCAGGGGCCAGAGCTGCGCCGCAGGTTTGGCCGCGTTACTGAGTGAAGGGAATTATCTGGAGCGTGTTTGATCTGGGGCTGCGTAGTCAGTCTCTGCTTTATTTGTTTGTAATCTTATATTTAGCAAGCTGGGACGGTGGCAGCAAGAGAGAAAGGAAGGAATGGAGGAGGGGGCTTCGCGATAACCACACCCCTTCCTAATGAGTTAATTTCCATATGTGCGCCTCCCGCATCTAGCGCCCTCTTTTTCCGGACGCACGGTGCTGGTGCGTCTTGCGCAGCGCAGACGTCTCCGCTCTGGATTGAAATGAAAAAGCTCGCGGTGGGAGCAGAAAATTGGTCTATTGATACGTTCTCTCCGAGTGTTGATCTTGGCATCACCAGCAGCCGGTTATTTCTCCCCCGCCCCCAAATCGGGCACACACGGATTGCTGAGGGCTTGCCGACACGCAGGCAGACGGCAGAAACAGACATTCCTCCCTATTCCCCGCCTCCAGCCGTCCTATCCTCACGTGCCTTTCTTTTTACCCAGCTCCAGATTTTTTTGTTTGTTTGTTTTTTTGCTCTCAAGGTGAGGGCGGTGAGGGCGGTGAGGGCAGGGTCGTCATAGAAAAGGAGGGGTGTGTGTAATCACAAACGAAAGAACCAAAAGTGAAAGTTTTAAGCTAGATCCCAGTCCTGTTCGAGAAAAACGTAATCCCGCACTCGAGGGAGAGTGCTGGCGCGAGTGTGTGTAG
>CM053507.1:36825851-36985592 GCA_028627145.1 Eidolon dupreanum
GTAAATTTTTTTTTTTTTTTTTTTTTTTTTTTTTTTTTTTTTTTTTTTGTGTGTGGCGGTTCTGTTCGGAAAATTAGAAAAGAACAGACTTAGAATTGCTCGGCGCCTCCCGACCCCCACCGCACCACCTCCTAACTTCCCGGTGTCCGTTAGGGTGTGGGCTCTGGTTTGAGTTCCAAAATAGTTTGCTTGTCAATTGCGAGCTGTAGGTATATCAAAGTGAACTGTCCCAAGTAACTCTTGTCTAGAAGCTTAAGCAGCTCGCTTTAATGATGATTTGTAGCTCGGCGAGGGGCACGGACAGCAAACACCCCGCAGGTGTGTGCCGTAACACCACCATCCGGACTTGAATGTAGATTACTCTGGCGATCGTTTGATCGGCCCTTTGAAACCCTTTACAATTGCCTGTGACGAACGGCCAGTCTCAGTTTTTTCTCTGAATAATGCCTTGAGGGTAAGTCCTCCAGGCTTTTAAAGAGCTCCACTATTTTTTTTTTTTAATGAAAAAGAAAAAAGAAAAACGTTCGATTTTAGTTTAGACAACGTCAACTTTTAGTCGCTAACAGGCATCATTCAAACCATTCAATACTTAATGACCGTTACCTTTGCCGTCTACCCAGAAGCCATATATATGCATACATACAAAACGCATTAATAAAAAGAACAGTTATTAATTTCGTTTTCTTTAGTTCCAGACTGCCCTGACTGTTTATAGATGTTTATGTGGGTGTTTGTTATAAGCATGCGTTATTATTATTGCCATCGCTAATCTTGTTTTAATGCCTTCTATGTTCTTTTAGAATTTTATCCGTTCAGTCAAGTGGGAGTTTAACTTAAACATTAGGGCTTTCCAAAGTAAAACTCTGGAGTTTAACCCCCATCAACACCTTCGCACCAACCGGCATCACCAAAATGAAAAAGGAGGTGCTGTTCAACTATTAATATTTACTTAGAGTGTTTACACAAGAGGAGGAAAATGAACTTTTGTCTGAAACGTGCAACAAGCGGCACTTTGATTTTATAAAATAAATGTCAACAATTGTAAGAGCTTATCACACTAGGGTAGGGGGTGGGAGTGCAGTTGAATTAAAGGCCTATTTCTGCCACTTCAGACTACAAAGGGTTACACATAAATAAGTGCCACATTTGCCTATTGCAAAAGTTTTTTCGGTGCTTTCTAAGTCACAACAGGGGAGGGTGGGGGGAAGCTGTCGTTTATTATCCAGCTCTGGGCAGGAGCAAACCCCAGTACCAAGAGGCTCTTAGCTTTGGCCGGCAGAAGAGGGGCAGCCTTTCAACAGCAGCCCCCTTTGTTCTCCCGATCTCTTTCCCAATTTCAAGCTTCACTTGCACATCCCAAGTTTGTGTGTTAATGACGCTATTACCATCTGGCTCGCCCTACTTTCCAAAAGATATAAATCTCCTAGCTCCATTGCCTGCATTATCATTTAAGTGCCACCATAGCCAGAAGAAAAAGATGCTTTCAAGACTCTAGATTCTCTTGCACTGACTACCCCTGGCATGACTTTTCCACTATATTTATAGACTATACATTGGGTGCGGGAGAGCTCCTTGAGAGAACTGATTTCCCAAGAGCTGTCCCTCTAAGCCAAGGAAGACATGATTCTGGCTGAAAGGAGGGCTTCAAATAAATTTCTCCTTTAAATGTTTTTGTTTTGTTTGCAGCAGGCAGATAGTCAGCCCCAACAAACTTTTATGTGTTTGTACTTTCCTTTCTCCCTCTTAGGTTTGTAAAAGTTGCGGTACAACTCCCAGATATTCAGAGCGTGCCACTTTTCGGACTTTCTTTTGAGCTGGAGGATAGATTGATCTCTCTGTAGAACTGGAGGCAGGGGTGAAGGGAGATAAAAAGAGCCCCGTGAGGCAACTTTTGGGAGCTGAGCCAACTGCTTCCCTTCTCTTACATCCTCACCTGTATAGTGCTTGCACAGATGTGCAGATATTGTGGGATTTACATACTTCTAGCTGTAGGTCTAGGTCCACTTCTCTCTTTCGATTCTTTCCTGGGTGATTTGTGTGTTTTGAACACAGCAGCTGAGAAACTATAACAAAAAGAGTTGGGCCGGCTTGTACATGGCTCCACAATGACTTCATCTGTCTGGCCAGGTCTGAGTGGATAGAGTCTGCCTCTAAATGCCTGGGCTTTGATTCAGGCCCCTAGCTCATTTGAACAGCTAATATCCTTCTGAGGGCATCTACTGGTTGTGGCCCTAGACTTCCATACCCCGGTGCATCTCTCTCCTTGTGATGTTCTCGCTCTTCTTCCCAGTGCTATCTTCACAGAGGTGAGTCCCATTAAGAAAAGCTAACCCAACAGTTTGGAAGAATTGGAAAGGTGAATTTACCAGGTGCCTAAGAGAAGTTCTTAAAATCAGCGGGATTTGAGCAGACCTTGCTTTTTCTCTTAAAAATAATCTTGGCAGACAGAGAAGGCATCTTTAATGAAATACATTCTTTATGAGGGAGGAAAAAAAATTACTTGTTATATACTCCTAATACTTTGAACTGAGCACAGAAGGTGCCTAAAACAGTGATTAGTTTATATCACACTGGAGTAGCTGTTTGCATGCAAAAGGTACTTTTTTTTCTTTCCAGTTCACTTTCCTCCTTTCCCCCAAAAATTCAAAAAAGATCTTGTTTAGAATTTGTATCCCTACTTTTTCCTTTTAAGAATATTATCGAGTTGCTATGAACAAACTGCAGAGGATATACCATTTAAGTAAGATGCACTTTTAATCACTGATCATTAAAATGGTTATGTTAAATATACTCAATTACATGCATGAGTTAACTCTAACAGTACTTTCTATTCTCCCAGCTGCTCACGTATTCCTTAACGATAGTCTGAGATAGAAACTTGATTATGCTGAATTCATACATTTCGATGGATTTCATCAGCCTAATTAATGCCTCAGTGTGGTCTTGGGGTCTGAATGAACACTTTACTATGTTTGAGGTTAAAGGCAGTGTTGGAATGTAAAAGGTTTTTCTTTCTTCGTTACTCAGGAGATACTTTAGGATTCTACTAAGCAAGGTAGGTAGCAGTTGTTAGGTAGAAAGACTGCAAAACAAGGAAACTCCATCCCATGGCAGAAAAATTAGGTTTATTCCTCATCCTTACTTCCACATCAGTATTTTTGGAGTAGATCATAATCTCCAAATATTTAGTAAAGAGGAAATTACCATTTCTATGAACGACACTGAAAAGCAAAAGTTGAAAATAGATTTACAACTATTTTCGTTAACTTACCAAGGCTATCCCTGTTCCCTTCCTTCTTCCTGTTCTCATAATCTTTAGACTACTTTCCCCATCCATTTCAACTTTCATCTTTCCCAAGGAAGCACTCAGGACCAGTATTCATGAGAAACTCCAGTCACACTCCTCTCCCCACCCCCAATTTCGGTGACTGCATTCAATCTTTTCAGGTGTAGATTAACATCTGAATACATCTCAACCTTACTGACCCTTACGGCCACCACCATCCAGGCCTCTGCAGAGTGGAAGCTAATCTTCACCTCCACAACTGGGAGGGCAAACTCAGATCAGATTTTCCAAACCCCGCCTCCAGCAAAAGGACCCAAAAGTGTTTTGCCTATGAGAGAAGTTCTGATATTTGCCCATGTCCAATGAAATGCCTGTGGAAGAATATCATTTAAGACATATTTTCTTGGTTGTCAAGGAAAGAAAAATATAGAAAGAGGAAGAAAAAAAATGGAGGCATATTGGTTCTTTAAGAAATGTCTAAACTTGGGCAGGTGAAACTTGAAACTTTTACCTCACTTCTTTCAAGCAGAGGCTCCACTGACTGACCCAGATTCTAGTTGAAGTGGGGCAACCTCATACCTCGACATCGACCTGATGGAACAAGAAGGATTTCAGATCTATAACCAAATTACCACCTTGAAACTTTGTGCTTGTTATGCTAATGTAATGACTTCTCTAGTAAGAGTATATTTTCAGGGTTGGAAATTAGCTTTTTAGAATGCTTTGTGTAATGACAGACATTAGACAGAAGAGACAAATGTGCCAGCAGTGGTGGCACAATACTCCTGGCAAACACCCTGGGCTATTTTAACAGATAAATGGAGACCCAGATATGTTTATAAAATTATGCTGAGAGCAAGGTGGGTGGGTGGGTGGGGGAACTGGGTGAGAAAGCAGATGCTGGCAGCCAGACCACCAGACCATTGCAGTGGTGATGATGCCCTTGCAACCCCTGCCTTTTCTCTCAGATCTAGTTGAGCAGCAGCGTAGTACATTGCTCAGTCCCTTGGGGTGGATGCTTAGGGAGGAAAAAAAAAGAGAAGTTTCATAAATAGTAGCGCAAACAAACAGCTCCTCCAGTTCATGGTTTGTGCACTCTTAAGTTTAGATTGCAGAGAGTAAGGGAAATAAATATTTCTGGTTGCGGGGAAGAGGTGTGGGGAGGTGTATACAAGTGTGGAGAGAAATGAACAACTTGGAATTTTAGAGCTGTATATGGTCGAGTTGTCAAGTATATTGCCTGTATCCAGCATACTGTATTTCAGGTAAATCCTCAAATTTATAGTGTTGATATTATGTGGTTTATGTCCTGGGAATCAAGGAAAAGATAGTTTAATGCACCATATTTCTAAAAATAAATAAGTCTCTTCAGTGTATAGGGCTGGGATGAAATTTGCTGTTTCCCATAATGGTAAGTAAGGTAAATTCACACTGATTAAGTATCCAAGAAGAGAACTCTTTTCATCAGTTACCTGCCCTTGATGGACATCAGAGCTAAGTCTCTTTCAGCCTGGTTATTGTGTGCCTAGTTCTTCCCCTCCACTTCCCCCCACTACTCACTACCCCCATCTACCCATGACAGTTTCTTCAGAAATAAGTGACTTGGTTCCTGCATGGGTTTTCACCCCTTCTGCATGACACAGGTACTAAATGTCAACTTGCAGCTATAGAAAAGCCTGTGAACTATGATAATGGATAATCTCTGTGTTAACAGTCTTGTTTGGGGCTAGAGTAAGGTTGCCAAGACATAGTCTGAATAGTTGGGGGCTTCTGAGATCTTGTAAAATGAGGCCAGTTTGAAATGTTGGCACTGAATGCTGAGCTTTTCATAATAGCCAACGTTGTCTCATTTTCTTCTAGAGCTGAATAGCAGCAAAATACCTGACTTGATGCAGTGGTTTTCTGATGACAAATGAACTAATTAGAGTGGTGTTTCTTAGTTCATCCCAAAGATTTTGGGGATGGTAGATGTGGGAAATGCAGGCTCCAACAGCTTTAGTTTTAGGAAAGACAAGTTTTATGCATCCGTGCTTTGAAGTTATAAACTGAATTTGTTTCACCTAGCTTGCTACTGTCTGATCCCCTCCACCACTTTTTTTTTTTTTTATATATAGATGAGTCCAGGTAAGCTAAGGGTAACTGTAGTATTTAATACATCAACTTCCTGACAGCAAATTTCATGAATCAGATTACCTTTCACCTTTGGTATGTAAATTCACAGCATGCCAGGGTCAGGAGACTTTTTAGCAAGGTTCTTTGGAGATGTATTAACATGTTTATCACACAATCTAATCTACTAAGTGGGGTGGATTTCACAGTAGGACTGCCCAGTGCCACTTTTTTAAAAAATGCCCTCAGTGAAACAAGTCATTGAATTAAAGTACAGAGTAGTACATCATAGATAAAAGGGGAGGGAATACAGATAAGGAATGATTACATCTTCTCCATGCTCTGGCATGATATGACAGCATTTGTAAGTGGCAGAGTGTAGAGAGAAGGCTGAGAATGAAACAAGAGATAGTGACATGGAAGCAGAGAAGCTACGTGTTGGCGATTTATGGGTTCATGTTACTTATCATCAGATGCCATTCACTTAATTTTGAACTAAAAGATTTATGTACTGCAGAAATCCTGACTACCTTGATGAGAGTGACCTAGGACTTCAAAGGATCGATTTTGAAGTTGTTAGACATTTAGTTTCAGATTTCAACTCCAAAGTCCAAATCTGAATTGCTTGTTGGTTTGGGGAGGAAAACGTCTAATTTGAAATTCTGTTATAAACTCAATGAGATTAAACAAACTTAGATGCGTTTATAAATGGATTTGAATCTCAGATCCCAATACTGTTATGGAAGAAACAAGGGAGCACCTGATCTCTAACCAGGAGAGAAGCCTACTTGTAATATCTCCGTAGATCTCAGTGAGTCGTTTCTCAGCGGTTCATAGAGACCACAGACATTTAAGCCGGCTGGGTAGTTCTGGTCTCATGTCATCCAAACAGCACATTTTTCAAACTCAGAAATGCCAAATCGTGTTATTTCTGTGGCAAAGGGTTGCTTAGGATCTGTGACAGCTGAGTTTTTCCTATCGATTATGTGACAATGCAGTTCATTTATAGAGTTCAGGGAAATGAGAAAAGCCTCTAGTTTAACAAGAAGACCTTTAATTCAAGTGCTGTGTTGTATTTAGATGCAGAAATCAAAATTCAAGTTGAAGAAAGTGGAAGAGTGAGTTCAATTGTGAACCCAAATGTTTGTAGCTGAATCAACCTCCTAGGAGGGCTGTGTCTGATAATTTAATATGAAACTTTATGATTCGGTAAGTGAATTTGTAAACCATGCAGGAAACCATATATTACATAGAAAATTCATATTTAGATCAATGTATATGTTTAAAGTTTCTCCCAAATTTAAAAGAGTGAGCCCAAAATGTAAAAAACAAATCTCAGGGCACTCTTTTGAGCGTGTATGTGTGTGTGTGTGTGTGTGTGTGTGTGTGTACGTGTAGTGGGCAGGGATGGGGTGAGGGGGCACTTTATAGAGGTGCTAACCTGCAAACATTTTGAAAGATCTTTTTCAGATTTATCAAGTTCTAAAATGATTTAATATGCACACATTCTTCCAATGCATCCACAGGTAAAAATATCATCATTATTTATCTTGAGCATTGATTCCTAATAATTTTCTGTGTTGTAGGATACAGACAGGCATGCAGAAGTAACTAGACGCCCAACACATGCTAAGGTCTTGTGGGCTCAGGATTTCAAAATAAGAAAACTCAGGTAACATAACTGTAAATCAAGGGCGCTTGAACCCATAGACTAGTGCGCACAGAAGGGTTAATTGGAGAAGAGAGAAGAGAGAGGAAGAGGTTCCCAGGTACAGTCTGTGTGAGTGACAGGAAGAAAGAGAGCAAGAGCTCTACGGGCTGGTAGGCGCCCCGCAGACCCCCCATTGAGCACATTCCCTTGTCGGGGGCGGGTAGAGTGGGGCTTGAGGCGGGGGCGGAGGGGTGGGGCACAACCGGAAGACTGCGGATTGGGCTGCGGCCTGCACCCTACCCACCCCTTCCTGCATCTGCTTCTTTATTGCCTGAAAGGCATCCAGCATGTTGAAAGAGCGATTATCGACAGTTTGTCAGCTCGAATTTGTCGCTGGCAGTAACTTAGTGAAGTTTCACTCTCAAGCACTCGAGTTTAGGAAATAGCATTATCCTGTGGCTTCTCATTTAGACATGGCCCAGGTAGGCAGAAGGAAAAGGGACATTATCCCAACTACAGTCACTCCACCACACAAGCCGTGGGGGACCCAGGGGAGAAACAGTTTTCTTCTCCTACAAAACTATCCCATTCTCCCGAGGTCCTTCGCGGCCTCATTGCCCAGACTGTGGCAGTGCCGTCCCTGGTGAGTGAGACGCCAGGAGGAGATGGGACTTGCATAGCCTTCCCGCCCACCCTACATCCCCTAGCCCTCACAAAAATGTGTGTTCGTGGGGCCACAATTCATTTGATAAACCTGGAACTAAGACCCTGAAGTTTAAAGTGGTTTGTGGTTTGTTTGTTTTTGCCTTTTCTTTTGTATTTGTGAGTGTGGACGACTCTCAAATGCCCAGAGTCGGGGCTCTCATGGTCAAGTTAAAACCTTCATCTTTTTGCCCCTCCTCTTCTTTTTATTGGACTGGTGGGTGTGGTGGCCAAAGGCTGGCTTGTCCCACGGGTGCAGCAGCTGCTGTATCTCACCCCTCTATTCTGACAGTCATTAAAATTCAATTTCAAAATTTCTGTCTTTGACAATTTTCTAAGGAGCCTAAGAAGAATGCCAAAAAAGAGTGAGCTTCTTTTTCAAGTAGCTGTGTCTTGGCAGCAGACAGGCAGTGGTCATGTTGCTCCTGGCTGTGTCTTTCTAGTAGCAGTCCAGTGGACAAGGACAGTGCCTAGGTCAGAGAGCTGTGTCCACCTGGACTAAGGAGACAGCTGGGGGGAAAGTCTTGAGGCAGACCAAGAAGCTTGGGAAGGCAACTAGGCTTTTCCTCATGGGAATTGCCCCTGGAGCACAGCTTATCTGGTCCTGGGGGTGGAGCTCAGAACCAAGGAGAAAGTTCTCACTCTTTAATCTCACCATTCCTCACTTTCCTCTCCCTGCTGGGCTCTCTGTCCTCTCCTTCTTGATTCTGAAAAGAAAACTATGTGTATCAAAAAGTTCCCTTCTTCCAGGAAGCTTCCCTTAACAGCTCTTGCTCCTTTGGGTGGAGAAGTCTCTCTTAAGGGGGAGAGCACTAAAAGTGTTTTGAGAAATAGAACAATAGCCGCACATGCGCAGCATGCAGTAGGTAGCTGAGTTTCATCTGGAGCTTTGATGGAGAGAGTTGCCAGGCAAACGTTCTATGGACCCAGTCTCGGTAGTTTTTCATTCTCTGCTCCAAAAAGTTAACGTGATTAGTATCAAAATTTCCTCTCTTAACTAACACCCACTGGAATCTATGGAAAGGATATAGCATTTCTTTGAAATTCTAGATGAGAATTAAGGACTGACTACCTGGCTACTATTGCCTTCACTTCTTAATCACATATGACCATCTTCCTAAACATCAGCCTCCTTGCCTACAAAACCATTGGCCCCCTCAGCATACCTAGCACTTGTTCTCCTCCCTTTAAATTCTTATCCCTTACTCTTTTTTCCATCTGGGGCCCTGAGACAAATTCTCAGAATTAAATTATGATCTTCTCCCAAATGCCATGACAAGTTAGAGGCGGGAATTTGGGGACTGCACTGAAAATACATGATATAGAAAGTAAATGTTACAGCTGAATTCCATGTTTTTTTACAGGCTTCTTTTTACTTCATTTTCAGTATCCACTTGGTCAAGTTAAAACTGAAATAAATTAGAGAAATGCTAAAGAAAGACCCAGGTTAAGCCCTTTCTGCCTGACAGCCATCATATCTTATACAGCTCAGTTATTTGGACAGACTCTTTCATACTGCTGGAAACCTAGATAGCCTAACACCCAAAGCCCTGCTTCTCAGTATTTAATTACAAACCTGGCAGAGTAGAGACCCTGTACCGATTAAAAGAAAATCAATCAGCACTCATTAGCCATAACAAATCAATAAAAACAATTAGCGGGAGAAGTAATATTAACAACATGCCCTTGTTACCATCAGACATAAGATCTTGAGAATTTTGAAGCTTCTTGCAGCACATACTATGTCATAGTTACATTACCTGATTTTGTGGAGTTTCTGCTTGTGCAGTAGTACCTCAAGTTGTTTCTTGGAAGTGTAACTTGAATGAATTTTATAGTCATTTTATACCATAGTCTCAGAATAACTCTGTCTCCAAGGTTTTGACTATTTCTACTGGTGCAAGTTTTTAATGTCTTTCCCAGTGAAGAGACTTCATATTGTGGTGGAGAACACACTCGCCTGGAAATGCCAAGTAGGATCTAGGTTTCAGTTGAGGCATGTAATTAACAGTGTGGACGTGAGGCAGTTCATGTCAATTTCTCGTAAGTAAAGAAATAGGACTAGATAATCTCTTGGGGCTTTCTCAGTTCCTAAATCCTGTAGAGTTCTGTAACATATTTGTGAATTTTCAACATAAGAGACGATCCAGATTTATGAGTTACTAAATAAAATATCTATTTATTTTACAGTTCTTTCAATAAAAGTTTACACAGAAGACTGACTTATTTATTATTATTATTATTATTATTATTATTAATTTTGGTCTTTTCCTGGGAGAGATCCGAAATTTGACTGGAGGAAACCAAGTTAAGAGACTTGGCCTGTGTTCTTGCCAACAAATGAACCATTGTCTTAGACTTTAAGTTCTTTTCCTTTGCAGATCCAACTTAGACATAATGTTTCACTCAAGATACCACTTGTAGTTTAAAAGATTCTGGTCTGGCTTGCCTCATTTTACAACTTCTATCATCTCTTTTCAAAACCTGAAGAAGACCTCATTTTCTGTTTGAGAGTTCCTCATGCTTTGCCAGCCACTGGGTCTTTAAGGAAGCTTGCCAAGAGTTTCCGGCTGGGAAAGACAGTCTGCGTTCATCGTAGAGAATGAGCTGGTACCACAGTTGTAGTGACTCACCTACCTGGTTGCCCACTTTGCAATGGCAAGAACTACACTGTCTAATTGAAAGACCTGTGTTGTAGCGATATGCAATTGGATCATATGACAAAATCATCTCAAACTCGTTGTGATCTTCCCTTTCACTGGCTGTTTTCAACACAAGACAAGACAGAAAATTATGCCCTGAATTATAGTTTGATTTTTAAACATTAAGATTAGCAGATACTTGGTTTTATGTCCATTTTGTATAAATTTAGTGGTGATTAAAAAACATTGAAAATAGGTCACAGCAAAATGAGCAATCAAGATTAGGTTAAAACATTCCTCTAAAATTTCAGTATTCATTTTTGAAGTGTCAGTTACTACATTTTTTGTAATTCATCATTTTTTTTCCCCTTGGCTTAGACTCCAGATGAGAAATGATACTTAGACCAAAGACATTGTTTTGTTATATAGCCACTGCTTTTTAAAATGCAAATCTACTCTCCCCTCACCAATGCTTGATCTTTGTAGGTGCTCATGCACTTCTGTGCCCTCTCTCTCTCTCACCACTGAAATGCTAGAGAAAGTCCTTTCAAGACCTATATGAGAAAATTAAAGGAGGGCCAGAGCAACAGGAACACTAAAAGTCAATACTTTCACTTTACAAAAAATTATTGTACAGTTAACAGGTATTTTAAAAAGCAAGTATTATTATGATTAAAGAATACTGTATTTCTAAATTATTACAATTCTCATCTAATTTAAAGTCACATATAGGAGCCATTTTAAAGTATCTTATATTACAATCCATCACCAAAAATCAAATAGTAGAGGTTAATAGTGTGCATAAGTTTACCCTGTGGGAAATGAAATGCATGAGTCTTTTCTACTGTTGTGAAACTTTAGGACGAGGCTGCAGTTGGTGTTAATGTGGAAGAATATTCTACAGTTATTTTAACTTTAATGTGCATTCGCTGAAATAAAGTACACATTATATTTTTTCCCTCCCTGTGTTCTTTTTTAAATATGGAGTATTTTTAGAATGTTGTTTTTAATGTATGCATTATTTTTATTAAGTTATTTGGTAAAAGAAAATATATAATAATATTGGCCTCTTTTCTTCTAATTTGATTATTTCAGATCAAACAAAAACGGATATTTTTCTCTCAGAAAAAAACAATGAGATTTGGTGCAAAAGTGATTGTTTAGTTATAGTATTTTCCTCTAATAGATTAACATTTATGATGAATCTTATTTCAAAGCTGACTATTCTCAAAGAAAAGCAGAGAGATATTAGAATTTGCAAGTAAATTACAATGTTTAAAAAGTATTTTAATACATTGTTTAAATTGTTGTAAACTATTGGTTTAGAAAAAGGTGTATCTGTTGCAAATGTGAAATTTTGCTGTTTGAAATTTCTTACAAATTTCAGTTTCTTTAGGACAGCAGCAGAAATTAATATCAAAGACAAACAATTTAGAGCTTCCTCAATTTATTTTATTTTATTTTATTTTATTTTATTTTATTTTATTTTATTTTTTATTTTACTTTACTTTAGCTGTGAGAGGCATCTCAGCAAGGTATATTTTAACATATTTTTTCCTAATTTTTTCCCCTCCTTTCAGTAAGATGGATAAGCTTTTAGAGTACCCAGTCACCGTGGTAACTGCCAAAAAAATTCTCCTGAAGTTTGAAGAGGTCAGCTAGCAGGGTCAACAACTCTGGCCTCTCTCTGAGCTTGGTCTAGCATGCCCCAGCCTGCGGTTGGAGTGTCAGGCCAGATCTGACCCTGGGAGGTGGACTATTCCGGCTCTGATATAAATTTTTTGAGTCAGTTCATGGCCTGGACTCTCCAGGTGGCCTCCAAAATCGATTTTGACCCCCTGACCTTGTCTCATGGAGGCATAGCATCCACCCTAAGTAAGGATTTAGCCAGGAATGACAGCTTTCCACTGAGTGTTATTGGGGACAGTATAAACAGTTTGGAAAGCAAAGTAAGGAGGTGTGAGTGCTAGAAATCATTAAAAACACATTAAAAAACAATTTGAGAATTTTTTTGTGAAAAAATGTTTAAAATGTGTATTTGTTACAGAATTCTTATGTGATTTGTAGGATTATTAAATCATAGAATAGTTTTGAATATAAATACTCAGTAAACCACACATCTTTATCCTTTGAGATACTTTGTTATAAATATGCAAATATGATAACCTGACTTGCAAAAAAATAGGTACAATAGGGATGTAACATGTACAGAAAAGGGAAGCTAGTTATTAAAATACATCAGTAGGTTTTCTAGTATTTTAAATGCTAAATTTATGTGTGTGTGTCTTGAAATGTTTAAAATAGGAAAATAAAGAACCTTAAAAAAAAAACAAAAACAGCCTAAAATGAAGATAAACTTGTACTGCACTCCAAGTGCCTTGCTACTTTGTGAAACAATAGCCAGGACACTCATTTGGATACAAATGAGATAAAAATTATAAATATAGAAAGTTAGATCTCATAGAGACCTAAAGAAGAGAAAACAAAATTAATAGTCTCTGAATTAACTTGAAAAATAACAATAATGTATTTAAATCATCAGTGACTCTTTCCTTCTTTATTTTATCTTTTATTTTTCAGGATGCCACCCTGAAAGTTGTTTTCTCCAGGAAAGTAGAGTTCTCTTTGAGAGTTCTAGCCTGTGAATTCAATATGTAAATGTGGTCATCAAGCAAGACTGAACTGCCAAGAGGGAAGATTTTGAATGTTTCGCTTTTTAAAACCCTTCACAGCATTCCTTCTTCCAGTGGTACTTAAAGTTTTCCCCTTTTCCCAGAACTGTTGAAAATGGCTCCAAAGCAACACTGCAGTAGCTAAACCAGTTGTACTACAAAGTTGTTGAGATGGCATTTCATCAGAATCCTTTGTAAAAATTAGATTTTAAGTAGGGGTGAGTGTCCTTTTGGGAGAGGGACAAAGGGGAGTGGAAGAAGAAGGGGAGGGGATAGAGCAGTTTATATATGTATATATACTCTGTTTGAAGGCCTCTGTGTCTTGGCTTCTCACTATGTTAAATCCCTATTATAAAACTTATCTTCACAAAGCCTATTATAGTATTCTGAGAACAAATTGGACCATGAATAACTTAGTTGGAAGTGTAGATTATTTTCTACTCAGGGAAAGTTAGAAATGACAACAGCTTAACTAAAAGAATAGTGATTAATCTTAAATAGATGAATTTCAAAGTTTCACTCTTGATAAAGAGTACCTTTGATATTTCCTCTCTTCAGACTCATGTTTCCACTTTCTTTGTATTAAGAATTGTCCTAGTGATTACACTGTCCACCTAATACAGCATGGCTCTAACTACGGATCATTTCCTTTCAGGTTGTTAATCTGTCTGAGGGTGACCAGAACGACACTCCACTTTTCAAGAGTTAAATATATGGTTTTAAAGTGGTACCTGTGCTTAGACATCAAACTCACTGTTAGGAATGGTATCTTACATGAACGAGATAAAATTATATAAAATTATTATTTCTTAAAAATTGTTTAATGCTCTATAGCTTCCAAAACACTTCTCAGTTCATAATTTTATGTGATCCTTAGAATAATGTTATGAAACAAACAAATTTCATTAATCTCATTTTACCAATGAGGGAGCTGAGTGATTTGCACACTGCGATCTGGCTGATAGATGGAAGAACTGGGATACCAACTCAGATTTTATAGCTTCTGTATGAAGTGATTAACCTATAGCCATAGGCTTTTAAATTATTTTTGGGTTCCACATTCCTGAAAATGAAGATTTTGTATTAAAGAGCAGACTTTATATTTCACAGCTAAAAAAGTTAAAAGACACAATTGAAAAAAATTCTATTCACTTAAAAGTAAATTTTGCCAACTATTATTTTCCTTTTGTAAACATATTTTAATGGTCTTTCAGAGTTGAAGTTCTTAATTTCTAAAAGTCAAATATAGACAGTCCTCGTAAATTAAATAACTACCTGGAATTTTTAAATGTACATGAAAACTACAGATCGTATGCTTCAAAATAAAATGTAACATAACAATAAATAAACCTTTAGAAGCAAGCTCTGCATATTAAGTAATTATTTGAGAGCGTGCAATTAAGTTCTAGAGCGCTGTAGATGAAGTTTCCCTTCTAGTGTCCCCTCCGCCAATCTGCCAGCTTTATTGAGGTATAATTGACAAATAAAATAGCGAGATATTTAGAGTGTGTGTCATGATGATTTGATACAGGTATATGTTGTGAAAGAATTCCTCCCATCTAGTTAATTAACACATCCATCACCTCGCATGTTTACCTTTTTGTGTGTGTGAGAACATTTAAGTTCTCTCTCAACAAATTTCAATTATTCAACTACGGTCACCACTTAGATCCTCAGAACCTACTCATCTTCAAGCTAAAAGTTTGTACCCTTTTACCAACCTCTCCTTCATTTCCTCACTCCCCGGCTCCTGTTCTTGTTTTTATAGGCTGGCATCTTTTAACATCTCAGCAAGTCTGGAGAAATAAAGTTACTCTCCATGTTAAAAAAAAAAGTTTGCAAAATACTCTAGAAATAATAAGTGAAAGATTTAGTTAACCTGACATTGATGTAACCTATGTAAACATTGGTTAAAAAATCAGAAGTCAAAAAATGCAAATGGTAACACCATATGATTCTTCTTAGGTTTTTAATTATATAGTTTTAATTATGTAATGTAGGTAGTATGAATGTCAATGTAGAAATCCTAATTTTTTTTGTTTCTTAATTGAATATAATTAAATTAGTCATTTTATATATACTTAAATTAAGGCTTTTCCTCCTGAATTATGTTGGCAGCCAGACAAATCCAGTCAAGCTTTTTAGGATTAAAAAAATGAAAGAATTCAGTAAAGAAAAATGAGCTGTTCTGGTTGCATGTTGCATTTGTAAAGTTGCATCAATAATGACATATATAACCTTTCTTGTGCTAAGGTTTTTCAATTATAACATAATATTAGACTGAGGATTGTTCTTTTTTGATTTGGGTGTAAATGCTCAAGCCCTAATTTTCAAACTTCTAGTGTCTACTGATTTGCAAATTAAGAAATGCAAATATAAGGACTTATATTAACATTGATATGTTTGTTTAGATGCTCTTTGAAATTTTTAAGTTTTTTTTTATATTACCAACTTCATTCATATTTTTTAAAAGATGCCTTTAACAGCTGTCACTGCCCAAACAGGTTTTTTCCTTCCTTCCTTCCTTCCTTCCTTCCTTCCTTCCTTCCTTCCTTCCTTCCTTCCTTCCTTCCTTTCTTCCCTCCTGCTCCTTTTTTCTTTCTTCTTTTCTTCTCTTCCCTTCCCCCTCTCTTTTCATTCCCTCTTTTTCTACCTCCTTCCTTCCTGTGTTACTCATGAGTTTTTACATAGTTTACTTTTAAAATATAGAACAGCTAAAATTAAGGGGCTTATCTAATGCAATATATCATTCAAAACTGATTTGTACACAACAAAACTCTCACTTCAGTTAAACTTATAACAAGTCAGAGAACCTTTATGTATAATATCAAGACTTCTCTGACAAAACAAAATCCAATCCTGAGGGATCAACTTTTCATGTTGTAGATTCTGGCAAGTTCCTTCTTGCTATCTTTATAGTTTTTATAAGTCATCTAAGCTATTGGTTAGTTTTCATGTTGCAAAAGAAGATGAAGAAGGAGAAGGAGGAGAAAGTATTTTAAAAATCTGGAAAGAAATATTGTTAAATTACTACTTACAATTTATATGTAAGTATGTATAAGCATCATGCTAACATTGGAAGGTATAAATAAAGACAAGCGATTCCTCATTTTCCTTTTAAGTCACCCCTGCCCAATAAACTATGGTATAAAAGGTATGTTTTCTTTCATCTTTCTCTCTCTCTCTCTCTATCTCTCTCTCTCTCTCTCTCCCTCTCCCTCTTCCCCTACCCCTTCCTATCCTGAAGCTGTTATCAGTCTGGACAGATTAACATAATTTTGGCAAAATAAGATTTTATTTTAAAAGGTACAAGAATTTTTCTTAGTGAAATTTTTAAGGAAGTCAATCAGGCATAAAAAATATTTTGTATTCTGAAAAGAAAAATATATATCCATGTCTGTTTAAAAAGTCACAATGCAGCCAACTATTTAGGTATTAGTTTCTACAATGCCATATTTCTCTCTCTCTCTCTCTCTCAATATTGTGAATATAGCTAATATATTTGAGTGCTAATGAATACAATTCATGATTATGGGACTGAATTTACTAGAGAAATCAAGAGTTGTCCTATTTGTGTTGAGTATGGTTGGGTGCCTACTGTCCATTGAATGAGCATAATCGATTACCTCTATAACATATATGAGGCATTCCTTCAAGTTATACAAAGAGAAAAAGACTAAATCCCTGCTATCATGGAATCTTGGAAGGAAGTGGGGATTAGAATTAAAAATACAAAAAAGGCTCAAGATTTGGGCCCAGCTCTGTAGGAAAGAGAAATTAACATGTACACAAGAGTCTCTTAAAAATAAGCTATGGTAAAAGTATGAACAAACAGTTATGAAAATATGGCATAGCCTAGAAAACCTTGTTGGAGAAAATGGAGCATAAAGAATGGATAGGACTGTGATAGACAGATATAGGACTGTATTCTAGGTGGAGGGTAAAGGTAGAGAGGCCAGATTTACAGTGTACCATAGAAAATTATTTAATGGATTTTTAAGTTTCTAGAATAACACAAAATGAGGCCTAATATTGTTGATTTTAATAGGCCGTTTTATAGCTTTCTTCATTCAGGAAATACTATCATCATAAATGCCATGAAAACATTTTACTAGTAATAAAAACATTTCTTTTAAAGAGAGTTAAAATTCAGTGAAGTGAAGTAAGTGTGAGAAATCTAGTGTTTCCTGGATCTGGGTGCCTCTGTGTTCCTCAGTATCCACATCTGGATATATATTTCTCATATTTATGAAATAACATTTCAAATGTTAAAATGAAGACTCTTGTGGAAAATCAGTCATTCTTTTTAAAGATATTTCATGGGTCACTTATGCATCATTTGTTCTCAACGTTCCATTATAGAGTTACAGAGACTGCATCTTAAAAATGTAATTTTAAGTGAATGACTCTAGCTTAGGAGAAGGAAAATATCATTTTAAAATTCTGCCATTCAGAAGTCCTACATTTATGCTTATGCAAGTGAATGAAAGTTTAGAAATACATTTAAATATTTTTAAAAGCCCACAGAGATATCTTGAAATTAGAAAGTATCAGCCAATCATATGAACAACCTCAGAAGAGTTGATAAAACGATACTAAAAGGCAAAGAAGCAGGGAATAAAGGCACACAAAATACATCCTAACAACATCAGAGTCATTCTATAACAGTCAAAATAGTAAGGTAATACAAATGTTTTTGGTGATGTAAAGCACTAGAGTCTAGGAATAGAATGTTCATCATAACTATCAATCTTCCTAATAGGAAACCTCAAGTTAAGTGGTAACTAAATCCTACATATAAAGCTTAGAAATCCAGGCCCAAGGAATATCTTACAGGGGAAATGGGTTGATATGTATTGAACAACAAATTAGAATGAAATATGAAGAAATAATGTGGATGGATGCACGTGTTTGCAAGGGTAAAAGAAACACTCATTCTTAACTGTGGCTGGTTAAGCACATTGGATAAAGCACTGATTAATTGCCTGGTGCCATATATTTAATGTCAATTTAACTTTGTTCTACTACATAGCCTCAAACTATAGCCCTTCCCTAATAGAAGTCATTCAATTATAGGCTCCTTTCAGTCAGTAAACAAAACTTGAGTGCTCGTAGGGAATATGTAGGTACTATTGAAAGAGAAAGGTGTTAAAATTAAAAGGAAAAGGTGTCATACCTCTTGCCCTCAAAAATACAAACAATATTCTTATTTAAGGCTCCACCCAAAGTAAATTATTGACATTGCTTTCAGTACCCACTTAAGGACAACTTGTTTATAAAACCTTTTCTTTATAACTCCTGCAGTTGTACATCAGATATTCCCAGTACTATGGCAGTGCAGACAATACAGAAGTTTATAGAAGCAGAGTGAAAGTGATGTGTAGAATAAAAGTGAAAGTGCTCTTTATCGCTTCTGCAGAAAGTATATGCCCTTCCAGATCTCAGATATAAAAAAAAAGATGTATGTATGGATAGAAAAATAGGTAGCTAGATGATGATAGATAGATGATAGAAAGATGATTGATAGGTAGATAGGTAGAGATAGATGATAGATAAATAGATAGATAGATAGATAGATAGATAGATAGATAGACAGACAGACAGACAGACAGACAGACAGACAGACAGACAGAGATAGTCAGATGATAGATAGATGATAGTTAAGAACATAGACTCTGGATCTAGACAGTCAAGGTTTGAGTCCCAGCCTCTGCTCTTTACTACACGTATGAACAGTTTTCTCATTTGTAAAAGTGGGGATGACAACAGTACTACCTATTGGGTTATTATAAGGATTATGTGAGGTTATATGTGAACTGCTTAGAGCAGTGCTTGGCACAAAGTAAGCATTTTATAAGGGTTAGCAACTCTTAGTATTATGAATATACATTAATACTAAGTTTTTTAAAAACAAAACCTATTTTACTATGTATTTTTTTTTTACTTCTTAATACGTTTGGGAGAATGTACTTATATCCCAAATCTATTTCTCTCTTTGTAACTGTTGTATACTATCCCGCAATAGAGTTGGGTCAGAATTTCTTTAACCATTTTCCTGTTGATGGTATTTCGGTTGTTTCCAGGTGTTTCTGCTTCAGAGCAACTGCTAATTTCTTATTCTTGAAGTTAAAACAAGGCTTGCAGAAGGGGCAGACATAAAATATATCTTCATTTGATAAATTATCAAAATGAAGATCAGAGAAGTTCAGTAAATTATATAACTAGTAAGTAACAGTTCAGAGGAGAACCAAGTTTAATACAGTTGCATACTGTCTTTCCTCAAATTTTTCCATTTGATGTAGAATACCTTTATAAATACAGTGGTCTTTATGTTACAATAAGACATTTCTGCTTTCTGAAATAAGTGTCAGGCAATCACATGTTAATGTGCTGCCAAAGCGGGTGTGAGTCAAAAGATGCAAAGGGATCTACTAAAAGAAGAAATAAAATAGTAAGCCTGGCAATGTTCTAGGTACTAAAAATAATATCGACATTATGACACCAATCTTAAATGATTAAATGGTTTGAAGTCAAGATAAATAAAATGTGGCGGGAGGGGAAATAGAGAGGATGATTTGCTTTTTGATTATTTGGGAGAATACTATTTGAAAAACTGCCACATTTGACTTCTAGTTTTCCCATGATTACCTCTGATCTGGCTCTTTTAAGACCGATACCTATACTACCCTATGCCCACACTCTCTAACCCTATCATACTCTATCAAACAGTTAAGATAATCAGAACTTCAACTACAAATACATATAAAGCCAATTAAATTGACTTTAAGTTACTGTGATCTTAGAACATAGAGTTCTTTTATACACAATGAATCCTCAGCCAAGTACAGTCCTCTGTCTTTCAGACAAGAGACAATGACTTTAAAATGTGCAGGATTCATTATGGGAATACCTTCTTAATAACCCATGTTTCTAATTCCAGCATTATTTGGAATCCAAGAACAGAGGGAAAATATTTAATAATATATATATATATGTGTGTGTATATATATATATGTATATATATATGTATATGTGTATATACATACACACACACATATCTTTATATGAGAGCTGCTAGTCTTCCTATACTCCCAGCATTGGGAAAGTATGATGAAGAGCCTACAAGTATTAACTCCAGAATTTTATTTTCATCCAATTCATTCAGTGACTTTAGGACTGAGGCAAATGACTTCTCCAAATTGAAATCTCCTCATAAAACAGAGTTAGTGTATTTTCTTTGTTGAGAAAATTCATTTTATTGATGTTTGTCTGAAAGTGAAAAAGTCTAGGAGATGCAAATTGTGAAATTTTACTATAATGAGAGAAATACTAAAATTTAGAAACGTGAAGGACATAGTGTAATTTTAAAGCAGAGAATGGGGAAAAAAAAAGGAAGCATCATGGCTTTTTCTAGATACAGTTCTTAGCACTAAGTCAGTTTACTTATCAACTGTTTACCTTCTGCCTCTGTTTCTGAGTTATGGTAACATATAAGAAGCTTACAAAAACACTTAGCAAAATCAGTTGGACACAATGCAACAGTTCAACTCCCAATGACAGTGACCTCTAACTATGAATGACATATAATAAATTATATTTGAACTGGATTTTCAGCTGCAGATCCTTATTCTGCCACCCAGACAGCCCTATAAAGTTGTACTTGTGGCCTTAATCCCACTTGGATGTGTGCCCTGCTGCCTCTACTTTCCATCATTCTGGTGCTTTAGTCTTCTTGAATATAAGTGAACAATCTTTGTTTCTGTACCTTATTAGGCCAAAGACCATAACAGCTAGTGATGGCATCGGCAAGCCCTGCGGGCAGGATTCTCTGCAGACCCAGCCAACCTCCAACAAACCCCTTTTTATACTCCTGTTTCTAGGAAGAATTATGATGGCGGTGCCCTGCTGTTGATCAGTCAAATCTGTGGTAGGCCTAGAGATAAGTCCTGTGAGTGTGGTGTACTGTAAAACAGCGGCTCCCATTCATTAGTAGCTTGTGTGTAATAAACCACCAAAACAGGGGGGTGGGGAGGGGAGGCAGCTGCAGTGTGCAAGAGCAAACAACGCATCTCATTCTTGGGAGCCAAAACTTCGTAATTTGCTACTGGGCAGACTGCTCTTGCTGACATTCTTTCTGATAACATAGTAGTGGCCTCTCTGTATTTATAGTTTGCTAACCCAAGAGATTCTATTTGGTAACTAAGTATACATATTATAACAGATTGTTACTAAAAAAGAGATGAAAAATACTGACTGGCAAACAAAATTGTTCAGTTAAAGCAACATTTTCCTCTACCAACTGTTAACCTTAAAAAAGTTTGTTACCCATTGTTTCACAGTACTGGTTTTATAAGGATGACACTTCAAAAGATACCAGTTAAAATTCACACAGTGATAATATTTCCTAGGAATGAATTGTGTCTCTTTTGTAATATACTTTCTAGACATAAAAGTGTTCATCAAATAGAAAGATATTTGGGGGAAATTTTGTATTTTAAAAATTAAAAAAGCCTATTAAAGTATAAACTAAATTGTATTTTTGGCTGTTAAGTAGTTTAGAAACACTACAACAGTACTGCAAATGAGTACATCTAAACCAAAATGTGAAAAGCAATTTAAATGTGAAAAGAAGACAATATACTTGTTGGGGAAAAAAATTAAAAACTCTCAGTAGGCTCTTTTAATTCAGGATAGGTTAACCTAATAAAAGGAAAAAACACTTGAATTTGCTCACGACTACTTAATGAGGTGAAAAAAAAATGCTGTAGTTTTTGTAATAAACTCTTCCCTTTTACATCCAAAGCAGGTGCATGGCATTGTGATGTCAGCGCTGTACTTGTTCCTCACCAGCCCCCTACTGCTCTTCAAAATGGGAATGGGATACTGTACATTCTAGGCATTTTTTCTCTACCACTCAGAACCCAGGGTCAGGAGAATGGCTGTGGCCAAGTGGAAGGCATGCCAGTTGTTTTGGAATTCTTGCAGGTGTTTAAAAAGCAAAGGATTCTTTTGAGAAGCACATCTGCATTTGTCATATGCCATTTGTGCTAAAGCCTGTGGTGTTTTTGTTTGTTGGTTTGACAGATTGACGTGTAATGGCCAGGACCGTTGAGCGGCTGCTCCCAACAAAGTCATTCTGATGGCTGGAGTTCTCTAGAAATCAACTGGCCTGAATTACCCATGATTTCTGTCTGCCCTTCAAAGGAAAATGTGTTGTTCTAATGTTCTTTTGGCTTTTTGTTTGCTTTCACAATTTTTTTCGTTTATATTGTTTTAAACTCTAAGTTAAGATGAAATAGGGACTTTGATAGATTAATAATATCTACAAAGAGTTTTCAAAATCAACCAGTCCTTAAAATTTACTTAGAAATGCTTAAAGAGATTTATAGCATTTAAATAAATATTGTGATAGCATAAAATTTAAAAGCTTATCCATGTCAGTGATGGATAAGGAAAATATTCATAGGGTAGAGGTAAAAACTGCAACTTTAAAACCTTTTTAAACATTTTTAAACACTAAAATAAAATTCCCATTTTAAATTATTTTTGAAAGTTTTTACTTTTTCATCTCAGTGACTAATATACCTGAATTTATATGTAAGCATATATCTTATCAACTATGTTACCGCAAAGCCAAGTAAATATGTATGAAAGCAAACTTTAGTATGTTGTCTTTTGTTGACAAAGTGGAATCAGAAATCCTTATTTGCATTCTCCAGACATAGGTACTGTGTTATGGAATTAAGAGTTCAAAGCTCATGCTTCTAGCATTAACTTCATTGTTGATGTAAGTTTCTGAACTTTACCATACTGTGATAGGCCTTCACTCTGTCATTCTATTTGGGAGGCATAAAACAGCAAGGGAATACCAAGTATTAACGAAGCAAATGCAGAATGTCATAGACATGATTATAATACCATTCACTTTACATTTACTCCCTTGACCTAAATGTTTCCTGGACACAACGTCTTTCCTATTGTACATAGTACCGCTGTACTGGAAAGGATCATTCCTTTTGACAAAGCATCTCAGTTTGGGTGCTTATTTGTCAGTAGACTACCAGCTTCACAGGTCTATCTGCATCACCAGGTTTCCATGGATCCCTGTACTGGAGGAAGAGGAAAGGCGAAACAAAACTTTCAGGCCCACTGGGAGTAGTCAGTTCAGAACCAGCCAAGGGGACCAAGAAGCAGCTCATTGCTATGGTTTAGGTAAGAGACTATTAAAATCAAAGTCACTTGCTAAACTGTAAAATGGAAAAATAGTAGATATTTGTTTTTCCTCTTATGTTGACAAGTTATGTCCTGGATATTTGAAAAAAAAAATTAATAACAATATTGTGTTAATTTTTAAAAAGCTTTCTGAAGTACAGATTTTATTCCTGTTCCCTCAGTAGGGACTTGTGCTAAAGGAATTAGGACTTAATTATACTCAAGTCTTTACTGTTTGTGGTTAATTTACCAAATTTAGAAAAGAAAAAATGGGATGACCACTTAAATTTGAGTTTCAGATGAACAACAATTTCTTAGTATAATATTGCATGGGATACAGTTATACTAAAAAATATTTGTTGTTCGTCAGGTATTCACAACTGGGTGTCCTGTTTTTTGTCTGGTAACCTTATTGGTAGCAGAACCTCATAATGACAAACTCATGATCAGAAGCCTCATGGTTTGAAGGGCTTAAAGTTTTTATGAGGTTTCATTTTCCTGGGGCTTCCTTAAGAATATCTGTTATCTATTTAGACTAAAGTGATTAACAATAATGGCTGTCCTGATTGAGCCCCTGCCCAAATACAGCCGGCTGTTTTCCATTTATTATCTTATTTGATCTTACAGCAACCTGGAGAGACAGATGTTATCCCCATTTCCAGATGAGAAAACTGAGGCCTAGAAACAAATAATTGTTCTTGAATTAAGACAGCTAACAAGTAGAAGAACTAGGATGAGAAAGCACTTCTGCAGGTTCCAAAGTAGGGCTGTTCCTCTTAGCTGCAGCAGCTTGTGAAACAGGAAAGTTCATTAAAATCGTAAGTGTTTGTAATCAGCTATTTACAACTCGTATTAAACAACATCATTTTGCTAGTCATCTTTGTGTATGTATGGGTCCTCTCCTTGCTGTTCTCAAGGGCGGTGTCAGTGTCTCATATTTCTTAGTATTGTCCCTTAGACAAGCTGTCACATTATGTTATGTTACATTACAATAATATCATATTATTGAAGATTACCAGAATTTTGTCTTTTGATTGAACCAAATGTGCTTTCATTATTATTAAAAATGTAAAGCATGTTGTCACAACAACTTGGTACACCTCCGACTCTGTCCATTCTTTGCATCTTCCGTGTCGTTGCACCTCCAAAGTTTTACTTGCTTTATAAACTACTCACAGACCTTTAACAAGAGCGTTTCCTCTGCCAAAATACCAAAATGGAAACAACTGTTGCTTCAATGCCTTACCCTTCCTTCCTTGCCTTAGATCCCGGCCATAAAGTACTGAATTTTAGGCTCTCTCTTCCAGAAAAGGCTTCAACCCCCTGGTTTACCTTTGCTTGCAGTGTAAATACTATTATACACTGACTGCTCCTTCCCCTAGACCTTTAGTGGTTCTTTGATATTACTTAGAAGGTGATTACATAGCTTCATTTATTTCTTTGAATGCACAGGTTTCATGGTCATTAAAATAATCACATACTCATCAGTTCTCTCCATGCTTAAATAAGATCAATACAAACCAGAACAAGAGGCTTCTTCACTCCTATATTCACCAGGATTCCTCTTTCCTTTCTGTCTTTCACTCCCTCTCTCCTACTTCTTTAATCCCTTCCCTTCTTTCCCACCCTCAAACACGGCTAAGAGAATAATACAATAATTTTCGATAGTTCTTTCTTTAATGACTCATAACATTTATTCAGCTGTTATCCCAGACAGAGAAGTGTCGCCTTTATACAGACTGTCAGAGGCAGCTGTAGCAATTTTGGTGTTTGCTAGAGAAAAGCCTGCTGGCCCTGCCTAAAAACCAGTTCCGCAATGAAATGGTTAATAGGATGAGTAAAGGCTATTTTTAAGTCTGGCTCCCCTCTCTGATGCACTCTTGAAAATTCACCCTGTTCTGCAGAAATCCTAAATTGCAGTGCCCTGCACCCCACTGAAACTCTTCAGTCTGCTGTAAGTAAGCCTCAGCATGGGCAAGATTGGGGGTGAACAGCTGGAGGAGGGGCTCAAGCCCTGGGCCTTTGTAATGGAGGGGCGAAACACTGAGATCCTGCAGAGAAGGAACACAGAAACCCTCAAGGCACAGAGAAATAGACCCAGACAAAAGCCCCGTTACATGGTTGCAAATCACCCCACTGCTGTTATTTTATTTACTGTGGTCTGCAGGAGGATTGTTTTCTCTTTGCAAAATTTTTAAGCTTCATGGGCTTTTCTCCTCCACAACAGCGGTCACTTATACCACAGTGCCACATAGAGACAGGCCTCACCTTCAGCTTTCTTAAGGAAAGGGGGAAAAAACAACCTGCCTAGTCAGGGTGCAACAGACGGCAAATGAAATCGATGGATTTCCAGTCTTCCAGTTCTTTTTCAGGGATAAAAAGATTGAAGTACTGTGTATTTAAAATATTGATTTATATTGGTTCTATTGGTATGGTTTTGTTCCACGTTTTTTCTGGCTTTATTTTTCTGGCTTTATTTTTCTTAAAGATGACACCTACATGCATGCTTTCGGACCTAAACTTGTTTAGATGTGAGAAGAAAAGGCAATGCAATTTTGTATTGAATCAATTAGAGATATCAATGAACATTTTTCCCTAGTAAAAATTTTTTTCCCAGTTTCAAAATGGATGGAAATATCATCCTATCACTATGGCAAGACATATACCATGAGTTTGAGGTATTTTTGTTGGAGTAAGAGACAAGGTGGGCTGACAGAAACAGCTATTTTAAAATCTAAAGGGAAAGAACTGTCTGCTAGTGTAAGTCTCTTGTCCAAGTTTCTTCGGTTATTTGTGAAAAGGGGCTCTTGCCTCATTGCAGAGGGAGGGAAAGAGGCTTGCGGAAGAAAAAGCAGCGCACTTCTCTGAATAGAAATATGTGGCTGATTTTGGTAAACATTTCTCCACAATTGAGCCAGAGCTGCAAGCTCTGCCTTGGAGTAGCTGAAGAGGAGTGAGGTCACTTCACTGTAACCAGAGCAGCAGAGGCTCTTCTACTCAGGCGGCTTTCTTGTCATGACTAGGAAGTTGAAAGGGGAACTTGCAATAAGTGTGCTCAATTTAAGAAAAATAAAAAAGTGAAATTTTCCTATGACAAATCCACAGAGGTATTTACCAGGTGTTTGAGCAAGTAATTAGCACCCAAACCAGGTTTCAGGAAATAGTTCTGGTCACCTCAAATGAAGAATATATAATGAGCTGAAGAGCTTGATTTTCAATGGATGATTTACCCAGGACAATAGGCCAAACAGAACCGGGTAAAGGGTTTACAAATGGTAACTTGAGAAGTAGTGGGCTTCCTTCCCAGGAGCTTAATTCTGTCCCCTTCTCCTATCCTGGCCCTTCTCTTCAACCTCTCTCCTCTTTTATTCTATCGTTTTCACAAAGTACATACATACCATAGCTTTTCTTGAAATATTGAACGTAGTCCTTAAAAAAAATTCTGGGAGCGTGCAAAAAAATAGAGTAAAATTTCTTGTCGGCATCTAGATCTAACTAGTTGTGTGTTACATCAGGCTGAAACTTTTGTGAGTGCATTTTAGCTTAATTGCTGAGGCTCCTTGTGGAATCTGCCCTTAGTGGAGGTTCTTGCACTGGATAATAAGTAATGCTGAAAATATTACCCATTCTTTTCAAAGCCTATTCTAGAAGACTGGCAATACTGAGAACCAAAGATGACCACATAAAAAATAGTTCAATATTCCTAATTATGACAATATTTTGTTGATTTAAGAAAGGCTCCTTACCCATAGGCACTGTCTTTAGTATGCTGAAAGCGTTAATATTTCTAGTAAACTAATATTCTCTGCCATAGGAACTGGTAACAAAACGAATACTACTAGTTACTTTTCACCTACTGAGACTCTTATTGTAAACTGAAAGATGAATTTTACTTTATCATAATTTAAAATGTTTGCATGATTCTTATTTTCTCACTTATGGTTAAGGTGCTATCCCACCGCACCCCCACAATTCCCTTGGGTACACATTTAAAACTGAAAGAAGATAACTTAGACATTTTATAAACTAGTAAATAGGTTCAGAAAATTCAAATTACTGCCCAAGGTCACCAGTTGTCAGAGCTTGGACCAAAACCAAGATTTCCTAATTCCTAATTTTGACTGTTTTTTTGCAGTGCATTAGACCATCTTCTTATGCGGTTAATAATATATGAGAGCTGCCTAAGAATACCAATTTCTACTGAGGCATGCTCTCTGTCATTAAGTGCTCCAGCAAACTGTTAATTAAGATTGTTTTGAGCTGTTTACCAATTTAGGTGATGTCAGATACTTCTCTTGGATTCTGTTAGCCTCTTGGGATGGCAGAAAATTCTGTTGATTCTGTTGCCTGTGGTTTGGCCATCTGTTCTAAATCATGATTGTGGCTGCCATTTGGAAATCCATAATCTGACACCGTTACCAGAACTGTACATTTAAAATGCATTAAGCTCTTTGTGGGTCACAAGCCCTTCATAAGATCTCTTTAGTTTCATAGACTGTCCACAGAGAGTACTTAATTTTGGAGTTGAAGGGTACAAGTTAAAATAGTGAAGCAGTTCTACTCCCGTTTTCTTCCCCAGGCATCATAGAAGCTGTTCTGTTAAAGCAGTCTGAGATAGAAAATAAAATACTGGAAGGTACAATATGATGACTAAGCACAAAACAGTCAGGACGAGTTCGAAGTAGAAATGAAATCATAGGTATTTCTGATTATCCTTATAAAGTTTGCCTGCAAGGCACACTGGGGCCACATCCAGGAAATGATCAACACTACTCAGTGTGCATAGGACTATGAAAGACTTTCAGGACATAGCCTGTCCTAAGGTAAATGTTTACTTAAAAAAAATACATTTAGGCATCACACTTCGCACTTTCCAGAGTTAATTCTTAATACCTTAATGTCCTTAATATCCTTTATCATTCAAGTTAATTATTATGCCCTTGAGAGCTAATTTTTTTTTAAAAAAATAATGAGTTAATGCACAAAAAAATACAGAACAGTGCCTGGTACAGAGTAAGTGCTCTGTAAATGTTTGCCATTATTACTGGTTTGTTCTTGTATCATTTATCAAGTGCTGATTCTAGCTACTGGAGACACACTGAAGATGAGGGCCGTGGGTCCTGCCCTCAAAACGTTTATAGTCAACTGAAGGAAACAGATAAGTAAATTGGTCGTAACAGAGAAATACCTGTAGAAGTATGCAGAAGATGTTGTGGGAACAGTTAGGAAGGCCAAACAGATTTCCTGGGCCCCACCCTAGATTTGCTACATCCCAGCATTAGAATACAGAAGCCTAGAAATCTATATTTTTGAAAAGTTCCTCAAGTATTCCAAAGTAGCCCTGAGATGTTTGCCTAATCTAAATTAGGCTGGGAAAAAATTTTTGGGAAAGCCTTTCTGGAGGAGTCGATATTAGAGTCGGAATCAGAAGAATGAAGGGTATCCTAGGCTAAGGAAAATTTCTGAAAGAAAGATGTGAAAGAGCCTCTCCTATTAGGAGAGGTGTCGGTAGATGGATCTGGTTGGAGTGAAGGCCTTGCGGAAAAGGGTTTTACACAGGTAGGATGACCAAATGTCATTACTCAAACCACTTCTGAGAGCAAAGAGCTATATTATAATTATGTAGAGGAACAGGTATCCTCCATAGGAGATGATGCTGGGGACATACAAGAGCTCCGAAGAGATACTGAGGTCCTTCGGAGCGGAACTGTTTGAGTATTCCCCAGGGCAATGGTTCCCATTGAAGAATGGGACAGACTGGTGACTTGTTTGCATTTGTGTTTTAAAGTTTTCCCTGCTGTCTTGATTTTGGGACATTATTCTAAGTGAAATGTGCCAATTTTAGAGAACAGTTTATGTTTCTACAATTTCTCTGAATATGTCATTTAGCTTTAATCTTTATAAGGATACTAATGGAATGCTAAAAATGCACTTAACAACTGAAATCAGATGTAAAGGTGGCAGTCTGAGGAATCCACAATGCTATTAACTGGTCTTAGAATAACATCATATCATTTATATAACAATATCCACATTCATTCATTATTTATTAAACGTGATATTTACCATTTACTCTTCTAGGTACTGGGGAAACAGTGAACAATGCAGATAATGTTCCTGTCTTTAAAGAGCTTACATTCTAGCAGAAGATATAGACAATAATTAAATAAATATGCAATATAATTTCAGATATTGGTAAGTGTTGATGAAAAATCCAATCAAGATAAGGAATTAGGGAGGCTGAAGAGTGACTAGTAATTTGGGGGGATGATATTTTAATTAAGTCAGATAAAGATCACCTTCATGAAGGAGTGACACTGAATGATCCAAGAGAGTGAGTCAAGTGGCCATCTGAGGGTCAAATGTTTCAAGATGAGGAAACAGGAAGTTCAAAGGCCCGGAGGTAGGAACAAGCTTAGTGAGTTGGAGAACAAAAATAAGAACTTCAAATCCTTTTAGATCAGGCCACTCCTAGTTCCATACCATAGCCTACAACGCGTCACATGATCTCGCCTCTACTTATCTTTCCTACCTTCGATCGGAATCCTATGGGAGGGAGCTATGATCTACAAGTGGGGTGTTCTTGAAGAGAGTGAGGGAGTCCTATACCTCCACTTTTCTTATCCTATTCTCCTAACTCTGTTTCTCCATCAACATTTTCTTTTTTTTTCAGGAGAAAGGAAGCCTTGCACTTACTGAACATCTACAATCTAATGGCAGAGTGCTTCATGAATGTCATTTATTGAAGCCTTATACAAACTCTATGAGATTGGCAATATTGTTACTATTTTGCAGGTGAGGAAACAGACATTCAAAGAGGTTAAATAACTTTCAAATGGTTGTATTCTATTTAAAAGGTGATTTCGGCTCTTTCACTGCAAAGTGTCTTTCAATGCCTTGGAACTATAAGTCATATTAAGTAGGGTACGCCAATAGTACATTCTACTTAAAAGTCAGATCCTGACAGCAGCTTCACGGCACGATTTGTAGAAGAGTACTTTTTTTTCAAGAGGAAATATCAAAGACTAGGATATAAACCTTGTACGTAGTATAGTAAAAAAAAAAAAAATTAATTAATTTTAAAAGCCAGGATTCTAATTCTAACGCTACAACTGATTATTAGCCCTGTGATCTTGGCATGCACCTTAGTCTGTCTAAGTTTCCTGATCTGCAAAATGGGTGTTACAATTTAAATCTAGCTCATGTACATGTAAAAGTGCTTTAAAAAGGAAATGATAGACACATAGAAGAAATTATTAAATTCCCAAAACTTTCTTATAAATGTATTTGGCCAGTAACAAAATACCCTATGAATGATGAGTTCAATTTCTGAGGTTTGGAATATTGAAACACACACATAATATTAAAACACACACAACTATTGGAGTGATAAATAACTATAAACTCCTCTCTGTTAGCTAAACAGAGTATTTTTGCTCTTTGGTCTTTTTCATCCTTGAACTTTAAAGACTATACTGAGAGGCTAGGAGCTGTTTAGGCTTCTGCCAAGTGACATGAACGGTAGGTGGGTGCCTTCTTTTTAGGCACTGAAATAGAACAATTATTTCTAGAAACTAAAGAGATAGAGAAGGAAAGAAAGGAAGAATAGAGGAAAAGTAAGAAAGAAATTTGTCATTTATGCACAGCCATGTGGCCTTCTGTGGAGTGACTTAATTTTAATCAGCTGTTTTTGACCAAACTGTGGTGTAGCTATGCTGTTGTCAGGGAGTAAGCATGGAATAGTAGAAACAAATCCCTTAACACCCTTAAAATCTTAAGGAGCTGTCTATTTAAGACTGCCCAGCAAAGAAAGCTTTAGTAGGCATTTGGACTCCTAGGCTGAACTTCCTTGTGCAATCACCATTGTGCCTGCAGCCCATGGAGAGAGGCTGCACTGAGAGCAGAAACCATTCGTTTAGAAGAGTAGAGTTTTAGGAAGGCTGAAAAACGTAGAACTGGTGTGGAAAGATTAGTTAATGTAGGGGGTGGCTGTAGCCTTTCAAAACAGGGTCAGTATAAGGTAACCTTCTTAACTTTTTGATTCACAGTTTAAACTTTTGTATGGTTTCCTTCCCCCCCAGAAAAGCATATGTGATATTGAAAAGAAGGAAGGAGAATCAAAGTTATCAAAAATGTCCCCATCAACAGTAATCTTTTAGAACTGAAAATGTTTCTACCTAGAAGAGTTTAAATGAAAAGGAAAGAATTGCACTTCAATACTACTATTCAGAAGACTGAGCAAGAAATTAATTACCGACATTTTTCTTCTTAAAAATTTCCTCTTCTACTTTAAGAAGATTTCAAATATCTCTTCTGTTTTCAAAGATGGATTCAAGATTTCTCTTCATGGGACCTAACAGGGTAAAAGGGGCAGCTAGTGATACTGGACAAGACCATGGGTTCAGAAATCCCATTACCTCGTTTTAATTCCACCCTCTCTACATCCCACCTCTGTGATGATGGGAAGGTCACATATTCTTCTTGAGCCTCAGTATCTTCATCTTGGACTTGGGACTGTTAATGCCTGTCTGTTAATTAGAATTTAATAAGAGTTCAATGGGAACAAAGATGAAAATCATTGAGATCTCTCATTTAGTGCATTAATAAATGTTAATTCATTTTCTCTTCATTATTTGGCAAAGCACACACATGTTCTTAGGAAATCTTTCTAAAAGCCAATCAATAAAAAAGTATTTTGATTTGAAATTTGTATAGCTAAATTTAGACAGCCTCCCAAATTTTAGCATCAAAGGACAAAATACAAATTTTAGAATAATAATTCATAGACAGTAACTCCCTTAGCATTTGGGAGTACTATATTTTTACATAAAGCTGTTCCTTTGGTATTTATTATAAGCCAAGAACTGGTTTTTAAGTGATTTATATTTATTCTTTCACTTAATTCTTACACACCCTAAAATAAAGGCTCTCCATTCCCATTTTAGAGGCTAGAAAACTAAGGCACAAAATCTTAAATACTGTACAGCCTCCTCGCAACCTCATTCATAGTCAATATGCAATAACTAATTGATGGGTGAATGAATAAATTGGCCTGTTACACTTGCAGAGCACTTTCAATTTGCACATCCTTTTCGTGTACCAGATCTTGTTTTATCTGTTTTTTCATGCAATCAAATCATTCCTTCCTTCTTCTCTTGTGGATTGAGAGGGACCTTATTGCTTTGAGATACAAGTAAATGCCTTCAAATATTAATGGTTTTGAGCAGAGGAAGAAGTATTTTCAAATTTGGTCATTCTGACTGGTAAAGCCTTCCAGAGGGAGGAGGGAGAAATTGGCAGGAGCATGCCCAAGTCTAAACAGCCCAAACCTGCTGCTTACTGTGCTCTGTTCCTCTCTAAGAGGAGAAAGCCAAATGACAAGACAAAGGATGAAAGTCAGGTTTGATGTTAAAGTCTGCTTTGGTGCCCTTTGGTGTCCTCGTAATCTTGTCATAGATCATTTATATTAATTTAATATAATTACTTCAATAGTGGTGTGTCTTATAAATAGACTAATCATTCTGAACATAAACTGTAGAAATTAAACAAATTAAGTGTTTAGCTCAAAAGGTTTCTTTTTTTAATTTCTTTTCTTCTTCTTCTCATTCTTCTTCTTCTTCCTCCTCCTCTCCTTCTGTGTCTCTTCCTGAACACAGGCAGCCAGAGATTCAGGTCCCCAGATTTCTCTCTGCAGAGTGTACTTTACCTTTTGGATGGGACTTTAAAGACTTTAAACAGCTTGAGACTTATAGTTTGCCACAGGAGCATGTAGCAAATTCCTGTTTCTACTTTTTGAACCAGGAGCTGGAGTATAAGAGCCCCGCGCAGGAAGTCGCAGGTGGTGGGAAAGGGGAAACAAGGTCATTTTCAACCATGTACATTGAGGTTGTACCTTTAAAGTCAATTCTAAATTTAATTGAAAGCTGAGGGCAGAGAAGCCAAGATCGGAGCAATGTGGTGATTTATTCTGAAGCCTGTAAGAAGTCATGCGGCTGAATGTGGGATGAGCTGGGGCTTTAATAAAAATGGCACTGGGGAAGCCAGCGGGAAGAAGCACAAGAATGGAACTGGGTTAGATGAAGGATCTCCAGGCCTGAAAGGGAGTGGGGGTCTGAGAGAACAGTGTTTGCCCAAACTCTGCTGTTTTTACCATGATGGATGCACATAAGTAATTCGCATCAAAAGGAAAAACCAGGATCAGACAGAATCCACCAAGACTCTTTCGACAGTGAATTTTTGCATGAAATCATTAAGGTGTCCAAATTGCAGAAAGGCTACAGAATGAATGGCAATGAGAACTCATCTAATATTATTTCTAGCTGAAATTTAGCTGAAGAAAAATGACATGTTCCTTTATTAAAGCACTACAGGACTTGACAGCAAAGCTCCCACACATTTCTATGGGTGTTATTGTCTACTAAATTATATTGGACCATTGCTATAGAAAATCCATAACATGTTCTCAGAATAAAATCTTCTCTGATGACAATGGTTTAGGAACAACTTTCTAAGCTAAAAAAATAAAGAAAAAAAATTAAAAATAAAAAGAAACAGAAGCTTGTTAGCAGACATATTAGAAAGAGAACTGGACTGGGCTGGAAGTTGTACTTCCTGGGTTCTAGGATCTTTGACCTGAGTGAGTGGCTGGTTGTCCCTCCAGTGGTAGGGACTAAATAACCTGTCCCTGTGACTCTAGTTTTTACAGGACCTTCCCTTTAAATCAACTTCACACCGTATTCGGCATCACTATTATTATTAATTTTCATCTTATTGCGAACATATTAATTGTGGAAAACTCAGTGCAAAAAAGAATCAAGAAGAAAATAAACATTGCTTGCAATCTCATCATCCAGAGATAACCACTGTTAACATTTTGGTCAATTTCACTCTGATTAAGATAACATTCAAAGGACCAGAAAAGTTCTATATCAAATAACTAGGCACTGGTTCCTGTTCAGGAATAATTGTCAAATTCAGAATTTGGATGTGGTAGTGGTGGCTCTTTTAAAAATCTTTGGATGAATAATTACAAGCTTTAAGTGAGTCTTTCCCTCATTGCTATCTTTTCTTTCTAGTTGCCTGGCTCATGATGTCAGTATCTGTGCTGTCACAGAAAGAATTACATTCAAGGCTCTGCTGGATTCTGTGACTCACCAACTTTTGATCACCACCAAGTTTTAAATACTTTCCTAGAGGAATTTATTTATTTGTGTGTATGTGTGTGCATGTGTATGTGCATGCTTTTTTCAGTAATATTTGATAGCAATAATAGAAACCTAAAAATAATTGATATGTGGGGGTACTGGAATTATAAATGAACTTTCTTCTAATTATTTCTTTTATTTTTGTTGCAATGATTGTGCAAAATGAAAATAGTAAGGAAAAAAGGTGACAGTGGAGAGGAGAAGGTGAGGAAGAGAGAGTAGGGTTTAAGGCAACTCTTTAGAAACAATGGGTTCTGTATATGACAGACTTTCAGCTTGCTAGGTTAAAAAAACTCACAATAGAATGTTTTTGCATTTAAGTTTACTAGATTAGAAAGTAGGTCTACTCCAGTCCCATTGTTACCTTCTGCTTAGTTTCCCTGAGCTTCAATTTTTTCCAAAAATGGGATCATAATACTGCTCTCACCTCATTTATTTGGCAAAGATGAAAACAGAAAGTTCAAGTGAGGTAATTATGTGAAGAAAATATTATCGTAAGATTCTAAGATATTGTGTTTTACAATTATATTCAACAATTAGGATTACTTTGATTAGCCACAGAATTTTTAAACGTTCTAGATTTCTCTCATGAGACCATTGGCTCTATGATAGCAGTTGGTGTTTAATTTCTTTCTTTCAGGGAATTGGGTATAGCCATGTAAATTTAGGTATAGGTTTTGAGTAGGATATTATGTGTGTTTGGGAGGCCTTGGACAAGTAAGTTAGGCTTGCTGAGCTTCAATTTCTTGTTCTGTAAAATGAGGGTAGTAAAACCTATGTTGTAGGCTGCTAAAAATTAGGAATAATATGTGTAAAGTACCAAGCACTGAGTTGGCCACACATAAGTACCCAATCAATTATTATAAAAGGATCAGTTTTTAAAATATTCTCCCTCATCTTCCCACTCCCATGGTACATATATAAAAATTCAGGTACTTGTTGCTAGAAGCTGCCGATACACTGTCCTTCTAGTCCTTGAGAAAATTTTCTAAATCAGTACTCTAGGAGCAAGGCCAATACCTTAGTCTTCTAAGGGATTCTGTTTACTGATTATTCTGTTCTGAAAAGGCACTTAACAAACACAGTCAAGACAAGTTTTACCAGCAAAGTGAGACTTTGCTATAAACCATCAGCCTGGAGATAAGACTAAAGAAAAACAAGGCCATGTGCCAACCCACACCAGAAGAAATACATAGTCAAAAGATTTCTGTCAGTATATCATACTTCCAGTTGTTTATTCAAAAACATGTTTTGGACACAATTATGCATTATCCAGAACTGGGTCAGCTCTGGGAATCCAAGGCTGAGGCAGTGTTCACTGTGGTTACTTTTAGCTTCAGCTTCCCAGTTGGGAGTTAGAGAGACATGGGTTTGAATCCCCAGTTTAGCTGCTTACTAGCTGAGGACGTTGGACAAGTTGATCAGTCTCTGAAAATCCGTTCTTACACTGGTACATTGGATAAAAACAAAGTGTCTCCTTCATAGACAAAAGAATACACTGAGAAAATGAATTAAAGGGCCTGAGTCTGGCACATAATAGGTACTCAGAAAATGATAATAGTGGTTACTAGTAAAGATGAGATGACGTCTTCATCTTTGATGAATGCGCAGCATAGCAGCAGGGAAAATCTATAAAGTCCTGAATTAAACAGTATGTGCTCACAGAGTTTCAGTATTATGAAGACAGAAGTGATGAAGGCTATGTGAAGAGGATAAGATCAGGGGAGGTCTCAAAGAAGGACGTTTGGGCCTCCCCTTGGTAGATGGATAAAACTTCCTTAAGAGGAAAGGGAGAAGGGAGTTCCCTTTTAGAAAGGCAAAGGAGAAAGCAGAGGGGAGGCATAAGGGCACAAAGTATGAGGCAGGGACCTTTTCCCGCATCCTGAGTGTAACACTGTCACATGGTTAAGAATGGCGGGAGATGAGATGGGAAGGCAGTGCTGCTCCAGATTGGAAATAGCTTTGTACACCCAAATGCCACTGGGATTGGTTTCTTTAGCACGAGACAGACAATGAAGTTGTGCTGAACGTCCTCCATTCGCCCCTCCAGAGTCACCCTTCACTCATGACCTAGGAGATATGGAGATCTGCTCATGACCTAGGGGGCTGACCTGTTGTGGCCCACATCAATGAGCTAGGTCCCTCATCCTCCAGCTTCCAGGAGGGTTTGGCCAATGGGACACAGGGAAGAAATGAAAGGGAAGAAAACTGAGACTAGGGTATTTATTTCCTTGAAAAAATATCACAACACCTGTTAAGTGGCCTTCACACACAGCTTTCTCTTCCTGTGATTGCTGAGTACTCTCTCTCCAGTGGTCTCCCACAAAAAAGGTGGTGAAGCACCTCACTGATACTGGCACCAAGGGATGAAACCATCTCTTATTGCTTATAAATAGTCCTTTTATTACCCCTTCATACATTACCCAATTTGAGGTATTAAAAGTTCTCTTCCAGGCCTCTAACTGATACAAAGCTTAAGTAATAGAATCAATGTGTTTGTGGGGGAAAGCTAAGGCAGAGAGACCATGGTATTAATGCCAAAAGACATCACATCCCAGGACATGTAATTTATATAAAGTACAATGGTTTGTTTATTCCTTGGTGGCTGCTAGTCTGAAGCCACATGGAGACATGGCATGGCTCTTAGAGAGTGTCCTCAGCCTTGTGTCTAAATGAGCTACTCATGACATGATTGCAGGGGACACCATAAAATTCCGTTCCCCATCTCAGTGGGTAAACTGACTTCAAGAAGGAGGTTTTGAAATAAGCTGTCTTATGTCAGGATTGTTTTTCTTATTAGCATAGCTACAGGGGATAGACAAAAGGTAGAAGTGGTTGTGAGTGACTGATGTAGCAGACATATGAAGAAAAGCCCCTTTTCTAGCCTAATTTTTCCTTTTCAAGGAGCCAAATGAATTTCTTTTCTCCACCTCTGCCCTTACCTAGTAGATGTAGGAACCATCTACTCTCTTTTCTTTCCACTCCTGTCCATCCTGTGCTCTAGGAAGGATGTGATGCAACCACTTACTTTTTATGGCTTTTCCAAGGAGGTTTGAACTTTGAGCCTCAGCTTTAATTATGTAATGAAAAACATATGTTTTCTATTGCAAGAATTTTAGACAGCAGTGAGGAGGAGGGAGAGATGGGATGAGGATGTGAGCATAGAGAGGACTAAGTGACTTCCACTGAGCAGTAATTATTGTGGATAGTAGAAGACCATTCTCAGACCTCTGAGGCATAGCTGGAAGCATTTCATTCAATAATTATTTAGTATTGAGAGCTGTATATGCAGAGCACTGCTGGGCTTTGGGGCAATACAAAATGGAGTTGAGGGGAGATAGTTTGGGAAGAAGGATGAGATCTGTACATACACATATGAATAGATGAAAGCATCAGGATGGGATTTAGAAGACAAAGAGGAGATTGGGTTTGGAAAATAGACCACAGAGAAGGTATTTGAATTGGGTCTTAAAAGATGGTGGATGTGGAAGTAGCTGGGAGATTTCTGGGCCCCTCTTACCTATCCTTGCCTGCTCCTCCCAAAGTGATAGACCTGCTTCGTTGTGTGTAGAAAACAATTTCAAATATTTGGCGAATAAGTATTACATAGATAAAATTTACCCAGGATATGCTTCATGGTGTATGTGGTCTAGGACAAATTATATTTTGCATAGGGTACCTTCATCACCTCAGCCACATCAGCAGTAAATAAATATTTGCTTCTAATTACAGAATTAATCTAAATGCCTTGATCATAAAATAATTCAAGCATTATAGGCACAACAGAAGTTCCTTTGAAATCACCACCCCTAAATCCATATTTACTTCTAGAAATACATTGTTCTGTGTGTGGGTCTGTGGTTACATAATGGTATCATACTGAGTGTTCATTCTGCAGTCTGTATTTATCACTCAATATATCTCGGAGTTCATTCAGAGTTGCTTCACAGAGATCTACCCTCATTCTTTTTAATTCTGCCTAACATTTGTTTGTTTCTAGAGATGGTTTTGGAAACACATTTCATAACTCTTTAAGAAACTTTCCTGGTGATAAAAATCACCAAGAAATATTCAGGGGCCTCACCAAGAGTCTATTTCCATAGTATTGGGAAAGAGATTGAAGAAATTATTTTCAACCAATATTCCAGGTGATTTTTTATTCAGAAAGTTTGAAAACACTTTCATGGTTTATTTAACCATTTTTCTATCAAAGGACATTTAAATGGTTTAAATTTTTGTTATTATAAACTGTTGCAGTGCACATTCTTGTATGTTCTTCCTAGTGCACGTATATTTTTCTGAGGTTGGTAATGAGAAATGGAATTGATGGGTCATGTGGTGTGTGCATTTTAACACTATGTTTGATACTGCTAAATTGCCTTTTAATGTGACTATAACAATGTATGGTCCCATCACTGTCTCAACATTATTCTTCTTATATTAAAAAGATGAATCCCATCTAATCTTTCATCATGTCCTAACATCAAATTTTACCAGAACACATCATTATATACTGCCTCTTCCAATCTGTTCTTTATTATTCTAGTAGAGGAAACTAAAACTCACCCAGATATTCAAGCCAGAAAGCTGTGAGGCTTGTTAAATTCTTCTTACTTTTTCTCACTCCCCAGCACTAATTGGTCACAAAGCTTTAGCAATTTTACCAGTTAATATCTGCATGTCTGCTATCATTACCTAATTCAATTCTGTCTTTTTTTTTCATCTTAGACAATGTAATAAACTCCCCCTAAAATGCATACATATTAATAATGTCACCTCACTGATTTCAACTCTTCAATGCCTACCAATTGCCACCAAAATCAACTTTATTTCTTTTTTATTTTTTGTCTGTTTTCTTTTTTAAAATTTATTTATTTATTATTATTTTTTTAATTGAAGAAATGATTTAATTCCCACCCCCCCGTCAACCTCCCCCCTCTCACCTCACTCCTACCCTGTGGTAACCACTAGTCTATTGTCCATGTCCGTGAGTCTTTGTTTGTTTGTCCTGTTCATTTGTTCTTTTTAGGTTTCTATCCCACATATAAGTGATATCATGTGCAAAATCAACTTTAGACTTATGAAATTGCAAAGAATATGAAATCAAGCACTTTCTACCCAACTGTTATCTAAGTCCTGCTTGATAGAAATGTTATCTATGAAGAACTGTTTGAAAGACATGCAGCCTGTCTATTCTAGATTTTATTTATTGAAAAATCATAAGCGTTATTTGGTCAATACTATTGTGGTTCCCTGTAGAAATGTCTTCTATGAGTTTTTATTTGCTTTGTGTATCTTCCTTTTAAGAAGCACTATAAAAACAAAAACAAAAATGAAAGCTATCTCTATATCCCCCAAATCTAGATATAAGTATGTGTCTACACACACACACACACACACACACACACACACACACACACACACCCCAAACTGAAACCAATAAGAAAAATCCAAACTTAATCGTCTACCCCAGGATGTCTTTTCTGGTTATTTTTACCTACTATACATTATGTAACCTCAGACCTACTTACTCTTCCCTGCATGAGCCAAGCTTTATTATACCTCTGTGCTGTATCCTCTGCCTGCACTCCTTCCCCCATCCATCTCTTGTTAAGTTGAGGAACTCTAACTAAGCCAGAAGACCAACTCAAAGTTACTTTAGGTAGGCTGAGTTTCTCCTTTTTCTGTGCTCCCATAGCACATCACACACCAATCTTAGTACTTCTCACACTTATTTGAAGTTATCTGTTTTTATGAGTCTCTACCCTTCTCTAGATTATGTGTTTTTCTAAGGCAGCGTATATGTCTTCTTCACGTTGTTGTTGTTGTTGTTGTTGTTTCTGTTTTTACACCTATTGCAAATACAAAAAATAGAGTGAATACCAGTTCCCCTACATACTACATTCTATAATTACATTTCTGCATATCATAGTCACTTTTATTAAAAGCATCATTGCTATCTTCTTCATCTTTATATCCCTCACATTACCAAATAGAAACACGGAAGCTGACACAGTAGTTGTTTAATAAGTATTTACTGAACAAATGAATATATAATCCTAGGTCTTGTTGGTATGAATGGAGGCAAATTCGTTTAACTTTCTTCCCATTCATTGCAGCAACCTGGAGCCCCTGAAATGGCCATGATTGCTCAAACTGACACAACTTCTGTGGACAGCTGTGATTATAGACATTTCACCCCCTGGCCTTTGGCACATGTGCCTGGATGTTTATGTCTAGAGGACATAGCCTGGGTTGTGGGGTAAGAGCCAAAGCTAGACTGGGGAAGTTTGAATATACTCTTTCTTTCTTTTGATAGCACCACCTCTTCCTAGAGAAGGCTCAATGCTCTGAATATCAAGTCATTCCACAAAAGGACAGTTTGTTGAGTTTGTTTTTAACATTATTAGAAAAACATGCTAAATTTCATAAAAAATACACTGATTTTTTTAACATAAAAAATCAGCAAATATTATTCATTATAAGGTAAAGTTATGTCCTTTGATGAGTCAGATAACATGTCCTTGGTTTTTGTCCTGAGTATGAGATAAATATCTCATACTCTGGGCACTGTAAAAGGGGTAGGGAGACCTGGGAACAGGGAGGACAGCCGGTGCCTGCCAACTGGAAAGGTCTTGCTCTTGACTTTGGGTCGAGGCTCCCCAAGGTCTTACAGTGGAACCACTGAGGAGTTCCATTCAGAGATTACCTAGTTTTCCATAATGATTTTTAATTTAGGGTTTTTCTCAACTTTTTGAAATGGAGTTTCTGTTTATGATTGAGTTGGTGCAAAATTATGTCACTTTAATTACCAGGCTAACAAGAGAAGATTGTACGTAGACCTGATGCATAAGATATGTGCTAGCACCTCACAAAGGCTGAGGAGTTCCACAGTCAGCTGTGAGAGGAGGATGCACAGAAAAGCAGTGAGAAACTGGGTCATCAACTAGCACCTAGTGGCCTGGGCATAGGGACCTGTGAGAACCTGCTATAGAGTGTGCTCTTAAAGAGCCATGATTCGGTTTCAGCAAAATGTCACCAGCTGTCACACTAAATTAGTGTTCATTTGAATTTTACAAGTCTTTTATTTGGTTTTCATTTAAATTTAGTTTTACTTTATTGTTGCTTAAGTTCTATGTACATAAGGAGTTAATACGTATATACATAATACTATAATATTTTAAAATGTTATAATAAAAATAGTCCAAGTCAACATTGGTCTATGCTAAGAGTTTGGCATTTGGTATTTTATTTTGTTTCTCTTTTGAAAGGGGTCTATACATCGTTCAAGATTGAGAAACATTGATCTAAAGTCTCCCTCATCAGATGATTGGGCATTGTTTATAATTAGAACTCTGCTCAAAGGGCGGAAAACTCTGGCTGCTAATTTCCTACAATGGCCAAGTGAGGGGATGGGAGCCTTGGCCCTTGAACATGGGAACTAACATTACTTGTCCAACAAGAGCAAGGGGCCTTGCACATGAAACCTCTTTTAATCCTCACAACCACCATTGCTCTGTTTTTACAGATGGAAACAAATAGGCTCAGAGAGGTTAAGGAAGTTAATTTTAGTATCTAAGTAAGTGTTAAAGTGGAATTTCAACCCAAATATGTATGGCTCTAAAAGCCAGTTCCACCCTCCCTTTTTTAAATTCTTAGTTTTCTGTTCAAAGTTTTTCTTATACAAAGTTATATATGTCCATAGCTTAAAGAATAAAATGTTCCCAACAGGTTTATATATAAGGAAAAGCAAGAGTTCTTAACCTCCCTATCCCTCACTTCCCTCTCCCCAGGGGCAATCACTTTCATGTATCAGCTGCTGCTTTTTATATTTACCTCCATGTTTCTACATAACCTGCCTATATTGATAACTTCTTGTTTTTTCAGCTGTAGGTGCTAACTAGTAACTTTTCACTATAGAAGAGGAGGTTTAGCTACCATTCTCCCTGCCCAACTCCACTCCACTCCACACACGACTCTTCTCACCCTCTCCTCCTAATTCAATTATGTCATAATTTTTGTTTGGGCAGCACTAGGGTTTACATTACAGTGACTATTCACAGCTGGGCCATTTTGCAAACCATGGTATTGTATTTCTGAGGGGCCATAATTTGAATTTGTTCAATTCTTATACATACACATAGCAAGCATTTAATAAACACATTTGTTTGCTGAGGCAGAATTCAGTTTGGAATTAACATACATTCCTAAAATAAGAAGACTAAGGCACTAGTTCTACCCTTAGGGAGCAGACAGTTACTTGAGGACACAGACACACAATCTACTATAGGGAGATAACCTTTGGAGATGTGCTTGAATGCCCAGAGTTGGGGATGGTGGGGGGGCGGGCAGGGGGTGGGGTGGGGGCGGCTCTAGAAGTGAGTACTGAAAACTGAGCAGGAGTAAGCCACATGAAGCTGATATGAAGAGCCCACCAGGCTGGAGGCTGCAAACTGGCAGCTTGGTTTTGGTCAGCAAATGTTTTGATTATTGAATTACTTGCCAGCATTTAGAAATTAGGAGATTTCACATAAATATGAAAGTTTATGGCTTCTCAAGAGAACTTGAAAGATCTGGAGACCCTGGGCCCACTTCCTACCTGACCACAACTGCTAGACCAGTGACTTGCAAGTTGATGGCAATGCTGTCCTTCAAATGTCAGTGTCTAGACTGCAGGAAAGAAGCTCCAGCTTGAAGTCCACACCAGTTCTTCCTCTGATTCAGGGGAAAGCATCATTCTAAACCTTAGGGAGAAACAATGTCTCTGCTGCTAAAGAGACTTGCTGCTTTTTGATACCTAAAGCATTTTTACCTGAAGGTCTTGAAAATTTAAATGACCGGTATTCTATAACTATTCTGGCTGACAGCAGTGTGGTTTAATGCCCATAGTTGTAATAGTTGTAAAAACATGTAACAAAAAGGCTTTGAGCTAAAGATATCTGGACAAAAAAGGAAAAAAGAAGTGGAAGAGGGAGGAGAGAGGGAGGGAGGGGGGGAGAGAGAGAGAGAGAGAGAGAGAGAGAGAGAGAGAGAGAGAGAGAAATAGAGAAGGGCATGAAGGTAGATGAGAAGGAAGGAAGAAAAAGCAAGCAAATAAGCTAGCTCCCTCATTTTATGCCACTGACTTGTTTAACATTTTAATTGAGTTTCTTCCTTCAGGATAGCAACTTAGTGAATATGGCTATGTTTGCAGATGTCTGGGTTCTTTTGAATGACTAACTTGTATAACAACAGTGTGCAGAATAACTTGTTTCAGCATAAACTAAAACAATTTTTCATAAAAGTATTTCTGTGAAAAAGAATTGCTGAAAAATACTCTCAATTATCTAAACTCAATCTATACTTTTCACCAAAGCACTGAATTTTCTGGACCTCAAGAAGAAATATCAGTGAAATTGTAGCCTCTTTCTGTATATAGTAATTCATTATAATAATACTTTTTGGCTAACATACAAATGGATCATTGACTAAAAGTGATGAAGATCGAAAACTTCCTGAACTCTTTTTTCTCTCTTAATCATTTTATGTCTTGGAGCCAAAGTATCTTTCTGTGAGATTTAAACTGAAAATGTTCAAGTTACAAATGTAGCAAATCTATCTTCTCTGCTAAGACAATGTTCAGATGCAACTCTTATTTCTGGTGCAGATCACCAGCTTGTTTAATACTTGAAGAAAATGAGTCAGGATAATGCCTTACACTGGGGACACTTGGAAGTTGCTTGTTGACTGAAGAACTTTTGGAGCTAATCAGAATGTTGAGTTGTCTTCAGCTTTAAACATGATTTTATTTTAACATATGTTAGCTGAAGCAAAAAAATAATACAGTAGGAGCTATGCGTCCATCAGAGTGACTGACAGATTGAAATTCTCTAGAAAAATAGATTATTTTCCCTCAAAGAGAGTAAAGTTTTGGTTTTCAAAGTCAATCAGAAAACTAACAATTTGGACAGGAGATGATTTGGCTTCTCTTTTTGAGACAGTATATTTCTAGTGATTTTTACGGAGACTATAATAAGGATCAAGAAACAAAAGCTTGATATGGACATGTTTTTAGGTAGCAGATTGAAAAGAAATAATGGCATGAAATAAAGTTTTTTTTTTTTTTTTATGCTGACAAAGTTCTCAATTCTTTTAAATTGAAATAAAATTGATAAATGAAAAACTTGTAACAGTTCAGTTCTTCAATACTAGCTTATGTTTTTTTGTGGTTAAAACTTTATTATAGATGGCCATATGTATTTGTTATTTTGGGGGGAGATTCAAGTTTATGTTGTAATCTCCTAAGTACTCAGTAGTCATGATATATGTATATATAATATTACAAATTAAATTTAATGATTTTTTTAAATATTCAGATGTCAACACAAAATTTAAAATGTGATAGTTTATCTTAGCAATGCTGCTTCTAAGACTACAGGGGCAAACATACTTAAAAGATACTTTAAATATTTATATTTGTAAAGATAATCAGCATTTTTTGATAAGGAAAGGGAAAGCTCCTTCACATAACTGCCTGCCTTGTAGTCTTTAATTCCCTTTCCATAAAAAGGCATTTATGGGCATTAGACAAAAATAGGTCAGCATGTAGAAGAGAATTTCAGATGCAAACAGCACTCTTTTTCCTCCTCTAGGCATGGAAGCTCTCTGAAACACCAACAGACTTTTCGTGTATACCTTCTATAGCATCCTTCCTTAAAGTCTTTGGGCATCCTATCTTCTTTCTCATCTCTGAGAGGAACATGAATTTTCTAAGCAATAATGCTATTACCCTCATTTTGCAAAGTTCTTGTCATGTCAAGCCTTAAAGCCACCCTCCCTTCTCCAGATGGGTTAACTTCAGGCTCTATTCAGGTACCCTCCTTTTTCAGGGAAGCCCTTCCTGACTACCCCTCTCCTGACAAAGTCTGGATCAGTACTTCCTCTCCAGGCTCCCATGGCACCTGCATGTAGTTGGTGTCACGGTCTCCACTTGCCTATAGTAATTCTTTATTATTCACCTTTCTAGAATGTCCGTGTAGGCTCTTTATTCATGTTGTAGTCACAGTGCCCTAAACAGTAGCACTCAGTTAATATTAGTGGAATGAATAAATAAATGAAAGGTCTAAAAGAGAATTCTCAGATGATAGAGGTGTAACAGAGCCATCGATTAGGACAACCTTAGTAAATGTGGTTAGTAGTTTGGTTAGCAATGCCAGTTGACCACACAGCTCCCTTCCACGGGAAGTGGGAAAGTAGACATCAGTGGTCTGCACATTTAGCTTTGGAAGCTACTTCCTTTAAATGTCTCTCCCTTTCATCTCCATTAAAGAGCCTCCCTGGATCTATAATAGACGAGAATATAAAAGCATCATTCTCTTTCTCATCCCATCCTGTTTACTCAGCAACCCCAGTCCCCGCCTTTGCCTCAGCCCACATGTTCTCTATTAATAAGAGTTAGGAAAGGCCAACCTCACCCCGCAGCACCCCCCTTTCTTTTCTCCCCAGGGAGGCTTCAGCCAACTGCCAGAATTCATGAGTGAAAGGCCTTGCCTGCTCTTGGGAACTTCTGGGGGAGGGAGAAGACAAAGGTGATGTCTGGGCCTCCAGTGGCTCTGAGACCCAATGGCCTCAAGTGTTTCCAAACCAGCAAGCACCTCATTTAGAATTTGGTGATAAGCCATGGACCTCATTTGGGGAAATTTAGAGGCACATTTTAAGGAGTAAACATATTTACTATAACTGGAAATAGGGCCAAATTCTGTGCCTTCGGAAAAGTCAGTAAAGCAGACACACCCTGGTGCCTTCTAAGTGAATTCATGTACTGTATTCCATTTGAGAGTCATTTCTCTCTTCATCTTTAATTCCTGCCCCGAGGAGCCATCTGTACTTGGAGGGTATGTGCACAGGATAACTCACTGTGGACCAAGGACCTTCGTGTTCAGTCCTCGATGAATGACCCTTTCATACACTGGGGGCTCCCTGTGATTTTCTCACTAACCAGAATTTAGCTGGGCATAGTAAGTTCTAACAGCACAAAGCTTCACACAATGTAAAAACAAAAGGCAGTGGGTGAATGTTTTACAGTTTTTTGTTGATAAGGTAGTTGTTTTTTAACCCGTAAATGCCATATATTAATCCATAATATGATATTATTCTGCTCAGGATGTCATGCTTATTTTTGAAAAAGACAGATTACAAGTTCGAGTTATTTTAGGGCTTTTGGATGGGGTGTTGCATGAATTCTTTTAGTGGAGGCAAAGTTCCATAGTTTAGGAAGAGTTAATGCCTTCATAAGGTCAATGGTATATTTCTTTCTTACCAAAGGCTGAGGTCCAGTGCTTGATTGTAAAAAAACAAAACAATCAATTAAGTAGCCAAAGTCATGCTGTCCATCAGTATGATTGGCAGTCAACTATACCAATCAATGGACTTTTTACATTTGAATCTCTTCCTTATTTTATATAGTCTTTTAGAAACTCTTTCTTTTAAGATTTTTACTTTATTATTTTCTGCTTATATGTTATATATGCCTATTATAGAAAAAAATTAGGAAGTGTAAAGAAAAGCATAATGAAGGGGAAAAAAACCTCACAATGTTACCACCCAGAGACATACAGAGACCATTAACATAATGGCTTGTTTCCTTGGAGAGTTTTTTCAAGCCTACTTTTTGAGTCTTGCCTGCCCTGCTTTGGAAATGCCTTTTTCTTTTCGTTCCCCAGTACTTTTGCCAACAAAAGAGAATCCTTGTTGTGGCCCCATCTGAATGTGAATAAAACCATCCAGCTGTTGGTTCTCATAAGGCACATAGTAGGCACACAGGAAAAGACTGTTTACTAAATATAACTGATTATTTCCAGAGACCCAGTGAACTAATTCTTGACTAACTGGCACTATTCATCAGCTAGACCACATGAGATATGAAACTGAATGCAGTTAGAAAGAACAACATGCTATGAAAATGTTAATAAGCATGGTTTTTAACGGTTGCTCAGCAGTTGGGATGAAAAAATGAAATTAAAGAAGATAAAAATTACTGAACTCTTTTCTTGCCAGAACACTTGTAAAGGGTAAACTCTGGGAAGCCACAGGACCCCTAGCTATTCTGAAACCTCAGCTTATGCACATGTTTTCTGCATTATATATCACCTAAACCTACTCAAAGTCTTCATTAAGGACAGAGAAAATAGCCCTTATTTTATAAAGAATAAAATTTGAGGTTCTGAATTTCTAATTTATGCCTCTTATTTAAGTTCCCACACAAAACCTAGCATTCAGTTTTTGCAGCACCTCCAGTGTGTTTCAGCAGATCCTTTTCAGATCATTCACCAGACAGCATCCTACAGCTCTCATTCATAAAGTCCAATTATAAGACAAGAAATGTCAGGAATATACACTTTGAGAGTGGGAGGCAAACAGAACAGTACATTGTGACTTTGTAAGAACAGCCATGCATTTCCTCTGGGCTTGTTTTCAGTTCCTTTGTCAGCTGATTACATGGTCTTTTATAATTTCTCATCTACAGAATGGAGCTATTTGCTTGTGGATTATTTGAAAGACACAGGCTTATGCAAAAGAAAAACGAAATCATCATGAGGTAGAATGATATTCTGGCTCGATGTTTTTGCTTTTCTTTTTTTTTTAACGTATTTGTTAGAATATAATTTATAATAGTGACTCTTTAGATGTACGAAACAAGTAAATATCCTATTAATTCAGTCTTAATGCATATGTAACGCTATATATGCATTTATTTATGTACTCTCATTTATCAGTAATTTTATTTATTTTTGTAGAAAGCATTTTTCTCAGGCTGTTGAGATCTTGCTTCCAGATGTGTCCTCTGTTTGGCTCAAATAAATTTTTATAAAAAAATTACTATCTTATATACATTTTGTTTTCAAAGCATACACATTATGCACCTAGTCTTTTTAGTTTAAAAAAGTACTTTATATTTTACAAAGTGCTTTCATTATAAACTATGTTACTTAATTCTTGTAAGGTTTCTCAAATGTAAAACTGGTAAAAGTACCCTGGGCTTTAAATCTGCATTTAAATCTGCTCTTCCGTCCAGCTCCACAGATTAAGTTTCCTCTTCTCTCTGCTTTGTGTCTCTTTATTGGCTTACCTTTTCAGACCTAGCTGAGGATTACCTTCTCCATGAAACCTTTCCCCCCCAAAATTAAGTTGAAGTGACCTCATCTCTCTATGGTGTCCCTTCGCTACTCTATAAATTCAACTTCCATGAGAAGTGTTTTAAAAATTTGGTTATTTTTTAAAATCCAGAGCACATGACTGTGATCTTATAAAAATGTTGTAAAAATCTCTTAGCCTTATGAGTCCATAATCACTTAAATAAAATGTAAGATACAAACAAATAAGAAAACTGTATTCTTCCATGTCACTGTAGATAAATCTTCTGGATTCCTTAAAAATATTTCAAGTGCGAGTATTCTATATCAACACCATTCAACAGAAATTTTTGTGATTGTGGAAATGGTCTATATTTGTACTATCCAGTATTGTCATCACTAGTCCCATGTGGCAATTGAGCACTTGAAATATGACTAGTAAAACTGAGGAACTGAATTTTTAATTCTGTCAAATTGAAACAGCCATGAGTAGCTGGTGGTTATCAGAGTGGACAGTGCAGATTTATAATTTATATTAAAATCTATTGTTAGTCATTCAGATTTTTTTCAATTTCCTCCAATATAAGTAAACTAAGTGTTGTCAACTAAGTAAAGCATGAGAACAAAAAGAAATTATTTTTGCCTTCTTATATGTATATGCATTAATTCTTGAAGTTCTTTGAAGTCCTATAAGAAGTTATTGTATCAAGTAGATAAAAGGATGCTTATACTAAAGGTATTCTCTTAATGAGAGAATATTTTTTTCCCAAATATTTATACATATGCGATATACGTATATACACATACATATTCTGTATACAGTATGGTGGTGCAAGTGCTTACTACATGTGTACTTCTGTCCTATGATTAAGGACTTAAGGAAGGGGTTTTTCTGATACTGTTGGGTAACTCATGTTTTTGTTTAGCATCTGGTGTCTGTGCTCTTCCTCTCCTTGCCCGCCTCTTATTCTTCCTCCCCCGCCTTCTACTATTCATTACTGCTACTCCCTGTTGTTGACTGAGGCAGAGAGTTACTCTATTACCCAGGCCCATAAACCAGCCTCATAGTGATGCCGATGGTTTTCTGGGAAGAGTAACAGTAAGTCCAGCACAATCTACAATATTAATGTTAGCCAAAAGTCTCATATTTTTATCAGCTAAAAATCACACTTGCAGAATGGAAGAAAAATATAAATTCACTGAATTTCACCAGAATGCTCCTCTGAAGTACACCAAACATATACTATATATATTACTATAGATTGGAATCAATTTACTGTATGTAAAGTTTTATGAGTGGTTATTTTATAATTTATGTACTTAATATAAGAATTAATGAGCTCTGGTGTATTAGTTTATATAAACAGAAAATAAGCTGCATTTTTAAAAACTTTATTTTGCCTTGTTCATAAGTTTTTTTTTGTGTTTATAACCGAACTCTTACCTACTTTTGAAAAACAGGATGAGGCAAATCAGAGCTATCAGTGTAATGACAGAGAACAAATTCTACATCAAGAATAGTAAATAGATTTCTTCTCATATCCACTCTGAATTTTTTATTATACATGCCAGGGGCATTGAGATTGGGAATCCAAGGAAGAATTTACACTCGAAAGGAGAGATTTATGATCATTAACATGCCTTCTCTGAGTATAGTTTGGAAAAGAATCTTGCCAGCTATTTTTGCCAACCTTATTCTAGATATTACATCTTTTTTAAATAATATTTTTTATTTTTCAATTATAGTTGTCATATAATATTATATTAGTTTTAGGTGTACAATGTTGTGATTAAAGATCTATATAACACACAAAGTGGCCACCCCAATAAATCTAGTACCCCTCTGACACCGTACACAACTATTATAATATTATTGACTATATTCTTTATGTTATACTTTGTATCTCCATGACTATTTTCTAACTACCAATTTGTCCTTCTTAATCCCTTCCCTCTTTTTCACTAACCCCCCACCCCCACTTCCACAATCTCCCTCCTATCTAGTAACCCTCAAAATATTTTCTGTATCTATGAGTTTGTTTCTGTTTTGTATGTTTGTTTGGTTCTTTAGATTTCACTTGTATGTGAAATCAGATGGCATTTGTCTTTCTCTCTCTGACTTACTCCACTCAGCACAATACCCTCTAGGTCCATCATGAAATATCTTTTTCCATCTCTTTACTTTCCATCTGTGTATGTCTTTTAATCTGAAGTGAGTCTGATGTAAGCAGCCTATGTAAGGGCCTTATTTTCTTATCCGTTCTACCACTCTATCATTTGATTGGAGCATCTCTTTTTCATTTGAAGTACTTGTTGATAGAGATATAGTTATTGCCATTCTTTATTCATATTTTTGATACAATTTTTTCTTCATCATAAAGAAGTCCCTTCAATATTTGTGATCCTCCATATAATGAAGGGCAAGACATCCATTAGAATTTATGATGAAACTGCAATTTACTGAGATGAAAATAAGTCTATGATATATTTTCAAGTAAAAAAATAGGTTATTAGGTAATAAACATAATATGATCTCTTTTTCATAAATGTAAATGCACGTATTTCTGTAAGTTTTGGTTTAGTGGTGAGTCAGATACCTGCTTGAGAACATGATATCTGGAGTCAGACTGACCTGAGTTTGAATTTAAGTTCTGCAACACATCATCTGCGTGACCTTGGACAGGTCTCTCACCTCCCTGAACTTTGGTTTCCTCATTGTTAAAAAAGGATAATAATATTTATATCTAGGGTTTGATGTGTTAAATAACACATATAAAGCATTTAGTATATATGCAGTATTTAATAAATAGTAGTTGTTATTTTTCTAAGACTAAGCATAAAAAAAAATCAGAAATGATATTGCAAGATGATATTCTAAGAAAGGGTGTTTCAAGATGTTGAAAGTGGTTATCTCTCAGTTGTAAAATTATGGTTGATGTGGTTAGTTTAATTAATTGGATGGAACATTGAAATCTCGAATATGAAAAATTCCATTAAAATTACGTATATATGAAATTAAAAAAGTAAGTAACTCTATAGGTGATGTAGAAATATGGCACGATAATATATTGCAGAGCAGTATAGATAGGGTGATCACATTTGTGTTTGAAAAATAATTTTTTTTAAACAAAACATCAAATTAATTTTTATAAGTGACTCAGGATGACCTAGCAAGGAAGGGTAGAGAAATCTTAACTTTTATGTTATGACTTTTGATTCTGTTTTAAGGTTTCATACTATTTTATTTAAAATTTTTTATTAATTGTTAAAATAATAATGGGTCTGAGATTTTTCAAAAAAAAGAAAGATAAAAAGAGAAAGAAAAAATGCTTTTTATTCAAGTCTACCTTTGTCTAGTCTGAAAAAACATGGTTTCAAAGCCATAAGAAGGACTTTGAAATTTCTTCAATAGTAGCAACTTTCCAGTTCACATGAAAACTATGATAATTCTGCCAGTGTATCATAGTATTTATGTAATGTGTTATTTTCTCTACTAAAATACTACTATTATTTATTGAGCATTTATTCAGATAAAAATGAGAAAGGTGAGAAAAGGTAACATTGTTAAGAAAAAGATCTAATCTTTTACTATTTTCTCATATTAAATGGATATGGCACTTTATTCATATCTTTTTGGCCTCTTCCCATAAATTTCTACCTTTTCTCTTTAATAAACATTCCACAAACCAAGCTCAATAGACTTTAAAAGAACTACTGTTTCTCAATATAGAAGAAATAAGTGTCCATTAAAGAAAAGAAAAAAGAAAACACTTATAAGACCACCCTAGAGACAATCATTGTTAATATACATTGTTAATACACTGTTTATATACTGAAATCACATCAGTATTTTTATATGTATACTATGTTCTTTTATACAATATCTTAATGGCTATATAATATTATCTTTCATGAGTTTACATAACTAATTACTTAATGCTAGACATCTAGACCTTCTCCAGTTTTTTGCCTTTATGATAAACATTCTTATAGTTGGATATTTGTGCACAATTGTGGCTTTCCTTGGAATAAATTCTTAATGATATAACTGATGAGTCAAAGTTCAAACAAGAATTTAGGATTTTGATGTGTCTCAATAAATAACTGTTGAAAGAATCAGTGAATAGTTGTGAGCTAATGGCAAAGAGGAGACAACTGTAGAAGAGGTATCTAGAGTCAGGTTCAGAAGCTGAGTTGATGGATGGGCTAACTAGGGAAGCTCTTAAGACATTTTTGGGTCAGGAGAGTAAAAAGGGTGGGAGAATCTTCACATTCTTATGAATACAATGCACTAACTGCTCAGGAAAGAAGGCTTAACCTTTTTATTACAGGCAGCTCCTGGTGCTGCTCTACAGTGTATCTCGTAAAAGAATATTTAAAACACAGAAAAAGAACAAGCCTTTATTCAGCCTCTCTTCTGCAATTGTGACTTTTCAGAATATACTCATCTTTCAAGGAGTAATTTAAGTCTTACCTTCTTCATGAAGCATTTCTGACTTTCAAGGATTTCTTCTTTTATTAATGCACAGCATTTCTTGTCTTCATTCCCATATTCAAGAATGATTTTTGAGACCACTTTGTGAAGTCACTATGCTTGTTTATCACATTAATCTTCACAAATATCATGTGAGGCGGTTATTATCATTCTCATTTTACAGATGAGGGCACTGAAACTGACATAGATTAAACAACTTTCCACTGTGATACAAAGAGGAATATAACCCAGAAGGAAACCAAGATCTTTCACTCTCCCCATCTTTGTCTAAATCTATTTTTCCTAAGAGGTAGGTGAAGGCAGAAGGGGAGGCATGAATAAAAGTAGAGGGGAAGGAAAAGTGAAAAGAAAGAACAATGGTTTAGAGGATTGCTGGGAAGGGGTTCAATGGGTCTGACATAGAATGTCCTGGATGAAGTGGCAGGAGATGCAATTGGGGAGGAAGGCTGGGACTGGGATCTTAATGAAGCACAAAGCTCAGCTCTTGGGACAGTGAAATTCAATAAAGGCAGTTGAATCTTACAGTATGTCAAAGATCTAAATTGTCCTTGTTAAATGGTTCATCTTTCTACCTAGACTGTGAGTCTAGGAGGTCAGTGGTTGTTTCCATGGAGTTTAGCTTTGCATCTTTAACATCCAGCACAACGACATAGTAATGTACAGAAATCTTTGTTTAGTAAATTAATTGATTAATAAATATTCTCTTGGGAAGCAATACAGAAAAAAAAGAAAAACAAAGCAAAATACTGCTTTTAGAATCAGAAGACCTGGTTTTAAATACCTTCTCTCTAGCTTACAGGTTATATGACTTTGGGTAATTTACATAACCTCTTCAAATAGTCTATTCACCTGATGATAATATTTCAAAGTGTTATAATGAGGATTAAATGAGATTATATTTTTGAATTGCTCAGCATAATACTTGACAAATTGTAGACATTCAACAAATGTCAATTTCCTGCTTTCATGTTCTTACTATCTAGAATTAAATTGTGTACTAAGAAAATTTAGATCCAGATTTAAGAGTTAGCCCCCATTTCTAATATTTGGTCCTATTATCAGATCATGGGTCTCAATTTAATATTTTTAAAAGAGTACTACTATTTTAAGCATGTATTATAAAGTGCCACATACAAGTTCTCAATAAATGGATGTTGAACGAATGAACTGAATTAGATTGAATATAATAATCCTCCCTTATTGGTGGTTTTCCTTTCTGCAGTTTCAGTTACCCGGTTTCAGTTACCTGAGGTCAACTGTGGTCCGAAAATATTAAGTGGAAAATTCCAGAAACAAACAATTTATAAGTTTTAAGTTGCATGCCATTCTGAGTAGTGTGATGACTCTCGTGATGCCCTGTTCTATCCCATCTGGAAGATGAATCATCACTTTGTCCAGCATATCCATGCTGTATAGGCTCCCTGCCCATTAGTCACTTAGTAGCCGTCTCGGTTATCAAGATCAGCTGACGTGGTATCGCAGTGCTTGTGTTCAAGCAACCCTTATTTTACTTTATCATGGCCCCAAAGTGCAAGAGTAGTGATGCTTGCAATTCATAGACGCTAAAGAGAATCTGTAAAGTGCTTTTTAAAAGTGAAAAGCTATGCATGTATGGAAAGAAAAAGCATAGTATATAGAGGATTGGGTACTATTTGCAGTTTCAGGCATCTACCAGGGGTCTTTGAACATATCCCCTATGGATAAGGGGGAACTACTGTACTCAGAATTTTGTCAGTGTATCTGTAGAACTCTCAGGATCCAAGATCCTTAATACCTCAGTCACTAGTTGAATGGATTGTTCTTTAGCTGATTTGAAAAACCCCTCAAAACCATTAAGTTTTTTTGTTTTCTTTCTGTCTGCACCCAGACCAACTTGTGATGACAAAATCAGTTTCCTAGCTCTTTTGATACCAGAATAAGAGGACCCTAGAATAAATGAAAAGAAAAACATCCATTAAAAAATAGCCTGTTGTCACCTGGCTTAAATGTCAGTTTTTTTCTTTCTTCTCTTTTTTTTTAAAAAAAAAATAGCTTTATTGAAATAAAATTCACATTTAAAATACCTATTTAAATACCCATTTAAAGTGCACATTTCAATGGCTTGTAATATATTCATAGAGTTGTATAATTATTACCACAATCTAGTTTTAGATCTTTTTCATCATTCCTGAAAGAAACCCTGTACCTATTAGCTGTCACACCTCCCAGGACCAGGTAAACACTAATCTACCTTCTATCTATAGATTTACCTATTCTGGACATTTCATGTGAATGAAATCATATTGCATGTGTTTTTTATGACTGGCTTCTTTCACTGAGCATAGTGTTTTCAAAGTTCATCTGTGTTATAGCATGCATTAGTTCTTTATTGTTTTTTATTGATGAAAATATTCTGTTATATATCCCATTCATCACTGATAGACATTTTGGATTGTTTCCACTGTGGGCTATTGTAAAGAATACTGCTATGAGCATTCACGTACATGTTTTATATGGATGTATGTCTTTCTTTCTCTGAGGTACATACCTAGTTCCCATCTAAGTTCACCTTGCAGCAGCATTTGACTCTATTCATCATTCCTTTCCACTTAAAACATGATCTTACTTTGACTTTCATGTTGTTATATACTTCTGGCTTTACTCTCTCCTACCTGAGAACTCCTTCTCAAACTCCTTTGTAGGTTCATTTTCCTATACCTGGCCATGAAATGTTGGCACTCTTTAAGTCTCTGTAATACATCTTTTCTCATTCTGTCATCTTCCCACAGGCTGCCTTATCTTTTCTAATGACCACAGTTACCACCCCTATGTCAATGATTCCCAAATCTCAGGCCCAGTCTCTGTTCTGAGTCCAAACCCGTGTATCCAAATGCTTACTTGATAACCACTTGGATATCTCAAAATTACCTGAGTCTCCATGTGTTCAACCTGAATCTATAATATTTCTGGTCTTCTTTCTCTTGGTCTTCATTCCCATGTTATTTTTCTTAGGAAACGCAGATTGCCGAGGCCCACATTCAGAATTTCTGGAAATCTTAGGAGCCATCCCTGCCTCCTTTCTTTACCAGCCTACTCCATATACTACCTATGTCAAGCTTTGTAGATTTTACTCCTAAAATATTACTTGAATTGCTGTGCTTTTCTCCATCTCCATTGATATCAGCTCGGGGCAAGCTCCTGTCATCATTCTTCTAGACTCCTGCAGCAGCCCCCTAACTGATATTCCCACCCACATCCTCACATATTCCCTTCGACAGGTTTTCATATATCAGCCAGTGATATTTGCATAACACACAATGTGTTAACCTCCAACCCAGCCCCATTCTGCCATATTTAAAACCTTTCAATGCCTTCCCATTTTTTTAAAGATAATGTTCAAAACACTGTATATGATTTTCAGTGCTCAACACGTTTTTGCCTCAATGATCACTCTAGTCCATTCTTATAGTCTTTATCTCTTGTTCCCTTTGCTCTATCCATACGATCATTTTCCCACTTCTTCAAAAGACCTACCTCAAGGTATTTGCATGTGTTCTTTCCTCTTCATGGAAATTACTACCTCTTTACTCATCCATTTCTCCCCTCCCCCACTTAGTTAATTCCAATGTATCCTTCTTACCTGAATTCAACATTTTCTCAGAGAAGTGTTTTCTGAAATTAATCTTCTTGTCCCTTTCCCCATCTCACCCCCAACCTGGGTTAGGTTCTCTGCTTTATTCTCTCTTAGCTCCATATTCCTTTCCTTCAAAACATGTATCTCAGTTTATAATTATGCATGTATTTGTGATCACTTAATCAATGTACATTCTCCATGTAACATGGTTTTGCCCTTATTGAATGCCTAACAATAATCACAGTAGTCATTAGTAGATAATGAATAAATCTTTGCTGACAATATAAATAAAGAAAGACCACCAGACTTCTGGCTTGGATAACCGATGGACCGTGAAGCCATTGACTAAGTTAAGGAATGCAAGATGTGGAACACACCTGATTGGGGCCAGGAAAAAAGAGATATTAAGCACTAGAAAAGTTGTAGTTGAGGAAGTCCCAAGGAGTGAGGCTAGCAGGCAGTTGCACTACAGATGTAGAGCTTTGAAAGAGATCTGGGATGGAAACGCAGATTCAGAGGCGATTGGCATCAGTAGTTTTCGCTTAGAATCTTGGGAGTGGCTGAACTTACCGAGGAAGAACATGTAAGCTAAAAAGAATAGAAGGCAGAAGACTAAACTCTAAATTCCTATTAAGAAACAGGCAAAAGAAGCTTTAGGCTAAAATTTGGAATGAAAAGTCAAAATCAAAGATATTGGAGAAGAACCCTGTCAAATGCTTCAGAGGAAACACAGGCTCTTTTGTGAGATGGTTGTAAGGAAATGGAGAATATGCTGAAGTGAGATTTGCAAAACCTTTGGAGAGATGAAGACTACTCCTTTCATTAAATAACATGATCCCTTCCAGGCTTACACAAAGAATACAGAGAGAGAGAGATGTGATTTGCACAAGTTTGCACCCACATCCTTTTAGAGTTATTCTCTAAATACAAACTAATTTCTTCAGACAGCTTTCCAGGACCTTCCAAGTCTAGGTAAAATGCCCTTTCTTATGCACTACTACAGCACCTCGTCCTTCCTCTTGCATCACTCAGGACCCAGAATTGTAATGGCCATTTGTTCCCTTGAACTTTCACTAAGGGTCTTTGACATCAGGGGCTGTGTCTCTTTGGTTTCATAGTCGGATTCCCAGTATTTAATCCAGGGCCTTACTCATAACAGGGGCTTGATATTTTTTTTTTTTTTTTTTTTGCTGGGTGAATGAGCAATTGAAGAGACACAAGCAAAGACAACTGTATGGAGGAAGTGTAAGTAGAATTATGGGGCTGGAGCCTGGAGAGGGAGGGAACATAGGGGAGGGGCACTGGGTAGGCTTCCCTGGGGAACTGGATTTTACCAGAAAGAAACAGAAGAGCCCTGGGGAACCCAGGAGCAGTAAATGTCAGCCTTCTATTTGATTTGTGATTCAGAAAGATCTGTTTAATCCTCTAAACAACTTGATGAGATAGCTACTCCTATCTTTATTTTACTGATAAGGAAATGGGCCTCAGAGAAATTAAGCAACTTGTTCAAGGACACCCTTCTGGGAAGTGAGCAGAGTCAAGAACCATGAAGTCTGTCCTCTTTTCACCTTAGCCTGTCACTCGCCTTTTGTAGGAAGAATAGATTAAACAGCAGACTAGGACAAAAATTGGTCAGGACTCTGCCAGGCTAAGTTATAGCCTGGCTCCCCAATACTCAGTTCCCTCAGTGAGAAGGAGATGAAAAGAGACGTGTGCATTGCTTCACATGATCCACATGCTTGGAGGATTGCTACTCATTTTAATTTTTTTTTTTTTAAATATTTACATCCTGTTGTACTTTCTCTGTCTGAGATCCCAGGTGTAAATATGGTTTACCTTCACAGGGTGTCAGAGGCAAAGATTTGTATGGAACAATGCAGGTTCCCCACAGAAGGTAGAACCTCTGAGTTCTGTACCAAAGAGGAGGCAAAGATTGTCCCCTCTTCCTGAAACCCTCCCTTAAGCCTGCTTAGGAAAAGGAGCTACATTTTAAAAATAACAATTATATGGCAGGCTTTTCATTGTTATTTCACTGGTCTTAGCTCCACCACTTGCCAGCTGTGTGATATCACTAAGCCTCAGTTTATTCAACTATAAAATAGAGCCCATACCTCCTTTCTCATAGAATGGTATGAGGATTAACCAGAGGAAGCACATAAGGAACTTAGCGCAGCACTCAGCACATTAGAAGTATTCAGTGCATGTTGCTATTATTGTTATTGTTAGTGCTTAACCCATAAAACTACCTCTTGAAGTAAATGGTATTATTAGTCCCTTTTACAAATGAAGAAACAGACTCTAAAAGGTAAATAATCTGACCAGCTAATAAAGCAAAAACTGCTAGGATTTAAATTCAAATCTGATTCCAAAGTTGTTATTATTATTTTTAATGACTATATTTCATCTCCCTTAAGAAGAATAGTAATAATGAAAAGTGTTCAGGGATTCTTGATTTGAGGAAATAGAGTGAAATAGTCCTAAGTTTCCAGTTCAGAGTCTCTTGCTTAAATTTCTGAGATTTTTTCCTACAGACTTGCCTGGGCTTCGAATCCTCCCATGTGTCCCTCTTCCCACTGCAGCAAGAAAACAGCAGATTCCACACCTTCCAGGATTTAGCCAAAGACTTTTCTCCAAGACTTCGAAGTAAATTATTATTTCAGCTAACATAGATCTCTGAAAGTGTAGCATTAACTTTACATATGCCCCTTCTTATGATATAGGGACGGAGAGGGAAAATACGATCTAGTGTCTTGTCTGATATAGCCTAAGTATCTAACAAAGAAAATGTATGTTTTAGTCAAATAAAGAGTCTAGATATTTCCAGGGTTGCCCTTGTTTTTTAGTTTCAATTTTTTCCTCTCATAAACAACTCATTCATTTTTTTTGTAGCCTTACATGTTAATAAAAACAATAGAAGCAATGATTGTGCAGTCCATTAATGTTTATAGAAGTGATTTCACACACGTGATTTAATTTTATTCTCACAAAAACTTGTGAGGTATTTATTACCATTTATTTCAATGCTATATAGTATTTATTTCAGCATTCGCCTATAATGGGCACTTAAATCATTTCTAATTTTTTGCCATTATGATAAAATCTAAGAAGCATACAGCATGTTCTCAATAAATGTTGTGGAATGAATGAATGAGCATACGCTATGAACTTATTTTTAATCCAGGATCATTTACTAAACCTAAATGAAAGTTTCTCTTTCTAGCTTAACTAAAAGCACTAGACATATATATTAAATATATGACTTTAAAAAATAAGCCATATGAAAGTCAGAGTGACTATATTTTTAATCTTCCCTTACGAATACAACCTGGAATCTAATAGACAAATCAGTTTCCCTGAGACTTATTAAAAAAGATTTTGCTTTTAATTACCTCTAAATGAATTAATAAAAATAGATGGTATTTCCTGTGAGATCACATATAACATGCACAAGGCAAGATATGGATGCATTTAATATGACTAAATTTCAAAGATACCTATAAATGTGTGCTCAATGTGCAAAAATCAACCCACTTGTAAAGGGACCAGTCCTCTCTAAAGACTAAATGAACTTTATACAACTGTGGGATGTGGTTGGGGACCCATAGTGAGTGAATCAGAACCATAAACTGGCAAAGTGGATTTCTATCAACATTTATGTTTGTTTGGAAATGTATAATTACAGATGCAAAATAATAAAATAACCTATCTTTTGACTTAATCAATTAAAGCATTGTTTTAGTAAATTGTTTCCTCATTTACTATTTTTGGATTTAATATTGGCGTTAGAGATTTATTTAATTTTAATTTAAGCCTTTTTTAAAAAATAATTTTATTCTAGAAGTCTTGAATCAAACTTTTTTATACTCAGATATTTCCATTAATATATAGATTAATTCACACATGAAGACCTGTTTCCAGGTTTACATGGTATCCATCTAACATAAGATAATGGAACAAATCAGAGTTTGTAGTCATAATAATAATAGCTTATCCTATTTTAGTATATGTGCTGCCAAAGGGAACACAATAATAGCTTATCCTTAAGTCACAACCAGTACAGGTTATAAGTCATAGCCAGGAGATATTACTATTTACTCTAAACATTAACTCACTTAATCTTTAGGACAAGCCATGGATGTAAATACTGTTGTCATACCTACTTCACAGATAAGGAAACTGAGGCAGGCAAGGTCATCTAGTTCAAGTAAAGGTGAAGATGAGCTTTGAATTCAGGTAGTGTTGCTCTGAAGCCCATGCTCTTATCCAGCATCTAGAAAGACCAGGTTCATGTCTGGGCTCTGGATTTCCACCTGAATGACCTGAACGAGTCCCTTAACCTCTAGCCTCATTTCCCCATTTATGAAATAAACATTTGTGTACAAGTTTTTCTAAATATATATATATATTAAATTATACTTGGCACACATATTATATTAGTTTCAGGTATACAACATAGTTATTAGACATTTAAATAACTTAAATGAAGTAAAGACCCCAATAAATCTAGTACACATCTGACACCATACATAGTTATTACAATATTTTTGACTATATTCCTTGTTATACTTTACATTTCGATGACTATTTTGTAACTTCCAATTTGTACATCTTTATCCCTTACCTTTTCACCCATTCTCCCTAATCGCCTCCCATCTGGCAACCATTAAGATGTTCTCTGTATCTATGAGTTTGTTTCTGTTTTGTTTATTTTTTCTTTAGATTCCATATAAATGTAAAATCATATAGCATTTGTCTTTCTTTGTCTGAACTACTCCACTCAGCACAATATCCTCTAGGTCCATCCATGTTGTTGTGGATGGCAAGATTTCATTATTTTTAATTTTTTATGGCTGTGTAATATTCCATTGCATATATGTACCACCTCTTCTTTATCCTTTCATTCATCGATGGACACCCAGGTTGCCTCCATATCTTAGCTATTGTAAATAAGGCTGCAATGAACATATGGATGCACATGTCCCTTCAAAGTAGTGTTTTGTGTTTCTTCAAAAAAATACCGAGAAGAGAAATTACTGGGTTCTTCTTTGTCTCTTGTTACAGCCTTTGTTTTAAAGTCTATTTTATCTGGTATAAGTATTCCTACCCTAGATTTTTGTTTGCTTTTTAAAATTTTCATGAACTATCTTTTTTCATTCCTTTACTTTCCATTTGTGTGTGTCTTTTGATCTGAAGTGAGTGTCTTATAGGCAACTTATGTAAAGGTCTTGTTTTCTTATCTAGTCAGCCACCTTATCTTTTGATTGGAGCATTTAATCTTTTTCATTTCAAGTAATTGTTGATAGATATGTACTTATTTCCATTTTATCATTTATATTTTTTGATATATTTTTTTCTTTTTCTTAAGGAAGTCCCTCCAACATTTCTCATAATACTGGTTTGGTAGTAATGAGCTCCTTTAGCTCTTTATCTGTCCTTCTAGTCTAAATGATAGCTTTGTTAAGTAGAGTAATCTTGGTTGTTTGTTCTTGTTCTTCATCACTTTCAATATTTCATGTCAATCATTTCTGGTCTGCAAAGTTACTGTTGAGAAATCAGTCTTATGGGAGTTCCTTTGTTGGTAACTAATTGCTTTTCTCTTGCTGCTTTTAAGAGTCTCTCTTTGTCTTTATCTTTTAGTATTTTAATTATGATGTGTCTTAGTGTGGACCTCTTTGGGTTCACCTTGTTTGGAACTCTCTGAGCTACGTGGGGGTGTCTATTTCCTTCACTGGGTTAGGGAAGTTTTCTGTTATTTCTTCAAATAGGTTTTCAATTTTTTTGCTCTCTCTCTTCTCCTTGTACCGCTATGATGAGAATGCTTGTATGCTTGATGTTGTCCCAGAAGCTCCTTAAACTACCTTTATTTTGGGGGGATTTTTTTTCTTATTGCTGTGCTGATTGGGTGTTTTCTGTTACCTTATCTTCTAAATCGCCGATTTGATCCTCTGCTTCATCTAATCTACCGTTGAACACTTCTATGTATTATTTATTTCAGTTATTATAATCTTCATTTCTGACTGGTTTCCTATTATGTTTTCTATCTTTTTATTAAAGTTCTCATTGAGTTCATCTACTCTTCCCCTAGGTTCATTGAGCATTCTTATAACTGGTGTTTTGAACTTTGCATCTGGTAGATTTCTTGTCTCCAGTTTCTTGAGTTCTTTTTTTTGGAGATTTGTTCTGTTCTTTCATTTGGGATATGTTTCTTTGTTCCCCCATTTGGCTACATTCTCGTGTTCGTTTCTATGTACTAGTTAGGGCTCCTAAATCTCTTGGTCTTAGTAGAGTGCTTTATGTAGTAGGTGTCTTGTGGGGTCCAGCAGCACAGCCTTCCCTGGTCATCTGAGCCAGATGCTCCAGGTGTGTCCTTGTATGGGTTGTGTGTGCCCTCCTGTTTTAGTTGAGTCTTGGTTGTTGTTTGCACATTGATGGGAAGGACTGACCTTCAGCTGATTGGTTGTGAGGACTGGCCGATGAGGAGCTGACCCTATGAAGTGGGATTCACTTGAGCAGGGCTCTGGTGCCTTCCCAGTCTGCCTTTCGAGTGTGGCCTCCTTGGATGCAGCCCTGGATGATGCTCTGGCTTTGGCTCTGGTTGAAGCTGGCCATCTGGCATGCTGCCCCAAGGGCCTCCTTAGAAGAGCTCTACCACAGGCAAAGTTCAATGCAGCCTGTGCACTGCCCGTGGCCACCTGGCAAGGGTCATCAATCAATCTGCAGATGTCTGCCACCTGTACTGGGCTTAGAGGTGCCTTGAGAGGCCAAGCCAGGAACCGAGGCCAGCTGCCACTAATGTCAAGCTTGTGGATGCTCAGCAAGAGGTATGAGGCAAACCGAGGCCCGATGCTTCTTGCTTGGGTTTTATGAAACTTTGAGAGGTTTTTAGGAATGTCCAGCAGCATGAGCCAAGACAGGTCATTTGTATGGAAAAAAATCACTGGAGGTGGCTTGGGTGGGCCTGCAAGTTGGGTGGGGCAGGGTTTCAGGGAATCATCTGGGCAAGGTCACCTGTGTTAGCCAGATTGATGGAGATGCAGATATAGTGGCCATATGCATCTACATGACAGGAGGGGAAGGGGTCAACATAGAAACAATAGTTTCTACCAGCACTTCTGTCTGAAAAAAAGCTGCCCCTCCAGCCCTTGCCCTGAAGCCAGACAACTCAGTGCCTTCCCATTTGTCCCTGGTGCTTTTTGAGCAGCTGCCCCAGCACTGGAGCTCAGAGCAAGTGAATCTGTCACCAAGTAAGTCTGTGCCTGAGCCCAGACAGGAATGTCTGCGATTCTCACAGCCTTTGGTCTCACTCAGCCACAACCTTCATTCATTTTCACAGCCAAATGTTGGGACTTCTCTTCCTGGCACAGGAATCCTGGGCTTGGGAGCTCAGTTTGAGGCTGGGACCCCTCACTGCTCCAGGTTGAGACCTCTGCAGCCAAGGTATCCCTCCCAAGTTTCAACTGCCACACATGGTTGTGGGACTGACCCATTTTGCATCTCCTCCCTCCTGCCAGTCTTGAGGTGGCCTCTTATGTATGTCCTCAGTTGTAGGTCTTCTGTTCAGCCGGACCTCAGGTGACTCCCAATGATGGTTATTCTGTAGTTTAGTTGTAATTTTGATGTGGTCATGAGGGGAGGTGAGCACAGCATCTACCTTCTATGCCATCTTGATTAGAAGTTTGTGTACAAGTTTTTGTTTTCAAATCTTTTGGTTATACACTTTGGAGTGGAATTTATGGGTTATATGGTAAATCTATGTTTACTTTATTAAGGAATCATCAAAATGTTTTACATAGTGGCTGCATCATTTTACATTCCCACCAACATTGTAGGAGAATATAAATTTCTTCGCATTCTGAACTTTATTTATTTTTTTCTTTTTCTTTCCCTCCCTCCCTCCCTCCTTCCCTCCCTCCTCCTTCTCCTTCCTTCCTTCCTTCCTTCCTTCCTTCCTTCCTTCCTTCCTTCCTTCCTTTCTTCTTTCTTTCTTTCTTTCTTTCTTTCTTTCTTTCTTTCTTTCTTTCTTTCTTTCTTTCTCTTCCTTTCTTCTTTTCTTTTTTTCTTTCATCATGGCCATCCTAATGGGTGTGAATTGTATTTCACTGCAGTTTTGATTTGCATTTCCCTAATGACTATGAGGGTGAACATCTTTTATTATTCTTGTTTGACATTTGTATTTTCTCCTTTGGAGAAATGTCTACTCAAGTCCTTTGTTCATTTTAATATTGGATTATTTATCTTTATGTTACTGAGTTGTAAATGTTCTTTATATATTCTAAATACTGGACCCTTATCAAATATGTGATTTGGAGATAATTTCTCCAATTCTCTGGGTTGTCTTTTCACTCTCTTAATAGTATCCTTTGAGGCACAAATGTTTTTTAATTTCGAGTCATATATTTTTTAATGTGTCACTGAAGATTTTCTTGAGCATTGTGCCACTAAACCCTATTTTTCCATAAGCTCTGTGGTTTTAATTGCACAATTTACATAGCATGGTGGTTTTTAGGGACACAGAGCAGAACTGGGAAAAAATCCAGTGGAGAGAAAGCTTGGCTCATTTGGATAACTGGAAGTGGTTCAGCATTGCTGGGGCACCCACCCCTTGCACAAGCTGAGATTAGAGCTAGCCCTCTGCGAGCTGTTACTATGTGGCAGGCAGTGTTGGAAACACCCGCCACAGACATTACTCAGTAAATTCTCATAACACTTGGAGGAAGATCTTATTTCAAAATATTTTATAGATTAAAAAATAGGGTGCAAAGATTTGGAGAAAACTTTTCTAAATCACTCAGGGGTTATTGGTAGAGACAGTATCTGAATCCAAACTGCCCCAGAGTGCATGTTCTTAACTAGACTCCAGGACAGAAGTAATTTTGTTTTACTTTTCTTTCTTTCTCAAGATTGTGCTAGGGAAAAAAAATTTTTAAAGAACAAAAACTGTTCTTCTTTGTTGTCTCTTTTACTTTTCTCTTTCCGAATCTTTTGTACTTATTTTCCAATTATGCCTGAAAGAAATAATTGCTAATTCACATGTACTGAAGAAGAGGATGCTTAGCCTAGTGCTTATGAGTCAGATGGAGTTGGGTGGTTCTAACACTGTGTACCTGTATACTTATTTTTCAGCCTCAGCTTCCTTTTCTATCAGTTAGTTGTTTATTAATCCTGAAAGCTTCTCTTGGATGTCTAATATACATCTCCAACCAAAACAGAGCTCTTGATTCCTAATCACTCCCCCAAACCCACCACACAAAACCGAGTCCCAACTCCTTCCTCACCAAGACTTCATCAATTCAATCAATATCACCAATTTCTACTCCAATGACTAAGCCAAATTATCAAGGTCATCCTTGATTACTACATTTCCATCACTTCCACCTAGCTCTATACTCTTTCAATTCACCATCAAGGCCTTTTAATATGACCTCCAAATGCCATCTCTGACATGTCTAGTTCTCTCCATCCCTCTCCCTTGCTCTCTTACCCACAGTCTAAGCAATCATCTCTGGCCTAGAATCCTGGAATAACCCCTTCATCTGTTTCTTGATCACTCACTCTTCTTTAATCCATTATCTATAGGGACTACAATAAATGATGTAAAATTTTTTTCTGACCAAGCTAACTCCCCTGCTTAAAACACTTCAGACTGCTAGCCCAGAGTAAAGTCTAAACTCCTTACTGTAACTTAGTGAGGCCCTATATACTGAGGCCTATTTTTCTAACTTTATTTCATACCACTCAACCCTGGTCACTATGCAAAAATTGGTCTTATTTTTGTTCTTCAAAAAGGCCAATCTTTTTCCTTCTCTGCTCTTCCCATTTTTCAAATCTCAGTTCATATGTCCTCTTTTCAGATAGGATCCTCCTGAACTTCCTGTGGAGGGATGATGCCCTCCCTCCTAGGCAGGCTCTGTCTCATTAGTCTATTTAGGTCCTTCATAGCAATGATCTCAACATGTAATTATCTTGTTTGTTTATTTACTTTGTTTATCACCCCACTCGTTTGTTTTCTGTCTTCTACATTGTAATGTAAGCTCCATGATGGCTGTGACCTTGTCTAACTTAATCATAACTAGATCCTGAGAATTTGACACAAGATGATCTCCAATGAATGCATGCATGAATGAATGAATGAGTGTCTCAATTCACAATGTTGACATAAACAACTGAGTGTCTCCTATATATGGGATGCTATACTAGTTGCTGGGATAATCAGGATTCACAAATTATCTTAGTTTTGAAAGCAGAATCAAAACAGATAAACTAATAACTATATGAAATATGTATATAAGTATGAATATAAAGCAAGAGGAAGACATAGATAAAGGAGTAATTACATCTGGTAGAAGAAGAGAAATGCCAGAGAAAATACAGAGAGATGGTGACATGAACTGAGCTTTGAAGGATGAAAGTGCCAGGTAGACATGGAGGAAGAGGCATTATATAGCAGAGGTGACAACTGGAACTAAGACACGGAGGTATAACAAGGGTTCATCGTGTGTCAGAGGAGCAGCAAGGAGCCCAGAGTGGTTGGGACTTAAGGTGGCTTGGAAAGTGTGGCTGGAGATGAGACCAGGAATGTAGGATTGACCTAGTTACGAAGGACTTTGGAGATTCAGTAAAGAGCTTAGAATTTATTGTACATGGCAATGAGGCATTTCTCTGTAAACACAGGAATGACAACTTCATTTTAGAAAGGTTTCTCTAACAGTGATATGTTGAGAGTCAAGCCAGGAAACAGGAAGCTCAGTTAAGAGGAAACCTGAAATAGGACAGAAGGTAGGGCAAGAAATTGTGAGGTGCATTTTAGGGACAGAATCCACAGGACTTTGTCTAATTAGATATGTTAAATGGACAGAAATATTAAAGAATGGTCTGTAGGTTCTAGCCAGGGTAAAAAGTGATGCTGTCAAGCATGGAAGTATGGTTAAAGTCCAATATTCACCCCCACGACCCCTTTATAGATGTGAACTTGTACTCCACGAGAGGAAGCAAATTATTCATACAGACGGTGATGAAAGAACAAAGGCTGGAGCCCGGGACACCTAAATTTTGTCTAGTGCTTCTTTATCCACCAGTGCTTCTCACTCAGTGAGGAATCTAGGTCTTTAAAATTTTTTTTTTCTAATCCTCAGACAATTTATACTTTGATAAAATTAAAATTAAAAAATATTTTTAAAAAGACAAGCTTAACTATTTAATTATTAGATACAAAGCTACTATGTGGTGTTGCTATAAATGTTTCTAAAGTTTCACTCTACATTTCTATGTTTATGGCTAACAAGTAACAATCAGATAGTAAACCAGCACTGGGTCCTTAGACCAACTTTGGTCTCCGGTCCACATAGGTCTGAAGGAGAAGTGGGATCTGAGTTTACAATGGTGATGAGACTAAACAAAGTCGAGGTTAGCATGGCTGAGTTATCATAGAGAATGATGCAGGCTGTTCGGTTTACTAATTTACTATTTTAATCTCTACTAAAAAAGTTTTTGTGTTGCTCCCTCTGGTGTACAGGTGGTCTTACTGGCACAACTGAACTGAAGGGAGACCCTTAAAAAGTTTTCTTCATAAAGAAAAAATTTCTAGTAAACCCTACCAGAAAAGTTAGTAGCCATCCTGAATTTCAGTTCCTAAGTTATTGGACATGTTCCATGCATGGATTGGCAGTTTGGCAGCCTTCTCAATTCAATATTCCTGCCTGCCAAGAGAAAGAAAGGTATGACTCTTTGCTTGCTCATTCTATCCTTCTGCAAGGAAGGAAAAAAAAAAAGATCTCAAACACTGCTTGCTGTATTAGCATTGGAGGGAAAAAGCTAGTATACACTTACACAATCCAAGGTATGCTTGCATAATCTACTGAAGGAAACGGCAGAGTGACATTTGCACCTAATCCTCCCATGGAGCTGTGACTAAGACTGCAAATAGCAGAGGGAAAGCACATAGTTGCCTGGTACAAGGGGGCAAATGAAAGTTATTTGATAGGTAAGGGGAACTTGCAGTAATAGGAACACATTTTTTTTTTCAACCTGTGTAATCCTCAAATAGAAACACAATAATCGACCCAATAGGTGGCTGAGCTGGGATAAGAGTAGTTGGGCCCAGGGCTTTCAGGGAGATGTAAGATGATGAGAGGAGGGAGCAGTTAGTGGGCAGAATGTTACAAGGGCTACAAAACCATGTAGACCTGGCAGAATAGGGTTTTGCTTATTTTACACGAGTGACGCTGAGGCTTCTGTGCGGGCATCCTGTTCAAATCTCACATGTGGTATTTCCTTGTTCCTTATTCAGATGAGATAGGAGGAGGGCAGTGGCCTATGTGTAACTGCTCTTAGCCCTGTGAGAAGCAGATGTGAGCACAGGAACTCTCCATATTGGTGTCCTTAATCTGTCTTTGGCCATTTGAAGTTTGAACTGTCACTGCCTTCTTTTTGCTGGTCTCTTGAATGCCTATGTGTTTTAATGATGTAATGATAGCATTCTGGAGGCAAGCATTAACAATTTGGCTTTCTTGGTGTTTATCATCAGTGTCTGTTTAGATTCTAATATTTGAATATTTCTTGTGTAAACCCAAGCTAGCTGTCACTCACCAACTATTCTGACTGGAAAAAACTTCCGAGGGACTACTTTACTACTCCAGGCACACCTGAACAGATGTGTCACCACTGTTTCCTTGACCTCCCCCGCAAGCGAGAGCTCTCACACCAATCCCTCTACCTCTATTCTCACCTTACCTACCTGATTATCCAGGACAGAAACAACATAGGGCATTGCGACTACTTCCTTTACTTTATTTTTGTCTCAATCATGTTTGATCAATCACAATGTCTTATCAATTTTATCCTTTACATATTTTTGACTGCTACTGCCTGGTTTCTTTCCTTCATTACTTCTTGCCTGGACTATTACACTTCCTGTCCTCCTCCTAATCCACACACACCTGTCTCATTACCTCCATTCTTCTTCCCTCAGATCCATTGCCTTCGTTGTAACCAAGAAATCCATCTAAGGCACAACTCTGACCATGTTGTTCTCATGGTTAAAAAATCTCCAGTGGCTCCTCATGATTAAGAAAGTAAAACCCTCTTTCAGCATGGTAAACAAAGCTTTCTTTGACCTGTTTTTTGCTCACCTTTGTAAGCTCTTTTCCCTTGACTCTTCATTGATGTTTTGTGACACAGGGGACTTGGAGTTGCCTGGTATACCCTATTACTTCATGTTATTGCTCTTTACTTGTTTCATCCCCTTCCTGCCCGACTGCCTCAGCTCAGATGTTCTCCCTGGCATCCCCAGACTGAGTGAGGGGTCTCTGTGTCCCTTTGTCATATTTTATAGAAATTCTTTGTGCATGACCCATCTCCTCTGCTCATCTGTGAAGTCCTTGAGGCCAGGGATTGTGTTTTCTCCAACTCCGTATCCTTAGAACACTGTTTAATACTAAATGCCTATGAGGTATTCACTGAAGTGAATGGAACTCACAGTCCTCTGTTTTTCCTCATTTCCTTATTTTATATTTATTCTCCTCTATGAGCCAAGTAAAAACCAAGATTTGTTTTCATATAATAAGAGCATTTGCTTGTAAGAATAATGGTAAAGGAGAGAAGCAATTGCAGTGAAAATATGTATGTTTGTGTGTGTATGTGTGTGTGCATGTGAGGAAATGCTAACAGAACGAGCTTTCAAGGAATCTGTGTGCCTTTAACAAACTTGGCATCATTAGAGCCTTTAATTACTGTTTTGTTCTTTTTGATTTATTAAGAACAAGTAACAATTATATAGTATTTTAAAAGTACTTTTTCCTTTATTATCTCATTTGAGCCTCACAATAGCTATGTAATGCCACTTTCATCATTTTTGAGATGAGGAAACAGAAAGATTAATTGCCTTGCCGAATGTCACTCAGCTAGTATGCTGAATATTCTAACACAAGATCTGGTGTTTTTACTGTTCCATGTTGCTGAGACTTTTTTACAGTTAGGACCTGGAATGATGAGACCTCTGCCATTTGGCATGTAGGAAAGTCACAGGGAGTTGCAATGAGTGAATACTTTTGCCTCATTTTTTTTTTTTGGATTGGTATTAACAAAGGGAGACCTTAAAAACATGCATTTATAGACCACCTAGCATGGTGTTTGGCACATGGTCATTGCCTAGCAAATTACCTCTCCATATAAATTTTAGAATACGGTTCACCCTTGAACAACTCAGGTTTGAGCTGTGTGGGTTCACTTATACACGATTTTTTCTATAGATACTGTAAATGTACTTTATTTTTCCAATGATTTTCTTAATAACATTTTCTTTTCTATAGTTTACTTTATTGTAAGAATACAGTATATAATTATGTATATATCCTACTAAATATATGTTAATCGACTATGTTATCAGTTATAAGGCTTCTGGTCAACAGTAGGTTATTAGTAGTTAAGTTTTTGGGGAGTCAGAACATACAGATTTTCAACTGTATGGGGGTCAGTGCCCCTAACCTGCTTGTAGTATTATATCTTAAGTGAATTTATTACAGACAGCATGGAGCTGAGTCATTTTTTAGTTCACTCTGCCAATCTCTGTCTTTTAATTGGTATATTTAGACCATTTATATTTAATGTAATTACTGATATATAATAGGCTTAAGTATGTCATTTTGTATTTTGTTTTCTGTTTTTCATTTCTGTTTTCTTCTTCTTGCCTCTCTGTGGGTTATCTGAATATATTTAGAATTCCATTTTGATTTAACTGTAGTGTTTTTGAGTGTATCTCATTGCATGATTTTTAAAAATGTTAGCTCTAGGTAACATAATTTAGAAAACTCAGGAAGAAAAGGAAAGCCTATTGATTTTAACCATATTTTTGCTTACCATATTCTTTCTTTTTGATGTTTCAAGTTTCCTTTTTAAAAGAAGGAAAGCTTATTTTCTTTCTGTTTAGAAAACTTCCATTAGCTATTCTTTTTGAATAGATGTGAGTAGGTTTTACAGCAACAAATTCTCTTAGTATTTCTTCATCTGGGAATATCTTGATTTCCCCTTCATGCCTGATGGATATTTTCACTGGGTGTAGGACTCTAGATTATTGTTTTTTTTTCTTTCAGCTCTTGAAAATTTTTGAGTCACTTTCTTCTGGCTTCCATGGTTTCTAATGAGAAACCTGTTGTCATTCTAATTGCTTTTCCCCTATAGGTAAGGCATTGATTGTTTCTGGCTGCTTTCAAAATTCTTTCTTTGTTTTTACATTTTCAGGAGTTTATTATAATGTATTTTGGCACGCATTTCTTTGGATTTATGCTGTTTGGATTTTGCTCAATTTCTTGAACCTGTAACTATATAACTATTTCCAAATGGCAAATTTTAGCCATTATTTTTTTGAGGACTCTTTCAGCACTGCTTTATTTTTTCTTTCCTTCTGGAATTCTAATGATACCAGGGTCGGATCTTTTGGCATGATCCCAAATGTCTCAGAGTCTATTCTTTTTTTTTTTTTAATGAATTTTATTTATTTATTTATTTATTTATTCATTCGCCTTCTTTAATCCCCCCGCCCACTTTCTATAGGTGGGGCGTCTCCTCCCACATGCTCACGGTGCAACCGGCACCTGGCACACCTGGGTCCTGGTGCACCAGGCGCACTTGGGGAGTCTGGAGCACCTGGGGTATAGTCTATAGCTACACCTGGGGCACCAACCCAGGACTTTCTGCATGTAAAGCAGACATGCTAACCACTACACTATGGAGCCACCCCTGTTCCTTTTTTTTTTAAGTTAATTTTCTTCCTTGTTGTTCAGATTAGGTAATTTCTATTCTTTCTTTCAGTTCGCTGATTCTTTCCTTTGTCCCTTTCATTATGCTGTTGAGCCCATCCCCTGAGTTTAAATTTTTAGTTTTTGTATTTTTAAGTTCTAAAATTTCCTTTTAGATTTTTTTTGTAATCTATTTCTTTGTTCAGCCTTTCTAATTTTTTAATTTGTTTCAAATATGTTTGTAGTTGCTCATGAAACATTTTGACAATGGTTGCTCTAAAACCTTTGTCAGATAATTTTGACATTTCTGTCATGTTGTTGTTGGCAGCTATTGACTTTCTTTTTGGTTCTTGGAGTAATTTTTTATTTAAAACAGAATATTTTTATGTTATGTTTTGAGACTCTGTATCTTATTTAAATATTCTCCTTTAGTTGACTTTCTCTGACACCTCTCTCACAGGAGAAAAAGGGGTACTATCTTATTACTGCCAGGTTGAGGTAGAAATCCAGGTTACTCATGCAGCCTTTGTTGACACTTGAAATGAGGGTGCTCTTTGTTACTGATGGGCAGAGAATTACAGATCCCTCATAGTTTCTAATGACACTGTAGTGGTGTGGCCTCGTTATTACTTGGCAGTAGTAAAAATCCTGACTCGTCATAAGGCCTTTTCTGATCTTATCCTGGTGGGGAGGGACAGGAGTACCTTGTTACTGCAGGTTTGAGTGAAATACCAGATACCCCAAGTGTCTCCACTGACAAACCAGGGTGGGAGTTGGGCCTTGTTACTGGCTGGTGAGAATGAAAATCTCAGCTTGGCCTTCTCTGACATCATCCCAGTGGAGGTATTGGGGTGCCTCCCTACAGTCTCACAGATGGAATTCAAAGCTTTCAACTTGGTTTTCAGTGACCTGGGTAGAGATGGAGCCATAGTTTTTTCAGTGATTTTTGACTAGAGTAGAGTAATTATTGTCTAAAAGTTTTCTGTTTTGTGAGGCTGCCCTTTTCTTGGTCCTGTGGATAGGTTTTTGCTGATGCTGTTTTGTACCCATTGACATTTCTGGGTTGCCAACTACTTCATCTCAAAGTCTGAGATATATAAAGCAAAAAGAAAATCCAGGGAATGCACCAGTGTTTTCCTTTAGGTCTAAGTGTTCCTAGCGTTCTTCCTCTACTTTTCTGAGTCTTTTATGTTTCTTTACATACAATATCCAGAGTTTTAATTGTACTTAGCAGGGGTAGTAGAAAAAGTACTTCCACTTTATCTTCCCAGAAGTGGAAGATTTTTTTTTATAGATTTGAGATAGATGTCCATGTTTTCCAATGAAAATGATTTAGCATAAAGGGGAAAAATAACAATACAGAAAGGTGATATGAAGCGTGAGGTCCTGGAGTTGGTGAAAGAAAATAGTATTCTGAGGACAAGTAAAGGGGTTAGTTCTCTGATAAGATCAGGACATTTCTTCCATCAACAAAAGAAGGAAGGTAGATGGGTATACTGCAGCAGGTCTAAGAGTCAAGGTTGAGTAAATGAGGGAATTCCTCTACGCTAGACCAGAGGTATTCCCATTTTACAGACTCAGAAATTTCTGAGATGATGGAAATGTTCTATCTCTGCACTGTCCAATATGGTAGCCACTGGACACATGTAGCTACTTAGCACTTATAATGTGGCTAGTACAACTGAGGAACTAAATTTTAAATTAAGCTAATTAAAATTTAAATAACCACACTTGGCTGGTGGCTACCATTTTGGGCAGCTGTGCTTTAGATGAAGGATGAGGTAAATTCTTTAGCTGAAAGTAAAACTGGGAAATAAGAGTGTGGGGAGAAGTCAGAAGTTTCAGAAGACCTGACAAGATATAAAGGAGTTCTCTTGATTTTGTAGTCATGACTGGTCAGTACAGTTGTGTGATTTTTTTCCAGCAGAATTCAGCTGCAGAGAAATTATATCATAAAAACATATGACACCAAAGCTGTAAATCCCTTAGAGAGCCAAACCCCATACCCCTGTAGTTTTCCAGTTGATGTAAGAGATGGTTATGAAAATGAACAACTAAAGTTACTAAACCAAAGTATTATAACAATTACCTGGCATAACTATGTCTTTTGGCATGGGCAGAGAAATGAAGCAGTGGGGTGGGAAAAGGAATAGGAGCATTCATGTTGGGAAGGGAAGCATGAATTTGTAATCTGTAAAACTAAAGTTTGAGTTCCAGGATTGCAAAGTGGACTCTCCTAGAGGGTGGAGCTCCATGGTGCTTCACCACATGGTACCTGGGAATGACTTCCCAAGGATTTATAGACTTCACAAATTAAAACCACTGTTACATCTAATGACATTTCTAACTAGCATATCCTAAATGGTAATATGAGGCCTTTATGCTTGGAACCACTGAAAGAGCTACAAATTGACTTAAATTTGTTGACATAAAGCAATATTGGTTGAACCAAATCGACCTAGCAAAATGCAAAATTATCGTAACAGTGGGGCTGTTTGTTCATCTCACTTTGGAGGACCTGAATGCAGTGGGAGCCTCACACTGTCTAATGACATCTCTGGGTGTGCTGCTCCTGCAATTAGTGCTTCTCTGAATGATAAAGCAGCACTAGAAGGTACTGAATGACCAACCCTAGGAAGCCATCCACAAATCACCACCTCTAGAAAGTGATTGCTTCTTAAGGATGCCAAGCTATAGCAAAGACACTTTTGGGGGCCTGCCCACAAATATTTAGGTAACTTGAGAACACAAGAGTCTTCACAAAAGCCGTAGAGGAGGCCACCAGTCTGACCATATCTACAGTCATTTGGGCCCAGGTAAGAATGGCCTTGAGTAGAAAAATACTGAATTAACATTTTCTCCATCCTGGTACTGGGATGATTTGTGTGCTGGTAAATTTGCCTCCATAGCAATGCCCTGTGTTGGACCTGACCTCTCCATCCCAGTTGACTATGGAAGAAAGCCAGGGAAGGCGGAGGGAGTGTTGATGCATTTATTTGCATTTGCCATTTTTATTTGCCTCAGGGACATTAGACTGCAGGCCTTCTTAAGCATGAACTGTTTGTTAAAGTCTGGTGTTGGCTTTTGTGGACTGGTCTAGCCAAGAGTTGTTTTAGCCCAAATGGAGAAATGGGGGTGGGGCTTGGGTGGGGTAAGACATCTGCAGAGCCCAACAACCGTTACCAAGGCCTACCTAGGCTCTGCCTCTACCTGCCAAATGGTAAACAAAGCCCCTGGGAGAACTCGGGGGAGCTGAACACCTTGGTCAAACACTAAGCAAACCACCACCAGGTGTGCTTGCAGAACAGACTCTCCATCAGCGTCCTGTCATGCAGAAAATGTTTATCCAATTTGTCAAGATAATCTTTCCTCAAATAAGCCATGGGCCTACTCCTTGGAACAGCCTGAATTTAGTTGGTATAATGTAACTCTATTTTTTTCACCCATTTTTGTTTAATCGCTGTGTCAACTTTTCGCTGGCTTTAAGCAAACTGAAAGTAATTATATCATTCTTAAGTGAGTAATCTTTTGACTGGGTTAGCCGATTCGTGAGTTTCTCTAAAATTCTTCTAAACTGTGCAGTCCTTTTCCAAACACATTTTCTTAGATGTTTCACAAAGTTCGGCTCATTGATGACCCATGAATGTGTTTATTCTGTCACGTTTCGTGGCTACGTTATGACTGTATTAGGATATTTGGAAAGAAGATGAGTGTAGAAATTTGAGAGAGGGGAAAAAAGGTAACTTCACTCACTAATTCAGGTATTTCTTGGAAATCTTACAGTCATTATAAATAACTCGCAACTTCAAACATGAAGAACACTTGATTAGTGCTTTGAATCATGGTGTAATATTAAAGTCTGGGCCTGAGGCACTTTAAAACATTCACTTCTTCCATTTCATTATATAATTTCTTTGCTCTTTGATACCCTGTATGATACTGTTTTGTTTAAAAAACAGAAACACTCAAGGTTACCACATTTTTCTTAGTTCTACTCATTGACATACTCCCACAGAACTCATGATATATTTAAAAATAGAAAACTCAGCCATCTGGCTATTTGATGGTTTCTATTTTTGTTTCTCTTTGCATTCACAAACTCTGTTGAGTCTGAAATTCCCTATGTTCTGCCCTATGTGTAATTGTGTATATGTACACACACACTTTCTCATTTAAATTTAGCCATTATCAATCTGGGTTTGTTTTATGGACCTCAGTAGTACTTGGTAGGAACACTAACCTTGTTTAATCTACACATTAGCGAATCTGCATTAAATCCTGACTCTGATGATTGTTACCCAAAGTCTAGGGGATGCCAAATCAAAGGCATTTCTTATAATATGTACCCACCCATGTTTACTCAGAAGTTTCATTGATAGAAACTTGCTTTGGCTTTGATGAAAAAGATGGAATCATAGGACCAGAGGAAACTTTAAAGCTCATCTAATTTATCCCTTTCATTTTACGCCTGAGGAAACTGGGATCTAGAGATGGACAGAGATCTGCCCAAGGTCACTTAACTAAATAGTAGAATTCCCTTTAGATCCCAGATCTCCTGAGTTTTTCTAATGCTCTATCTATTTTCATAAAACTGAACAAAAACTATTAAAATATTTTTGTGATGTTCACATACATTTTAATTATATTCATTATAAATTTATAACTTTTATTATTATAGAATTGTGTTTATAAGCAAAGTTTAAGTGAATTGTTATGCTCTGATGGCTGAAGAAAAGATTTCCTCACCCCTCAGGTGCCAATGACCCTCAAAGTTTATTGCATGCATGAATGATCTGGTTAAAAAGGCAGATTCCTCAAGAGAAGGAGAAGACAAGCCACAGACTGGGAGAAAATATTTGCAAAAGATACATCCGGTAAAGGATTGTTATCCAAAATATACAAAGAACTCTTAAAATTCAACAATAAAAAAAAAAATTAAAAAATGGGCAAAAATCTGGATAGATACCTCACAAAAGAAAATAAACAGATGGTAAGTAAGCACATGAAAAGATGTTCAACATCATATGTCATTAGAAAATTGTGAATTAAAACAAGATATCTCTATCTACATATTGGAATGACCAAAATCCAAAACAGTTAGAACACCAAATACTGGCAAGGATGTGGAGCAACAGGAGCTCTGAGTCATTACTGATAGGAATATAAAAGAGTACAACACTTTGGAGGTTTCTTACAAAACTAAACATACTTTTAAAATGCAATTCAGCAATTACACATCTTGGTATTTACCCAAATGAGTTGATAACTTATGTTTACACAAAAACCTATATGTGGATGTTAGAGCAACTTTATTTATAATTGTCAAAACCTGGAAGCAACTGAGGTATTCTTCGGTATGTGAATGGATAAACAAACTGTGGTACATCCATACAATGGAATATTATTTAGCACTAAAAGGAAATGAGCTATCAAGCCATAAAAACACATGGAGGAATCTCAACTGCATATTATTTAGTGAAAGAAGCCAATCTGAAAAATACAACATACTGTATGATTCTAACTATATAACATTCTGGGAAAGGTAAAACTCTGGAAACAGTAAAAAGATAAGTGGTTACCAGGGGTTAGAGGGGATAAAAGGATGACTAGGCAGAGTACAGAGGATTTTTAGGGCAGTGAAACTATTTTGGATGAAGTTATAATGGTGGATACATATCATTATACATTTATCCAAACCCACAGAATGTACAATACCAAGAGTGAAGCTAAATATTAATTATGGACTTGGGATGAGAATGATGTGTCTGGTAGGTTAATCGATTGTAACAAATGAACCACTATGGTGGATATCAATAGTGCGGCAGGGGGGTTGTGGATATGTGGGGTCAGTGAGTATTTGAACTCTATTCAAGCTTCCATGAATCTAAAATTAGTTTAAAAAGTAAAATTTATTAATTAAAAAACAAAAAGGCAGATTCCTGCTCTGCTCCACCTCACCACCCCACCCTTCCACCTTTCCACCCTTATCCCCACCCTACCCCCTTGATCCCCTCCCCTCACCAAATGTTGATTCAGCTATTCAGAAGTGAGGCCCTAGAATCTGCATTTTCAGCAATCTAATGAGGGATAGGAAACTGTACTTCCAGAAATCTTTGTCTCTGTCCTCAAGCCTCAAGGATGTGGCTCATCTATGAGAGTCACACCATTTATTCAGCCTGCAGACAATGTTTACTTTTAATATGCATTTGCAAACCCACAACCTCCTGAAGTAACCTACTGCTTGAGAATCCTTACTTTGCAATTAAGAAAGATAGTTAAAACCAGAGGCCAAACTGTTCTGGAAGGTGGCCACATGCTCTCTGCTGGAGGTGAAAACTGGGGGTGGGAGGTGAGGAGCTTTTTTGCCAGTCAAACTGTTCACCCTGCCCTGGTTGGCTGCACCTGCTTCTGGCCTTTGCTTTCCTGTTCTGTGATAAGAGAACAAAAGCTCCAACTGAGGAACTGCCTGCCAGGAGTGGGAGCAAAGTATTCCTTAAAGAGTTCGGTCCTAATCAGGGGCTGAGAATTTCTCTCAGCCAGCTGCAGGCAACATCAAGCCAAAGAGAAAATTATACACTAGCTGGTGAATTTGAGGCCCTGTTTGATTTCTTAGCATGTCCCGGTCATTTCTTGGAGATACCGTTATTCTGTGCAAGACGCTCTTCTAGGCAGCAGGGATGCATTGGGGAGCAAAATCCTTGCCCTAATAGAGCTTATATTCTGTCTGTAACTGCTAACATTTATGTAGTGCCTACTATGTGCTTGGCACTTTTCTAAGATTTTACATATATTAATTCATTTAACCCTCACAACACTATGAGTTAGGTGGTATTTATATACCCTGTTCACAGATGCAGAAACTGATGCACAGAGAGATTAAGAAGTTTGCCTAAGGTCGCATGACTCCTGGTCTGCGGTTGGGTGCCCCCGCAGACATTACTTTCCTTTGGGTCCTTGGGCACAGAGTGCTGTACCTCAGCAGCATTAAATGATTCTTAAGGAGGGAAAGGGAACTGACGTTGATTAAATACAGGCCATATGCCAGGGGCTTTCTACTCACAACCTTATTTAATCCTCATGGCAACCTAGGTGAAAAGTTGCAGAGCTGGCAAGAGGTGGAGTTTTTCTGATTCCAACATCCGCATAGTGCTGGGAAAATTTGTTTGATTGACCTAATGCAAACTCGCCAACTCTATTGAAGAAAAATGGCAAACGCATAACTAGTGTTCTTAACTCAGAGTGCACTGATGGCCTTCTGTGGTCTGCGAATAACCTCAAACTATACTAAAGTAAATATGAAGGGGAGCAGGATCTTTACATGGTCTTAAAGTGTCTCCTCATGGACTGTTATGGTTTCAAGGGAGAACAAAGCACGGCAGATATCCCGTAGAGGTATTAAATGACTCCTTTACTGGGCGATCAAAATGAACTTCACTCATGGGGACCAGATGGATATACCCTGTGAAGGACACAGCATCCTCTATGCAGTTTGCCAGACAAAAATGCAAAGCCTCAATCTAAGCAATAAGAAACCTTGGACAAACAGAAATGAAGAGTGTTCTATTTAATTTTTTTTAAAAAAGATGATAGATCTTTATTTTTTTAAAATGTCAATATCAAAATAAGATAAAGTCTGTGAAATTGTTCTGGATTAAAGGATAGTAAGAGACATGACAATTAATTGCAACACCTGACTAGACCGGATACTGTACTGGAAGAAAAAACAACACTATGAAAGATAATGTTAGGTCGATTGACAAAATTAAACTAGGAATAGTGAATTAGGTAAAAACAGACAAATCTATGAAATTGATAACTGTACTGTGATTACATAAGAGAATATTCTTATTCTTAGGAAATATACACTGAAATATTTAGGGATAAATGGCTTTGATTATGCAACTAACTCTCAAACTGTTCAGAAAAAATTATATATATAATTTTTATTATATATATATAATTTTATATATAATTATATTATATATAATTTTATATATAAAATATATTATATAACATATATTTTATTATTATATATACAATTTTTTATTATAACTACACATCTACAGAATGAGAATGAATGCACTAGAGGGATTAAATGATAAAACAAATGGTATTATTAATAGGTTAATTTGGGTAAAGGGTATCTGGATGTTTCTTATACTATTTTTATGTTTTTCAACTTCTTATACGTTTTAAATTAGTACTTAATAAAAAGTTAAAAAATTGTACATAAATATTTGTCTGGATGAATAACTGGATATTTTTATGGGAAGAGTGTTGGTAGGTTGGTAAGAGTCTACGACAGAAAAAAAAAGTGGCCCAGACATAGCATCTTGATTTTTGAAGAACAGTTTATCCTTCATTGGAAAGAAGTATGTCCTTTAAGAGGAAGAAGCATGTATTGCCAACTTATGAATTCCAATTTCTGGTACTCACACCCACTTTTCACCTTAGCAACGCAGAGGTGTGTAACATTTAGTCTGCAGTATCTGGTTGACTTCGACACTTGGTTCACTGAGCATTCATCAAGAACTTGCTATGTAGCATATATTATACCATAGACATACAAAGATAAAACAGATGTAATTGTTAGTAGTTCTTTGTTCCTTATAGCATCTTTTGACTTTAGCTAGAAAGTGCTGAATGTCCCCAGACGGGTTTGAATCAGAAAATTAAGGAAGTTCTGAAGATTTTAGGCCGAGAGATGCTAGGTAGGCTTCCCAAGAGAAGAATCATTTAAGCTGGAATTTGCAGGATAAGGAGCTCTGCAAAGGTGGAGTGTGTGTGTGTATGTGTGTGTGTGTAAAGTGGGCAAAAATGTGTAGATGGTGAGTTTGTGCTGCTTTGGGCGGGGCGGGGGGGTTTCATTTGAGTTGGGGTGCCTGGCGTATGTTAGGGAGAACTTGAAGGTAAGGTTGGTAAGAAGAACACCGAAGGTCGGGCTAAGAGATTTGGATTTAATTTACTAGGAAACAGGGAGACATCAGAGTTTTGAACTGGTAAGTGACATGGAGTGATGCTTTGGGAAGATTGACCCAGTACTGATGTGGAAGTGGGACTGGAAGCAGCAAGGAGGAAGAAAGGGGAAATAAGACTTGACTCTACTGCTTCCCTCTGAGTTCTGAGGTACTTGAGATGATGGCAGAGTGCAGGAAGGCAGGGAGCCAGGGTCCCAAGGAAGGCTGAGTAGGGTGCAGTCTCCCAGTAAAGGTAGAATGTGTAGAGGTGAGGGTTAACTAGACATCAAAAAGTCCTCTTTAGCCTAGAGATCAAAGCAGGCTGCCTTTCGGGTAGAGAGCGCAGAGGAAGCTGCTGATCTGTGCTACCCCTTGTGAGTACACCTGGCAGAGGACAGGGACTTTTGGGTGCGGGTAAGTGAAGGCAGTGCTGGGGCTTGTAGGCTGCCCCAGGCACTGGGTGACATCACAGCAGCCCTAGGATAATTCCGTTTGGAGGATTCTCAAGGCTGCCAAAATCCAAGTGCTCACAGAACCAATCTTTTTGGTGTTAGGCTATCACTACCCCCTAATTATTCATGAACACTTCCACATGGCACACCTATGAGCTTGTTTCTTTGCCATGGAAATATAAACACAGCTCCAACCATCCAGGAGAAAGACAAATGCCAACTCACCTGATGCATCCAGGCCTTTTATTTGGAGGAGTGTTTAAGGAGTGTCGAATCCATACTCTCACTTCTTAGTTTTATAAGAGCAGGGCTGGATGAGAATACCTCCCATTTCCCTTAGACCCTGCATAAGTTCCCATAACTCTTACTCTGATGGAAGGGCCCATAAGCCCACCCTGAGCTTTCCCGCCACTGACCTTCGTAAGGAATTTCTTCTGAGTCAGATGATTTTAGAACTAAAACAGACTTTAGAGATCATCTACTTCAATTCTGTGCTTATATAAAAGAGGAAACAGAGGTCTCTAAAAGTTGGGTGACTCGTCCAAGGTCATCTGGACAGGGCAAAGTACAACTAGAATCCAGATCTGGCTTTCTGTCCAGGGTTAACCAGTTGTAGGGCCACAAAAAGTTTCTTATGAATTTTTAGGGCTCATCTTTTTTCCTGGAACTTTTTACAGAGCAGGTCCCATGGGCAGTGAATTCTGGAGGTTGATTCTCCAAGATGTTGCCCCAGTAGGATTGGAGAACTAATTGGGGCAGGACATTTATGTGCAATGACATGGCTTGACTATCCAGAAGTCTTAAAGCAAATGGAAGGATCTGATATTTTACAAGACCTGAAATAGGTGTCTTGTTTGTTCATAGGATCTTTCCGGAGCAAGCCGTAATGCATCCTGAAAGAGAAGAGAAAATCATAAAGTTCTAAGCAGATTAGATAGTTGAGATTAGCTTTTTGTGATCTTGCAAGGTTTTCATTTATTCCCAAATCATATAATGCTGAACATGTTGAGCAATCAGGAGAAAATCGCATGCAAACAGAGTCTAAGTACTGATAAGAATCCTAAAGGTAAACAATGAATTCCAACTAATGGCTAAGTCACTAAGGTAAGATCCAGTCTAAATACACACCCTTAGTTAAATAGGGTTTCATTAGCTCAGGTTACAGTGGCTCAGGGAAAATTTTCCTTTATGCTTGTCAAGTGAAATTAATTATATATCATTCATCAATCATTCCTGCCATAGAAGTTCTATGGCAATATTAAGGATTCCACAGCAGCTCCCTGACTCTGCCCCCCACCCCTTCTCCTGAAGCCACCAGCAGTGATCTAGGGCATAGTTTGGTGCCTGTAGCTAAAAGTTCCCAGGATTTTCTGGGAAGTCACAACTATGGTTTTTACTGATAACCTGTAAAAGTTTCCTTTTTCAAATTTTGACACTTGGTGTGTGCTTCAAGTTACTGGCAAATATTTGATTTTACAGAGTGTATCTCAGACTGCATTGCAAATTAGATTCTTGCAAGTTTTTTGATAATAATTTTGTTTTCATTGGATAAGTAATGCAGATAATTAAAAAACATTTAAAGATAAAAATAATTTAAAAAATATAACTTACATCCTCACCAGCACATGAAACCATTGTTAGAATTTGAATATATTTATTTTCTTCCATATACTTTTCTTTGTTTTATCTTTCTTCTCCTTATTACAAAAACCACACATTGTAGTATAGAAAATTCAGAAAATATGGATAAGAAAAAAACCATAAAAATTGGCATTAACTCATTTATCCTGACATAATCAAGCTTCTTAGACTGTTTTATATTAATGTATTTTCTTTTACTTAGTTCTAATTATATTGTGAAGCTGCTTTTTCATTTATCTTGTGAAAAAGTATATATATAATTTAGAAATCTGTTTCTTACCAAAGAAACACATATACATGCTTAAAAATCAAATAGCACATAGTCATTTCGTTGATGGTTTAGTGGATTTTTTAAAATTGTTATCTTGTTATAGAGAAATAATTTGATGTTATGGTGTTTAATATTTAAGGTTTGTTCCCTCTTCTTTTTTCCCTTATAGTATCTTATTTATTACATACTTAGTAAGCATATTTTTGGCCCACGTACTAGATTAGACATGAAGGACAAAAATGTATTTGTTTATTTAAAAAGTTTATTGAGTATCTAATATATGCCAGGTAATGTTCTAGGCATTTAGGATATAGCAATTACCAAACCAGACAAAAATCTCTGCTTTCTAGGAGTTTAAGTTCTGGTGGAGATGCATAAGAAATAGTCCTTGCTGAGATCAAAATATAGCATCATTAGGAAATAAAAGTAACCAAAATTAGTATTCCTATTTAATCCTTATGAATATCTACTCTATTAATGAATATCTATTCCAGGTCATTAGGACACAACAGTGAACAAAACATCCCCTTCCTCAATGGGTTTATAGTTCAGTGTCCCTGGAGGGCATTTGGGAGCCCTGGAAAATTACTCCAGATGGATAGTGATACTTGTTGTTGCCTCATCGGATGAGTGTGAAATCAAAGGAAATGAAACTGCAAATGCTTTGAAAGCTTCAAGTGAGATACCTGATGAAAGAGTTGTTATTAGTGGTCTTAGCAGAGGCGAGACCTACAACACATCTGAGGAAAGGAGATAATAGTACCTAAGAGTGATTATTAAGGGCCAGGGGGTTGAACTGTCTACTGGGGTGGGTTTTCCCAATGCGGGAGACATTTTTTACTGCTGGACAAAGACATGGCCACAATCAAGAACTCATCCTTCCCAGAAGTAAAGTTGTTGAGTAAATAAGGCCCTATGATAAAAATCACAATATTTTAGTTGCACATAACACTTTATTGTGTCATTCCACTAATTTTTTCAATAACTATATATTTTCAAAAAAACTCTGCTCTCTTATTTTTTCTCTAATTCAGTGGTTCTCAAACTTTGGTTAGTGTCAGAATCTCCAAGGAACTTGATGAACATACCGGGGCTAGGTCCTATCCTCTGTGCTCTTCATTAGCTCTCCAGGTCAATCTACTACACACCAACACCGAGAATTAGTAACTTTAGTTTACTTACAATCTGACAGTTTGCAGAGCTGAAAAATACCTTGGAAAGAATCTTGATGCTTGCATTTTACAAGGAAGGGGGCAGAGGTTTAGCTATGTTAAGTGTCTTGTCCAAGTTTGCACAGCCAGCCAGTGTCTGGGCCGTCACCCAAACACAGGCCAGTGGACTGACCAATGCACCCTCCTTTCTGCTGTTTCGGGGCCTATAGGTGCAGAAGTGTCCAAGTGACTGTTGAGTATTGGTGGCACACGGCCACCAGCTCTTGTGTTAGAAGCAAGTGTGATTTCCCAGAGAAAGCTGCCCTTCAGAGTTTCTAGCACTGCCTTACCTAACCACAAAAGTACTTATTTTGTCTGATAACAATGTATTCTATGTAGCGGCCCCCAAGATAACCTTTTAAAGCACTTTAAAATTTCCAGCTGAACACTAGAGAATTTCTAAATTAATCTTCCCAGACCAAGACATTATCATTTCCCATCGAAAAGCATTTCTCCATCCATCAAGATCTTTTGCTTCTTTAGTCTCCTGCCTTAAACTAAAGGCCTTCATCAGTCTTCCCTGGTTCTTTCAGAGTCTGATGCCTGTGTTCTGACAAATATCCCCACGGTCTGAATCTATGCACTATAGATGACATAGCTATAAGACGGCACTTATTAATATGCTGATGCTGTTTTTATTTTGCCTGGGGGACAAAAGGGAGAACTTGTGATGTGTTTTCTTGTCATATGAAGATATGCAGTTATTCTTATAATTTTTGGCTTCCTCGGGCCACGGCAATAAGAATATTCCTGAAATGCCCACTATGGGCCCTTATCCTTCTAAAGCAAGCAGACTGGTCTTGGTTAAAAATAATTCCTTAGTGAATACTACCTGGTGTGCTGAGGTGGTGGAGAGCGAGGTGTTTTCATCCACTATGAGTGGTTTAAATATCAATCCAAATAAAAATGAATTCTTGGAGCAGTTTTTTTTTTTTAAATATATATCCCATAGTATTATAGCACAGTTGTGTAAACATATGTATGAGGATGTTAAATACAGTATTTTTGAAACAGCAATAAATAAATGAGTAAATATATAAAAAAAGTAAACAGTTGAAGGAAAACAATTATCTATGGATGTGGTATTTGATAAGAAAAGTAAAGTTTGTACGTACTAGAAAACTATATGGCATTAAAAACGAATGAAAGATACATTGCTTGGAGATAAAAAGATGCAAAACAGCATGTATTGCTTATTTGTTTATATATGTGTGGATCAATGTTATCTATCTATCTCTTTAGCTCTAATCTAGTAGTCTAAAAATTAGTCAGAAGTCAGAAATGATGTAAACCATGTTGCTAACAGTGGTTATCTTGGCAGGCAGGGTTATAGAGGATTTATTCTCTATAGTACTCTGTTTACGTTTTTTCATTGCATTATAACTTTTGTAATCAGGTAGCTAGCTAACATGTTTTCTTAAAAAGTGATTTCTTATTTAAAAAAAGAAGAAAAGACCATTTCTCCTGCTCAGATTTTACACTCAGCCATGCCTTGGAGGTTTTATCTTCCGTCAGCCTTTTGCAGATGACAATTACATTAGAGCAACTGAAATGTGGGGGAGGCCACAAACAGTTGAAGTCAGCCTGAGGTAGTTAGGGTTAATTTAATGCAAATGACTAGATTGGTTTGAGGGGAATATTTACAATCTGAGATTTCTGGTTCCAGGGAAAAGTTAATATGAATGGGAATGCAGATTTCTGGCAAGGAAGTGATAAAGGCATACATTCTCTTTAATTAGTACTTAAGAACAGGAGGGATATAGATTGAGCTTGCAGGCTGGGAACTGAATTGCCTATCCTATAGCTCCTGGCTTCTAAGCCCTTCACCTTCCTCCCTACTGCTGTGAACTTGACACTTTTCTGTTAGACTGATTTGGCTTTTGTCTGGTTCTCCTCACTTTGTGTCTAAACGTGTCTGCGTGTGTTTACCTCCCTCACTAGATGATAAACACACTGAAGGCAGGGCTAACCACATTTAGACATAAACAATTATTATATTGACTAGTATCTGGGACAGTATCTTCCCAAAATAGGTGCCTAATAAATACTTAGCAAGTTTGCTCCACTCCCTTTGTTTCTCCATTTTTTAGCAAATAAAGAACATTTTCCTGGACAATTTCCTCGTATTGGGTTTCAACTGGCTTCCCAGTTTTATTTTGCCTTGCCACCCTAAATGCACCCTGTGCTCCAGAGAAATGTGGCTGTGAGCCAATCCCTAAATATAGTCAGGATCCTTCTTCTAAACTAGAGCCTGACTGACTCATCATTGCCTTCAGAATAAAATCCAGATTTTGGATTCAGTGCCTTTTCCTGGAAGCTCTGCAGCGCTAACAAGGAAAACGGTAGAGAGGTTAATCTCATGGTCTCCAGCTCCCCTACTGGGAATTCCGACCTTTGTTAAATTACTCACTCCGACAAATGGGAATAAGAATGATACCTGCCTGTAGACTGTTAAAGAGTAATTTCCTTAGCATAGTGCTGGGGCAAGGGCTAAATGTTGGATATTGTATTATTATTTATTTAACTAATTTATGTTAATTATCTGTTTCCTCCCTCCACTTCCACCATCACCGGGGCATGTGAATTTGCTGCTGTGAACTAGGAGGAATAAAACTTGGCTATGGGGGATACAAATAGGGGAAGAACAGTTTATATAGTAACTGAATCTTGTACTTTTTAAAAGTTAAGTTGGAATTAAAGAATGAAGGACTTTGAATACCTTTCTAAAGACTGTAAGTTTATGGTAGAGTCAATTAACTTTGAAGAGTAACGATATATTTTAAACAAGACACCTTAGATATACAATGCACCCCTCAACCCATCAGTTATTTTTCTTGCAGTTCTTCCCAATGCATGATGATGATAATGACAATTATTATAAATAATAGTTACCATTTATTAAATACCTAGTTTATGCCATCCACTGTATTGTGTTTCATGTTTTCATTTATTTCTTTTTTAATTAATTATTTTAATTGAAATGATTTAAATTTTTTCTTTTTTAAATTTATTTATTTTTTTAATTGAAGACACGATTTAAATTTTTTTCCCCGCCGTTTACTTCCTCCTTCCCCCCTCACATTTTCATTTATTCACTCATTCACTTACTCATTGAACGAATGTTTCTTGAGCACGTCCTAGAAGCCAGGCACTGAAGCAGGCTTTTGTGGATAGTGTACATGAGACTAAGGAAGTCCTTCCCTCATGGAACTGTCATCAAAATGACCAAAAGCTGTTACCGTTGCGGCGATCTGAAATCTGGCATTGCCCTGGTAACAGAACTTTCACTTTAGTGGGTATTCTGACAATAGACAAGGAAACACATACACGTGTGTCAAGTGTTATGAAAAACAGAGCCTGGCACATGTGTCACACCTGCTACCTGTTGCTAGAATCAGTATCTGATCCTAACCTACTTTTCCATCTTGCTTTTCCATGACATACTCAGAAGCTCCATGTCCTCTAGTTCTACTAAACTTTTTTCTGGACTTTACTATCTTTGGGTCTACGTCCACATAGTCACCTCTAACAAAATATGCTTTATGTTTTTGCCTTTTGAAGGTTCTGTGCATCCTTCATCTTACCGAAAACCAAAATTAATTTTAGACTATAATAAAAAATAAAAGCATTTTTTTTGAGTAAAAAGGAGCTGTAGCCTGGGAGACACAGATTCAGGTTCAGAAATCTGAATTGTGTTCCACCAAGGAAGTTCTCACCCAGCTTCTCAATTAGGTCCATTTTATGTAAATAGGGTATTAAAATTGTGCAATTCTGATTGGATGGGACAGGTCTCAGTCTGTTGATAGAAAGATAAGACCAGGGTTTCCCTGCAGAGGTTGACTCAGAGAGTGTAAACAAGTGGGATGTAGTGTGGGAAGCCAAGAGTTCAGTCTGTGATTCTTTGTGTACCGAGTGAGTGAGGAGCCCCTGTCAGCAAATGGCTAATAGGCGCTTATCATTTATAAAATCTGGGCCCTCATTGGGAGTCCATCTCAGCAGATGAATTCCTTCTTTGGGGTTCACATCAAATGAATCTTTCTTCTTTGGGTCCACAATACATTTCAAATTCTACCTCCTCCAGAGCCTTTTTGGTCCTCGCAGTTGGGCTCAGCTACGATATAGGGTTAGTGTTTGGACTTTGCTTCTAGCACTTACCTCACCTCACCTGAATATTTAATATGATTCTTTGTACATATCAGTTATCTGTTTTCCTTCTCTACCAGACTAGCAGCTGCTTATTTCCCACGTCTGTCACTTGCGTCTTTTGCCTGTATTAAAAAAAACTGGTCTAGTAGCCAGACTTGCTCTTCTACAGTTAGTCTCCTTTCCAAGATGATGAGCCTGAATCTTCCTTTCTACTTTTTTCTTTCCAGCTGATCCATCCATGTGTCTGAGTACACAACTGAGAATAGCTGCTGACAGAGTGATCTTTCTGAAAAGGCAAATCTAAAGATTTCACTGCCTTACTTAAAACTTGTCAATAGTTCTCACAGTGAAGATAAAATCCAAATCCTATGGCATGGTACACACATAACCTAGACCTGCTGAAACCTCCAGCTTTATCTCTCACTCTCTGCCTCTCCCACTAGGCCCCAACTGTACCCAGCTGCTCGCCAGTGATCTCTCTTCAGCCTCCATTCAATTATGTCCTCCTCTGGAAACTCCTAACTTTCGTTAACTTTCCGGATCTCGATTTCGAAGGTACCCCCTCTGGAAAGCCATTCTTGATTTCTCCTAGCCTCCTATGTGCCACATTAGGACCTAATGCTTATTCTTAGCCACGGCATTGTCATTCCTTATTATAATCATGTGTTTAATGGTCTATCTTCACTGCTAGACTATAAACTCTATGAGAGAAGCACCTGGCTATTATTCACTGTGGTATTTCCAGTATCCAATTAGTATTTGAAGCATGAAAAAGTATTTACTGAAAGAGCTCTCTTTGCTTCCCCTAAAAGTCCTCCCCCAACTTTTAGAGGTTTTTAAAAAAGATCTAACACATCTAACACAAAGACATGTTTATTATAAAAGAAATTCAAACAAAACAGAATATTTGAATGCAAATATAGGTTTACATTATCCCTAACTTTACCGCTAAACGTCCCTCTCCAATTCTGCTCTAATGCTTGGGATGTTAACAATCTAATGTCTATCTTTCCATTTCTTTATACTACACACACACACACACACACACACACACACACACACACACACACACACACAATACAGCCCCTGTTCCCAAACTCACATGGAGTGCTTTAGTAAACAGAAATGAAATAGTATAAATGATGTTCTACTCCTTGTTTGCTTTTTAATTCAACATATTTCAAAGATATTTCCATTCTCCATGTAGATCTATACCTATTACCTCATCTTTTTAATGACTATATATATTCCATGATAAGGTTGTATCATAGTTGTAGGACAGGTTTCTAGAAGTGGAGTTGCTGGATCATAGAATGTATGCATCTTAAACTTTTTTCACTTCTCAGTTATCTCTTCACGTGGTTCTTCCTGGGAGGATTAGAAGTTCTCCAAATGTTTAATTTGTCAACCTGGCCCTTGGCACAAATTTATCTTTTTATCACTTTCGACCCCTTTAGAATTATACTCTTCTGCCCTGCCTTCTTTCTATCCCTCCCATTCCACCCTGGCACACCCAACCCCATGTGACTGATAAATCTAGCAATTTCTAGTAGCAGAAGGACATTCCTTCCCTAAGTACTCACCACCCTCTGCATATTCTGTTTAGGTTAATGGGGCCACCATCCAGCCAAAGAAATAGCCCTCAGGACCTAGAAACCTAGGTTTTCTTAGACTCCTCCCTCTTTTAAACTACCCTTGGGCTAGTACCAAATCCTTTTATTCTCCTCCAGATTCATCTGGAATTTAGCCTAACTTCTGTCACCATCATGTCCAGCCAGAGTTCCAACCATGGCCTTGAGCCTGGAGGAGCCGGTTATAGCCAAGATAATTTTTCTAAAATTCTAATCTGTTTTTCTCTCTATACCCCTATCTCCAGCCCTATCGGTGCTTCTGCTGGTATAATATATATGTGCTACTGTTTCCTGAAAGGTACCATGACCCCTCTCTTTATGTTTTCTACTTCCGTTGACTGGAATGTCCTTCCCTCTGACCCACCTTGGCCTCCTTAACTCCTACCCATCCTCTAGATCTCAGCCAAGATGCACCGCCTTCTTGCCTCCTCAGGTTGGCTTAGGCACCTGTCCCAGTGTTCCTACCTTGTGCTGAACATCCTCATGCTGTCCATTCACATTCCTGGTCACACTTTTGTTGTAAATGCCCATTTATTGTCAACTCCCTTTGGACTGTAAGCCTTCCGAGGGAGGGGATCATCATGTTCATTGTTGAACACCCTGTGCCTGGCACAGTTCTTGTCACAATACAAGTTTCTGGACTTTAGTGAAGGGACAAATGAACATGTGAGTGAATGAGGTGTTTTCTAGCAGCCTATACACTTAAACTCAGACCTATTAATAATTATAACAATAATTTCCATCTTAAAATATATATTTTATGCCAGTCTTGGAAGTTTATATATATTGTGTAATTTAATCCTTGCCATCACTCTGTGAAGTAGGTATTGTGAGTATCATTTAATGGGGATGCTGTTATGCAGAGAAGTTAAACTACTTGCCCTCAGTCACAAATCCAGGGAGGGGCAAAGTTAGGACTGTAAGCTTGCCTGGTCTCAGGGCTTGTGCCTTTAACTAACTCAACAGAATCTGCCTCTGCTGTTTTCAGTTGATCCTGATCCTGACTGGACTGGAGAGCTCAGTTGACTATGAAGGATCAACATTCTTTCTGGTGAAGATTTCTATGCCTTGCCAACTGTGCAAGGAAAGTACTTGTCACCTTCTCCTTCAGAGTAGACCCGGTGAAGAAGGGGCCATGGAAGTGTTTTTGCTCTGTGGGCCGTAATATACAGTTTTTAAAATATTTTTAAATTTTTTTTATTTTGAAATAATTTTTATTTATGAAAGGGTTGCAAGAATCATAAAAACAATCCCTGTATGCCCTTCACCCAGATTCACCTATTGTTAATATGTTGCCAAATTTGTTTTATCTCTTTCTCTTAAAAAAATGTTTCTTTTGAACTATTCAAGAATAAGTTCCAGCCATTATGCCTCTTTACCCCTAAATACTTCAGTTTGTATCTCCTAAGAACAAAAACATTTGCTTTTATAACCACAGTAGTTACCAAATTCAGGAAATTTAACATTTATTAAACATTATTACTGATATTTCAAATTTCAAAAATTATTCCAATAATGTCCTTTATAGAATCTGTTCCCATTATAGGATCTAGTCTAGTGCATTTACTTGTCCTATTTGCCTGTTTTTTAAAGGGCTCCAGAGTTTTCCCTGAACCCTTTCAGCATGATCCCTTGAATCAAGTTCAGAGGATGACCATGTGCTTGTTGTGATCTCAGGCACTAGACCAGGAGATCTATGCTGACATCCCTGCTCTTGATTTTGAAGAGTTTTTAGGGCCTCAGTTTCTTCACCTATCAGTGGGGAAAAAGAAGAGTTGGACTCAAACATGTCTAAAATCCTTTCCAGCCCTTAAAGCATCAAAATAAATAAAAAACAAAAACTTATTTTAAAAAGCTTTCTTCTTTTTTTTTTTCTTTCTTTCTTTCTTTTTTTTTTTTTTAAATTTAGGTATGAAGAAACCTGCCTCCTTCAGAACCTGTCAGTTCTGAAAGCCTGTTAAATGATTTTATTTTCCGGATGTCTTACTTCTATGATGTTGTCTTTTCTTTGCCATTATCTTTTGCAAATGCTTGGCTGACAGTCTTTTTCATCTTAGAAGTATTTTGAACATAATATGACTGTTTATTTAATGCCTCGTGCACTTCAGAAGATAATGACCAGAAGTAAGAACTGTTTACTTATTTTTTTTTCAAGCACTACAGCTTACTCAGCTCCAGACTTTCCAGAGAGCCTACATTAGTTTGAGTTTATTTTGCTAGGTGAAGTTAGATTAGCACTTGTGAGCTTTTATTTTTTTTCTTCTGAAATCTGATGTAAATTCATCCCCTAGATTCCTTGGCATTTACTTCCATGGGTTTCACTGTCCAGATACAAATATTTTGCTGAGAAATTCATAAGGTGGTGGCAAAGTTGTTACATAGTGAAGATGACATTTTAAAATTAATTTTTATTTTCTCCTCGCTGCTATCTTTAACTACTTATTTCAGAAGAGTAAGTGGCAGATTTTAAGGTGCCAGGTATTATTTCAAAAGTCATTTTCCCCGTTGTGATTACATGCAGATTCAAGCATTTCTGCGCTGCGAGCATTTGCTGAGTCCTACATTGTTCAGGAACTGCATTGGTCCTGGACATGCAGCAGGGAGTTGGGGCTTTGGTCTGGTGATGTCAACATAAGTCTAAAGGTAAGAAAAGTGCTCTTCTAGAGGTATCGACATGGTATATTCAGGTACAAATGAGGGTGTGATCAGCTCTGCTAAGAAGGGTGAGATGAGGGCATTCTTACATGATCATTAGCTTTAAAACCTTAATACTTTGCTTTGTAGACCATTTGTGAATTACTCCCAGAGGGGTGTTTGTACTTCATCTTCCTCTTTGATATAGACCCACTGAACTCTAAGCTCTTTGAAATATATGTTGAGAATTGACTTTGGGTAGTGACATTTAAGTCATCCTCAAAAGGCAGTAAACCTTTCCAATTGGTAGAAAGCCAGAAAGTTCTAGAGTAAGCAAGGCTGATCCAGTCCCGACTTCTAGCAGAAATCTTTCAGTGGAGACAGGAGACCACGTGGATATGGGGGAGGGGATATCTCAACCCAGAGGCTCCTTCTGTAAGGACTTCCAGGCAATTTTAAAAGCTGTGTGGTTTTAATTCTGCAAAAATTTGTTTTTTGGCTTGTGGACTAGCAAATATTTTTTATTTTTCTCTGTGTGCCATGTTTGCTTCCCCACATTTTTATATGAAACTTGTACTGCTTTGGTAACTAAGACACAAAAACTTCAAAAAAAGTAATCTTTATAGGCTTGGAATGATGGGTTAGAAACAAAATGTTTGGGGCTCTGGGTAGAGGAGATGTGGTTAAATAACAACAAGTGTGAAAACAAGGGCTCTTTTGCTTCGCCGAAAGCACAATATGAATAAGCAGTGTGTTCAGGTTGCTGCCCAAATGGAAATGATCCCATAAATTTATCAAAGAGATTTACTAGCATTTTACTTATGAGTGAAAACTGTAAGCAAATTATATTCAACAACAGGGGCTCAGAAGTAAATCGTGATGCAGTATGAAGCTGTGAAAATATATTTGAAGAATAATTAGTAATATGGTATTTTTTATATTAATAAATTACATTAAAAAACAGAAGTGGGAGGCTTTTGGCTAGAAAACACTCCTCCAAATGACAGAAACAAAGGAGGATTAACAGACGTGAAGTATTCTGAGCAAGGGATAGTGTCTTAGCCTATTCAGGCTGCTATTACAAAATACCACAGACTGGGTGGCTCAGAAACAACGGAAATTCCTTTCTCACAGTTCTGGAGGCAGGGAAGGCCAGGATCATGGTGCCAGCATGGTCAGTGAGGGCCCTCTTCTGAGTCATAGACTTCTTATTTTATCCTCACAAAGTGGAAGGTGCTAGGAATCTTCCTGGAGCCTCTTTTATAAGGTGCTAATTCCACCGATGAAGGCCCTACCTTCATGATTTCAGCACCCCTCGAAGGCCCCACCTACAAATATCAACATCTTTGAGAGTTAGGATTTCAATATACGAATTTTGGGGGAACTCAGATATTCAGACCATAGCAGAGAGGTGTATTAGGTTTATTTTTATATGGCACAAGATGACTTCAACGGATATTATGGATGGAAGTTATAATTCAAAATAAGGGTTGGATTTTTTGTTTTACTTTATTTTAATCTTTAGTTACAACATTGTAACAACAGTGAAATTTTTTCTTTTAATGGGAAAAAAATCTGCTACAATAAGATTACCTTGAACTCCTCAGCTGTTAAATTGTCTTTTGCTCTTCTGGTATTTGTTAATTTACACAAATCCTTTTAGAATTGCAGTCACTGTATAGTTCACAGATGTTTGGTAGTCACGTGCACCTGTGCTCTCCTATGCCATGGCAGACTTCACGAACTAACTCATGGACACTGGAAGCAGCCTCGGTCTTTTAAATTATTTTCTATGAGAAGCCACAACCAATCATATTGAAACTAGCCAATATTGTGCTAGGCATTGTTCTACAAGTTTTATTTATGTTAGCTCATTTATGTTTGTTTTAACAACCTTATAAATGTAATAGTATTATTATCCCCATTTTACAGATGAAAAAATCAAGACCTAGAGAGGTTAAGTCATTTTGCCCAATGATAGTCTTTGGTATGGGAGTTAAAACTCCTCTTCAGTCATTTTACTATAGATTTTATTAAGCATTTAAAAAAATCAATAAGATGTTAACAATTTTATTTTGCTTCATAGTTTTCAAATTTATATGTGCAATGATTATGTAAGAAATGAAAATTTTTATATAATTGATTAGCTAAAACTGAAATGAGGAAAGATGTTTTATTACTAGTTTTTTAAGTAAAAGTTGGATAATCACTTCTTAGAGATATTAGATGAGTGGGGGTTATACCTGGGTATAGAGTTAGATGACGTTTCAGCTTAGAGTCTTTCCGACTTTTAATTTGATGATTCTATGGGTGGGTGTTATCTGATTGCTTTCATAGTCCTTAAAAGGGTCTTCTACTAGAAACAAACAAAATACCTTTTTTTGGGGGGGGGGTAAGTGTATTCGTAAGGAGGTAGTTGAAATTCTTTTTATTAAGGATAATGCTTTAAAAATAAGGTTTAATTCTTAGGATAAGGAATTTTGACACATTCATATTAGGAAATAAATGACACAGGTGATTCTTTTCCAAAAAGAGGCTTTGAAATGGACAGAGTAGCAAAACTACCCGAGGGCCTTTATCACCTAATGGGATGGGATGGAGTGAGCGGAAAGTAGTGGAGCAAGAAAAAAGGGAAGTCGAGGCCTCCCAAGAGAAACTTCACTATTTAAAAATTTGGCCGAGAACCAACTTTATTAGGCACATGTAGTCATCACCTTTTTTCTTTAGTTTTGATTTAATAGGTCTGGGCATCAAGTTTTTAAGTTTGTCAGGTGATTCTACTGTACGACCAAGTTTCAGAGCCACTGTCTTCATTGCAGACACATGTTTTTTGTTTGTTTGTTTTAAATTTCAAGTCTGTCATCTTTCCCACTGAGACATTTTAATATGTAATTGTCATCATCCTCCATGAAAATATTCTAAAAATGCCTAAAAACTCATTTGTTATTGCTGGATAAAGTGTTTTATAAATGTCAATAAGATCTAGTTGGTCGACAGTATTGTTCAAGTCCCCCGTACTCTTTCTGATTTTTTGTCTACTTGTATCAACTACTATATGAAGAATATTGACATTGTCAATTATATGGATTTGTCTTTCACTTCTGTAAGTTTTTGCTTCATGAACTTTGAAATTGCTAGTGTGTATATTGTGCATTCAATATTGTTATGTTTTCTTGATTAATTGATTTTAGACTATTATGAAATGTCTCTTTTTATCTCTGATCTTATTTCTTGTTCTGAAATTTACTGTCTAATATTAATATAGATATTTGTTAACCAAATATAAATAAATCAGGAAACTTTGCTAGAATTAAACAACAAAATTTTATTTAAGGGTCTGAAACTTTGCAAATTGGAAAACACTACTGGGTAATACCCAGAGTTTTCAGAAGAAAAGAGAAAAATGGAGAGTTCTTATAAAAAGTACATTCTTGAGAAGAATCAGTCTTACATTCTTGTCTTCTGGGTTGGTCTCTGATGTCTAGTGGCCTGGACATGTGAACATTTTTTCCTAAATTCTTCAGAGGGCAATCTATAGAGTGTATACACATCTCTAGGCATTGATGTACAACTGAAAAGTTCAAAGTTTAAGTTTTCAGGCTAAAGTAAAATAAAATCTATTCCTCTTGTTTCAGCCCATTCTGATTTAAGTGGTTTTTGTTAGCTTGGCTATGGTGATTCCATTTTATTTACTCATTCTTCCTTCACATTTCCTTGTCCTTATGATTTGTATCTTTTCCCATAGTTTTACTTTTAACCTATCTGTTTCTATGCATTTAAAGTGAATTTTTTTCAGGCATCTTTCTAAGTGAAAATTTGAAGCCAAACTCAATGCCTGATTCTGGAAAAATGAGAAAATAAACTGGGTGTATACTATGTATATAATGAATTGTTATGTAACCATTTGAAACAATTTCCAAAGAACTTAAAAGTTGTGGGGAAATTATGAGCATGTGATGGATGCAAAGTGAAAAAAACAGGCTATAAAATTGTATATAATTCAATCCTAATTGGGTAAAGATATATATTCATAGTAAAAAGTTTTGGAGTGTATACATAAAAATATCTCTGGGTGGTGAGATTCTTTTATTTTATAGTTTATACTTAACAAATAAAAATAGTATGTATTTCAAGTGTATAACTTAATGTTTTGATCCGTGGTAGGATTCTGTTGTGAACTTAATTTTCTTCATTATTACTATTATTATTATTTTGTATTTTCCAGAAATCTGAGCATTATCGTTCTAATCAGCAAATAAAACAAAACAACAATAAAAGCATAAGTAAATATGATTTAAGGAAAAAGCAGGGCCTTTAGTCACCAGATAGATTGACCTTGGGTAAGGTCGTGAAGTCTGAACCTCTGACCATGATTACCCTCTTGGGCTGTTTTTCTATACATGCATTACAGTAATGAGCATACCTCAGCAAATGTTTGCCAAGTAATGGACTTTAAAAAAATAATTCCATTTCCTGCTTTTTTAAACAAGAATATAGCGACTGCCCTGGGAATATGTGTCATTTCAGTATTCCGGTTGGCTCTGAATCCTGATTTGTTGCAGCCTGTTTGCCTGGTAATCTCTATGTCTGTGTGAGTTGTTAGGGTAACCAAAGGCAGCTGATTACTTAATTGCTGAAGGCCGGAAACCAGCCGTTTTCATTAGTTCCTATCAGGATCTTCAGAACCGCCAGGATTCGGCCTAGCCAGGTTTTCCTTTCTTGTTCAAAAGCTATACATTTTTTTTTTTTTTTGAATTGATATATTACTGAGGTTTCAGCTTGGTGAGTTGTATACAGAATCAGCTGCATATTAAAAATAAATAGAAAATTTTTTATGGTTAATAATAGTTAATGATTTAAGGCAGGTAAATGAAACCGCCTTGGTGTCATTGAGATACAATTTAGTTTCTTTGATTAAAAGTAGCATGTCTCCTTTTTATTTTTATTAGATCACTGATTGAAGATACTAAACTATATGGAAGTTGCGAGTACCTAGTATCCAAATCAAGTCGAAGTGACTGCTCAATGGGTCTATTTTCTTATGTAGTCAGAGTATTGGTTGTCACTGGCAAGCAGTTAAATTTAATGTCCAAATTCAGTTATGTATATGAGTAGTACGTTTTTAAGGAGCTGAATTTGCCTTTAGAAAATAAGATTTCTCTTTCTCTTCTTCCCACCGCCCCCATGTTTGGTTTTCCTAACACAGAAGCTATGAGAACCTGATGCCAAAGCAACCAGTTGAAAAGAGAAACATCCACGTAATTACTGGTTGTTTTGTCTATATGATGTGAAACAAGAAGTCGGCATGATTTGTATTTTTCACCTAGTTGACAGTTTTGTTTTGTTTTGTTAGATTTCTTTGGACTGAAATGATTTGTTGATTTGGCATTGTGTAATTCAATCCCATTCTATAATACTTCTGTGACTGTTGGGAAAAAAAAAAAAAAAGAAAAAGAAAAAAGAGTGAAAAGGATAGTTAACCTGAAAGCCAAGAGACTTTGTGATTTTGTTCCAGCTTTGTCACCAACCAGTTATGTGGCCTTGGGCAGGCCATTTCACCTGGTAAGTCCTCCATTTTCTTAAGCAGAAAATGAAGAGGCTGGACAAGACAAGTCCACAGGTGCCTGCTAGTTTCTCCTCTTTATGTCTTTAATCTGCAAATGTAAAATAGAGCTCCAAGGTGATTCCGGAGTTCACTGGTGACTAACATTTTTGGTTGGCTCAAGGAGAGAATCAGTTTTGTAGTTGATTTTTAGAACCAGATCACAATTTTTGGCTGGATTTCTAAACTTAAAAACATTGTTTTCCAATTTCTTATCGATATATGTTGATACAAATTGATACATGTTGCTTGGAGGAAATTTAGCAAACACAAATTAGCAGAAAGACTAAAATTTAAATCACATATAATCTCAGGTAAATACACTGAGATAAAACAAATATCAAAATGGTATACATGTTTTCATATTTATAAAGATGATCGAAATACAGTCAGTTCTGACATAACTTTTGTTTTGAACATGTAAATTTGTTACAATACGATTAAGATTATGGAGCAATTTGAGTGGGTTTGCGTATGCACAATTTCTTCTGGGAGAAACACTAGGTGAATGCAGATAACTGTATGCAGCTGAATTGAGTCTCATAGGAACACATACAATATATGTGCTCGTACACACACACACACACACACACACACACACACACTCAGTCACTCACAAAGACTATGAGCCACAGCCACTGACATCTGGTGTTAAACTTTCTAACCCATTTCAGATAACCCTCTTTCCACTACCTTACCATAACTGGTGACCTGCAACCCTTCCCTCTCCTGGCACCCTGGCCAGTGTCCTCCCTGTCTTTAATTTTTCCTCTTCTCTTTCAGCCTATTTTTACATTATTCCTCTGTGTTCTCTGTCATTTCCCTCTGTTTATCTCACCTTTCTCTCATGCTTTTTCTATCTCTCTGTTGTTTTTCTGCCTCTCCCACACAGGATGGTGGGAACCCTGCGGGCAGGCTGACAGGCTGGCAGATGCCTGCTTCCACATAAACTGCAGGTCTCTTTCAAGGTGAAGTGTCATAGTTATAAAATGCACATTTAACTTGTGTAAAACTGTGCTGTTGTTTTTTAATTGTTTCTTTTCTTTTACTGTGTCACTGACAAAAAGTTTTTGAGTGTTGGACCCCAAACCCATTATCCCATAAGTCTTGTAGATTTATTGCCTGATTTTGCATATTGCAATGAGAAATAATACTGAGTAATTAAGTAATAATTAATAACTAAACAATAATTAGAGACTAAAAGAACAGTTGAACAATAATTTATTTAAATAATCATTGAATTGTTTATTAATGTTATGAATTTTATTCTATTTTAAGCCTTGAGTACATGTCCTATTAATATTTTGATGAAATCAGAAGTAATCATAAAGGACTTCTACTGCTCACTGATGTAATGATGAACATCTGGAGGAAAAGCCCTTGAGCAATTGTTTGAGTTTCTAGTTCTTTGTCAGTTCAAATTTCTAATATAGCAAATATTAATAGATACAGCCTATGTAAATGAAAGCTCTGTGGAGTACTCAATAATTTTTAAGAGTGTAAAGAGGTCCTGAGACCACAATATTTGAAAGTACCTGCTAAATCCTGTTTCCTATAACTTTTCAATCCTGTAAAGGAAGTATAGAATTTCGTTAATGTACATCCTCAGAAATGCAGCTTCTGAGGCTAAGAATATGAATATTTTTTTGAGGTGTTTTTTTTTTTTAATTTCATTTTATTAGTTTCAAGTATGCAGTACATTGGTTAGACATTTATATAGTTTATAAAATGATCTCCCTAATTCTTCTTTCTCTCTGGCTTTCCACCTAGCCAGTACATTAATGCTAACTGCATTCCCTATGCCATGCTCCCCATCCTGTGGCCATCTATCAACTACTAATTTGTACTTCTTTAACCCTCCACCCCATTCTCCAAGCCCCTCAACACCTCCTCCCTTCTATCCGTCACCAAATTGTTCTCTATATTTGCTAGTCTATATTTATCTTTCTCTGACTTATTTCACTTAGCATAATAACTTCTATCCATGTCATTGTAAATGGTAAGATTTCATTTCTTTTAATGCCTGAGTAATGTTCCATTGTATATATGAACCAACTTCTTTATCCAATCGTCTGTTGATGGGCATTTAGATTGCTTCCATATCTTGGCTAGTGTAAATTGTGCTGCCATGAATATTGGGGTGCACAAGTCTTTACAAATTATTGCTTTGGTTTTCTTTAGATAAATACCCAGTAGTGCAATTGCTGGGTCAAAAAATATATCCATTTTTAATTTTTGAGAAACCTCCAGACTGTTTTCCATAGCGGCAGTACCAAGTTGCAATCCCATCAACAATGTATGAGGGGTTCCTTTTCTCCACATCCTCACCAACACTTGTTGTTGTTTGATTTATTGATGATAACCATTCTTATAGGTATCAGGTGATACCTCATTGTGGTTTTAATTTACATTTCTCTGACGATTAGTGACCTTGAGCATCTTTTCATATATCTGTTAGCCATCTTTATTTCCCTTTTGGAGAAGTATCTGTTCAGGTCTTCTGTCCATTTTTTAATCGGAAAATATAAATATTTTTTAAAGTCTTTTCTATATAGTGCCAAATTGCCCTCCAGAAATGTGATACCAGTTTGTATTATCATTAGTTTATCAGTATGCTCATTTAATTTTGGCTAAGTGTTGCTAACATCCCAGGTCACAGCACCAGCTAGAGTGCAAAGGTAAGGATCTTGTTAAAGTTATCCAACTTTTTATAAATATTTGGAGCTTCTTTATTTTGAAATTTCTAGTAATTTTGAAATGTACTTCTGATGTATTTGTCAATTTTTAGCCAGAGATGAAACTTCTTTTTTTTGCCATCTCCTGAGAGGAAAACACTAGAAAATGAACACCACAAATATCTATATGACTTAACAATTCAGGGCTTGGTAAAAAACAAAGGGACATACCTTTAAATATTATTGGTCAAATTGAGTTATAAGTTAAAAGTTTTCCTTTTGTAAAAATCACAACTTGGAGAAAATACTACTGTGAAAACCCTACCTTGGAAACAGATTAGCTTTTTAGAATAAAAAGTTGTTCTCCTGGTCCTCCTCATCTTCCTTTTGGCCATCACTTTACTCAGCTGATTTTCTTGCTATCCTAATGAGACTACTTGAGTCTATATCCTCAAGGAGGCTTTTCTAACAGGCCTTGTTCTCTCCAAGAATTGGGAGGAGTTTGAAGAAGTTGAAAGAGAGTTACAAAAACAAAGCTGGACTTTTGTCTTTTGTTTTTCTTTTCCTTGCAGTAATTCACCCAGATTTGGGCTCAAATTCTTTTCTAATTTCTTTCAGATGTTGCTCTTATTATATAACATGATAAATAATCTTTTGTAATTATATGGGACAGAATATATTTAAGTCATAGCCACCTGAGAATCTCCAGAAATCCTGCATGTGGAATTTCACTGTCCCTCTTGGCATTTATGGGCTGACTTTCGAAGCTGTTTATTTCACTGTCGGGAAAACAGACTGAAAACTGAGTTTCACTGCAAATAGATGTACCCTATAATAGAATACTATGCAGCTATAAACAAGAATGATGAGGCTCTCTTTGTACCAATATGGAAAGAGTTAAGGCACAAAGTAGTAAGCCTTGAATGTTATCTTTTGTGTAAAAAGTGAGAAAGTATGAATATATATTTTCAACTGCTTGATTTTGCAAAATTTCTGTAAGAATACAAAAGAAACCAAATACATTGACAATATTTGGGTAGAAGGAAGGGAAATAGGCAGATGGAAAATAAGGATAGAAGCAAGGCTTTTCACCTGGTATCTTGTTTTGAACATATGAATACATTATCTTCTTAATAATAGTAATAATTACACTCGTGTTCAGAAAATAGAATCATGACATATTACTAGCATATGAGAGAGCCCAGTCCCTGATAGTAAGGAGGAACTTTCTCATAGGTTTACATTTCATTCATAATTCTGGGATTCTTTCCACCATTAATGTATGTGACAGGCTTGACCTGGGGTCTTGGCAGCTCTTTTTAGTTAGAGGGCATCCCTGGAGAGGAGGAAGTGAGTCTTTTCTTTACTCCAGGCAGAGACAAGACCCTCCTGTGCCTTCCTTGCATTCTTCAACTGTCTGGGTCATGCTGGAACTGGCACTACCTACTCTGGCAGGCAATGGGAAGAAGCAGCCATGGTCTTGGCACCATCCCCAAGGTGAGCTGTTTCTGACTGCAGGCATCACAGACAGCTTTGAAGAACTGGCAAAACCAATCCCTTGCTTTCTTTGCAGGATGATGAAGATGCTAGTACTGGGGCAGTTGAAGGCAAATTCCGAAGGTTTTTATTCAGAGAATATGCTCCGAGGACAATGCTATTAATTCCTTAGCCAGGTCCAAGTTTATTAATATTCCACATACCTTAGAAGAGTTCAGCAGCACATGTCTAATTTGAAGTAATTTATTCTGTTAATATTTTGGTTTCTGCTGCCAAGAACTCTGGACATATGGCATTCCCTTAGGATATGAAGAAGGAAACCATATGGGTGATAATAAGAAATGCACATTCATTGATATGTTTAACATCTCTGCTTGAAGATGAAATTTTAAGCCATGAGTCTCAGTGGCTTCCCAGCTGTGTACAGGTTAAAGTACGTTTTCTCGTGGCTGCTGTATTTATTCCAATAATATGATGACTCTGGGGGCCACTATGAGCCTTGCTTTGTGACAACGGTAAGAATCACATAGATACTTGCTAAGAATACAGATTCCTGGACTCTACCTAAGCCCTGGAAATCAGCTTTGTAACAACTGCCTCAGATAATTCTTATCTGGCAAGTTTGGGAAACATGGCATTTTAGAATCTTGAGAGGAAAGAGGTGTTTTACTGATCATCCTGTCTTTAGACCTCTCTCACCAGGAATGACAAAGGTCTGTCCCCAGAAAGAAAGGAATATGTGTTCTTCATACCTGGGATGTCACTGTGTATCAGCCTGTTAGAGAACCTTCATGGTCTTCATTTGACATTACTGGCAGCTCATAATATTTCAGTTTTTTTTTTTTTCCTTAGGATAAAGGAAGTTAAATACCAGCTGTTCCTTCACAGAGGTTTCTATTTTAAATGCAGAGATTGAAAATCTGTGCAGCCATATGTAACATTTGGGGTTATAATGGGTAGAGGCACCCAGTAACAGCTACATAATTAAAATATTCTTAAAACTTCACAATTCAGCACACCTTATTTTCTCTATAAGACACCTATGGACCTCTAAAAGGGACACACTAAACACAAATAGAGTGTGAACACAACAAAACCCTCCTCCCGTAAAAAACATTTTCATCCACTATAAAAATTACCAATTGGATACTTCTATTTAATGAAGTTCAGAAGTTTGAATTGGCCTCTTCTATTCTAAGGTAGAAGAGATTACAAGTTAAATGAGTCCTCCTATGGGATTCCCCTAGTAGCAACTATAAAAAGTGAACTTGTGACCATGTCAGCAAACCGGTTTATTTAGACTTGACGTAACTGGTCAGGAGAACAGACAAGTAAAAAATGTTTTGAAAATAATAAAAAATAAAAAGATTTGGCCAAACAGGTTGTTTTTGATCTGTCAACATTGTGTCAAATCGATCAAAATGACTTTTGAGACAAGAAGTAGTTCGAGTTTTACTCAGTGCGTTTTCAGCAGGCTTCCCTGCATTGACAGCAAAGTGCTTCCCACCTCTCTTAATCCGTGATTGTTTCATTCGGTTTGCTCTTTATACATTCTTATTTCTCATTCCTTGGCTGTGATCTTCTCTTAAGTTGTACATTTCATTAAAAACAAAAACAGAAAAACTTCCTTCTTCCAGTCCTAGAAGGAAGGAAGGGAGAAGGGAAGGGAAGAAGAAGGGACTTTAGCTCTAAATACAAGGGTAGGTGTAGGTTTTATGGGGCCTGTTGCCCTCTTTAAGAAAAAGAATACAAAAACATGTCACTTCTGTAAACTTCATGCAATTATATGACCATGTGAACCCTTTGTAGGGCCCTCCCATCATCCCAAAAGGAGCCCCTGCTAGTAAAGGACTCTAAAACTGAAGCTTCATCAGCTTTATTTTAAATAGCCTCTGCCTCTCATCTTGTAATTTGAACACTATCAGTTATATTTCCTATCCTAAGAAATTACACATTTTCAAACGAATAAATGAGTAAAGGTATTCTCATGCCCAGATATAGGGTATTTTGAGAGATGCATAAATGAATTCTCAGATGAGTCTTCTGGGATACCGCTGGGCTCCAGGGCAAGTCTACTTTTACCATTCCTCTTGTCTTCCCAGGACTTTGCACTTGGATGCATTTCTGTGGTGTCCTATTTCTTTTGGATGGGACAGAAAGAGCCCAGGGCAGGGGGTCAGTTGTAAAGTTGGAACCATTCCAGTTCCAACTTTACAACTATGCACAGGGTAAGAGCAGAGGAAACAGTAGTTGAGCTGCATAATTCCTCAAAAGGAGAGGCTGAGGCCTGGAGAAATGTGGCCACTGTCCCTGGGTGGTACAATTAGTTCCTTGTACAGCAAGCACTCTCAGTCCAGTGCTCTTTCCATGTTGTACTTCCTTGTCTCATATTTTTCTCTAGCTCTACATTCTTGGGAAAAGGACTTCTGACCCTTCTGATGCTTGGTTTACTCCTCTGCACAAGAAAGGGCTGGAGTCAGATAATCTATACATTCCTTTCAGTTTTAATATGCTCTGATTTTCTGATTCCCTGGCTGTTTTTCCTTTTTTGGTCACCCTGATGGGCATTCATCTCCTTGGTGACCTCTGTCTAACCCTAGTGCCCAGCATAGGGTTTGCTGAATGCTTTGAATGGAATGGAGAGTTCATAACATAGGGCTTCAAGGTGGGGCAGTGAGAAGGATGGCTTTCACCTTGGCCCATTACTGACCCCTTGAACTTTGTTAATTTGAAAGTTGTCAAAGAAGCACAGGGCCAGAAGGACCCTGAATGGCCACTCCATTTTATTATACCAATGAAGAAACAGAGGCATAGAGACCCTCCTAAGGCTGCTTCACAATGACAAAAAATTGGAACTGGGGTCCCCTGATTCTTAGTCTGATGTTTTTATCAATGACAAAAAATTGGAACTGGGGTCCCCTGATTCTTAGTCTGATGTTTTCCCCACTACCTTATTCTCAGTCTTTAGATTGCTTTTAAGCAGTTACTACTGACCCATAAGTGGCTAAGTTTAGTTCTAATAAAACTGCTCTGGGAGAGCCAGTGGCCTTGTCCACAGGTGGACTATAGTGAGGGTTCTGCTTGGGATCCATTTGATGTTATTCTTGTTTATCTAAAGCGAGGGCTCAGAATGATAAAGAGAAGTCTCTATCATTTACATATGCAAATTAAAATGTAACTTAGTTTATTAACACAATTTATTATACTTTTCTCAGATTGATAATTCTTTCTGGCCACTGTCATAAACATAAGGGACATCAATTATTTTAATTTTGTTTCTAGAATGTTCTCCTGCTACGAGGAGATTATAGGTAGGGTAAATCCTCCCTCTGTGACTCTATCAAATTATCTTCTTTCTCCTCTTCCTTAAGAACTAGATTCTTTCCTTTGAAACCATCCTTGATAAAGTACACATCCTTATGCTTTCTTGCCAGGTTCAATTTCGTGCAGCACTTTCAGTCGAGTTGGCTCATCACTGTCACAGAGGCCCTTGGTTAGATCTCCTAGTCACCCTTTGAAGTGGATATAATTTCTCCGTTTGTTGAGATGAGGGATTATGACTTTCCCTTGTTTTTATTGTTAGTTGGCAGTAAGATCCAGATTCCAACCCAGGTTTTCTGAATCGATTTCCTGTATTCTTTTTGCTACCTCCTAGCCACCTGCAGGACAAACTGAGAGGAATGCCATGAAGGCCTTTGGGTGAACACACATGAGAATTTAGAGAAAGTAGAAATATCTTTTGTTAGTTGTGGGTGGGAAAAGCTTAATGCATAGATACTTTTTGAATTTGGGCTGAGAAGGCAGGGTAGGATGTTATAAGCAAAGGTGAGGAGTATGTGTGCATATCAGGGGAATGTGGTCCATGTACGAGGGTGGGCTGTGGGCTAGCGCAGACCCTCATTGTCATCAGCCACACCAGCACTGGCTTGGTGTGGCAGCCACTGAGTTGTGCATGTTGATTTACTCATTTATCACTGTGAGGACACAAATGGCCTTGCCATCAGCTGCTCTTGCCTTTCTTTATCTATAAGTAAATTACACTTCTCTTCCCCTATGTATGCATTTCTCTTTTTTCTCCTTTTGTAGAAATAGTCTTTGTAAAGTATATATCCTAAAAGGTAAAATGTATTACATCTGTAACTTGAAAGTTAAAATTCCACCATTTAGCATCTAGTCTCAGTCTACACTGTTGTTAAGAACTCATTTAATAGGGCAGAACATTTTCTCCTAATTATCACCTCCTTAAGTTGAATGGAACTAGGAGGCCTAAACTTGGCCTTGGGGGTTTTTCAAGGTGATAATGAGATAGCATTTTGTCTGACTTGTACCTTATTTTAGTTCTTGGTGTATTTACTATTGATTATCTCTACTAGATTTTAAGTTGTTTCAGCAGGGACTGTGTCATTTTAGTGTTGAATATTCCTCACTGTGCCAAACTCATGCCTGGCACATAGTAGGTGCTCGGGAAGTCAGAGATTACAGGTGAGGTTTCTAAAATTTTTCTGATGATAGAATGAGAGAGAGGTTAAGAGAACAAGAATTAATTTACCTTGTGGACAGCCAATAGCTCCTAGTTCATATATGATTGATTTCTATATATTTATAATGGAGATCTTTCTTTCTAGGACAGGAAATATTTTTATGCACTCTACATGGACACTCTTTTGTGTATCTAGGTGCTAATTATAAGGTGAATATAGAATCTGAGCAATAAATGCTTGAGAATCATGAGGATTATTTCATCCAGGTCTTGGTGAAGCCTGAACAAACACATTGCTTTAGGGACAACGTACCATGGTACCGTTGCTTACAATTTTTACCACCATCCCCCTCCCCACTCTCCAAAGCCTGCCTTATTCTCAGACCCCAGCAGACCTTCCTGGCAACTCAGCATCAACAGAATCAGATGCAATCTATTTGTTGACTAAATCTAAGGCATAACTAATGATTTTTAAAATTGTTCACTCTGAGATTAGTCTTATTTCTATCTGGACTGCTGGATAGTGTCCAACTGTGTGAGTGTAAATGAATTTAAGAAGAGAAGGTGTGGCGAGCATCATTTTCACCATATCTCATATAATCCTCCTGACTACCCTATGAAGTAGACAGAGCTGAGATTTGAACCCTGTTGTTTCTGAGCCCATATTCTTTTTAAATAAATAAACTAATTTTAATTAGTTACAAGTCTACATTACATTGGTTAGACATTTATATAGTTTATAAATGGTCCCCTAATTGCTCCCTCTCTCCTCTGGTTTTCCACCTAGCTAACTTATTAATGCTAACTGCATTCCCTATGCCATGCTTCCCATCCCCATGGCCATCTATCAACTACTAATTTGTGCTGCTTTAACCCTTCACCCCATTCTCTCAGCCCCCCAACCTCTCTCCTCTCTGTCTGTCACCAAATTGTCCTCTATATTTGTGAGTCTGTTTTTGATTAGTTTGCTCTTTTCGTTCCTTAGATTCTGCTTATAAGTGAAATCATATGGTATTTATCTTTCTCTGTCTGACTTATTTCACTCAGCATAGTAACCTCTAGGTCCATCCATGTCATTGCAAATGGTAAGATTTCATTTCTTTTAATGGCTGAATAATATTCCATTGTATATGTAAACCATAATTTCTTTTCCCAATCATCTGTTGATGGGCATTTAGATTGCTTCCATATCTTGGCTAGTGTAAATTGTGCTGCCATGAATATTGGAGTGCACGGATCTTTACGAATTATTGATTTGGTTTTCTTTAGATAAATAGTTAGCAGTGCAATTGCTGGGTCAAAAAATATATCCATTTTTAATTTTTGAGAAACCTCCAGACTGTTTTCTGTAGTGGCTGTACCAATTTGCAATCTCACCAACAATGTATGAAAGTTTCTTTTTCTCCACATCCTCGCCAACACTTGTTTTTTTGATTTATTGATGATAGCCATTCTGACAGGTGTCAGGTGATATCTCATTGTGGTTTTAATTTGCATTTCTATGATGATTAGTGACCTTAAGCATCTTTTCATATGTCTATTAGCCATCTGTATTTCATCTTTGGAGAAGTATCTGTTCAGGTCTTCTCCTCATTTTTTAATTGGATTGTTTGTTTTTTGTTGTTGAGTTGTATGAATTCTTTATATATTTTTGAATATTAACCTCTTATCAGATGTTTCATTAATGAATATCTTCTTCCAATCAGTTGGTTGTCTTTTAGTTTTGTTGGTGGTTTCCTTTGCTGTACAAAAACTTTTTAGTTCGATGTGGCCCCATTTGTTTATTTTTTCTTTTGTTTCCCTTGCCTAGGGAGATATATCCGAAAAGAAATTACTGTTAGTAATATCAGAGAGTTTATTGGCTCTTATATTTAAATCTTTGATCCATTTTGAGTCTATTCTTGTATACAGTGTAAGAAGGTGGTCTAGTTTCTTTCTTTTTCTCTCTTTTTTTTTGCATGTATCTGTCCAATTTTCCCAACACCGTTTATTGAAGAGACTGTCTTTACCGTATATTCTTGCCTCCTTTGTCATAGATTAAATGAGCATATAGTCCAAGCCCATATTCTTTACCCGACATTATACTGCCTCCCCATGGACACTCAAGCCCCTTTATGATCTCACTCCCAAACATCCGAACAGTCTCACTTCTCTCCATGCATGCTTCCCTCTAAGACTGCCAAACTGCTCTAAATCCCTTGTATGTACTGTGTCTGCTCCATATGCAGAATGGTCTGGTTGTACGATACGTTTGACTGAGATTTGAATACTCAAGACCAGGAAGATAACAATGTTACAACAGTAATGGGTAAAAAAGGAAGTATAAATTTATTATGTGCCATACATACTGTGTAATAGACCCTTAATATAGGTTGTCTCATTTAATCGTCAGAATTATCTCATGCAAAATCAGTGAGAGGACATGTACATAAAGGTCGAGAATTTAGACTCTGGAGCCAATTCTCCCAGGTTTGAATCCCAGCTTTGCTATTTACTAGCTACATAACGTTGGGCAGGTCACTTACCCTGTCTCTGCCTCAGTTTGCTTCTCTGTAAAGTGGGAATGATAATAACTGAACTTGCTTCATAGGTTCGATTAGGGTAACAAGGGTCAAATCAACAGTGTCTAGTACATTAGCGATTATTAGTGCTCCAGTTTTAGAGGTTATGATTCTGGGCTTCACGTCACTTGTCAGGGTCACCCAATTAGCAAATGGTTGCACTGATTTTTACACCTAGGTCTGTCCACTTCCAAAGACCATATTATTTCTAGGATATATCACTGTGTTCACTAGGATAAAGACAATGTGCTTTTTGAGGGTTCTATTTTAAGTATGTGCTTATGAGAACAAGGCAAACTATTAGAGAGTTAAAGAGAATGAACTTTAAAATAAATCACAAAAAATTGTCTCAGTTTACATTTTTCTTAGTCTGGCATCAGCTCCTGGGGGTCATGGAAATACAGCTTAGTCACCTGGGAGCAATTAATGGCTGTAAACATGCAAACCCTACATAGAGGTTAACTGTTATCAGAGTTAAGAGTGCTAATTTTACAGTGCTTAAAGAAGTTAACCTGGGGTTAAAGAAGTTAAGTACAGACCCCTGATGGAATGAAATACTCTAAAGCGATATACGTATGGCCCACATACAGAGAAAGGAGTTTTGGTGGGAGATAGGTTGCATGAACGCATCTAGAGCCAAGAAGTCCCTTGGGACTTGGGGCTGACTACTTAGATTGCTTGCATTGGAGGAGGGCAAAAAAAAAATGAGGGCAACCACAGAGAATTAGAGGAGGGTATAAGAGGTTGAGGAATAGTTATGATAAAGATAAGAACTTTCAAGTCTGGAGAGAGTGTCACTGGCTGTCCTTTCTGATAAGGAATATGGTGCCATATAGCAAATACCTCAAAAATGTACCTATCATTTTTCCTTTTAACTCTCTTGCCTAGGACCTAATGAATTATGGTCAAAGATTTGTATTCATCACAGTGTTAATAAAAATAGGAAATATTTGGATATGACCTCTTCCAAAGTAAATTGATAAAATGGAATAGTGTATATAGCCATTAACAGTAATTTTAGAAATGAGTTTTAAACTATGGGAGTAAGGATCCTTTACTGCTTGTTCAAAATCTGTGTATTTCTTGCTTAAAACAATTCCTGGTGAGAGCTCAATTAATATATGTTTAAGAAAGAGATATACTATTAAGTGTGGGGGGAAAAATCACCAAAGGATTTTAAACTGAACCTCTTGCTTTGAAAAGGATTCCGACAATAGAAAAGGGATGTTAAAAATGCCTCCATATTAAATGTACCCTGGGTTGGATCCTGGAACAGAAAAAGAGCATTTATTAGTCAAGCCATGAAGACATGAGAGAATCTTAAATACATATTGCTAAGTGAAAGGAGCTAATTTGAAAAAACTATGTAGTGTATGATTCCAACGAAATGAGATTTTGGAAAAGGCAAAACTTAAGAGACAGTAAAAAGATCATAGTTGTCAGAGGTTCTGGGAGAGAGTGGGGGATGAATTCATAAAGCACTGGGGACTTTTAAGACAGTAAAAATACTCTGTATGATACTGTAATGATGAATAAATGTCATTAGGCATCTGTTAAAAGCCATAGAACTGTACAACACAAAGAGCGAAATTTAATGCAAACTATGACCTTCAGTTAATAATAATAATGTATCAGAATTAGCTCATTATTTTAACTAGTGTACCCACCAATGCAAGATATGAACAATAGGGGAAACTATGTGCTAGGAGTCAAGGTGCAGGGGTGGGATGGGTACATAAGACATATACTACCTGCTCAATTTTTCTATAAATCTAAAGCTGTACTCTCCCCCCCACAAACAGTCTATTAATTATTATTTTTCTAAGTACATAAGTAGAAAAGGTGGTGAAACCTGAATTAAATCTGGATTTTAGTTAATAGTAACATACCAAGTTTAATTTTTTACTTTTGACCAATGTACCATGGTTACTCAAAGATGCTGATATTATGGGAAAATAGGTAAAGTATATGAGAACTCTTTGTATTATCTTTGTCACTTTTTGGTAAATCTAAAATTAATCCAAAATGAAAAGTTCATTTACAAAAGAATGCCTCATGGCAAATGATAGCCAGGGCCTCTCAGCTGACAGCTCTCTAGGTGCTGGTGTTCTCACCAAGCAGGGCACTGCCAGGAACACCGTGGTTGTGGTCAGAAGTACATGATAACGGGAAATCAAATGCTCACACTTCATTTCAGGGCTTTAGTGACAGCCATGTCACCAAAGTTCCCGAGAGACAAAGTTAAATGTAGTATAAAACACTAAAGCACAACTCAAAAGGCATTTATACAAATGCCTTTATTTTTTTAAACAAATAGAAAATGCAAAGGAATAAAACTCGCAGTTGTCCTTTCTAAGCTTAAGTCTCATCTTTCTCCTTGGAGCATCTCCTTTTCCTCTGTCCTACCACATTTACTGAGGGACTGACTTAGACCCTGGGCATTCTTCAAGGAACAAGACAGGTATAAGCTCTGCCCACAAAGACACCAAAACTTGTCTTTCAATAGTCAAGGAGTAGGTGTTTGCCTGTAACTTGGTGCGTGATTTCATCTTGAATGATCTCAGTGCTGGTTTTATTATTCGTTTTTTTTTGTTTTTGTTTTTGTTTTTGTTTTTGTTTTTAACACACTCTCCTAGGTCACAAAAAGAGTTGCCAGTACCACCTTGCATCATTCCACAAGATTTCAAAGACTTTCTTGTCTCTGCTTTGTGACATTTTATTGATGGCTACCACCTCTGAAATTGATGTTTTCAGGACTTCTTTAAAAATCCATCAGCATGTCATTATCTTTCCTTTGAAAAGAGTAGTAGCCATGGTGTGGAGGCCACAGGGTGGGGAGGAGCAGTCATTTAGCTAGTGGCCATAAGAAGTGTTGAGTTTCACACTAGGACTCCTTAGATTTGGCTCACATAGAACTGGCCCTGATACTGGCTCATGGAAATTCAAAGAGAAGAATTCTTTATGGGTCACCAGTCTCAGCTTTGGCTCTCAGGTTCAAATGCTGGACTGTTGCCTCTTTACTCCTTATGGTTCCCATCTAGCATCTGGCTCTTCCTTACCTCCCTGTGCTTAATCTGTTTTATCAGAGCAGCAAGAGCAGGATACCCATTCTCAGAGATTCTGTTTTGTTTGATTGCTCAGTAAGGTACTGCAGAGCAAAGCACACTATTTCCCCAGTCCCTACCTGCAACCTCAAGTGATGGAAGGGGTGAGGGATCTCCCCAGGAAGGGCCTCTTTATAAGGGCACTAATCCCATTCATGAGGGCTCTCTCCTCATGACCTAATCACCCACCAAAGTTTCCACCTCCTAATACCATCACATTGAGCATTAGGATTTCAGCATATACATTTGGGAGGGGCACATTCAGACCATAGCAGCCCCACAAATTATGTAGCCAATCCTGTTCATGTGCAATAAATTTAGGAGATTCAGACAGATTGGGGTTCAAATTTCTTTGCTAGCGGTGAGATCGTGAGTGGATCCTGACTTAAATCTCTAAGCCTCCTTGTCCTTATCAGTTAAATGGAAATACTTCTTCATTATAAGAAATATTTGAATGCGAAAACATAGTTTAAAGAACTAGCTTAGTGTCAGGCACACAGTAGATATTTTGCTATCCATGCATCCATCAGTCCAACCATCTACCCAGATATTCAACAAACCATTTACTGTTTTCCTGTTTGTGCAAGGCAGTATGCTAGGCCCTGTTTGGGATGCAGAGTTGAGGAAAATGTGTTCTCAAATAGCTTCCAATATAATAAGAGAGTTAAAACCCCTCCCTCCACAGTGGTCCCTACCGACAGAATTTAAATACAGTGTCACACTGGGAACTGGTTATTATTTGCTGGGAAGTTGGGAGGAGGGAAGAGGGGAGTAAGGTATAAAATTTAGGGATGAGAAAGTTAAGTTTGTAACTTGGGATAGACTGGGTCAAAGAGAAAAGTTAACAGAGAGCTTTGATGAGTGTAATCTCATTTTTTATAAGTACCCTAGGGAGGGAAAGGATGATAACTTGGATGAAGGGAGACAGGAAAGAAGGCTAGGGAGGGAGGCGGCAGAGGTACAGTTCCAGAAGCAAGGAAAGAACAAAACTGCATCCAATAATTGGATAAAATACAGCATTTAACACTCCCATTGTTAAACAGAGTAAGAGATTTTAAATAATAACAGATTTCTGGTTTTAACCACAGCAGTTTTTATCAGGTTAAGCATGAAAGCCGACTAGCAATACACATACAGAGAGAAATTTACCATCTTGGTTTAATAAATGAGTTTATGTGCTGTGTTGAAACAGCAACTTCCTTAATCCAATATCTGATGAAGGAGCAAGGATAGAAGAATTAATTTACCACACACTAATTAAAGAGGGGTATGCACTGTATATACGATGAAAGTCTCTGAAAATGAATATTTGATAAACAATATCTGGTAAATTAAAAACCTGAAATGTTAAATTAAATGCAAATTAAAAATCTGGAATGTTAAATTAATTAAATACAGAAAACTGCATCAAATAACATTACAGGTCTCAGTTAAATCAGTGAGGAAAAAAAAGCCAAGTTACTCAGCATCATATTTTGCCAGTGTGCACTCTTGACTTACCTGTTGGGAATAAATGAGAGTGACAGGAACTTCAGCTTTATCCATGAATTTACATGTCACATGCACAAACATTTCTGGGTTCATTTTACTCGTAAAGCTACGTGTGGAATAAAATAAACTTTTGTCTTTCTCATGGAAGAAATACGAAGAGATTTATTCAAATCATTGGATCTTCTAGCTTGAGATAAGGACAGCCAAATCATTGCATAACCCCTCTCAGGCAGTGATTCACACTATGCATTGGCTAAGTTTATGTCTGATATGCAGCAGAAAGAGTGAGCTTAGAGAATCAGGCTCAGGATGTTCCCAGAGATCTGCCTCTTTCTGTGGTTTTCTGTAGATGAAAGACCAAGATTGTCCTGTAGGCATGAGCCCCAGTGCCTTATAAAGAAAGGTAATGGGTGGGGCTCAGCCATATTTGCTTGTGTTTCTTGGGACTAGAAGATGCCTTTAAACTGTCACCTACTGACATCTGACTCTTCATTTGAACACAAGATTAATCTCAGTGGGTCCTTTGAATTTGAAATTCTGTTCTTGCCACTGACTACTGAGCTCTTCTGGACAAGGTACTCATTTCCCTTTTCCCCAATTCCTCACTTGTTGTAGGAGGCCCACGATGCTGGCACTACAGAGAGCTGCCAGCAGGAATAATTAATCCACCTGAGCACTTCAAAATTTGGATTCTAACTTCTGCTAAGTAATCAGGATTCTAAAGCTGTTCTAAGCTGCCAAAGTAGTTTTTCTTAGTCTAAGTCTCTTGTTGTCTATGTTATAAACTCTTGAGATGTATACTTTCTTTCTAAAAAGAAAAAAAAAAAAGAATAAAGGTAGATATAGTGGATGGGAAACTTTACAGAATAGATTATTTTTGCCTTCCTTTGGGCCATACAGTACCTTACCTGTATCTCTGTTTTAGCACTTATTCTGTGTAATTATTTAAAAAATTTATTAATTATAATATTTACTTAAAATAACATCAGTATTTAAAAAATTCTTTTTAGAATAGACAAACAATACAGATAAAGACCAAGTCTCCTGAACCACAACTTTCAACCTAGATGTACCCTCTGTCATTGGTTTGTTGTGTCTTTTTAGACCTTTTTCTTTCCATGTACTTATAAATATATAAACATATAATTTTTAAGAAAAAATTGCGTATATAAAGTTTTGTACCATATCTATCAATTGGCTACTTGCCTTTTTTTTTTTTTTTTTAAACTGTCTAATGTCTTGGGGAATCTTGTATCATTAAATTATAAATGTATTTAATTTTTTCTTTACTGCTATACAGAATGATGTGTCTGTATCATAACTTATTTATTTCCATATTGATAGCATTTATGTTACTTCCAATTTTTTGCTAACATAAAAAAGCTTAACTCCTTGTTCTTTTGCCCAGTGTTTCTCAAATACTCAGTTCTATTCTCTGTTTCTAGTGTTTAGTACAGTGCCTGGCATGTATCAATGTCTAACAAATGTTTATGATCAAACAACTGAATGAATAAGTAAATAAATTAATTCAAGATGAACTTCAGATTTGTGAACATATCTACCATAATATAATTTTGACTGATGGTAGTCAAACTGAGCTAAATAATGGAATTGTTAGGTATATTAAAAGATACTTAAATCAAAGAACACTATATCAAAGTTTCCACTTCTGATCTCATTCTATTTAGCACTTTAAAAAAAAGAAATGATTTGTGTGAACTCATAGCAGGTATGCTTGGGAAATTGGCAGAATATAAAATATAGCTAATATATGCATGATTGATTCAATATTCAAAATAATTTTATCAGTTAGGAAAAAACCTCCCAAGAAAGACAAAACTATCTAGAGTACCCACAATATAAGATACCTACCATGTCCCTTTGGTACACATTAAAAAGATCAATAGATACATTCCTACTGTCAAGAAATTCATAGGGTTCATAGGGAAATTTTGAATTTAGGTACAAGTCATGGGCAGAAGTCCATATTAGGGAATGTCTAGATGGGGAATAATTCATAGAAAAGAGATAGTGGGGTTTAAATTGATCGCTGTCTCAATGTGGGCCAATGATGGAAGCAAATAAAACTACTCTGGCCTGAAATAGCATCTGTAGAACTAATATACACATAGTCCAGAATAGCAATCCCACTCACTTTGGAGTGTGTCAAATGTGGTCCATCCTTGGGCATTGTCTGTGACTGCTGGCTGATGTCATTTTAACTGATACATATGAGTCACATTCCAGGTGAAGGGCTCAGGAGAGGCTCTTTGGAAGGGGAGATCATTTACACTGAGTCTTTAAGGAGAGAAGAGATAACAGTGTTTAAAAAAGCTCAAGCAAATGGTTGGAGGCAGGAAAAGGAGGGGGACACAAATGAGCTTCTGTTGCACATTTGTTCAGCAGCACAGGCCTGGATGAGGAAGAAGGAGGAAATAGGCTGGACTCACTCTGGGGCCCTGACCTGTTTCCAGTGCTTTCTCAACACCCTGTGAGCAGCAAAATCTGTGGTTGGAACTGGGAGTCCATGAATCTAGAGATAGAGTAATAATGGGAGGATGCAGGAATCAATTGTTGAAAGCTCATTCACGCACATATCTGGTGGCTGAAGCAGGCTGTCAGATGAAAACTCAGCTGAGTCTATTGGCCAGAACATCTCCATGGGCCTCTCTGTCTGGCTGCTTGGGCTTCCTTACAGCATGGTAGCTAGGTCCCAGGGATGAATATTTCAAAAGAACCAGGGGAAAGCTGGATCACCTTTCAAGATTAGTGTCAGAAGTTACCTAGCATCACTTCCACAATAAACAAAAGCCCATATTTAAGGGATTGGATCATAAACCCCACCTCTCAATGGGAGGCACATCAGTGTAACAGGAACATGTGGGACGAAAGACAGTGTTGCAGCCAGTTTTGGAAAATATGGTCTTCCAGAATATATCTCTCATACAGAGATATTGAAAGTTCTATGAGAAACCTGTTACTAAAAGTAAAGAGCAATACTCTAGATAACCTTCTATAGGAAGCTTGTTGTATAAATTATTCCATCAGAGAAGATAGTGTGGAAATTGATTTGAGATTCAGAAAGCTTGAGTTATGGTCCCAGTTTACCATTATGTTACCCTTTGAAAATGAGCATTTTATATACCATCTTTAGGCCTCGGTTGAATGAGATGACTTCTAATTCTGAACATAGATAGAGCCCAAACACATTTAGCTCATGTATTCCAGATTGCTGTCTTTTTGCATTAACCTGAGACAGTTTGTGATCTAGTCTAAGTAACACATAGATCAAATGATGTTTGATAGCAAGAGATTGAGGGCAAGTCCAGCATCATAATGATACATTTGTAACTGAGATAGATTTGGAATTCACTTTAAGAAGGTTCCCAAGTCTAAGACTCAGATTTACTGAATTTTTTGAGAAGTCCATGAAAAGTTCATCAAAGTTCAACAAATGATGCCATGGAGATAATCTGGATAAAAAAATACACCGGAGTTTAAATTGGTAATTTAAATTAGCTTAGGTGGTTACAAATTGTATTAGGTTAGTTATTAAACTAACTCAACTATGTTTTAGAATTAGATTTTAAGGGTCATTCATATATGATAAAATTGGATCATTTGTGAGAGAAGAAGGGCAGCTGAGTTAGTATTGATTGTATTTGCAGGGTTTTTTTTCTGTATTTTTTTTAATGCTCAATTTATCCCAGGTAGTAAGCAGCATGAGCTTATGTTTTCAAATTAATACATCACATGAGACTAATGTTTAAATTGGAAAGAATGAGTTAATTAAAATTGGTCTGCTCCATCAATGAAAGGTGAAGAACATAGACATGACTTCGGCTAAATAAAAATATTTTATATGTGTATACATACATGTATTTGTGTGTGTACACATCCACATATTTGTTTATGTATACAGATGTGTGTGAAGCACACATATTAATAACATTCTAGGGTACATAAAATAGAAAAGTGAACATGATGCAAAGAAGCAATGCTCAAATGGATGATAATACTCATTGAAAACTCAAATTAAATGTGATTTAAAGAACAACTGCAGGAATACAATCTGTTTGGTAAGCAATCTTGTGTAAGGAAATAAAACATAAAGAAAGATTTGTGAGATTAAAGATACAACCTCCCCTCCCCCTGCAAGTGTGCCAGTGCATGCCCACACACACATGCAAATTCACAGTGAAAGAATTACCAGAATTAATATTAATCCTTTGGTTTCCTTTTCTCTTTAATACTAACCCAATTCTATCTTGAGGTTTTTACTCATAAGGAAAATATATCTCCATGTTTACAGACCATATTTCTTTCACCAAAGCATAATTCATTAGTCCAGAAATAAAGTTGCAGGTCTGTTTTCTGTAGCAATCAACAAAGAAACTTCCTACATATTAGTAGCATTTCCCTGTAGGTATAGGCAATTTCCCACAGCAATTGAAGACATAATTATACTGATGTAAATCACAGTGAGATGCTAAAAGAGATTGGCCTTTCACCTTCTTTAATTCGTTGAAAGATCCTATCTTTTTGACAGGTACTATCAGGCAGAGCAAAAGGCTGGGAGGCAGGATATTTTTTCAGTAATTAATTTGCTTGGAGGAAAAAAAAATAGTACTTATTGCAAACACTCAAAAGCAGTGTGACAATCAGGGTTTAGGAGAGAATTCTCTGAGTCTTTTTCTTCCCCCCTTAATAACTGTCCTTGTATGCCCTGCTCTCTCTATCTCTGTCTCTAGGTCTGTTTCATTTTATTTTTCTCTCATAAGACACTAGCTATTCCTTTGGGCCTCCTGTTTCCAAAATATTAGTAAAGAAATGTGTATATACTTACGCACACATGTATTTTTTTTCCTTCTTTACAATAAATCCTTGCTGCCAGGTTTTGTGCTTTACGTTGCTTGTACAGAAAAATCAACACTGGGACAAGCCAGCATTCTGGGAATGACTTTCTAACCCCATGAGATCTGACTTACTTTCACAGTTGCTTCCTGGTTTGCTGCTTTTGTTCAAGAGACATTTCCTTTTGGACAAAACCACCTAGGGTATAACATCGGATGTCAAGGATTGCGTGAGAATCAAAGCAGCTCCAATGACTGATGGGAGTTGGTGCTAAAAAACCCAGAAGCAAAAGCTGTAGCATCAGCCACCCAACTGGAAACAGAAACATGCCTGAAGTTTGGTAGTTTCTCTTACCCTCCTCCACATTCATTTTTATTTTTGTGGCAAAACTTGAAACAAAGCTAGAGTAAAAGTTCTTTTTATTTAGTGGGTGGTAGAGGTTCTGACTCAGACTTTGCAAACATGACATTGCTTGAACCCCAAGATGAATGCTCTCGCAGGATTCCAGAGAAACAAAGCTACCTGCTCCCTTGCATGGCATCATTCACCTTGGGAATTCCAGCCAAGCTGGGGAGACAGTGGCACAGGTGCAGGTTTTCTGAGGCACATAAATGGAATCGCCAGAGTTCAAAGAGATTTTGAACTTTAGATCTAGGCTTTCTTGGTTGCATTTAGCCTACTTGGATAACAGGTTTAGGTATGGAACTGCTAAAGCAGAAATTTCCAAAACTCTCACTAATATTTTTTATTATTTTAAGAAAATGAATTATGTTAGTAAAAAAAATGGAAGCATCCTAGTATCCAATATAGGGAACTGTTAAATAAATTGTAATATATCCATATGGTAGCATAGTATATAGCTATTAAAAATGTTAAGATGTTAGCATTAATTATCTATGGGTGGTAGGATGGCAGGGAATTTAATTTTCTTCTTTTTGTTTATCTGAATTTTAAGATACAGAGAATGTGTTTCTTTGGTCATAATAATAAAGATGATAATATAATTTAAGAAAGGAAACTGATTATGTAGTGCTTTTGGAGCTTTCTACTTTTGTACTTGACCGTTGGCACCAATTTAATAAAAAGATCAAAACTTGTGGCATGTTTGTGGAATGGCCAAATGATAGGAAGCACCCAAAATTCCCTTAGAAAGCCATAGCCTTTAGGCCTGAATATGTTGAAGCTTGGCATCCACGCTCATTTCCGTCCCCAGCCCACATTATGGTAAGTGGATATATTGACAGAGTGTCAGCATATGCATGTGGGTGTGAAATTTCATCAGCCAAGTCAAAACTGACTTCATCACAGCAAGGAAATATTTTAGCCAAACATGTGTTGCCGATGAATGTTCTGAGGATGCTAAAATTCTAGCTTAAATGTTTGAGGTTACGTAGGACACTTATTCCCAGTCAACATGCTAGTAATTTTATTATGTAGAGATATTGTAGCTTTGCTCATGAACTTTGCCAACTCTTTACCCTATAGACTTGTAGTAGATGAATTGGGCTGAAGTAGGAGAGTTGGGCTGTGGATCTCATGGATGAATGGTGAAGTTTTAGATAAGCCACAGAACCATGCTTGCAGGACTCCCTAGTGTCCATGGGCTGAGTTATCCCTTTGCCGATCCTTACACTCTCTTTCTTCTTTTCTTTCTCATTCACTCTTTCTCCTTTTTATAATCTATTACATTTTTTTTCATATCTTTTAAACAAAGAGAAACTACATTTAAACTTAAGAAAAAGCAACGGGTGATTTCATTCATTGTTCTCTACTCTGTAGCCTATCAAAGATATCTTTTGCTCTTTTAAAAAAGTTATGCAGTTATAGCTTTTCTCTTTCATCCTAAGCTATCATATTAAACTTTTACTTTAGTAATGGGAGAAGGAGAAGAATGAAACTAACATTCATTGATATTATTTATCTTTTTTAGAAACCTCTTTATTAAGGAAGATTTTAAAACAAATACAAATGGAATAGTATAATGAACCCCACGTACCCATCGTCACTCAGCTTCAACTCATGAATGCCCTTATTTCATCAAAATCTCATGTTCTTCTCTCCTATATTATTTGGCAGAAAATCCTAGCCATCATATTATTTCACCCATAAATAGTTAAGCATATATCACTAAAAAAATATTCTTAACAAAATCGCACAATACTATTATCATATCTGAAAAAATTAACAATAATTTTTAATATCATTGAATACCTAGTCAGTATTAAATTTTCAATTGCTTCAAAACTTTTCTATTGTTTTTATAGTTTATTTAAATCAGTGTCCAAATAGGGTTCACACATTATGATTTATTGATATGTTTTTTAAGTCTTTTAAATCTATAGATCTCTTTCTCTCTCTTTCTCCATGTGATATAAATTATTTGTTGAAGAAACAAGACTAGATAGCCTGTAGAATTTTCCATAGTCTGGATTTTGTGGATTGTATCCCTGCAGTGTATTTAACATATTTCTCTATCTGTTGTCTGTATTTCTTATAAATGGGTATTTGGATCTTGAGGCTTGACCAGATTCAGATTTGATTTTTCTTTTAACAAGGTTATTTCACAGGTGGCATTTGGTTCTTCCATAAGGTGCACATATTGACTGGCTCTCTCTTTTTGTGAGGTTAGCAGTTGTTAACAATGTTTGCCTAGATCTATTAATTCATTAGTGGCTATAAAATGGTCATACTCCAATTCATTTCTTCTTCATGTATTACACTATTATTGTATACAGTGTATATATTTATTAGCCAGAATACTTCTATAGGCACTCATTCTCATCTACTATTTATTAAAGTGTAACCATATGCCAGGAATTTTAATGTTTCAAAAGTCAAGTAATAATAATCTGCCAACCATTTTCCCATAAAATTAATTCTTAGGCATTTTTCATTTGGTTGAAGTATTTCTATATCTCTTTTCATCCTTCTTTTCTCCATTTCCCCTTTTCCTCCTTCCTTTAGTTTTTCCTTTCCCCCTTTGGATTTGTTTCAGCTAGGACACAGTCACAGCAGTGGTCACTACAAGATCAAGAGAGCTAGAGGTCTGAATGTTCAGAAATTAAATTTGAATGGTGTTTTCTTTTTGGCTATTCAAGAAAACGTAGCCTTTTGCCTGAAGCACTGGCTACATGCAGCTGGGTTTACTGGAGAGGTACCTGATCGGGTCAGGTTTTACTGGAGTCCCTGATATTTGAAGGGTAAAACTCATTCTGGAATTTATGTTTCTAATTTTACCTTTTTTTTGGGTGACACATTATTGATTTCAGCCCATTCATAAAGTCTATGAGTAGATAAGTAAGGTGATTGTTTTTCAGAGTTGAAACCAATATTTTTACTGATATTTGTATGATATAAGATGCTATCTGACACCAAATCAAAGAATGCTATGACTTCCCACAAAATTGTTCTTGATCCACAGAATGTGGGGTACTTGAAAAAAATCCATGCTGGTCGGGGGCTCCACATTTGTTGAATAGGTGAGACCCAGTGTGATAGGGTAGGGCCTTTTTAGGTAAATGAACTTTCAAAGACTACTGGGGCACCTCAAAAGCTGGGTCGTGTTAAAGTTCTTTCCCTAAATGTCCTGACTAGTCCAGGCTGGAGGAATCAGTCTTTTCTGAGGTGACTGAACTCGAGACTAAAGCAGGCACTTTAAGGAAAGAATACTGGAATAAGGGTCAGGAGGCAGACTTGGTTCAAGCCTTGGCATGACCATTTTCTAAGAAGCCTTTTAGACAAGACTAGAATCTCTCTGAGCCTTAGTTTCTCCAGTTGTCAAATGGCAATGAATATGCTTTTGGCACCTCTCCAGAGCTGTGAAAATCAAATAAGATAATGCCAGTGTTTCGATAGTCTCAAAGCCCTATTCAAATGAAAAATATTTCAATCAATATTTATTTTTTTGAATTGTGAATAATAACATAGTTAAGAAAAAATAAAAAATTATGTAGCTTACTTTCTTAACACTTGATTTTTATTTTTGCATATTATTTATGGTCATTATACACATACCAAATTTTTACAGACTTGAAATCATGCTAGGATGCCATTTTATGTTTTGCTTTTTTAGTTTAACGTTTTATTATTACTATAGTTCTGGGTTGCTGCATTAACCTTATAATAATTATTTGTTATAAACACGGTTGAACATTTAAGTGATTTCACTTTTACACATGAAACTGTCATGAACATCTTTGTGGATGAATTATTTCCTTAGAATAAATTCCCAGGGGTGCGATGACTGGCTGAAAATATATGGACATTTTTATGGCTCTTAATAGATTTTGCCATATTGCTTTCCAGAGGCTAGTAACAGTGAACCTGACACTAGCAATGAATGTGTCGTTTAAAGTGATTATTTTAAATCAATTATTCACCAGCCATATGCAAAGGCATGTCACAGGAACCCTGTCTGCCAGGACCTTCCATTTCTGACTCATTCATTCACAAGAAATAAATAAATGAAATAAGGAGACAGTATACGATGAATAAATGAAGAGTTCTATTAGTTAAGATTCTAGAAAAGTCAGCGGGTTGTTGTGGGTAGTGCTTTTTTGCCTGTTTGACTTTACAGATTTAGTGATATTTTTGCAAAGTTTCTGGAACATACAGAGAACTAGTACATACTGAATTATCCGAATCTTTTATAAAAGCATATATAGAAGTAGAATTTTTTTTCTTATGTTGGTTTTTAGGAACTAATCTTTTTATATTAATCAAGCTCTTTTTTGTTTTGTTTTGGGGCTGTAGGTTAGGTAGGTTATGTTTCAAAAGCATGACTGAACTCGAATAGATATTAATATGTATAATTTCACACTACAGAATAATAGCTATCACCTATACATATAGATCTTTTAGCTTTAAAAGCTGTTTCCTGTGTTTTTCTCATTTGATCCTCACAGCTACAGCATGAGGTAGGCTGAGAGGGCATTATCATCTCGGTTTGACTGACCGGGAGACTGAGGTACAAGGAAACTTGTCTAAGATCGGATCACTTCTCAGAGCTGCCAATCACCTGTCTTTTGGCTTCTGGTTCTTTTCACCCATGTATACAGTTTTAAAAAATACTTTCATTAAAAAATGCTTCTCACTTAGTATTTTAAAAATATATGGTTGTATAGAATTAACTTGTCTTTTAAAAATGCTGTCTTGCAGAATGGTGCTGGCTTTTTTTTTTTTTTATTACAGCAGTTGTGGGATGAAAGGAGATTTTTAGTTAATGCCATGCTAATAGCTGTCATACACTGAGTGGCTAGTATTGTGTTGGCTGCTTTTTATGGTTTTAATTCCCATCATAACTCTGTAAAATAAAAGGTGTTATCACTCGCTCTATTGCAGGGGAGGAAACTGCAGTTCAGAGAAGTAAAGAGATTTTCCAACTTTGTAGAGTTAGAAGGTGACAGAGTGAGGGACTTGAACCCCAATCCATCTCAATTTGAATCAAATGATTTTTCATCTGTACCACATAACTTTTCTCAATGGTCACTCTTCAAATAGTTAGTACAACTAAAATAATTTTTTTCTTATTATAAGAAAAATATGTCCACCAAATAGCACTTGAAAATATAAAAATATTACATTTAAACAATGTCAGACTGCCTTTTCATGCAGAGTATCTAATGTATGATATTGTGAAGACATATTTAATTAGCTTTCATCCCAGAGATGAAAGCATAAAGCTTAGCCTCCAGTCAGCAGTTTTTTTGCTCCCCAAAAATCTAGCTTTCTGCAAAGCTTAAAGGTTTAACTCAATTAAATCCCACCTACCTGGTTTATGTACTCTCTAGTTTCCGGTCTCATACTTATTTTGTTTGTTCACTTGGGAAGAAAGCAAACATGACAAAAAGAAATCAAGCCCTGACTTGGAACAGTAGCTAATAGAGCATCTTAAATCAACACAGCCAATGTAACTTGTATTGATTCAAGTAATAATTTTTGTCTCTAGCCTTTCACATTGTCTCTACTACCAAAACTTCCTGATACTTAGACATGGAACAATGGGAGGTCCACAAGTTTATTGGTCTAGCGCTCATCTCTGGCTTATGAAAAGAAGATACAATTGACAATCTTTTCTCTTAGAACTCCAGCGTCACACCCTTTCTTTTGACTACATTAAAGTGGTAGCAGAAAACATTCCTCGAGTCACAATAGAGCAACTTAGCAGCCACCTAGAGTTGGAGTTGGTATTAAGTTACCATTCTGTATTGTTTTTCATACCATACCTGCTTACAGGAAAGTTGGGACGAGGTCAGGGAAAGTGCGGAGCTGTTATCAGCTTTCTGAGGCCACACCTCAATGAAAAGTTAGGTGCTGAAACAAGATCGAACTTGAGTGTTATTTGGAACTTAAAACAGCAAAAGTCACTGTAGAAATGAGACTGCCTCATAGAGTTGCTTTAAAGGGGACCAAAGCCCAGCCTCAGCAATTAATTTTAATTTGGCTGACATTTCTTGTGAGCCTATTACTACATGCAGCTTTGTGCTACTTGGTCCACTTTGTGCTACTTGTGCCTGAAGAGCCCAACCTGGCCACAACTGACAGTCCCAGCAGTTAGCAGCTCAGGCCTCTTAGAGAATTCTACTTATCACATGGATTCAAATCTAAAACAGATTTGCTCCTGTTCTCAGAAACAAATTCCATATAGCAAAAGCTTGCTAGAGCATAATTAACATACCTCCTGTTCTGTCCCCTGACCCTGGTGCTATACAGATCTTTAATGTTTTGCTCATATTTGAGCTGCTGGTGTATTGAATCTTTTAATGAAATTTGTATCTGGTCTGAGGAGCTGTCATTAGATGAAAATTATTACTGTGCCCATAAGCAACTCTCAGATGATTTTGAGAACCTCCAGGATTAATTATGTTTAGAGACACTGCAAGCTACATTGGGTCAATCTGTTTCTTCTCATTTCAATTAAATTGAATTTACCAAACATTCATTGCATTCTTACCGTGTGCCAAGTACTGTGGTTACAAAAATTAATGGGACGTGGTTCATTCCCTAAGGAGTTCCTGATCCGGCAAACTTTGGAATCTATCATTCTCCCTTGCTTGTTTTATAGCCATGTTCTACCCCCCTCCTTTTTTGGGGTGGGGTGTTGTTTCTTTATTTTTTTACACCACCGTGGGTGGGTTTTCTTCCATCTACAGTGAATAAACTTTCCCCAGCCCTGTCTCTAACTCTGCTGTAGTCTTCCTAATTCTAGGGCCATGGCAGCTTTGGGAGAATGAGCCTGTGAATCCAGATTTGAAAATGAGGCCAGTTGTCATCATCAGAGAAGTGGAGCCAAACGCTTGGTGAACAATGGATTTGTCAGGGGGGAAAAATAGTCTGTGTTTTTCTGAGTTATGGGGAAAAAAGTGGTTGTGATTCTAATCCCCCTAAAGTATTTGTAGGAAAAGAAGAAAATATGCAGAAGACTCCAGTCTTTTCATCCCTGTTCCAAATTACAAGGTTCCCCAAGTCATCACAGACCATTTTCTGGCCTGGCTAAGGTTGGCTGTTTAGAAGTTTTAATTGAAAATTTGGCTTGAATGTTTCAGTTTAGACCTACAGATGAGAATCTACATTTTGAGGCACAATTCAAAATGAACAATTTGCCTTGAAAACAGTCATATTTTCCAGCTTCCTATGACTAATGGCACATGAAGGGAGCCTAGTAATCACATAATTAGTTTGCCATTACTAAGAAATCATTTTCAAAGTTCATGAGATGTGGTTTTCAATAACTTCAGTGGTTTTGTACCAATAACCTAGACTTTAGAGGCCTGCATTTGAAGACAAAGGCCCAATTTTCATTGATAGAGCTATGGGGAATTCTTCTAACTGGGGGATAAAGCTTGGTCTAACTAATTTTCTTTGTATTTTCTTTAGAATCCAACCCTTGGACCAGGTTCGGGGAAAAGGCTTCCCGGAGGATTTGTAAACTTTTCACAGATCTCAAGAACCCTAGTCAAGTTCATATACTTGCCTTGATTCCTTGCTGAGTTTGAGAATTTGATGAATCAAAAATCTTTTGTAAAATTTTTGCAGCTTGTAATACTATAAACTGTGTTTGCTTCTAAAAAGACTAAAAGACTGGCTCCTTTTTTTTTTTTTTTTTTTTTACTAAGCTAAGGGAGGTAAACTGAGAATAGTATTTATACATTTGAAAATCAGTTTTGGGATAGTTGCAATTTTAATAAAAGAAACTCAAGTGATCTTATATAACAAGTACACTAAAGAGGATTTTTTTCTATCTAGTGTTAACTTTTAAATTTGCTACAAGTTAGTAATTGTTAAAGCATGTCTGGCTTTGTTCCAGTTAGTGGCCACACTGTTCCAGCTCTTCATGGTAGAAGAGACTATATTAGGTGGACTTTTAAATAACTTTTAGCAATGAGAGGAGGCTTAAAAACTAATCCTGCCTTATATTAATATTCTACTTGAAATTTACTTCATCAGCCTGACCTCTGAACTTACAAAAATTTTTTTAACCACACACAGTGTTATTTTTATAATAACTTGTGAGACAATGGTGAATCATCTTATTACTACTGAATCATCTTTTCATTACTGAGAGAAGGAGGAGCAAGGGCTCATCAAGGCTGATCTCAGCATTCCTCAGAAATCAGGAAGTTCTTTGGATTGGTTTGATTATTTTCTGTTCTTCCTATGAGAGAGGTAATATGGGAGACGTTAACGGCATAGTGATGGTTACCTGCTCAGAGGCTAAGTGTATTTAGGCTTACTGTTCCAATGGGTAAAAAATTCCAAAATTTGTTAATTCAGTGAAAAACCAGATTAGCCACATCAGTTGTTTGAAAGAAATAACTAATTTAATCAAGACAATAACTCATCCCCTAGAGAGTAGACCAAGGCAAGTAAAATTAACTTAATATTCTTAGAGGTGTCATACACACGCTCAAATGATAAGAATATGAAGAAGAGCATCTGAAAGACAGAGATGGAATTTCTAAGTCCACCATGCATGTATCTACAACATCATGAATCTCTCTTATCTTTCCTTCCCCCACCACCACTCCCTCCTCCACTAGTATTATGTTGGCTGACTATGAGCTCTTCGATATCTGACTATACCAGGGTTTTTCTCAAACTTCCTTAAAGGCGTGGAAGAACTCATTGTTATGAAACAAACATTTTCACACACTTTGTTGGACAGGCTTTCTTCCCGTATAAAGAAAGTGATACTTATTTCCAAGTACTACAATTAATTTCAACACCAAAAACTGACTTGCCATAGTGTGGACATGGTCTGTAGTAACAGGTCGAGTACTTAATTAAGCTAGGAACATCCCAGGGAGAGAAGCTGGTGAAAGAATTTTTCCCAGCTTTTTCTTTTTCTATCAAAAATCTTTTATATTCTGTCATTTATATTATAAACCAGCTTCTTATTTTCAGTTTCACTGTTAGATATTGACAAAGTAATAAAGGAGATAAAAGAAAATATCAAGTAAAAGCACATTATCAAGTAAAAGAAAACATTATCAAGTAAAAGCCTCTTAAATATTATTTAGTAATTTTAAAATTTTAACCTTTCTAAAAATGGAGCCTTTTAGCTACTTTGCAGAAACCATTCTAGTTTGTAAATTAACTATCCAACATCTTTAGTCTTTGCAGCATGATTTAGTAGTTCCTTACTTGATCAGATTCCCTTTGACATCACTGGGAGTTATGTGTAAATAACTACTTTAGAATCAGGCCCAACACAGATTTCTGAATGGGCAAATTTTAGATAATGAGTGAAAATTTTTGGTGTCTGTGTGTCAGGTGGGGGAGCGGTGGAGACGTGAAACCTTATAGCTTTAGATGTTAATACATATTTTATTTCTGTCCTCCATTTGGTGGGAGTTTTGTAGAATAACAGAGAGCTACCTTGTGGAGGCCACCTGTTGTTATATGGATAAGTGAGACTCTGAGATGTGCGAAATCCTGAGAATTACCTTGAAAATCTGTTTTCAGAAAAAGCAACCCTTTAGTCAGCTGCCCTTCCGATACAGGTGGTCTCCCAGGCAGCTTTTTCTGTGTGAACAAATGAACAAGTGGAGGAATCTGACTATTCCATTAGTGAATAAGCTGCTTTTGCGGAAAAATGCAAACTGGATTAAGGTTGGATTTTCTAAGAAAAAGGATAGGATCTAAGACCTGAAGATTGGTATTTGGTTTTGACGTATACAATACTCTTTTAGCGATTTGTCCAATTGTTGGCAGTACATCTGGAAAGGAAGTCTAGCCAACTCTCATCCACTTGAGGAGAGGACCACGGGAGCCTGGATAGGCTTGAAGGTTAAGTGTTGATTCAGGGCAAAATTGTGGAGAAGGGAAAACTTGATTTACAGATGCACTTCCACCCTCAACCCAGGCATCCAGTAACTTCCAGTGGGAGTACCACAACTGTCACTTCCTAGCTGAGCCTAGATTGCTTGGTTTGAATTCAAATTTCAAAAGAAACAAGAAAATAGTAAAACAAACAACCAAAGCCAGTAATTTTTTTTTTTTTTTTGCTTATAAATATAGTAGATACTAATTGCAGAAAACATGGACCGTTCAGTAAAGAATAAAGACAATAAGTTACTCTTTATCCATCATGCTTTCCTAATTATTTTATTTCTATTATACATTGCACACACTTTGAGTAGGAGTGGGGATATCATAGTTGACCCTTAAGATTATTTTTTACCTTTTCCCCATTAAGATTTATTTGTTTTATATTTCACTCCTATAAGATCCTGTTAAATCTTAGAGGTACAGTTAGTCCTGTTATAACATGATATATACAGTCCTGAGAATATCCATGCTCTGCATAATTGCACAATAAAAAACCACAGTGCTTCTAAGAAAATGAGATGAAAGGGACAACACTCAAAAGCTTTGTCAGTGACACATAAAAAGATAGGAACCTAATAAAAATGGCAACACAGCGTACCAGTGTCAAATGGTTATGAAATACATAAATACTACAATAAATATGGCACTATATCTTGAAAAAGAGCTGATGTTTACTTGTAGAACTGGACACTGGAAAGGTTGCTTCTTGTGAGTTATTGTGAAGTTTGGGATGCTAAATGAGTGGTTTATTTATTTATTTATTTATTTTTAGAAAAGGTCACAAGTGTGAAAGAACAGCAAAACACAACTTATAGGAAAACACATATGGTGAATTGAGGTAGCTGGTAGTTTAAGATGTGTACCTGTGTGAGTTTTGCACAATGCTACCTTTATTGGTTTAGCTGGATACAGTTTTCTATGTTCGCCTACTGTTTCTCTCAGATAAAACTGTGCATAATAAGCAAATGTGAAATTTGAGTTATACTTAAATTATTACCTAATATACCAATGTATCAGAATAAATCAATGTTTGCAGAAGAAGTGTTATTGTGAAATTAACTGTATTCTGACAAACACATTCATAGCAAGGCTTAACCAGGTGGTAGATCCTTTATTTACAATTTTGAAATCCATAAAACTCTAAGAACTGAAAGGTGATTTTTAAAGAAAAAATATTTCACTTAGTGTAAATATTTGCACATTTTGCTGCAGAAATATTTTTGCATTTGATAATTAGATGCTATCTCAGACCTCACTGGAGATTTAAATAATAGATTTTATAAACAGCCTTCTGATATCCCCCCAAATATGTAATTTTGAAGCATATGGCCTCAAAGATTTTAGATAAAAGACTATGGGTCTGTAAGGGACAAAAATGTGTGACTCATTTTAGGTAACACATGTCTATTTTGACAAGGACTTTCAGTGCTGAAACATTTAGGGATGACTGACAGGAATGACTGGCAGGAAGGCTGGTGGAGAGAATGGTGTGACTGACTTCTTCCTCTCTTGTTGAAGTTGTCTTCTTTAGCTCCAGGACTCAGTGTTCTAGTCCTCCTCTTTCCTCTCTAGCTGTTGTTTCTTAGATTTCATTAAATGTTTCTCTTCCCCTGCCCATCTCTAAAGTCAGTGTTTCTAAAGGTATGGTCCACAGCTCATCAGCATCAGAATCATCCAGCAAAATGCAAACTCCCAGGCCTCGGGTCAGACTTTCTAAATTAGAAACTCATAGAGTAAGGCCTTGTATCTTAAACAATTTACCCCATGATTCAGAGTCACTTTAAAGTTTGGAATTCACTACCTTAAGTAGTAATATTCCTCAATATCCTCCCATATATTCACTTCTAAGTCTCACTTTGGTTTCATTCACTCGATGGCTACTTTATCATATATTGCACGTCAGCACATAATTATTTCTACTCTTGTGCTTCAGACTTCTATATACAATGGCTAACTTTGATGACTCATGGATGTTACAAAGTCAGGGAATTCAAAACTGGACTCATGTTCTACTTACTTTTCAATGAATGGAACCACAGTCATCCCAGTTTCCCAAGATAAAACTCTCAGCTCATCTTTGTTCTCTCACTCAACTCCCACACCCTTTCTACACTTTTGAAATTTCTCTCCAATTTTTCCACTTTTCTCCTTTTGCTAACCTAGGCCACCATTATTTCTTGCCTGTACTACTGCAGTAGCATGATCTTCCCCTTCTAGACTGACCTTGTCCAGTCCAATCTCCATAATGGAGCCTGACTGATCTTTCTAAAATGCAAGTTGAAACATGTCACTCCCCAGCTTCAAAATACTTAAAAGCAGAAAAAGTCTCCACCCGTTAACACTCACTAAACTCTTGATACACTCTTTATCAAGGTCTGCAAGGCCCTGCTTAGCCCTCCAGCCTTACCTGCGGGCCCTGTATCCTGTGATACCTCCTCTCCATTTAATTTAGGTCTCCCTGTTATGTGCTTCTGTGATACCTCATATTTCCCTCAGAGCACTCATTATACTGTATGTAATTACTTGCCTAATTATCTATTTCCGCCATCATCAGACTTTAAGCTTGACGATAGCAGAATTCTGCCCGTCTTGCTTATTATCGAGTACGCCCATGGAAAGCACTCAATGTCTCATGAACAAATGAATAAATAAGTTATTCTGGCATGTGTGCATGTGAAGGTGGGGGTGAGGCCTTTTATGCTTCTCAAGTAATACCAGTAAAGATGGCTGGCCACTTCAATTTAGTTCAAGACAACTCAATTTAACAAACACTTATTATTGAGTATTTATTATGCTCTATTGGGCATGTCACAGAGTTGGAGAAGACAAGGCCTCTGCCCTCAAGACCACTGCCCTAAACTAAAATGTCACTTGCTGGCATCCTGCTGTTCATGGACAGATGGCTCAGAATCAAAATGCCACTTATGCTCTGACTTCAGGAACAGCCTGGTGCCTCTACTCTGCCCTCAGTGTCCTGCCTATCCTCACTTCAGGTGTTTGACCAAATTATGATTGAATGTACCACATGCATTAGCATGAGAAGAGAGCTGTATAATGACTAGATTATTTAAAGAACAGTCTAATCTACCACTGCTATGTGCCTGTGGCCACTGGGAGACAAGCAATTTCTGTATAAGATTATATTTATAGCAGAATTTACAGCAGAAACAAGAGTTAGGCAGAAATCTCAATGCCATCACTTAATAACCTGTTAACCTTGGCAGGTCTTGAATTTTCTCATGCATAAATAAAGATAATAATAACCACCTCACAGGTTTTTGTATTAATGCCATTAACGAAAACTAATAATGGCTAAGATTTATAGAGTATTTACTTCATATTGGCATTGTCCTGAGGACTTAACTCATTTAAACTTTGCAACACTCCTAAGCAGTGGATGCTAATATAATCTTCATGTTACAGTTAAGGCTAGTGAGGCTTAAGTAACTTTCTCATGCTAATAATGAGCAAGCGAAAGGGCTAGAATTTCATCCGGGCCACCTCGCTCCAGAATCCATTCCCGCAGTTACTGTCCTACCTCCTTGGCATTGAGGTTAATCAAAGATATAGGTGAATTTTCTATTCTGTTATTGGGGAAAAGATAGCAAAATATTTTTTAAAGAGACAATTTTATTTTATGTTAATTCTAATTCTTAAATCCTAGTGGCTGTCTTCAATCCATATTTTGCTCTATTTAATATATGATTATCTTGATTACATGGTATAACTGAAGAAATTTTATATCATGATAAGAGTTTTTATCCAAGTGCTTGTAGGCAAACAATGACTATAAGAAACATATAGTTTACAGTGTGGTTAAAGGGGAATTATACTAGTTTTTTTTTAACCACTTTATTCATTTATGAATGTATACAATATCTACTATACACTATTTATTTATAGATTCTAAAAATTTTGGGACTCAGAGGGCATAGTTAGTGACTAAATGTGGCTAATAACCATTATTCTAAGATATTCTATTACTTCCATGGGCCTCTAGCTGCCTTTTTTTTTTTTTTTTTTTTAATGATATAGGGTTCCAGTGTGAAGAGACACATTAAGGATTTAAGGGAGGAAGGGAGATAAATATTTGGCCCAAAGCTCCCATCTATGGCATATAATTGACTTCACTGAGGGTCAAATAACCAAATTTCCTTAGTTATACCTGTCTAAAGATAATAGGCTATCTTCCTTCATATTCATATTGTATTCTTTCAAAGATTAAATGTGGTGGCAGGAATATAAGTAAATATGCTGTAACTTCATAAATTTATGTATATTAATGTATTTATGCTCATTAAATCCTAGGTTAAAATACAACTTATTGCAGTAAATAAGCCCATCAGCAAAGGGTACCTTTTGTGAAGTAGCTGCAGTATTTAAAGAGGTTAAATACTTTAAGATTCATATTCAGGTTCAATACATTTGAAGGCAGATTCTTGATAGAGCTAAGGCCCAAAAATGCATGTGAAAACACATGCACTTTAAATAAATAACATTGCAAATTTAGTGAGATTAAACGAGCATTTAGAGAAACTAACATTCAAGGGTCATAGGCAATCTGTAACTCGGAACATGGAGAAAAATGTCTGAGTGGTGTTATGGCCTGACTTGTGTTCCCCAGAATTAGTATGTTGAAGTCTTAAACTCCCAGTACTTTAGAATGTGACATTTGAAGCCTTTAAAAAGATAATTAAGTTAAAATTAGGTCAATAGAAAGGGCCCTAATCCAATATGACTTGTGTCCTAATAAGAAGAGAAGATTGTGATACAGACATGTACAGAGGAAAGACCATATGAAGACAAAGGGAGAAGGCCATCTACAAGCCAAGGAAAAAAGCCTCAGAGGAAACCAACCTGGCTGGCACCTTAATCTCAGACTTCTAGCCTCCATAATTGTGAGAAAATAGAAAAAAAAAATTTTAAGCTACCCAGTCTGTGGTACTTCTTTATGACAGCCTGAACAAACTAATGCAAATTGCTTTACCACTTTCCACCCTTGACCTTCTTATCTTTGTTTTTGAAGACATAACATCAACTTGATTTGGCTCTGAATATGATGTGACTCTCAGAATAGTTGACAAGTCACAAGAGTTTCATTTCCATATTGCAGTGTTAGCTGAGTCAAGTTTGATACTGAGAGAACCTATCTATATTTTCAAGTTTATCTTTGAATTGGAACAAAGAAAGGATGCTTGTTATATTTGTAGATGACAAGAAAGCAGAGCAGTCAACCCAAACCATTTTTATTGAACAAGTAGCCAAACTGGAGTAGAGGAAAATTGGAAAGAGATAAATAGAAGTTCTTGAACTTGGATTTAAAAGTGTCAGTTGCATAAGCGCAAGGTGGGAGAGAAAGTGTTAACCAGCAGCATGCATGGAAAGCATACTAAGAGCCAACTGAATGATGAGAATGTCCCCAAATCCAGTGCAGTTATAAGTTATATCATTTGTGAAATTCTTGTTTTTAGGAATGCCTAGTAAGAAAATGAACTGCCTTAGAAAGCAGTGAGTTTCTCGTTACCGGATGTGTCTGAGCAATGACTGGGTGACTGCTTCTCAGAGATGTGATGGAGGGTACATAGTTAACTTGAAAACACACCAGTGGTTGAAATTCAACTCACACCACTTGTTGCATGAGTAATTGAATATCACCTGACCCCACGTCATTCTGAGTTTTTGCTATTAGTACTTGCTATTATCTATTAGTACTTAGGAAAACTGAGAGAAGGAAATAGAGATAGCTCTGAATGCCAATGAGACCAATGTTGTTTTTAATCTCATTTTATTTACATTTTCTCTGAGAGAAATTATTTCTTTAAATGGGAATTCGGAAACAGTGGCCTTTGGATGCATTGAGAATCTGTCCAGCTCAACAACTTCAGACACTGATTGAATTTGGTTTATCCTGAAGTTAGTATCTTAAATGATGATATGTCAATCTTGCTTTCACCTCTAACCTCTGTTGCTTTTAAGATAACAAGAAACAGATCGATCTATAAAACATGTGTTTACCTGTGTAGACTAGTGAAATCTTATTCTGGGAAAAGTCCCCATTTTAATAAGCTTTAAACAAAAAATTCTACCTTAGGTGCTAATTAGAATCTAAATTCAGATGTTAACCTCTTTGACTGAAAGTGCATGTTGAGTAATTGCAGGAAAGGGGCCAATTTCAGGCACAGCAGTAATTACTGAATTAGTAGAGAAGTTCAAGTAGGGCTTAGATTTCAGATCATTACTGAGCTTTCTGAGGAACAGCTAATCCGGGAGTGACTGGGCTTCTCACACCTGTGTGTTTGCCCTTGTTTGTGTGTGTGTATGTGTGAGTGGGAGTGAGTGTGGGGGGAGTCCACTTAAATTTCAAAGAAATAACCATACAAATGACCACAGAATTAGATACCAATATTTCTTTTTGTTTAAAAATATAGTCTTAAAGACCTCTGAATTGACCTTTAATGCTTTTCTCCCTTTACTTCAAAAATAGTGAATCTGTTCTACCTGGTAAAATGGCTTCATTCCTAAAATTTAGTCTCTTGCAATGTTTGCTACCTTAATGTCCTAGAAATTAGCCTTTAATATGCTGGAGAATATCAACCTCTGATCCATACACTACACTCGGGGCCTTGCTTGTCACAGAGGGTTGACTTAGCCCTTAAAGCTACTTGTGGTGACACTCTCCAATGAGCAGAAGAGGGAAACATATGGGAGACTACAGTTGTCTTCTTTGTTGGTGCATGGTGTGCTGTTCAATCACGATGTTATCTTCCACCTTCAAACAAAATCTAATGGCCCTAAGGAAAAACAAGACCCATAAAGACAAAATCAACTCACATCTTCGGAGTACAAAGTAGCTTATGCTATCCTTCACTATAGTGACTGTTTCCTCACCTCCAAGTGTAATTTCAAGTGTTAGGTCTGGTTTATAAAGTGCTAAATGGTCTGTAGTCTTGTAAAGAGCTTTTTGCTTATGCTAGGAATAATGGTGAATTATTAGCATCTATTCACTGATCTGAAAAGTAAATCTTTGAACATTTGCAGTACCAAAACTGGTTCTGGGCATTTTTTTAAGGAGCCTATTAGATTGAGGGCAAAGTAGACACTATCGATGGAGCACACATTATTTTCTAGTGCTTACTGTGTATAATGTAAAGAAACAAGCAGTAAGCATCACGCTCTAATGAAGAGTTCACAACCAAGTAAATAGTAATACCTAATAGACAAAATAGCTTAAAGCTGGAATAAATCTAGCTATTCATCAATGTGGAACTAGGTAAATAAATTATAGAACATCCATATAATGGGATATTACGTACCCAATAAAAAAGAATTAGGTAGCTATGTGTGTATTAGTATGTAAAGAGCCTCAAGATATAGTTTTAAGATTAAAGAAACCAGGGTAATAGATATAGAATTAGCTTGTGCATTTTAAAGAAAGGAATATGTGTATATTTAGATAAGCATACTCTTTTTTAAATGTCCTACAAGAAATATGATAATAGTTACTTTTTTGGGAGACTGGGAATAATTATGGGATGTTAAGAACTTGTAAATAATTACTTATATATATATTTTGGCATGTTTTGATTTTTTAATATATTGTATATGTGTATATATTGATTCTATTTTAAGATAAAAGTCAATTTCAAAAGAGCACATAGGAGGAAGACTACATTGAAAATAAATAAGGTGGCATATTATTATTCTTGATCAAATGAATACTAGAGGCAGTGGATGTCCCAGAAGGTCAAGGGAGAGAGAGACAAGCTTCTGAATAACTACTATAATAATAATTTCATTTATTGAACTGTGCCAAGGCCATATTTGATATGTTTCTGTCATTGCCGTTATTATCCTTATTTATGCTCAAATTATCCCTTCTTCGTCCATTGAAAGCCTCTTCAAGATGGCTCCTGAGTCCTTTTGATACAACCTCAGTAATCTTTGATAGCTTCATTGTTTTTCGGTGTGACGAGATGTTTGAGGATCATCTTGTACGTTTCCTACCTCAGACCTAGAATCGGACATTTCTCCAAAGAGCACTGGTCCATTTCAGTGGGAAATGATATTCAGTGGTGCTTATTGCTACTGGACTAATTATTTTCTCTAGGCCTTTTCAGTGAATAGATCTAGATGTGTGTGTGTGTAGTTACATGAGAAGATACACATACTGATACTTTCAATTCAAATTCAGAAGTTTTTCTTAATCTCACTGGTCTTACATATCTATGCCTTTTACTCTGAAAATTCTAGTTCTCAAATGTGTCAACATAATTATATGAGGGTTTAAAAATAACAATACTAACACTACTACTACTAATTACTGAAAACAGATATAATTAGCGAAAATAGTTGTCTGCAGAGTATATCCTGCTAAGAACATACAGTCATGTGACTGTTGTAAAAGTCATTTGGAATAGGTCCTCTCTGTAAGGTTATGCCATCTACTGGCTTTACACTGAGGTTCTTTTGTTTCCTTTTACTTTTGATTTTTTAGATATTGCATTTTAAAATACAATTTTGTTTAGTGATTATGTAAAATGTTAACTTGGTTCCAAAGCCAAATCTATAAAACAATATATATTAAAAAATGTCTAGCGATTACATCCCTGGCCCTATAGGTAATCTTTAAAAATTTTTATTTCATGATTTGCCTTTTACTTGTTTTATTTTTAATGTAATCAATTGGGCATTCTCAGAGAAATTGAAGCATGTAACTTAACAACATATCATGGAGATCATATATGTTAGTAGTAGTAGGTAAAGTATCCTTCATTTCTTTCTATAGAATCTTCCAAACTCTGTTTTCTCTGAAGTTAAAAGTTCTTGCTTTCCATTTACTTATTTTTTTAGTTTATTTTTCTAGATATTCACTCTCAATTTATTTTCACACACTTTCCAGTTGTCTAAATCTTTTCTCAGTGTATTTAAGCACATCTGGTATTTCATCAAGTTCATCTTCTTGGATTCATTCTCCCAGAGTCTGCTGCCTGCTATAATCTGGTTGGATAACTCCCCTGGCCTACTGCACAACTGCCATTCTACCCTTTACAATCTCCCTTCACCATCATCCTGAGAATTTCCTTCTTTTTATTGAATAAAATCACCTGCTTGCTGGTTCCCCTGTCACCTTGCTTTACTCTCTCATTTTGATCAATCCTAGTTGACTCCTTTAGCTTGATACAGTGATGAGGTTAATAACTCTTACTCACTCTGCTTCTTCTACCATCTCCCAAAGAGGGGATGTCACTGGAGCATCATTCCAATAACTTGTTATTGCCCAACGTGTCCCATGATGTATTTTCATATGGCTCTTAAATTGCATAATGTATAAATGCTTCATAACCTGATTCAGAGTCTATCCTTACTCAAGAAGGCCACATGTTTTAGGGCTGCCTCCATGACAATTAACTAGAGAATCATTTGCTCCAGGTTCAGATAGCTACTTTGCCTACTGCAAAGAAGTTTGATATAATAGAAACAAAGCCTTGCAACAGACTGAAAAGACTTGAAAACTATTTTGTGTGGTAGAAGTATGAAATGCAGCCTAAAACAAAACCTTGAATATTTCTGCATATTTCAGAGTGTGATCGCATCAGATTATCAGTGCATTTGTGGGGATGATAAGAGTCTATGACAGGTATGATATCACGATGCCAGTAGCATATGATTCTCACAAGGTAAAATAAAATTCTCAGGATGAGTTTAAAATAATAAAGGGATATAAGATACTTGTTTCTAAAGCAAGCAAGCAAGTAACACTAACAAAGTCTTGTTAAATGAGAGATGTGTGCATGTATGCTCAAATGGATGAATCAGGAAAAAGAGACAAGAAATTCACAGGGAAGCTTTTGGTTATGTGTTTCAGTAATGTACAGGGTTTGTGGTTTATAACATCATCAGAGTTGTACAATAGCATTATATCCCTGAAAGTTGTGCAGTTATCTCTCCCTCTCTCTTTCTTTTCTTCACATACAATGGAGGATCTAAGCCTGGATCCCTGCCCTACCCAGGACATTTCCTCTTTGTGGCATGTGAGCCGTTACCAACGTTAAGATTTACTGCTTTGGGGATCGTTCAGAACAAATGTTCCAAACAGCCGTCTGCCTCGGGCAAGGTAATTTTGGACAAATTCAACAAGACTTCAAAGGAAGCCACCTACTACAATGCCTAAGGAGGATAAAGACCTGATTTAAATGAATGTCTTGCAATTAGTGGGTATTTACTTTATATGTTGCCAAGTTCTGATAGCTTTCTCTAACCCTCAGGGAAATAATATATATATATATGTCTACTTCTGGTGAGCTGAAGAAACGGGATATGTGCTTCCCGGAGAGACAGGTGTTGTGAACATACACAGATCTGAAAGAGAGAAAAGACAAAAAGTTCATGAAAGCTGGAGACAAAGAATAAATGTGATGTTTATTTTGAAGCAAAAAATAAAAATAATAAAATAAAAAATAAAAGGTGAGTGCAAGTTGTGTTCTCCTACCATCTTCCTCCCTGAAAAAGAAATAGACCCTCTTCTCCAAAATTCTGTCTTCTTTGAAAATAGTTTGTATTCATTAAAGAAAACAAGGAGGAGGCAACATTTAATATTGAATAATGCCGAAAATCCAGTTATCAATTAAAGGAGTCTTCGACCACCAAGCTGACTTAGGTACATCCTGAAGTGCTGTGAGTTTAAGCCAATTATTCAGCCCGAAGCATTCCAGCAGTAGAGGAAATTAAGGATTAAATTGTGGTAGAAGAATGAGAAAGTAAGACGCTGGAAGTATAGTGTGAGTGGACTTTAATCAAATCAAGCCAGAAATAGACCAAAATGGAAATCTAATAGTCTGATGTTCTCATATTCACATTCACAGTTTCATTCCAGATCTTATACTCAAAAGTAAGGTTTAGTATAAGAGTTGTTTCAGGAAAAGACCAGCATGTTCTCTTAGCATTTCTCATTAAAATAATAATAATAATAATAATAATAATAATAATAAAGTGCATGTTGAGAGACAGCCCCAAATTAGTCACGAAGTACTGTATGGAGATTTCTGTTTGAGGTGAGGGAAGGGCAGAAGAAGCTACATGCCAAACAGCTTTCTAATTTGACTTCCCTTTGTCCTGAAAAGATTCTGAGAGGGGAAAGGCAAAACACACTCACTCTAACCTGTGTTCCTGGTTTTTTCTTTAGATAGTACACAAATAAACAAATACTCTCTCACTGAAAAATCAAATCCAAGACACAGATTTAAAAGCAGGTTGAATTGAAAATCCATTAATCAGTAAGACTGCCTTACTCAGATTTTAAAATCTGATTTATCTAGTTAATTGCCAACCTTTTCTTCCATTGGAGACACAGCCACCTACTTATATCGTGTATATCACTAACCTCTTTCTGAATTTTAGGCTTGAGTAAAACCACATTTTGACGTTTAGGATTTATCTGATAGATGAAAATACTGTCTAAAACTAGCCTCTATGAAAAACTGCTCAAATGTCATTTTGATCATGTTACTATCTTTTGCTATCCAAAATACATTTCCTGATCTTTATCACTAGATATTATGTGAGCCAGCTGAATGTTTTTATGTTTGGTGACATATTTTCTCCTTGATGTCCTGCAGCATTCTAGTCTGGGAACTTGGCTATTGCCCCAGTCTTTCCAAGATTTCTGAGACTGTTGCTATCTGATTACTGGTGTTTTTAAGGAAGTGGAAAAAGAGAGAGAAACTCATTTAGGGATGGAGAGTGGGGCTTATGACGGCATTGAGACTATTTATTTTAATCAATCTTAAACCATTCTGACATGCGCTAATGGTTGAAATGTAGGTGTCTGTTAGGTGTGTGGCCTGGCGTTCCTCTCCCCAGCTGTTTACTTTAGCTGCTTGTCTGTCTGAAAGTTATGATACCACAAAGCCTCTTCAGGGTCTTAGTGCAGGATGCAGCACGCAGACTAGGAGAAGCAGCCCCCAGGGCTGGCCCTCTAAGCCGCTGCAGGTAACTACGGAGGTGTGGGCAAGTAAGCCTTCAAGGGAACAATGAGGAAGGGAGCAGGTGAGCGCAACCTGGCTTCACCTGGTTGTCCTGAAACAATTAGACAACTTTTATCCTAAAAAGCTCTCCTTTAGAAAGATAAAGGAACTCTATCAAGTGACTACTGTCACATTTTAAAATGCTGTGTGATGTAAATTTTTCATTTCCTGAGCCTGCCATTCCACCCAATTCAGATTTTGCTCAGCTGCACTTGTTAACAAAGTCGACCTTGCTGATAGGTGGCTTTTAAGTAAGGAAACTTTCTAATTTTTAAAAATACATTAGCAAAGGAATTTATTCTCAGATAAGGCAGAGTGAAGTGGCAGTGTAAACATAATGACCTAAAGAAAAGCAGCCTTTAAACCCCACACTCAAACACATACACACACACAGAGGCAAAGAAGAGATTTGAAACAATCAATTTCTTTTACCTGGTGGTCAGACTTTGGCAAATGTTTTTGCCTGTATCATTTCTTAAATGACTATTAGCAAAACTAAATTGTTCATTCCTCCTCTGACAGTCTTTTTTTTGTCCTTTTTATTATGTGGGTAATAACAAATATAGTATTATTGTAAAAGATTTAAAGAACACTTCCATCTCCAACCCTCCTAGTCCTCCCCCTTCAGAAACAATCATGCATTCTGTTTTTTTCCTCCGTCTTAGAAGTAAATGGCTACTGTCAGAAGTTTGCTCTTTATCTTTTGAATTTTCTTTCACCACATTTACATACAAATATAAATTCTTTGGAGGGTTAAAAAAATAAATAGAAATATGTCTGCTTTTTTGGAAACTTACTTTTTTTTTTTTACTTTAAAATGTTTGAGAGAGTTTTCCAAATCAGTACGTATTTGAGTCTCTGGATTTTTAATGGCTGCTCAGCATTTCTTAGTGTATAGTTACCATAATTCATTCCTCTGTTGATGGCCATTGAGATTGCCCCCCCCCTTTTTTTTTATTACAGTTAAACTTTCAACTTTTTCCTCCTACAGAAGTGTGAATATTTTTAGCAGAAATTTCTAACAAGTAGAACTGTTGGGTCAAAGATGTCAGTTTTGCTATCTTTTTCCAATAAAACTCATATTTTATTTGGTAAATCAATTACTAGTATATATTTCTTACTTACTATGTATATGGAGCTTTAGGCGAGACAGATACATATGTCTCAGTAGGAGAAACAAATGATTCCTATTTGGCCTTTTCAGGCAAAAATTACCCTTTAATCTTGCTTTCTTTGGTCTCAAATATGTCCTCTAAAGTGATTATAGGCTGCCAGCCTTTGCCATAAAGCTGACTGAGACTACTTCGTTATAATATAGCAGTTTTTCTTTTAGGACCTTGTGCTGTATTTGTACTGCAGTTTGTGATTGACTTTTGGCTATGAGATTTAAAAGAACTGGTGGCTGTTTTTGTCTGCGATTTCCAGCCTCTGAGTTATCTACCCATCCCTGATTTATCAGGGCAGCACAATCACTGAGATACATGATGACCTACATCAAGGCTTGGGGGTCGGGGCAGGACTCTGACTGCCCAGCAGACTCGGGGGCAGGTGTAACAGGCATGAATCTGATGGCCTCTCTAGGACACCCCAGTGTGACAGGACACCAACTCTGAGTGAAGTAACTTGCCTGTAGGTAGTGAGTATTGGAGCAGGGATTTGATTTCAGATACTTGGACACCTGAGCCTGAACATTTAACCACTAGGTTATCCTGCAACTATCTGTACAAAATGGAATTGCTACCAGTACAAAAAAAAAAAAGATTCAGAGGAGGGAGTGTTAGCTCTGGACTAGAATTGCCCAGCAGAGTAGGGCTTTCAGGAAAGATTTGGGATTTTAATGGTTTAGGTTTAGGTTTAGGTTATGAGGAGCCTGAAGAAGAGGAAAATGAAAGGCAACTCAGAATGGGAAAAAGTATAAAGATATGGAAGAAAAAAATAAAAAGCAAAAAATTCATAATAATAACAACAACTAAAATAATAGTATTAAGTCAGCATTACAGATAACTCTATTTTGGGGCTTTGCTAAATACTCAATAGGAAACACTTTAACTCTTAATAGATTCTGATACTACTATTTCATTTTTATACATTTTAAAATGGACCTTAACGATATTAAGTTAACTACCCAAAGCCATGGAGCTAATAAAGATACACAGCTCAGTAAGTGGACTGCTTGAAGGGCAAGGCACCCATGGATGGGAAGGCATTGTGGGAAGGATGGAGAAGAATGTTGGGTCAGGTAGTGAAGGACCTTGAATGACCATGCTGATAAGCAAAGGGGGAACGCCTGAAAATTTTGGAGCATTGGAGTGACGTGATGAAAATTTATCTATGAGAAATCCTTTACTGTTTATTCATAAGTTCTCCCTCATTCTCTGATGAGAGGTGAAAACCCTGTGTTACTCTAGGTTTTTAAATGTGTGCAGTGATGGCAGTAGTGATTGCAAAGGGTGAGCTGAAGACAAGGAAGTCAAATAATGTGGCCGTACTCCTCTCATGCTTGACTTGGGAGCCCCAAGCTGAGACCCGAAATGGTCTAATAAATCTTGAATGCAATATTAAGAATAGCAGTGCTTCATTGAAACAAAGTCTGAGTCCTGAAACCAGAGAAGCCTGGATTCACATTCTGGCTCTGTCACTCTCTTCTAGCTTGGAGCAAATTTCTGAATGTTAAATTAATTACCAGTCTGTGGGATCCTGGTGCCGAGAGACTGAGGCCTGGTGCGCTGTGAACCTGGTTCATGAGCTCTGTAAGAAATTTTTGAATAACAAGTGAATGGAGATTTTTGAGCCTTCCTTTCTTTATCTGTTAAATGAAGATCGTCAGCTCTATATCATAAAGCTCTGCCTCCCATAAACCAAGGAATGGCAAACACCTTAGGCCCACACGATAGAGAGAAAGCCCTGTGTTTCTGCTGCCCCAGTATCCTGCTTTCCAGTGAGTTTTGCCACCGGGGAGGAATGATAAATTCTTTGTCTGCTGTTTCAAAAGGTATTTTTTCCTGATTATTAAAGCAATACCTGCTTATTTTGTAGAGAATTTGGAAAAATTCAGAGAAGGTAAAAACAGAAAATAAAAGATGTTACTATAAGATAATAAAGATTGGTGTTGCTATTTTGGCCAATTTTCTTCAAGTCTTTTATTTTTTTCTCTCCACATTTATTTAATGTAATAAAATTGTGATCATACTGAACATAAAGCTTTCTGACCCTTTTTTTTAAGTACTGTTTGATCATGAGAATTTCTCCAGACTTTAAATAATATTTCAAAGTAGGATTTTGAATATCTGTATAAAATTTCATTATATGAACTGCCCTTACTTTATTAAAATTTTTATTATTGAATAGTTACTTGGTGTCTAATTTTTCAGTACTGTAAAGGACAGGGCAATGAACCACCTTGATAGTGGTGCCCTGAAGGTGATTCCAGGCTGACAACATCAGAAGCACCTCGGGAAAGCTTTTAAACCATAAATTTCTGCCTTCCACCCTAGGGATCCTGAGCAGTAGGGTAGAGGGGTGCTCTTAAGAAAAAAAAATAAATAAATTTAGACCCTCTAGGCAGTCTTGGTGGAGATGAAGGGCACTGATCTTGAGTTCCCTGAGGACTGGACTTGTACACAGCCAAAGTCCCTGTGCTCCATGCAGTGCCTGATACACAATAGATGCTCATCCAACACATGTTGACTGAATCAGTAAATCTTATATTCTTCTCTGTTTTAATCCTGATTCTTATCTCCTTAGCATAGAGTCTTGGAAGGGAAATTATTGCGTTAAAATTTTAATTTTTAAAAGATTCTTGATGAATATATTTATAGTGCTTTCTTAAGAAATCAACATACCATTTTTTCCTTTTAAAATAAAACCGAACCGAAATTCTACCTTTTGGGATATATATATAATCTCCATCCAGTTCTTTTTCTCATGAATATACATGAAAAGTATATATTAGACACATATCTAAATATAACGTTTTATGATTTGCTTTTTTTCTTTTTGTGGATACTACAATTGGTAATCAGTATTAGAAACCATGGTTTTGAAGTTTTTGTAATTATGTTTCTAGCCTGTTAATAACTAATTCCTAGTTAGTTAAATCTGTGTTCACCAATGATCTACTTTCATGGCTGAATTTAAGTATTTCCAAAATGATTAGCACGCACAATTCAAAAATAATCAGCGAGACGTTTAGTTTGGTGTGGTGTAGACTGAAAGTTTTCACACTTTTTGTACTTTAAGAACTGGTAAATTATCTTTTGGGAATTATTATGGAATAGACATGTGAGTAAAAGCATTTAAATAACCTAACTACGCCTACTACCATATCACAAAAAGAACAACATTTCAATGTAAAAATTTAAATATGTTTATTTTTACGAAAACTAAAACACATTATTTGATGTGATGTAGAGACCTTATGCCATCCTGGAACTGTAGACTTATGTAGCGAGATGGCACATAGCAATTACTAAGTATGAGTTGAGGATGTGAAGGATAAAGTTGAAGAAAAGTTTGCTTATTTTGTTCCAGACTGGTGATAACATTATCATTAACCAGCCCCTTTGGTATCAACAATAACAAAAACCCCACATCTTGCTTTTCAGCCATTTTATTTTTGTTTGCTTATTTGTGGGCTCCTAGAAGGGATAGCACACATCTAATTAATCTTTGTAGCCTTAGTCCTTAAAACTGTGCAGGTAGAGTGAATGAAATAATGGCTGAGGATCCCTGCTAAATAGTAGGTTCCAGTGAGGAAACATATCTTATTTCTGAACTACTTTCTTTTCACTTTAGCATTCAAGTTTTCCAAAGTTGCTCTTCAAATTGATGTCTACTCTTTGAGCAGAAGACTGAGGTAGTAGAATTGGGGAACAGTCAGTTTTCTTTGCAGTACGAACATGATTTTCAAGCTCTGGCTGGATGAGAGAAAGACATTTAACATATATTATCTTTACAACAACTTAAACCATAAAGAAAGGGACAGCTGTGGGAAAGCATGAACACATCACTGTTGTACAGGTCAGGTTGAAATTGCTTTGTTAATCAGTCCCCTTAATGTCTCATTGCTATTTTGTTTATGTTTCTTCTGCCATAGGGTCCATCTTCCATCTGCTGAACTCTTCCTCTTTGAAAGCTCACCTCAAATGACCCTTCTTCTATGAAACCTTTTTCTTTTTCCCCTTCAATGTCTCTAAACTGGCTAGAATTAGTCGTTCTTATCTTTGTGCTCCCATAATGCTTTGTTCACACTTCTGTTTTAACACATTATTATTATTATTACTACCTTTATTTTTTTATTCTTTTGGTTAAGTGTATGTCTTAGTCCTTTCTGGCCGTATTACAAAATACCATAGATTGGGTAGCTTATAAACACCAAACATTTATTTCTTATAGTTCTGGAGGCCGGAAGTCTTAGATCAGGGTGCCAGCACGGTTAGGTGAAGGCCTTTTTCTGGGTTGCAAACTTCTCATTGCATTCTCACGCTGCATAAGGGAGAAAGGTAACTATCTGGAGTCTCTTTTATAAGGGCACTAATCCTATTTATGAGGATTCCACCCTCATGACCTAATGTCCTCCCAAATGCCCCATTTTCTCATATAATCAGCTTGGGGTTTAGGATTCAACATATGAATTTTGGAGGAGCACAAATATTCAGTCTACAACAGTGTATACAGGTCTAGTTTTGCTGCAAGGTGGAGTTTCCTGAGGGCGGGGGAGGGTTATTATTTACTTTGTATTCTCAGTATCTGGTACAATGCATGATCCAGGGTAGGGACTCCTGAATTTTGACATTTTCAGAGCCCTTCTATTCAGCCTCACCAGCTGTAAATACACTTAAGTCTTTTTTGTTCTCACTGGCTGTTAAGCTGAATCTGTGATGATACACAGCAGACTCAGGACATCTTTTGTGAATGGCTTCTATTGGCTGGGTGGCTTCCCAGGCATCTTCAACCCTTTGTTAAACCCCATGAGAAGGCACTGTGGGTGGGGTAGGGCAGGACTCTTGAGGCAGATGTAGTACTCAAACCCTCTCTCTCTACACTGTTACTAAGCAGAGTGGCTTGCTTCTCACCGCATTGGTCTTCCAAACCCAAATGTATTTAATCACCTACAAGTACCGCTCATTAACTGCCCCTAAAAACGATAATTAGGTGCCACATTTTAATGTGAAGTGATCCATGTTACTATTGTTTTCTCCACATAGTGACTCTTGTACTGCTGGTATTGTGACAGCTAAATAAAAAGGCCAGTAATATGTGGGTTTCTGTTTTTTGTTTCTTTACCTTGAGGAAACAAAGACTCCCCTGACGTAATGAGATACTAGGAATCTCAAAAGAGCCAAACAGAACAATACAGATTCTTTTAGAAATATTATTATTATAAAGCCACCAGGAAGGAATTATTCAGCAATATAATATGAGAGACTGGTTATTGTTAAAGCTCACAGCCCATCATGGGGGAGAAACCAAACCATTCAAGGCAACCCGTGAGGGATGGGTGACCACAAATGCACATATGTTGTGAGAGTTGACACTGTCACCAAAAATGCTTATAAGAATTGGTTAATACACCTTCTCAACAAACCTCTCTAGTATTAAGCCACAAATTTTCAAAGAAATGAACCTCTTTAGAAAGTGTTCTGTCAAGAGTTGCCCTGTACAACATAATTTCAGAGCCCCCACTAAATACCTACCTACCTTAATTTTCTAGAAATTTCTCCATTTCTTGGTCGAAAGGTTTGGAATATGTCAGCACCAATATTCTACTTCATTAGCCTAAGGAGTATGCCCTTCCCTGCCAAGGGTCCTCACTGTGTTCTTGGTGGAAAAACCCTCCTAACTGCCATAGAATGCTCAGGGTGAAAAAACTGATATCTCACCATTGGATTCCCAGGAGGACCATGGGAAAGAATTTGAATGCTCTTGGCAGTTGAGATTCAGACTTCGACGGCTGTAACTGATGGACTGGGCTGGGGTGTTGCTGATAAAGTCACATTCGTGAGAGAAAAATTTTCCAAAGTAAGGAGTTTTGCAGAATAGACTAGACTTAGCAACAGGTATTGTCACTGGAAAGATGCAGTGTTTTTAAGAACAGGCATTTGAATCCACCTGGACCACACCCCCTCAGAGGGCTCTGTACCTTGTAAGTGAGAGAATTATGAAATAAAACTGAAAGAACAAAATAGAACAAATATCATTTGGGGTCCCTGCCACTTGAGAGAGCTGAGCATTAGAAAGGAAAATGTTTCCCGGTTGGATGGAGAGAAGTATTAGGACTGGAGATTAGGAAGCAGATGATGAGGAAATACAGGCGGGGGTGTGAACAGATACAGTAGGGTCACTGGAAGCCAAGACTGGCCCAGTGCTCCCAGAGAGGCTCTGAGTTGATACTGAGCTTCATTTTATCGGGTACTGCTCTGAGGGCTGTGGGGATTTTTCAGAATCAAGAGAAAGTTCTTAAAGAATAATCCATGAGAAAGACAGGGACATAATGACCAACAAATATCAGGGCAGTGACAGTCTGAAATAGTACCAATAGTAAGAGCACTAGTGATTCAGAGGAGGAAAGGATTTTTGGGAAGGCAATTAGAGGGGGCTTAGAGGAACCTTAATAGAAAAGCCTTAAAAGAGACAACATTTAGGTAGCTGGAGGGAGAAACATTGGCAGCAACAAAACCTCCTAAGAGCTGAGATATACCTTGATTCTATTAGCACCTTTGGGCACTTTTTTGGTGTCCCACCTATTTAACCATTACGCTTACTTTGGGTTTTTCAGCATCTTTTCCAGCTTCCTAGAGGTCATTATGAGGGGCCTTGACTTAGTAGAGAGACTCATACAAAAAACCCTGTCTCCATTACAGTCACCTCATTGCCACTTTTCTTCAAGATGGCCACCCCTGAGGAGGCTTGTCACTGGGCCTCAGAGAAGAGAGAAACCCAAAAGGCCATCAACAATGAATTGAAAATTGAAGTTGAAGGGTAAGTCTAAATATTTGAAGTAAGAGTTGTATCTAGTGTGAAGTTATGTCCTTAAAGGGAAAGAGCTATATCTTTTCCTTCCTTCCCCACCCCTCTTTTTTTTTTTTTTACTGTCCACAGGAAACTCACGACTACATTCTTCTGTGATCAGCTAGACTGAGCAGGGTTTGTTCCTAAGAGGTCCATATAAGAATGCATCTCTGTGAGGTATTCAGAGGAATGTGTGGCCCTGTCCCATTTCAGGTGGGAGGATCTTTGCTTTTCTACTCTATTTGTTCCATGAACACAACTTTTCATCCTCCACTTTCTACCCTTCAAACTTTTTCATCCATTGCCTGATGGTCAGATGCAGAACTTCAGGGGTCAGAGAGGAATTAGGCCCTTCTACCCTCTACATTCCCGTCCCCAGGGAGATCATCAAGAGCTGTTGGAGAACTGTGTCCTAGGAATAACCTTGGACTCTCTGAAAATCATGGGATTCAAGGAGTTTAATGGGGGTGAATACTGATTTCTCTGGAACTCTTTTCCCCTCAGGGTTTTAAAGAGATGGACTGAATAAATGTGTGCGTGGAACCTACAGTCACGAGCTTCAAGCTCTGCAGAGAGCCATTGGCCTGGGAGATGTGTGGCTGTTAAAATGTTAAGTGAAACAGGCAGTTTAACATGCAGTAATGAGTTCATTCACAAAGAGGAATATGTACAGATAAAAGATCTGAAGTAAACGGAAATATTCACAGCTGTGCTGTGAGGTTATAGTTGATAGTTTTCTTCTTTGTTTTTTTGCACTTCCTAACCCACAAAAAGCATGTGTTATTTTTATCAATAGAGGGCAAAAAAAAAAATCCTTTAAGAAGAAATGTAGGAGTAGGAATTGTGCTTCTTTCATTTCATTGTTATGGTAAATGACTTCTGCAGTGGACACCTGGCCTAGCACCTGGGTCGTGATTTACTGATGTGGCTGGCAATCTGGGGTTTGCTCTAGTGCTCCTTGGGCAGCAGAAACACTAGTGTCTTGGAGACTTGGAAATAGGCCCTGGAATAAATCACCCCCAAAAATTCCTAACCCATGGAATCCCATGAGTTTGTCATAGTAATGGAGTAATGCTGCCAGCTTGTTAATTTTAATAACAGAATCATAAAGTTTTAGACCTAGAATGGATCTTGAGGAATCATCTATTTTGTTTTCTCATTTTTGTGGCAGAACCAGGATGAGATTTTGATTGCAATATCTACCTTTTAACAAGTATTCATGTGCCAGGAATGGTACTAGGTGTTTTATGTAGATTAATGTTTAATCACACTATCAAAGTAAGTATTATCCCTACCTTGATTTTACAGATGAGGAAGATGAGGCATAGAAATTAAGTAGTTTATCCCAAGTCATTCAACTGGAGTTCAAGGTAGGTTTTGAACTCATATTTGTCTGGTTCTAAAATAGACTCTTTTTATGCATAATTCTACCTCTTTATTTCAAGCATAGGCTACCTGATTCCCGATCTTCGGAGTTTTATCTCTTATCTCTCCATTTAAAACTTAGATTGTTTTAATCTATGTTAGTGGAGCAGATCAGCATCAAATTCCATTCCTTTAGCTGGGGCCGTCTGTGTTGTCATGAAATCCACTCCCAAGGTTAAAGGCCCACATTTGCTCTTCCTCAAAGCGATGTGTCCGCAGGCCCTCAGCCTTAGCTCAGGCTTGCTTTCATTTACCCACCCACTTCCCTTCCATTGTGAGTGTTCCCATTCACAGGCTGTGGGAATGCTCAGCCAGAGCGAGGGTGTGGTAACTTGGAGTTTTGTCATCAGTACCTCAGCCATTTGGAGCTGCCAGGGGCTTTGTAGCACACTGAGGCCTCTGCTGATGGCCTCTCAGACCACCTCCTTCTGACACTTCTGCCCTCAGGCTGTGGGAAGGCTGGGCTGATCTGGTCTTAGGGGGAAAAGAGGACTAAGGGCTTTCTGAGGTGAAGGTTGAGGGGACGCAGGGCAGAAAGGTATCTTTTCTTTCAGAGGAAAGTAAAGACTCTTAAAACGTGAAGAGGATCAACTTAGAATAAGTCCTCCATGTTTCAGCCTAACCAGAGGTGTTCTGATAATTCAAATATCCTTAATAAGGGTTATAGTGTTTCTATACATGGCTGAACACCTTTCCAGGGATTATATCACAATAAAGTAGGGGTACAACCCAAACTGCACTAAATATAATTAAATCTTTCTTTGATGATTCATAAGGCCTTTAGGATCCCATAGTGCCTCGGGGTCACCATTATGTTTATCATCATCCTTGATGAATAAAAATACCAGATTTTAAGTTATAGGCCTCACTCCCACTCTGTCTACCTGGGTGGCTTTGGATAGGTGACTTGACCTGTTGAGCTTCAGAGTCACCTCCAAAACAGGGGTGGCAACATCGTTGAAACAATGTGCATGAAGAATATTATTATCATTACTATTAAGCTACCAAGACATCAAACTGCTGGCTGATAGAGAATTCTATTAGGCTTTTTCCGAAGTAATTTAGTTTTCTTTTATGAAAAACATGGCTTCCCCAGCAGCAGTTACTGCTGAGAAGTGATATTTGGTCAAGGGCCACTAAGAGCATTTAAACAGTACTTTTAAACTATAAAAGTGGTTCATGCTTTTTATGGACAAATTCAAACATTATAGAAGAGCATACTAAAAATAAAAGTTTCCTTCTACCCTTATTGTCTCAATCTTTCCCTGAGGGCAAGTAAACCTTACATAGTTTGTGTGTGTGTGTGTGTGTGTGTGTTAGATTTAAATTGTACTGTTCGTTATTGTTTTATGCCTTCACTTTTTTTCACTTACCATATCTTGGGGATCTTTTCATTCTTTTTTTGCAGCTGAATTTACATAGTCTTTAATAATATGGATAAGTTTTATCTTATTTAATCATTGCCCTATTGATGAGCATTAGGTTATTTTAAGTTTTTTTTTTTTATGGCAAACAATGCTAATTTTTTATTGCTTGAGGTTTCTTCAAACCATACTTCCTAAAACATGTTCTTCTTGATTATATGCTTCCCAAAAGAGATAGCATCAACTATGAACAAAACAGAAGGCCTTTTATAGTTTGGTGATTCCTAATAAATTTATATACTTGTGCAACTATCACCACAACCCAGTTCTAGAGTATTTCAATTATCTCCCAAAATTCCCTTTGGTACCTCTTTGAGGTTAATTCCTCTATGTACCCTAGCTCTAGGCAATCACTGATATAATTTCTTTCTCTGAAGTTTTGCCTCATCTAGAAATCTCATAAAAATGAAATAATAATATGTAGTCTTTGTGTCTGGCTTCTTTTCCTTAGCAAAACGTTTTTTGAAATTTAACCATACTGTCGAATGTAGAAGTTATTGCTGAATAGTGTTCCATTACATAGATGTCCCATTACCACATTTTATTTATTCATTTGGATTGTTTCCAGTTTGGGTCTATTTTCAGTTTTTTTTCTACTAGGAATAAAGATACTATAAATGTTTGTATACAACCTGTTGTATGCACATGTATTTTTATTTCTTTTGGATACCTAGAAGTAGAATTACTGGGCTTATGATAAGTATATGTTTAACCTAAAAAAATAAACAAACAACAACAAAAAACTACCAAATAATTTTCTAAAGTCGTTGCTTTTTTTACTTTCTTATCAGCAATGTAAGAGTGTTCTAGCTTCTCTACATTCTCACCAACACTTGGTATTGTCAGTATTTTTAATTATATCGATCCTAGTAAGTAGGTAGTGGTATTACATTGTCATTTAATTTGCATTCTCCTAGTAACATGATGTTGGGCACTTTTTCATGTGCTTATTGGCCACTCATGTGTTCTATTGTAAAGTGCTTAATCAAATCTTTTGTTCACTTTTTTACTGGGCCATTGTAATAGTTTTTTATGTATTCTGAATGCGAACCTTTTATATATATGTATACTGCATATATTTATACATATGATTTATATAGATACACTGTTTGCAAATATTTTCTCTCAATTTGTGGCTTATGTTTTCATTTTTTTACTGGTGACTTTTGAACAAAAGTATTTAAATTTGACAAAGTCTGAATTTGTCATTTTTTTCTATTATGGATCATACTTTAGGTGTCATATATAAGAAATCTTTACTTCACTCAAAGTCACAAAGATTTTCTCCTATGTTTTCTTCTAGAAGTTTATTAAAAAATAATGTGATTTTATAAATTATTTCAAAGACTAGGTGAAGCTAATGTTCTCTATAGTCCCTTCCTAGGCTGAAATCAGTGGGTTCATGGAGTTAAATCCACAGATCAGATCTTTTCTTACCTTTCCTAACTTTTCACCTGTTGGCTAGATTATGTACCTACAGAATCAACTAAAGTGGCTTTTATTAGTAACTCCTCAAAATTTTTTCCCAAGGAAAAATGCAAGATCATGTTCATTTAGAAGGATCAGAAAAGGTTTCCTTTGAGGAGGTCATATTTATTTCCTATGCCATAAATAGATGTTCTCTGTGTGTTATATCACTTAGTAAGTGTAGGGCAATTGCTCTCAAAACCAAATCAGTAAAGAGTCATTTACTATTACTAATGGTTTTCACATGGACCTAGTTCCACTTGCTGCTCTTCACTCCCAGTAGCTCACTTTGTTTCTCTAGGTAATAAGGCTATTATTTATTAGCCCTTAATAATGTGTGTGTGTGTGTGTGTGTGTGTGCGCGCGCGCTCAAGTGCTACATTGCTCTTAATTGTTTGGAGAACTTGAATCTTATTTCTTTCAAACTTTCATAGCATATGCATGTCCTGATTTCTTATTTAAAATTCTTAGGGCTAGATATGTTTTAAAATGCATTTAAAACAATTTTTACTTTAGAAAGATAGTTCAGGGACTATTCTGGATTAATATAATAACTCCAGGGAGTCAACATGACTAGCATTTCATAATATGGACATATTAATCTTTTTAAACATTCTGAATACTTACAATATATTAAAGACTATAAATAGCTTCAGTTAGTTCAGATCAGGTTTTCTACCACTTAAATTTAGGTCTGGTTAGTTCTGGGGGGCAAATGAGTTATAAGAAAGCCATGTAGAGCATTTTTGGATTTCTGAATTGAGAGTAAGGGCTAGTGAATTTGTATTGCCTTCCTGGGAACACAACAAACCAGTAGCTTATTGTGGTGTGTTGAGTTCCTTATTCTTAGTTGAGCACTGCAGGTTTCTTCACTTGGAGCTGCTATATGTGGCTGTCACATTCCAGAAGACCTGGGAAAACACAGACTTTGGAGAGCTTTGGTGAGGCTTTTAGCTTGAGAGAGTTTTCTGAATGAACATTTTAGAGACAGATAATTTCCACTGTATACCATGCTATAGTTTAGATTGTTTTCTAGGAGGAAGATATTTTGCCATTTGAAATCAATATATGCTTTAAAAAAATGCTGCCTCATCTCCCACTAATTCTATCTGCTCATGGCACAGGTTCCTAGAGGCAGATGCCCAATAAAGATCCATTATCTAGGGGGCCTGGATTCCTGGCTTGGGGTGAAATTATATCCTATAAAATGGAACTGAGTCAAGCTGTGACATATTTGAAACCCATTGAGAGCTAGATTATATGGTCAATGGCAGCTCAGAAGCACGTTTTAATCATCGAGCACTGTGGAGCCGACCTGACAGCACTTGTGGAAACCTCTGGCCCATGTTCCTGGGAAAGAGGAGAGCCTCCTTGGTGCCCACAAGTTCTTTCTTCGTGAATGGGAGGCATCTTAGCAATTCATCTATGGCACTTTATGAGAAATTACAGAAGCAATACATACTCACTACAAAGTGTTTACACAAGTAAATTATATACAAAGCTTATATAAGTATATAGAGTAAAAATGTAAAAGCCCCTCATTGCCGCTCTCCCACTCCATTCCTGCCACCCTCTTTAAGAGGTCACCACCGATAGTAATTTGGTATGTGTCACTGTGGACCTTTTTCTTTGTAACCATATACGTACACACACAAACACACTTGCACAATCATGCTTGTAAGCAAAGGGGTCATACCTTCAAATTGTCACTTGTTTTTTTTGATTTACCAGAGGCATCTTTCTACGATACTACTGTCCTTCTGATGGCTGCAGAGCCTTACCATGAATGCATTTGATCAGTCTCATTTAAGTGAAAAATTTGAAGGTACTTTTTTGGGAGACATTACAAATTATGCTTCAGTGACCCTTCTTATTTATGTATTTTTGTGTTTATGTGTATTTTTATGGAATAGATAGTAAAATTTTTAAGGTTTTTGGTTTATCTCCAAGGTTTTACTCTCTACGATTGCTTTTAGTGAACCTAAATTTCAGCATTCTCTTCTGTCCTTCTATTGTTTATCTAAAAAGTCATTTAGGGCACTGGTCTTCTTTGTTGGATATGTGGGTATATCTTGGGGTGAGGATAGGGGATATACAAAGAGGAGGAGGGTTGTTGTTTATGCTTCTAACTTTTGATTTTGCTTGCTAGCTATTAACTTAATGTCATATATAGGACAAGTTAGATTAAAAAAAAAAAGAGCTTGTCTTCCACTGTGTAAATTGTTATAACACCTTTGGAGAGCTCTTGACAATTTTTACTAAAATTTAAATGTTCATACCTTTTGATTCTGCAATTCTACTGCTACATGGTACTATGTAATTAACATTATTTTGAGACCTGACAGATTTTGCTCAGATATGCATTTCAGTTGCTCAAGAATCTTTTTTATTTAAATAGTTCCTGGAATGGAGCGAATGTTTGTGTTTCCCCAAAATTCAAACGTTGAAACTCACACTCATTGTGGGGGTATTAGGAGGTAGGAACTTTGGGAAGTAATTAGAAAATGAGAGTAGAGTCCTCATGAATGAGATTAGTGCCCTTGTAAAATGAACTGCAGAGAGTTCTCTCACTCTTTCTGCCATGTGAGGATACAATGAGAAGTCAGCTACCAGCAACCTGAAAGAGAGTTCACACCAGAACCTAACCATGCTGGCACCCTGATCTTAGACTTCTAGTCTCCCAAACTGTGAGAAATAAATTTCTGTTGTCTATAAGACACCAGTTCATGGTACTTTGTCATAGTAGCCCAAACTGATTAAGATATTCCTTTCATGCAAATGCTGCAAAACCTTTATAAAAATCAATTTTTTGAAGAATCAAAATTTTCAGAGCCCTAGAATTTAAAGCTCTAAAGAACTTTGTAAAATGAGATTGATCTCAACATTTCCCTTTAACTCTTGACACTCTGTGGTTCTCTGGTCCCACCAAAAAGATGATGGTAAAGGCAGAATGACAACAGTGGTCAGTTTAGCACTAGGGGGGGACCTTGACATTTAGGACAGAGGTCCTCTATTAATTTCATTCCTAAAGCAGAGATTTTTCTCATTCTATTTACTATTATATGGTCCTCCTTTTGCGTGTGTAAATATTCTTATCAGCTTTTAAAATCCTTTGACCTTGCCTTATTTTCATAATTTTACTAACAAAGCTCAATTAGTAGAGGTGTAACCGAACTAAGACACAGGCTATCCTTTTGAATGTGAAGAATGGCTATGTGCTAACTTTTAAATGTTGATACGCTGCATTTTTCCTATGCAGTTGATGCTACCTGATGTTATTTAAGATAATTCAACATTTGGGTTAGAATGAGAATTATAGGTCTAGAAATAAACGAGATAGAGTCCTTGTCTTCAAGGAGGTTATAGTTGAGTAAGTCATATTCTGGATTAAAAAAAAAAAAATCCAGTAATGCTGGAGACAAAATAGGGTCAAAGGGTGAAACATGGAGATAGCTTTTAGCATGATTTAAACATAACCCAAAGAGACCCAAACTCTATCAGCCTTTGAGTATAAATGAGGTCTTATTAAGATTATGTACCAAATTATGATGACCCTTTATGCCCCCTTACCTGAATATAGGAACCCAACCCCTTTAACATCTTTTCCAGGTTCCAGAGTGGAAACAAGTTCATGTGTTTTCCCAGTTTGGTAAACTGTCATGTCACCTTGCCTTTGGCCCAGCTGTAGCTCTCTGTGACAATACCGCTTCATTAGGACAGGGTTCCTTTGCTGAATGTTTAGGGTTTAAAAGAAGCTCAGAGTCTGTGGCAGAGATGGGGGAGGAATGGTGCTCTCTCTAGCTCTAAGAGCACTTTGTCCTTTGGGATGCTCTGATTGTGCCTTGGGTACCCCCAATGAGTGACTCTCATGAGAAAATGTTAAGATTCTCACTCCATAATCTTCCTCACCATGGTGGATCTAAGCTTGTGCTTTAAGCTGTGTGTGAGGAGGGGGATAGGGGGATAGGCTGATATGCTGACTTTTCATGGTCCCTGCCTGTGTTCTCCCCATTTTTTCTCTCTGGAGCCTTCAAGGTTCTACCATTCTCTCCTTTAGAGAAAAACACATTCACTATGCACAGCTACTCAGGTAAATAGATGCCCAGAAACATAATTAGCCTACCAGTCCCCTCAAACAACCCGACCCTGACACGGACCATGTCCTGTTTGACTTTGCATCCTTAGTGTCAACTCAGTGCTTGCCATAAAAAAAGACCTTTACTTGTTGAATTAATTAATGTTGTTAAATTAATAAATTTAATTCATTGTTGAATTAATAAATCAATATTGTTAAAGGGGTGGTAAAATATAATCTAGAGAGATGAAACAGAGGTCCCCAAACTTCATAATTGTGCCCACGGGAGAGATTAGTAAATGTTTATTAAGCGAATGAACAATTGGTATCTTTCATGTTCTAGAATTAATGATTTCATGATTTGTGCTGTCCTGCTCTTATATGCTTATACTGTCAGATTTGTGACCAAAACAGTTGACCAGGATTTATTAAGAAAACATACGGTTTAAGTGCAAAACAACTGTGTTAGCCACTAGGAATTTATCAGTATCATGGAGAGCTGTAGACACATGGGTAAAAGCAGAAAAGGAACCTGAGGAGGAGAAGAAAGATGAGAGGTGGGGAATAAAGAAAGAGTGGGAGGCAGGGCAAATGGTGACCTGACTCAGAACTCCTAACCACCCAGGTTCTAAGTGCTAATGTTGACACTGAAGTGAGCAAGTTCACTTTGAGCTTTAAAAAAATTTTTTTTTAATTTTTAAAATTTATTTTTAGATTAGCTGGTCAGGAAAGGTTATTTATTTTCAATTCCTTAAAACGCGGAATAATATTATTCTGACTTTATTATTATTTTATATTTTTAATTTAAATGTATAGTCGGTATACAATATTAAGTATATTGGTTTCAGGTATACAATATAGTGATTTGACGTTTTCATACCTTACAATGTGATCATCTCACTAATTCTAGTAATTATCCGTCACTATGTAAACTTATCACAATATTATTTACTACTCTTCACCTTGTTATGCATCCTTCCACCTCCTCCCTTCTGATAACCATTATTTTAGTCTCTGTTTCTATGAGTCTGCATTTTTAATTTTTTAAATGGATTTTTTTTAAAGAATAAGTAATGGATCCCCAAGGTTTGAGAATTAAAAGTTCCCGCAGTAAAAAAAAAAAAAAAAATAATCCACCATTTCCTCTAGTCACCTGGCTCCTGGAGGGACATTTTATATCTCCCAATGCAAATTTCCCTCAAATTGGGATCAAAGAGAAGATATAGAAAAACTTAAAAAAGGTTTAGTCCCTTAGGCAAGGTCAAAGCTGACTGACTTGTTTAGGAAAATTCTGTGACCTTGGTCTCATTAGTCTTGGTTCTGACATACTGAGCTTATTAGCCTGGACAGGAG
>CM053507.1:36985692-37047521 GCA_028627145.1 Eidolon dupreanum
CCCCCGGCTGAAACATTGGGACACCAAGCATTACTTGCCTGTGTGTAGAATACCAGGCAGGTAAGTGGGCAAGCGTGTGTGTCTGGATTAGCTTAAAGGATCAGAGGTTGTGGGGGAAAATATACCTCTAATGTTTAACTCAACCAATGAAGGAGCTGAGAGAACTTAAGTTACACCCAAGCAACAGAGCACCTGAGTATTGCTGTGAAAACAAAAATGTTCAGGCTTCAATACACCTTCCAGCTGAGTTTATGTAGTAATGTGAAGAATGATCAATCAGAAGGATTGACACTCCTGGCAAAAGTGAATGATATTCATGATTTCCTTCAACTGAAAACTTTGTTTTTCTTTTCTCTATGTGGCATATTTTATTAATTGTTGTTTGTCCTGAGTTATTTTCTGCAATACAAATTTATTTAGATATATAGTAACCTGATTACACTTTAATTTCTCAATTAAATGTTTAAATTTTTAAAGTTCAATTCTGTTAAAAAATCATTATGTTCTTAGCCTCAAGCAGCTACAGAACTACCTTCTATCTTTTCTTCCTGGCACTTACCATATCTGTGAATAACTAATTTTGGCTTCATGTCTGTTTTCCTCAGTAGACTGTAGGCATCTTCGGGGAAGAACCATATTGACCTTGTTCGTTTAAAAAATTTTTAGCACCTTGTACAGTGTCTGGCAAACAGTAGACATTTAATATTTGCCAGATGGTAGAATGAAAAGAGATCAAAGGAGGTGAAGTAACACTTTAAGTAACACATTGTTTACTATAAGCTATCTGTTTTAGACCTGGCAATTTAAGGTTTTTGTGAGACATACATTTGGTTATATATATGATTTGGTGGGATGTATATATGTCAGTTGGAACTAAGAGTAGTCTAGAAAAGTAAGTTTAGAGAGTCATTATCACATAGGATGTGCCAAGATCACCTAAAGATCATATATAGTGAGGAGAGAGATAAAGAGAGAATCCAGGATGACCGTCATTTAATGTATGAGAGAGGAGAGAAGAGAGCTAAGAGAAGGAGAAAAGATAGGAGTGTTGTCCAGGGATCTGAAGAATAAAAGGGCTTCAAGCAGATGGTGTGGGTATCAACAGTGTCAACTGCTGCCAGAAAATCCAGCAAGATGAAGGCAGAGAAGTGACCATTGGGTTTAACAACTCTGAGGTCTTTGGTGGTCATGGCAATACCAATTTTAGTGCAGTAATGGGTCAAGAGGTGACTGAGGGTGAAACAGGGGAGGCCAGGTATGTAGAGGATGCTTTCAAGAGGCTTGCTTGTAAAGAGAAGAGGCACATTTAGCTATAGGGGTATGTAGAACCAATGCAGGGTTTTATTTTTTAACTTTCTTTCAGATTATAGAAAATTGGGGCAGTAATTAAAAAGTACTAAAAAAAGTATAAAAAGCCAAAAAGATCATTTTTAATTTTACCACTCTAATCCAAACATACTTCTATTTTTTACTATTCCAGTCTTTTCCATGAATTTTAACCTAGTTGAGAAGAGACCAAATGAGTGATTATAAACTCTGTTTTTGCACATACAAAGGATTGGCTCTAGCACTTATCCCTGCATTAATTACCAGGGTGGATTGGGCTGATCTAATTGGTTAGACCCCTTTCCTTCCTCACTGCTCCCTGGGTGTTTCTCCATATGGAGTTATTTAATTAGACAGAGATCAAATTTTTATTTTTGAGATAAAACTTTTTAATCATTCCACAAATATTTATTAGTTGTCTACCACATGCACTGTGTTAGTTGTTGAGGGATGTAGCAGTGATGTAGACAGACACTCATTATCTCAGGATATTTGAATAGTGTCATTTGCAGAGGAACTTCACTTCATTTTATGGGATACAGGTATTACACTCATCTGCTAGACCTTAGAGAAAAGCTTTAAATTTCATTTGTGTGACTGTCTCACTTGATATTTCTCCCAACATTAAAAACTCTTCAGAAATGTGACTCTTAATGGCTGATGTTAAATGCTTAATTTTTCTTTTCTTTTTCTCCCTGTAATAACACTGCCACAAATAGTTTCGAAATTAAGCTTGGTTGATACTATTTCCTAGAACTGATTCCTATAAGAGAAATTTATTGGGTCAAAAGATCTGAACTTTTCTTTTTAAAAATTTTTTAAATAATATTTTTATTTTTAATTACAGTTGACATGCAATTTTATATTAGTTTCAGGTGAACAACATAGTGATTAGATATCTATATAACTCACAAAGTGATCACTTTGGTAAATCTAGTACCAACAATGTTATACATACTTATAATATTATTGACTATATTCCCTTAGCTAAATTTTACGTTCAAATTACTAATTTGTACCTCTTAAAACTTTCTCCCCTTCACTCATCTCTCCAATCCCCTCCCATTTGGCAAGCATCAAAATGTTCTCTGTATCTATTAGTTTGTTTCTGTTTTGTTTGTCTGTTTATTTCATTTTTTAGATTCCCACGTAAGTGAAATTATATTTGTCTTTCTCTGTCTGACTTATTTCACTTCTGGGTATTTATCTGAAGAAACCCAAAACACTAATTCAAAAAGACATATGCATCTATATATTCATTCCAGTATTATTTACAATAGCCAGGATATAGAAGCAACCTAAGTGCCCATCAATAGACAACTGGATAAAGAAGAGGTGTTATATATATACAATGGAATATTACTTAGCCATAAAAAAGAATGAAATCTTGCTATTTGTGACAACATGGATGGACCTAGAGGGTATTCTGCTAAATGAAATAAATCAAATAGAGAAAGAGAAATACCATATGATGTCAATGCATGTGGAATCTAAAGAACAAAATAAACAAAACAGAAACAGACTCATAGATACAGAGACCAAACTGATGGCTGCCAGATGGGAGAGGGATTGGCAGGGCAGGGTGACAAAGGTGAAGGGATTAAGAAGTACAAATTGGTAGTTAACAAAATAGGCACAGGAATGTAAAGTACAGCATAGGAAATATAGTCAATAGTATTATAATAATTACGTACAGTGCCAGGTGGGTACTAGACTAATTGGGAGGATCACTTTGGAAATTATATAAATGTCTAACCACTATGCTGTATACCTGAAATATTATTTATTATATTATTCTTCCGTTATAGATGAATAAAGTTAACAAAAAAAAGAAAGTGAAGGAACTGGTTCAGATAAAGGTTATGACTTAATTTTCCTTGTTTTATTTATTGCTTTTTAAATAATATAGCTTTGCTTATGACTGAAATTTCATTCTCATTTCACTTCTTAAACAAATGTAAATTTTCTCATTTTAAGTTCTGTTTTGCAAACAGAGCATAGTACAAGAACACAGTCTTATCAATGTTAATAAAATAATATTGAATGTCAACTATAATGGAAGGATAATAAAAAATAAAGAAGATGGAACAAAGTTCCTGAGAAGTAGTATAGGTGAGATCTGGAGAAAGTACTAGAAAGTAGTTTTGTAAAAGAAAACAGAAAGCTCTCCTGCTGTGACAAGAGTTAAGGAGGTTGAAGCTACAAAGAATGTTTGCCTATGTGTTTGGAGCGGGCGGGGGGCGGGGCTGAGGGAGTCCATAACTGATGGCTTCTTATGATTTTCTTCATATGCCAAGAGGCAAGATCATCTAGGCAGACAGGGTAGGATAAGGCCAATAATTTGGGGAGAACGAAGGTAGTTTGGATGGGCTGTGAAGAAAGCGGGACACTACCTAAATGGTGCAGATGCCCAGATAATGTAATCTTGCATTTTGTTTAGAATTGTAAGTGAAAACTTGATCATTGATACGGGTACTCTGTTTACAGGGTATAGTGAAATTGAGAATTGGTGATTATTTGATTAATTTGATGAATGTTCCAAATTAGGAACACCAGGTCGGGGTACGTTTCTGACCTAAATTATACAGTGCAGTTGTCTGCAGTGATCAAATTAACCAGCTGATTGCCAAATCTCTACTTCTCCCTGTCCCCTGTGGACATGGCTTAAAGAACTAATAAGTGAACTGGACTCTGCCCCAATCTATTTTGGGATAATTGATGTCTTTGTACTCATATCCCAGCAGCTTGGTATTAAACACTGAAGCTTTGTGGAGAATATGTCAGTAGGCGATTTACTACCTCAAAAAACAGCCTTTCTCTTCTAAAGCTTATCAATTAGATCTTTGGAGGGAATTTTCCAAATTCCCTAAGGAAAATTATATTTTATTGCCATGGAAAAATATTTGATTCTGTGCATTTTGCTTCACAAATGAATTTGGTTTTGATTTTGATTATTTATGATTTTTGTTTCTGTCTTCATGAATTACTTTAAAGCAATTTCAGTTTTACATTTAAATGGCTTTGATTCTTAAAAACATTTATGCTCACTGAAAGTTGCCTTTTTTTCCCCCCTAAATGAAAAGTATCAGTGATTTTAACCTCTTAAAGAATAAGGAAAATCAATTATGGTAAAGAAACATTTCATTCTTACTGTTTAAATATTTCTTCCATAAATTGATGGTTGATGTAATGTAGGCTGTGAAATGAATGCAGGCAGTTACTGAAGTAACTTGGTCTCTGAAACCTATTTTGTGAAATAGCAATGTAATTGGAATATTTTAAGAGCTGACCTCAATGCTTTGCACTTCCTTTGTATGTTCTTAAATAATGCCATGACACGTCAGTTATATATGAAAGTGAAGGTAACAAGTGGTTTTACTCCAACTTTGACTCTTCCCTTCACAGACTCTAACCACCTTCCTTACTCTCAAGTATTCATTAATCTGGAAAGCTGTGATGGTGTAAGAGGGCCTAACATAAGATTTCAGTGCTCTCAAAGAATTTACAAACCTCTTAGAGTTTGCTAACAGATGAAATTCTAACAAATAATAACTATGTTTCAATTTGAATATTGTTCAGCTACAAGTGTGGTCATGAATGTTAAGAACAGCTGTTGGCATTAGAGATTTGTCATGTGCTCTTACCAATTGTAAAGTGAATAAATAAGCAGAAGTTCAAAAATGGCAGAATTATATCCATTTGCATCTGGATTTTAGTCTGTTCCTGGTCCAAGTCTCAGGACTGGCAAGAATGACAAGTCAGATTCAGCATAGTTACTTCCACAGATGCTTGAAGGAAATGTGTGCAAACGAGGATACCTGGGGATGCCTTGGCTTCCCTGGTTTCAATCTCCCACCCAGAGTAGAAACACCTCCAGGTCAGAGGAGCCCAGAACCCACTTTTTTTTTTCTTGAGAAACTAGAAATCTAAACTTTTCACAGGAAATCCAAGATTTCTAAATGTTGGTGTCTTCTATATACGTTTGCTTACGGCACTGGGCCAGATTCACCCTGAGGCTGATGTCTGTGACTTCTCACTGAAAGGTTTCCAAGCTCTGAATTTCAGGTGTAAGCCAGACTCTACCACTTTTCTTAGAGGTCTATGTCACACGAGGTTGAACACATTTCTTCTCATCATTTAATCTGCTTAGCCTTTTTAAGTTTCAAAGAAATAAGAAGAAACTCATATTTGAAGAAAATGAAGGCAGGACTAAAATTAGACTTACTACATTGTTTAATTTCCTCAGAACTCTCCATTTCGACTCTTCTGGCTAGATTTTGTTTTAAGAAAGCATTTACTGCATATCCTATGGGTTTTTCTTTCCAACGAAAATATATTATAGTTTTATTTGCTAATTTCAAAAGTCATATTTTGCCTGTTGTTTTAGTTAAAAGAAAGGAAATCACTTATTTTTGGTAGTATCTATCTAAGAAGCAGTTAACTAAAAATGACAATGAAATGTCACGAGGTGAGGCGTTCATTCATCCTGGGATGTAGAGGAAGGAAAGGCTCTTTGATTTAGGTGTGAGTAAAATGATGTTGAACAGTAAATTCAAATCATGCAGGAATGGAGTCCAGGGCGACTGTCCTCTCTGAACCGAATCGGTTCCATATCTGATCCTGTCAGAGACATATTAAGAAATATATTTGTTTCAGGTGGTGAATACCTTATGATGTTAGTTTTTTTCTTCATAAGTCACATACAGCAATTGTGGTACATGCAATAAGCATTTATGTTAGAATGATACAAGATTAGATGTGTTGGTGAGTGAAATCTGCTTTACTGACTTTCATTCATAAAATAAACATTTATTGGGAACCTATTATTATATTGAGATGCAAAAATAAATCAACAAAAGAGTTAATAGTCATTCGATTTATAGCACATATGTAACAATTAAAATAGCATTTTCTTCCCTCTCCCCTCTTGCTAATAACAAACTATATCTTTGAGTTGTATAATTTGACAGTAAGAGAGATAGAAAAAGCACTTTTCCAGGAAGCTCTTCTTTCCTTTTTAAACCTGCATAGGTCTGTGAGTAGTGTCTTCCATTGTCAGTGGGGAACTCACTACAGGCTTGCAAAAGTGTGTTGAGGAAGTCTTCAGGAAAAGTTTGGGGAACTGTTACTGCAAGGTCTCAAATGAATTCATTCTGGGAGCAGAAATTTACATAACATTGATAGCAGTGAAAAGAAAACCAGTGAATAAATCCTTATAATTAAGGTTAAAAAATCTTTGTGTTCTAGTAATTAAATTTTGAGTATTTGCCTAGAGCGCTATGTGCTTTTTGATTTTACAGTTAGCATTTCATTGTGGATACAGAAGACAAGATTAGCACAGAATGAGTAACAAGGAAAGAAAAAAAGAGACAAGGCTGGATGACACATAGGTGGATAACAGGAAGAGAAAACCCAAACCTTGGCAAAGGCTACAGTATCCAAAGAACATGGTAAGTTTTGTCTATGATACTTTTTTATGTTATAACAGTGAACCCTTATATAGCATTTAGTATGTGCCAGACAGTTCTAAGCCTTTACATACAATAAATCATATATGGATATGTAAGAAATAGATGAACAGATAGACATGAGAACTTAAGTTAATTTTACAAGGAGTTATTTTCATATCTTCATTTCAGACATAAGTTAAGACCCCATTCAAGTGCCATTGAGAAAAGAAACTTCAGTCCTCAGGAATCAATGAACATTTGGTTGCCACGCCAGTGCCTAGGTAGTTAGCCAAGTGAGCTTCCTTCAAGTAGGAACTGCCAACTTTTATTTGGTTCAAATCTGCCGACCACTAAAACTATTCAGAAATGATTAATCTTTGCTATATTATAGAGTATATTACTGTCTTGCAATGTCAGAGGTTGCCAATATGAATAATAATAATCATAATGCTGTGCAATGAAAAATGATCATTTAAAATTTTTAGATATTTGATACCAGAGAAATGGGTTTTCAGCTTTTGTTATGTGGTTATGCAAAATGTGTATTTTGTATATGTATGTGTGTATGTTAGCATGTGTGCTCATGCACATGCCCATGCATGTATGTTTACATATAGCTAATGACTTTGCCAAAGAGACAAAGATGAGAACACTACTGTATTGTCTTAAAATCAATCAAAACTTGCTGTTGGCTTGTAGATAGAGCATTGAGAAGAGAGCTCCTAGAATTTCTCCTATCTAAGGTCCCTAGAACAGGAGGAAGGAACCATGCCGACATGTGGGGTTCAAAAAGTTCTAGGGGAGGTGAAAAAGGAAATGCAGAGACCAACAACCAAGCAAGGTGTAACACTTTTCGTGTGATAGTAAATGACAGTAGAAAGTAACAGGAGTTGGTGAAGGGTCAGAGAAGTGGAAGAGTAATGCTGGGCAAGGAGGGACATATAAGTGGTTGATGGGCATGACTTTCCCATGAGTCATATTTGCTTTGTGTTCATGGCTCTTCTCTCATTCTGTTCTTGGTCTTGTCAGGACTTGATTAGGTAGATATTGAACCAGGTTATCCTAAAACTCTCGTGCACATTTTGAAACCAAACATTATCATGCAGATAAATTATATTAAGTAGACAGTCACTACATGTTGAACAGATTTTTGGAGCATATTTGATGTGAATCCCCTTTTCCTCTTGTACTTACTTAGGGACGACCTTTTTACAAAAAGAGCTTTAAATAAATTCTTCCAGATGCTGGAGACTTGATGCTTCAAATAAAAAAATACAAGTATATCAGGAAAATTTTTACATTAATTTATTGATTCAATAAATATTTCCTCAGACTTCATGCTAAGTACAAAGGACATGACTGCGAACAAGTCAAAGGGCCAGCTCTCCTAGGGTCTACAGTCCAATGGGAGAGAGTTAACTTTCTATTTCTATTCATTCCCAGGCCCTATCAAGAAAACTATTTAAGTCAGCCTTACATGTTTTAGATTCACTCATCTCAGATAGAGAGTTCAGAAATTTGGCTAGGAGTAGCAATATTAGAATTTGTATTTGTCTCTGTATGCAGTCGATCATAGAATTCCCAAATGTAGTATCTCTTTTTGCACAGGCTTTGAGATCCAGATGTCAGTGTTGACAAGCCAATAGGCAGTAGCTCAAGACAACATCCTTCATATTTATGGGGAACATAAATGTTAATTTATTTCGCTATTTTAACACACTCCATAAAATGTGGGATACTTTAATAGCTAACACATAAAATTATTTCCATGTTTTCCTCAGTTCTCATAAAAAGTTTGGGTCATTTTATCAAACAACTATATTTCTCAATGATAATGAAAGTGAAGTATAGAAAATTTAATTTTTAAGCAGGATAAGAAACATAATGCAATTTCTGAAATCAAAGATTTTCTTGTTTCCACCTCTCTAGCCATGTCCCTAAAAAATCTTAGAAGACTCCTGACCAGCTTCACCTGAATTAGTAGAACATCATTTCCATCTCTGCTCAGTTAAAAATCTACATGTAATTATTAATAATGATATATACTCATAAAGTAATTTTTTCTGATCATTCATAATGCTTTTAAGAGACATAATTTTCTAACACCTGGGGAGCCCTTATTAGAGAGGATTATAATTTAAAAGACCAAACTACTTTACCCTAATTGCTCCAAGTTTTCTCTTTATGTCCATGCCTGATTTTTAAGGCATGATATACCTTCAAGGCCTCTAAACATAACATGCATTATGATGATTCTTTTATCATAATGTGGGCCAGATGATCTTCTGTATTCATTGAGCTAACTGACCATTTGGCTTACAGATTTTATTTAAAATAGCTATGAAGATAGAAGAAATAAAAGGAGCTGTTACCTGGTATTTTGTCAGGTTGGTTCTTCCATTTATTTTAGAAGTGCTCTTTCAGGGAATGACACTAACAGTGTGGGGAAATGTATAATGAACATTGGTGGACAGAATACTAAATGAGGGGTTGAGGGAGGCAGGCCCTGTCTCTGTGTCCTGCTTCTGCCACAACCTGGTCAGGCAGCCTTGGACACACTTAACAACTTTTTTTCTAGCGACTCTGTTTATTTATCTTTTCACTGTAGGTTTGTAAACTGGGTGTTCATCTAAGGCTGTTAGTGTGCTTCAAGTGGATAGGTGTCTATAAATCTCCATAAATAGATGCTTAATTCTGGTTACTGACATTATTTTTTTCCTGGGTCCATAATTTAATATTCAGATTCTCCAAAGGATATGTGATTTTCAAAAGAACTTCTAGAAGATCACACAAGTCTTTTCAGTAGTAATGTTTTGTGGCTACAGGCTGTCTTTATGTGTACGCATGTTTTCTTCCAGACCATAAAAATGAGTTTAGCTTGTCACTTATTTAAAGAAAAGATTCTGACCAGAGCATTTAAGAACATGGCTTGACGATCCTTACCAGAAGGCAAAAAGCTCTGATGTTAAGAAGACTGTCTGGAAATCTCAGCTTTACCATACACAGCACGCACACACACACACACACACACACACACACACACACACACACACACGTATATATGCTGTATATACGTGTATGTGTGTGTGTGTGTGTGTGTGTATACATATTTTCTAAATTCTTAACTGGGTTAAAAGTTTTAAAATTTATTTCTAAATTTTTAGTAGTTACTCTTAAAATTTTAACACTAATTTATAGGGTTTTAGTTTCCTTTTTGCATCTCGCTTCTTCCATCTGTATTTCTTTTTCTAGTAGTTCTTAACATTTCTTTCAGTGATGATTTCTGCATATTATGATCTCTAATTCTTGTCTTCCATTTTGGAATGACAGTTTACTTAGTTATAGAATTCTAGGTTGATAGCTATTTTCTTTCAACTCTCTAAAGATATTAATTGATTTTTTTGGTCTCTTTTGCTACTGGTGATAAGTCTATGTAGCCCTTTGTAGATACATTGTTAATTTTCCTTGTTTGTTTTTGATAGTTGATCTTTTTCTTTGATTTCCCATACTTTCATTCTGAACTGTTCTGGGTGTAGATTTGATGATGTATTTATATTTTCAACAAAGTGTTATGCTATATTAACTGTTTTGACATCTCCCCAATCAATAAATATTGATATGAACTATCTTTCCATGTCAATACATCTTCATCTATTATGTTGATTTAAATGTGTTCCTGTATAGTTTGAGATTAAGTTATTTAATCTCATTGTTTATTTGAATAAAATCATGTGCATATACAAGCAAAGAAAAAGGAGTCATAGCCTATGTATAAATATCAGATACTGTGGATATCCTGCCTAGCTCATTGGTGCACTTAAGACACTCATATTGTTTTAAGGATTGCAGAATGTGCATTTCTTCCCAACTCCACATTCAGTGACATCACTTTTGCTATAGCGGGAATATTTACACAATGAACATTGACTAATGTTGCAAATCAGGGTTTTTTTTTTTTCTGGCAAATTGATTCTTTAACATTTACCAGCACATCACCAGTTTTCTTTCTTCTAATAGACACTTGTAACTTCATGACAGCATCCATGATACCCATCTTCCATAAGCTCAGCCTTGCCTAGGTATAGAAACCCTCCTGACTTTAGTAAGAAGGTTACTGGCAGTCTCAAGTCCATTAACTAGTGGGCCATAGAGTCATTCATTCATTCATTCATTAGTACATTTTTTTAATGAATATTTCTGAAGGCCTTATATGAACTGACCAGCATATTGAGCAGCAAGAACACACAAATGACCAAGTACGGGATACCTACCAAGCAAAAGGTCAGCTTTAATTCCCAGTGTACCTTATCCTACCACTTAGCGTTATCATTAATGGGGCTGTATTCCTGAGGCCCAGTTTGCCTCAGCCTTCTGCATTATCCATGTCATCCATGTCAACTAAATAAGGAGAAGATGTGGCCAGATGCATGACATGTGTTGGTTCTTTTGTTTATATACATGCACTTCTCTTAGCAAATACTGCTTCAGGCTTTTAGAGTAAAGAGTAGCAGACCCATTGTTTATTTGAAAGCTCTTAACTTCACCAAGTGTCTCTAAGTAAGTAATTTTAATTAAGTTTTCACCTATAAATTATACATTTTGAAATAAATTTAATGTGTTTCAGAGTTGATTCTTACTTACTGTAATTAGAAGAAAATGACTTAGAAATTTAAATTTTGGAAACATCAAGTAGTTCTTTCAGTTATCTTTTAATGAGTTCAGGATAAATTAATAAAAAACAGATAAATGAAATCATTTTTTGAGTTCATGGGTTTAAAAATAAAGGCTAGATATCGACAACATATATTTTGGCTTTTGCCAAGCCCCCAAAATTTTAAAGAGCTTGAAATATTTATTTGAGCTGAAAATGTAATTGAAACTACTAATGTACTATTTAACCAGTATAATATCTGTTAAAACAATACAAAATATAAAATTTTTAATTTTAATTGAATTGATTATTCTATCTTTATGTAAATATAATAAAGTTAATATCTTAGATTTACTAAATTAATTATTAAAAATCCACAAAGAATTATGTATTTCATAGATTAATTATATGTAGCTCATAAATAAAGCAATATGGTAATAATATAAAATGTTTTAAAATAATATCAAAATTTAGTTATTGATAAAATCTTATGTTTTTCAAAAATATTCAGCTTTTATGTAAATTATTTCATAAATTAAGAAAACATGCAAATTCTAAGATGTTACTATATTTCCCAAACATTCATAAACCTGTGAAGCAAATATATCTTTTGTATTCAAAATGATTTGAGACAGCAACACAAGATTATGCTCCAGAATCTTGATGAAGTCATTTAAAACATTAAGGGTAGTGCCAGTGAGAGAGAAGTAATTGCCCAGGGGGTTCTTTGATGAGCTCAAACTTTAAAGAGCACTGGAAGAATGACCACATAAATGAGGATAAATGTAAAAGAATGGCAGTTTTGTTTAGAGGATGTAAGAAGGGTTAATTTTCAAAAGCAGTAGACATCATGAAACACCAGACCATAAAAAGGACATTCAGAGCAAAGAGAAAAAGATGTACAACTTGAGAAAAATAGTATAATATTAATAGAAGGTGGAAAGAAGACATATATTTAACCCCTTTCTTCTTTATTAATAAGGAGTATGTTCTCCAGACTCTGAAATGTAGGGTAAATATTTTAGATAGGATACATTCAACTAAGATAAAATATAAACTTTAAATAAGCCCATGCCTTCAAATAAATTCATGCCTTCATTTCTAAAAGACACATGCAGGATGTTTATGGAGTTAGCAGATGTTACCATGAATCCACTGCTGATAAAACTTAGCAAGATGTTGCTGATAGTGTGAGTGGAGCCGGTAGACAGGACTTGAACATGTGCTATTGCCGTTAATGAAAGGAGAAACAGCTGGACTACTAAATTTTAATGCTGATCCTGAGAAATATCTAAAAACAAATTAAAAATCTAATGATTTTTAAGTACTTAGAAGAAAAATAAGGTTGTTAGTTGTTATTGGCTTGGTTGAAGAACCAAATCCATTGGCAAGCTCTGTCTTATTCTCAGCAAGACAATGGCCTCTCATAAAAACCTGGACGACAGGATAGTTGGATGGATAAATAGCATCCATCTCTCTGTGACCACAGAGAGAGAATCTTTAGAAGAGAGAAGGGTCCTAACTTTGATCCTGTTCTGTTCAGTATCTTTATTAATGACTTAAGTGAGGGCACATAATTCACCAAATTTGTAGAGAAGTACAGATTGTGAGAGAAAGTTAATAGAACAGATGACAAGTGTAAAAAGATAACCAATTCATGGAATCATGGGTTTAAACTAACATGACAAAAATTAACAGAGATTACAATAAAATTCTGGATTTAGATAAAAAAATAAAATCAAAGCCCAAAGGAGGAGTTGAGACTCTGCATGGCAACAGCCTATGTGAAAAGTTGACCATCTCAGCTGCTTTATTTCCTATCTCATGAGAAGTAAAAAGTCATCACACTTTATGATAGTAAGCACTTTTGGGAGGAAAGCAGTGAGGATGGTGATGATTTTTAGTTAACTAAAACTGGTGGCCAGTTAAATGGGCGGACATGAATTCAGCAGGTCAGCTTGTCTGTGAAGAGTGGAACAGGCAAAGATTTTGGAACTAGTAACATCCAGGAACAATCCTGGCCACACTGATGGGTGTGTATGTATTTATAAAAGTGTCATAACATCTGTGAGCCTCAGTTTCCTTGGCTGAAAAGTGAGGATAAAAATCCCTCCTTTGCAGAGTTGTCATGAGGATTATAAATGTGTAAGAGACTTAGCTCAGGCCTTGCCACCTAGTATGTGCTTGGTAAATAGTAATTATCAGTATGATAATTGTCATTTTACCAGTTCTTGCAGATTAGGACTCCTTCAAAGCTCACTGGTCCCTAGAAGCAAGATACTTATAAACAATATTAAGGAGAGTATGACGGCACCATCTTTATGAAGACTGCACTCAGAATCAGATGTTTAAGTTTCGATGATGTGGTCTCTATTGGAAGCAAGTGCTATTCGACACATATATCTCGAAGGAAGATGACACCCAAGTTCTGGGCTTTGAAGCACAAATGATGGAGACAGATTTTAGGCTGGGTGCCAATACCAACAGAGATTTAATAACTAAGGATTTTAAAAGGACCGTTAATGTTTTTATTAGTGCTGTATTACAAAGTTCTACAGACCTTTAGTGGTCTGCCGAACATTATCTTCCTCACAATCTCTGTTATTTTTCATGTGAAATTTTGCAGAAGACAAGGTTTTTATTTTGTGTGTGTGTTTTCTGTTACACATATATTATAGCAGAAATGCTGTAGATGAAACTGAACCATAGGGATATAAATGAACTCATATTTACTTAATACCTTACTCTTAAAATAATTCCACAAACCACACGTGTTTAAGAATAAACAGAGAGAATGGTACAGTGGAAGAGAGCCTTGGATTAGGCCTTTGGTTTGTTGGGTTCTGGTCTGGGCTCTTCACTTACTTACTATATTTTATGGGCTGAATTATGTCTCCTCAAATTTTAGTACTAACCCCTGATAACTCAGAATGTGACTGTATTTGGAGATAGGGCCTTTAAAGAGATAATTAAGGTTAAATGAGGTCATTTGGGTGGGTCCCATTCCAATAAAACTGATATCCTTAGAAGAAGAAATTAGCACACTAATAGGAACAAAAAAAAAAAGACCACGTGAAGACACAGGGAGAAGAAGGCCATCTATAGCCAACCCTGTTGACACCTTGATCTCAGAACTGTGAGAAAATAAATTTTTGTTATTTAAGCCACCCAGCCTGTGGTGCTTTGTGATGGCAGCCCTAGCAAAAAATATACTGTATTTAACTTTTATGAATTTTTGTTTTCTTATCTGTAAAATGAGATTATGATATAAAAATGGGAGCTATTTTAAAATAAACAGGCAAAATAGCCTATTTTATATTGGGGGAATAGATGACAAAAATAATATTAAATAATAGTAGCTTTTTGATTTTATTTTTCTAAAAGCCTGAGAAAGAAAATACAGGTAATATCCTGATTTGAAAATACTAAAAATGCTACATTAAAACTAACTAACTAAATGAATGGATAATTATTTACAGGAAAAATTCACAATAGCATAATGCCATCAATTATGGAATGCTCTGAGAGAATTTTAAATATAATTTGATTTCCTCTCCCCCCAAATATTAATTTGCATCAACTCTTCAGGAACATACATATTGCATAAATATTGTATACTTCTTAAATACTTAAAGTTTGATTTAATAAAAGATTTTGGGATGCCGAGAGCAGCCTAGGTCTGCCATTATTGTAATGCATGCATACGCTGCAGTTGATTATCAGAGCTGTGTTGGGCATTCCACTTTGCACCTCCTAGGGCACCAATTTTCAGAAACTGTTAGAACCCAATGGAAAATCTCACCTAAGATTCATCTGTGAGCTAAATTACAGGGGAAGCTATTATCATTCATTTTACATGCACTATTGGTCCAGGTTGGCAGCCGAGCACTTCTGGATAACAGAAAAGGATTTTGGTAGGTTTGAGAAGTCTGCGAATTTAAATGGTCAACCGAGATATTTTATTGCTCTTCTGATCAAGAAATAATTCTTAATTGAACCAAAAAGACATATTGAGTTCGCGCCAGATGCCTAAGTTCTGTAGGGGAATGGAGGAGTAGAAATTTAAAATCTGGTTGGAAGAGATCAAATAAATACTAAACAATTAGAAATCGATGAAATGTTAAAGTATACGGAATTAAGTAAAAGAGATTTCAGAGGAGGGTAAAGACAGTGTGAGTTTGAGGAAATGGATGAGGCCGAGGGAGGAGGTAAGAAGGATTTGGAAATGGGAAGCTTAAAGTAGAGGATACATTGGAGGTTATTTTAGGGTTGGTACAATATGAGGGGAAGGGTGTGTGTGTGTGTGTGTGTGTGTGTGTGTGTGTGTGTTGTGCATATATGCATAGGCACCACTTTCTTGGGCGAGTATTGAGAGAGAGCATGAGCAAAGACATGTAAGTCAAACTATGATACTATGCATAATGCACATAGAGAGATCTGGCTGTGAGAAAAAGATGTGTAATTTCATCCCATTTACTGTCAGGATTAGGAATGTGTTATTTCTAAATCTTGAAAATAACCTACAGTATTAAGCATTACCAACTTCATTGGAAGATAAAGGAAGTGAAGTTTAGAGAAATGAGTGATTTGTCCTCAGACACACATATTAAATGCACAAGCCTCCAAAGCCTTCATGAAGTTGTCTAGGCATAGTGGGACCACATAAGTATCACAAATTAATAGATGCCATTGGTGCCCACAGCAACATCCACTTTATCAGCTGGTAGACCCAAACCTCAGCTACATTCATTTCCTGAGAGGATACACCCCTCCAGATCTTGGCCAATGACCATTATGCATGGGGTGCAAAAGGCCACCCCCGCTTGCTCAAGCTGGGGCTCACTTTGTTATGTGCTTTGTTCTCCAGAGCATCTCTTTAGGATCAGACCGAAGCTCACCTGAAGCTAAGGTCACATTCTTGTTTTGCTTCTCCTCCTTCTTCCTGATATACTCTATCCTGCATCCTTTACTCCCTCTCTCTTGAGAGCACTCCCCCAATAAATCAAACCGTACCTAAGACACAAATATTCCTGATATACCTCCAAGTTACCATCAATGTATACAGTGGATCACTGCTGCAGGTGAGGACACTATGTTGTGAAACTCAGACAGACTTGTGCTAGGTGGGCAGTGGGAGCGGGTGATCACCTCTGCCATTAGCCAGCATGTATGTGTTAAGCACTTTACCTGCATCTTCTTACCTAAAGCTTATGTGTCTAACCCCTATCAATTAAGTTTCTATGATTATCTCTATCTTTACAGATGTGGAAACTCAGGTCAAAAGAGGATGTTATTTGCTCATGACCACACGGTTTTAAATCACATAGTCAGGATGCTAACACATGTGTTTAATTTCCAGCTTCAGAATACCAGAACATGTAACTTACTAAATGTACAACTACGGAAATGTTTAAGAACCATGGCTCAGCACAGTCAGGGCAGTAAATACCCCTACTTAGTATTGAAGGGAAAACCAAATAATAATAGAGGATCCAATGTCATCTCTTAAATGGGTCACCATGAATACAAAATGATTTGAGAACTACTGAGCATAAAAGAGGATGTCAAACTGAGTAGAGGAGTTGGAAGGAAGTAGACCATATGGTGACCATATAATTAATTATCCAAATTGTAACATTATTGAGGATGATAGATGACATTAGTAATTACACAGGTGTATCTAGTGTAAGCCAGGACTATCTAGCAAACCAAGATGTGTGATCACCTCAGTAATAGGAGGCAACAGGGAGCAATCGTAGGTTATAGAGAAGCGGTGTGAAAGAATTCTCCTGTCAATGGTATGCAACATGGTTTAGAAGAAACCTTGGAGGTTGAAAGAATAGCAGACAGGAGATAGTATTAGAGATACTAGTGTGTGATCTGTCAGGGTTTCTGTCCTGGCCCCTCGTTTTTCCTCTAGTTCATTGTTGGAAATGGTTGTCCTTTCTGGACCTCAGCATGCTTGCCAGAGGCTATTAGCCAGTCTTCTTGTTCCAGGGGATTGAACTCTGTCCAGATCCTCCTAACCACTGGTTAGATCCTTTGTTTAATCCTGATGGACTCTGTCTTGGAATCAAACTATCCTTCTTTTGTTTACTCTACTCCGCTAGAGTATCTCTATCCCCATGGGGCCTTGTGATTTTGCCCGTGGACAGTTCTGGAGGAATAAGAGGGTGGAGATGCATATCTGCCAGTAAGACACACAGTCATTCTGCCTAGACAGTGTTGTCTTCAAGGTCATCTCCCACTGACTACTAATGCAATAATGTGAATGAAAAATATCTGCATGAGAGGTAAATTTTTTTTTTGAACTTATGCTCCTCAGGGTTTGAAGTAGTTCTGGGTTAAGTGACAATCCCTTCTATCCACACATAGGGCCTTATGACCTCCTGTCTCTTTGAGTTTTAAACACATTACATTACCTTTACAGAGGTAAGATTAAGGTCAATAGTTCTAATCATGAGGGATTTAGAGGGGAGAAAGAACAGAAGACTAATCATTATTGGTGGAGAAATCCTTTGTATAACGGTACAGACTTGCAGCATTCAAAAAGAGAAAAACAGAGAAAGAATGATGTCTTCAGCAAATCTCCAGGGTCCAGAGAGAGTCAAAGAAAAAATTAAACATGTAGCTTGTGTCTTTGGAATTGAAACACAGTTTCTTTCACAAAGCAGCATTCTGTTCTTCACAATTTCCCATCCTCTGGAAAATGCTGTCTCTTGGTGTGGGGCAATGAAGAAAACAAGGAAAGTGAGGAATAAGCGGAGCAAATTTAGAGAAAAAACTTTCACTGGAAATTTGTTTCTGAATGCAGGTTAATTGTCTAATAGTAAAGAACCCTCACTTGTGAAATGGGCAGAGAGTGTATTTTTATGATTTACCATAAGATAGAAAGCACCCAAACTTTGGAATCACAAGTACCCAGGCTTGAATCCTAGAGCTATCATTTAAATAATTATGAGACTTTGGATAAGCTACCTAACCTATGAGCTCTATCTTCTTCATCTATAAAATGTCTGGGGGAAATAGTTCCCCCTTCGAAGTTGTCGTGTGGTATAAATGAAGTACTGTTTATCAAGTCTCTGGTGTGGAGCTCAACACTCAGTGAAGGGAGGCTGATGCTGCAGTGGTTCTTGCTCATGGGCTGATCCCGTGTCCTCTGTGCTCCTGTACCACTTTGCACGGCCCACTCTTACTGCACATGTCACACCATCTTATACTTAGTTGTCCATGTGCCTGCCCCATCAGATCACCTGCTTCTCTTCGTATTCCAGAGCCTGGTACATGGGTACTCGGAATATGATCATGGTATAGAATTTCCTTTTTTATATTTTTGTTAGTAATACCCAAGGCAATATTCTCTTTAAAATCTTGATTCTTGACAAAGTTTTTTTTTTTTCTTTTAAAAGAGGCTATCTGAAACTATAATTGCATTTATAAGTTTCTTAATGTTATACACTTCCAAGTCTGTTTCCTCATCAGGATAATGAAGACACTCACAGAACCCTTTTATTATGGGGTCACTGTGAGGATTAAATGACTCTGGGTATTTGGAGGGCTTGGCATGGGCCTGGTACTGAGCAGGTGCTTAACACATGCTTGCGATGATTATGTCCAATTTGCTGTGTGTTTGCTATGATAGAGATATAGTGTTTGGGATAATTTATTTTGAATTTCTATTTTCAAAAAACTATCTTTATATTACAAAAGTGATAACATGTTCACTGTTAAATATTTGGAAAATAGAGAAGAATACTTAAGAGAAAAATGCCTCAGCTTAGCGATTGGCTCCTTTCTGAGGTTCTTGTGGAGCAAGTTTGTGGTGGATGACACTCTTCTTGCAAGACATGAGAGAACTGGAGACCGGGACTAAGCCTCCCAGACAGACATACAGACGTGGAAATCCTCAGACCAAGGGTCTGGGCTTAGAGCGCAATTTCTCTTTCTGGGGTTCCTGAACCGGTTTGGAGAACATTACTCATTATAGGTCCAGCTACATGACAGCTTTCGTTCCTGTCTGTGTTTCTGAAGCTGTCTTAATGAGACCAGAGTATTTCTCTGGAACATCTGGCATGGGCCTGGCTATCCTATGATGTCTCAGTCCACATCTTGACTCAGATTGCCATGGCTGCTGGTCCAGCCTTCCGGAGCTTGGCCCCCAGTTCAGGGGAGGTTTGTCTCATGTTGGTTTGTAAAAGCCTGTAGGGTCAAGCAGGCTATGCTCATATTTATGGTCACACAGTTGTCTCACCAGTGGCTCTAAATGCATTCTTTCATTTTAAACCTCTCAACCACATGAGGATCCTGCCTTGTCTCCCTGTCATCTTACTGATCCTTTACTAGTGGATCCAGCGACTGCATACGGAAATGGTCTATATTAGCTGTGTGGTTGCAACACATGTTCATTGTCTTCCCATTCTTCCCACAAATGAGGAGCATCACCAAGGATACATCGACAGTTACATTCTCTTGATTCGATCTCAGAAAGACCTTCCAAATTGGCCCTTCCTGTTTAATCCCATTATCTAGTCTTCTTGAAGCCCTAAATATGTGTTCATGCCATCCTACAAAGTACTGTGAACCTAGTCCTAACCCACATTTCCAGTCTCATTTCCTGAAAGATATGTCCAGGATCCAGCTACTCCCGACATTAGCTACCCAGGAGTCCATCACAATTGTCCAAAGTCCATGCCTTTCCAATGCCGTTCTCTTTTCCTACAATATTCTCCTTTTTCATAAGTTCTGCTCATTCTTTTTTGCCTAATTAGAATGTCACTGCAATGACATTCTTTGTTGACTCTGGAAAACAGACAGTTATCCACTCCCTTACAATGTTCTCAGAGCTGTTTTGTCTCTGTTACGGCCCTTATGGTGTGCTGTAAATTATCCATTTACACACCTGTCTCCTCCCATTGGATTATGAGATTGTGGACAGTTGAGAGAGGACATATTCAGTGGTTCGTCCCTAGAGCCTAACACATAGTAGGCGTGCAGTGTTACTTGGAGGAATAAATAGCGACTGGGTGATAAGTCATTTTGCTCTTGTGAAATGGCCTTTAGGCTGTTATGCTTTTATGATTTAATGTAAAATAATAAAATTTAAAGGGGAAAAACTTTCCTACCCTGTTGTGACATACAGCAAGAGATTTTATTGCTTATGTCTGTTCTCATCTGCCATATGGCTTTCTATTCACAAACTGCTCTAGTGAGAATTACTTTTGCAGGTAATTTTCTAATGATTGTCTTGGGATAAACAAATTTATCAGACTTGTTTGGCTAATGTATTCAAGAAGGTTCACAAGGGAAAAGATTAATCATCTAAGAAGCAAGCCAGTGTCTGTCGTTAGGCGGAAAGGTCCAGAGATGATCAGAGCTGAGCGGGTGGTTGCTATGACTGCAGATACCTTTCTCTCCCTTTGTGAGGTCAACGGCAGCTCCCAAGCTGATTGGCTGAAATTAGATTGTCCTACTGACCAACTATGGGGAGTTAATGTCATCAGAAAGAGAAAATGTTGGGAAATCCTACAATGATACTACAAAGGAATTTTCTTTAGCAACCCACAGAGTCTAAGTTTGTTTTCATTATAATTAATATGTTCCCTCTAATAAAATAATTTAAGGGAAGCAGATAATAGCATTAGACAATTCTTTTGTATATCCATATAGGCTTTAATCTGGTTTGTCCTAAAACCAACTCTCAAAGTAAAGTAACCTTTATTTCCCTGTAATACCTCCATATCCAAAGACAGTCATCATATAAGTATTTATATAATTCGAGATAAGCTAATTGTGAAAAACACAAAAGGAGCATGCACAATTAAAGGTATTTGCTTGCAGGGCTTCTGCTCTATGGAAATGGTGGACACAAAACTTTGAGCAGAACCACTGGCCTTTAGATTGGCAGCATCATTTGTATTGAATTTGAAGAGAGTCCTGCCTTCCAGAGATTCTTCCCAGAAGTTGTACAGAGCCTGTGCTCTGGCTTTCCAACTGATACATCTTTTGTTATGGGAATTAATCACCACTGATCTCACTTACTGTATTTATTTCTGTCAGGAAAGATACAGAATCAGTTAATCTTGGAAACAAAGATGTAGACTCTGCAGACTCTGCTGAGTTGTAAAATTAAATGGATGTAAAGTACAAACCAAGGAGAATCAACCCAGGATTTATTTGTTTCTTTAGCTCCTAGGCGACTATAGAAATAAAATATGATTAAGGATGGAATGGAAAAAAAGCTTATGTTCATTGAATTCTAGACATTCTACATGCTTCTCTCTGTAAGAGTGCCAAATTGGTGTGTTTTAAAAATGAAATTAACATATTATGGTGCATTCAATTGTGTGCTGAGGGACCCATGAAGAGCAACCCCAATGGCCCCTTTCTTGTTGAGGAAGTTGGGAACGAGTACTTATCAAAGGTAATGATGAACTCCAGGCAGCATAAAAACATGCTGAGCAATTGTTTCAAGCAGGAAGCACTATAGGAATTCCTGGGAGGAAGAGAACAAGAGCACAATGGAATGAAGGGATCCAGATCCAGGTGTTTCTCCCAGAGGAAGGAGATAAAGATGAAGAAAACACTGTCATGATGTATGAACAATAGACACACCATTGAGAATTTAGAAAACAAAGACAAAACACCCTAGTTCCATCACCCTAACAATAATCATGACATTAAACTTATCCTCTTTCAGTCCTCGCACTCGTAAGAAATTAGTTGTTTTATTATTATCATTATCATCACATTATGATTAATGTGAGGATATTGGGCCACAGAGATTAACCCACGTAAATTTATATGATTTATGAAGTGAGGAGACAGAATTCAAATCCAGTTCCCCTTGTTAGTATTTTCTGCATAGTTTCTGAATACTTTACATAAGTATGATCATAATGTGCGTGTTTTTTTAGTTTTTTACTTGTTAATGTTATTATATAAATTTAATAATAATTTTTGATAACTACATACTATTTCATGACTGTACCACCATTTACTTCACATTTCATTATTGGTGAACTTTAAAGATTTTCAAAATTTGGAAACATTTTTTATAAGACTTCTTTTTCTGTCCACATTTAGGTTAATTTCAAAGACTGAGAGAGTATGAAGGCTCTTTGAAAACTATGTTGTCAAATTTCCTCTTGTCAAGAATATGAGTCCTCAATTTATCACAGTCCTTTCAGCACTTGAAAGCATCAATAAAAAACAAAAACTAGAAACCAAAAAAGTGTTGATAATCAACACAAGCTTCCTATTTTAATATGACTTTCTTGATTGCTAATTAAAATTTGTTAAAAAACATTTATTGAACACCTATTGATTTGGGGGTATATCAGTGGGCAAAATTGGTAAGTGATGATACATCTGTTTACTAATTCTGTTCAAATATTTTTATTAGAAATACCACTGTGGAAGCATGTGGAAGAAAGACTGATTAGAGGGGAGAAAGACTTAAGAAAGGGAGACCAGGTTTGGATGCTATATTAGTAGAATAACTAAGATAAGTATTCAGCAACCTAGCCATTTTATTATTTTATTTTATTTTTATTATTTTTATTATTTTTTATTAAGTTCATTGTGGTAATATTGGTTAATACAATTATATAATTTTCAAGTGTACATTATAGTTTGACATCTAGCCATTTAAAAAAGTAACAATGAAGTACATAGAATATATAGTATCATTAACTCCATAAGTTATCTAGATCTTCAGTTCTAGAGGAATTTTCTCATAATGATATTAACAAGAGTTCCATCCTAGGCAATTAAATTTGTGAAGATCTTTGTAGGTAGAAATGAGAGTTTCAAAGCTCACCCTCGGATGTCTTGCTCTCTTGCTGCTGTGTTGTATTGAATAGCTTCAAGCGTAGGTAGCATTTTCAAGCAGGATGTGGTTGTGATGAGAGACGTTGAAATTTGAGTTTTGGTGGCATAAAAATAAAACTGAGACAACTTTGTCTCCTGGCTTCCCAGTGTGGGAGGAGAGATGGTCATCCATCCTCCCATTTCTGGCTATAGCGCAAGCATCATACAAACAGATAGTTTATTCTAGAGTGTGGCTGTCACACACTTAAAAGGCTGCTCGAAAGCAGTTCTATGGTTGCACCATCGATTATTGCCATCTTAGAGAGTTAACTGTGATGGAATCAATCATAGTCTGTGCTTACACAGACCATTATTTGAGACAAAAATACCTGCCAAACAAATTTTTTTTTTTTATTCTGGGTCATGCATGTTAAGTATATAGCTCAGTGCCTAGCACAAAATAAGTGCTCAATAAACATTTGCCACTTTTGCTGTTTACATTCTTACTGTTTTATTACTAAATTTGCTGAAGTGAGACTTTTTTCTCTCATATTCCAAAGGCATCTAGAAGTGAAAGGGAAAAGGAATAGCATCACAGATGAAAGAGCACACAGGATCAAGGAGGGAGCTATTTTTAGGACAGGGCTGCAGCTCTCAAGTGCAGAGGAAGGAGCAAGAAGAAAAAAGAGGCTGATGAGGAGGGCAGAGGGGAGATCAACGGTTAACTGTGTGGAGTTGCGGGAGCAAATGAAAGGTCCTGGACAGGAAGAGCAGTTCAGTGGAAAAACTAAAGAAATGTGAGGAAGTCAAAACTCTAAAATCCCTAAGGAATTTAGCTGCCTCAGGCTAAGCCCTGTTCTATTGCTGAAGCCATGAGGTACTGAAGGCCATGTTCACTGCTGCGTTCCAGGAGATGTGGAGATTTACAAATGAGAACAAATCATTTTTATTGCTTAAGAGAAATTAAAGGCTGAAGCAAGCTTGGGGACGATAGGTTGATTGACCATTATTTTGTTTCTTTTAAAGTAAGATTAATAGCTAAATGTTGAGATTTCAGTTTGTCAACTGTGCAGAGAGGCCATGCTCTTTGTTATACACAAAACCCAAACTGAAATTTTCAAGATTTGGATCCTGATCTGACATGGTGGCAAGGCAAGTGAACTCAGTTACTGCTGAACACTTCCACAGAGGGGAGAGGCTGATTTCTGTCTTCCCCTGGCAAGTTTGATGACTTTGCCTCAGCTGCAGTGGGAGGAGGTGGCATCTAACTGGTGTGTGGAGGCACAGGTTGTTCAGGACCCCCAAAGAGGGAATGAGTCGCTGTAGACAAAGTTATGTCGCAGCCACTCCAGAGTACTGCCAATGTCACTGCGTTTGTGGTGGTGTCAACATCTGCCAATGGAAGGGACACTGTGTTGGGTTCAGACTTAGGATACTCCCGACCACCCCTGAGGCCTGAGGCAAGTCCCTTCACTTGGCTGCACTTCAGTTTCTGCATCTGTAAAAGGAGGAGACTAAGTAAAGAACCCCTGGGTGCTAAGCCCTGATCCAAATATGCCTGCAGTATGGTGAGCCTGGAGAGTCATTGGTTCATAGAAATAGGAATAATACAGTAAGTTTCAATTGTATTTTCTCTGGCCCAGGACCAAGTAGTTGTTTAACCCTCTCCTTTCCTTCGTGTTATAGCCTATTAGATATTTTTAATGGCTCTGAACTATTCAGGGACAGGAGTAGTTTTGAATAGGTAATGAACTTACATGATTCGAAAAGTGCAAGAGGAAATATAGTGAAGCCTACTTCCCTAGCCACCCACTTCCCCTTTCTGTTGGCAACCAAATATCATTTTTTGGTGTCTCCTCAGAGTTTAATGAACACACAAACAAATACATATATATATATATATATATATATATATATATATATGTATTTTCCCCCCTGCTCCCAATATCGTGTGTGGAAAAGTAGTAGTGTAGTACATGCATGGCTCTGCATTTTTTCATACTATATCTTGAAGTTCTTTTTACATAGTATGTAATGGGTTTCCTCTGCCTTTTTATAGCTACATGGTATTCCATTTTGAGTATATGCCATAATTTAAACAGTTCCTCATTGATATATATTTAGGTTGTTTTCAATCTTATGTTGTTATAAAGAATATTGTAATAAAGAACCTTATATGTAAATGATTTTGCAGGGTGTGTGTGTAAAATTCTCAGTAGTCAAATTTTTGGGTTAAGGCATATATGCATTTACAGTTTTGATAGATATTGTCAAATTGCCTTTCTATAGAGGTTTTATCAGTTGACACTCTGACCGTGATAATTGAATGTTTATTTCCCCACACCTCCACCAACACAAATGTGTACCTTAATGAGAGCCTGAACTTTTTCAGGGGCTTATGTTCCTTGGTTGGGAAGATCAGCCAAATCTACCCACTTTTTTTTTTTTTTTATTCCACGGCATTGTCCAAAGTGCCTGCCACCTACCTCCTACTTGAGGCAGTAGTGTGTGTGTGTGTGTGTGTGTGTGTGTGTGTGTGTGTGGATGGGGAAGGTCGTGTTAATGAGACAAATGGTAGATATCATTTAGTGTGATTTTGGAAATGCCACTGGTGTTTCTCCCACACAGATTCTTACTCCACCAATTTAATTTGATTTCTCCAAATTCTAAATTTGGATTCATTTCTTTACTTAAGATTTTGTATCCTATCAAAATGCCAATTAAGTCTTATCAATCATTTGCACTCTGTTATAAATTATTAACTCCCCTAAGCAGCTTTGCTGAAGAAGAAGTTAGGGAGAAGATGGAAAGTTAAAGACTCTGAAAAGGGAGACTAGAGAGCAATATTCAAATGTCACCTATTTATTTAATCATTTTAGCTACTTCTACTATGTTATAAGAGAGACCGCTCTAAAGCCTAAATTTAGTCATGTCATTCTCTTGCATAATATATTGTTGTGGTCCTTACCTTTCTCAGCATCAAAGACACATGCAAAGCCTTTTACAACCTGGCCTCTGCTCATCTTTAGAACTTCTTCTCTTTCAGCCTTAGTCCTTTAAACTGCAGCCTCTCGAGAGGGTGATCCTTTCTCACCTCAGACCTCTGCTCACGGTGCATCTCTACTTGGATTACTTTCCTCACAGCCTCTAGAACTGGCAATGCTTTAGAGCAGTCACCATTTCCCTGGTATCCTTTGCCATCTTGCCTACTTTCAGTACCCAAGCAGAAGTTCCTCAGCATTGATTGCAATTCCCCTTAAAAGTCTTGTTTTGTTTTCGATTCTTATATCTTAATAGACTATAATCTCCTTTAGGTAGGAACTCTCTCTCTCTCTCTCTCTCTCTCTCTCTCTCTCTTTTTTGTCTTTTTATTTTTAATGCCCATAGTACAATAGGGACACAGAATATGTTTTGGAGTAATAAATTAATAGATTGTCCTTCAGCCCAAGGGAAGAACTAACAGTATCAAAAAGGAATATTGCACTGAAGGAACTAAAAATAGAGACGTGTCACCATCTGGATTATCAGATCCTGAATATTCCAAATTTTACTGTATACTTAAAAATATATACTGGCTGGAATCCCTTAAAAAAAAAAAAAAACTAGTGCAAGAGTTGCATTTTACTAGTCCCTGCACAGAATCACTCAGCCACAGAGACTGATTCTGGCTTTCAAACCTCTTTTGCCACAGCTGTCCAAGGTAGATGGTGCAGAAGAGAAGCCATCTGTTTAGGCTTATGTTGATGCTGATGAACATGAAGAGGCAGGCTGACCTCCCCCCGACCCCCCACCTTTGTGGTCATCTAGAGAACAAGAAAGGAATGGAGGACAGACATGAACCTGCCTCATCTGGCATGGCAGAAACATGGCTGAATGAGTCACTTTGGTCTCCGGCTCAGGATATTTGGCTTTGAGATGTACCCATATCCCCTCGAATTGGGGAAGTTTGTTTTCATAGACCTAGGCTATCAAGATCAATACACAAGTAGGTATCCCTAGGTTATTTATTGCAGTAAGATTTATCATATGTATATGTTGAGGGTTGGAATGAATTTCTGCTTGGATATGAGAAAGCTGTAAGTTTAAGTAATAGAGTTTCACTTCTGGCCCATGGGACCAGCCCTTGTCACATTTCTCTAGCAATCTTTTCCTAGATATTATTTCCTTGATTCTTTGAAAGCTGATGGATCGTTCTCTAGACTTATGTGCTACTTTTTTGGCTTTCAGTTAAAATGAGGTAAATAAAGTTTCAAAACATCTTCAGTTTACAATATCGTAGTTTATATAAACCCCATAGGACCTCATATCATTTTGGTGCTAGAATAATATGTTTTTCTGAATCTTATAAAATATTCGTGAAATTGCTCTTATTGTAGTCTGTGCATGTGTGTTTATATGTGTAAGATATATGTGACCTGAGTGGTGGCCAGGATACCTGCTGAAGTTTACAGCAATGTCAAGGTCAGGTTAGGCTGATATGTAGTCCAGACTGCCTGACTTTCAATCCTGTCCTCTATAACCCTTGGCAAATTATCTAATATCTCTCTCAGTTGTGCTGTCACTTGAGGAATGGGTTGATGATGACAATATCCTCATGAGATATTTTGAAGATGAAATAAGTTAATATGTATGAAGTGCTTTGACTGATGCTTGGCACATACTAAATGTTCAATTCACAATACTAATTATTATTATCAAGCAATGCTACATAATATTGAGAGAACTTAGTGAATGAGAAAAAGTATGGCATGTATGAATCCTGGGTTCGGTTTGCTGTTGAGAATATGTTCCGTTTCTCATCTCTCTCCTCACCACTTCACCTCCTCAGGGGAGCCTGGAGATGGTATAGCTAGACTGGGGGCCTTAGCCATACTTTGGAGAAGAGCAGACCCTGGAGGATGAACCCAGGCTGTGGAAGGGAGTTTGGCTTCAGGAGAGTGCAGGTGTGGATGGATGAACATGGTCAGGCTGCCGGAGCCAGTGCCAACACTGTGGGGCTGGCGTTCTCCTGGAAAACGATAAGAGAAGGCAGATTTTCAGGCCTGGAGAAACTGTGCAACTCACATCTCAGGCAAAGTAGTTTCTATACTCTGTAAAGAACTCTGCAACCCAATTTAAAAAGCCTGAAACCCTATAAAAAGTGAGGGGAGGGTATGGACAGTTTGCAGGAAAAAAAAAAAAAAGAAATTGCTCTTATAAGCACATGAAAAGCTGCTCAGTCCCACTCATAAGAAGGGAAATGCAAATTACCACGACAGTGAAATTTCATTTCTCACCTCTCAGATTGGCAAACGTAAAAGAGTTTAATAACACTGAGAAATGGCTCTCTGCCAATTGTTACAACTTCTATACAGAGAAATTTGTTAATATCTATCAAAATTTAAAATGCATATGCCTTTGACCTAGCAGCTCCTCTTGTAGCAATGTATTCCATATATATACTCTCGAATGTGTGAAATGATCCATGTAAAAGATTATTATTGAGGCATTGCTTGTAGTAGCAAAGTTTTCAGACCATCTTGAAAGTCCGCTAATAGGACTGGTTAAATAAATAATGATGCATCAATTTAATAAAATACTAGCAGCTACAAATAAGAATGAGGGAGTACTTTGTTTACAGATATGAACTCCAAGATTTCTTGTTTAATGAAAAGCACAAAATGCAGGAAGGCATGTCTAATGGGCTACTATTTGTGTTTAAAAAAGGAAAAAGGACTATATTCATACTACTGCATGTAGGCAAATGCATAAAATAGATAATAATTTGCCTATTGAGAGGGGAATTGAAAAATTGGGCCTTGAGAGGTAAATGAGAGAGAAATTTTCTACATTGTACCATTTTGTAGTGGTTGACTTCTGAATCATTAATTCATTGCCTATTTAACATATTTAAAAATATAAATACTCCATCCTGCTCTCTAATATAGCCATTGAACATCATGTGAAAAAGTATGTTATGAAATAGTGATCAGTGCAATTACTTAATCCTGTACCACCCTACTCCTGTTCTTTTTTGATACCTACTAATATGTGAATAAATTTGATCCTCAGAAGATACCACAGGTTTATCCTATAGCTCCCTCCATCCCTGGCGTCCACAGTCAATGCACCTGCCTCAGGGTGAGACAGCCGTAGAAGCAAGAGCAAGGCTTTGGAGGAGACAGAGCTGAGTTTGAGTTCTGCCCATATTATTCATCGGCTATATTAACTCGGTTGAGTTGTCTTACCTTTCTAAACCTTGGTTTCTTGATCTGTAAAATGGAAGTAATAACTGTTTATTGTTACTTCAAGAAGTTAACCTTGGCTGATGTGCCATAGGATTTCAAGTATTTAAAGATCAGACTCACTTATAACAACAGCGTTCTTGTGGCCCACCACGTCGATGTCCCCTCCAGCATCTGCTGGAGTCACAGTCAAGCTGGCCAAGCTCACTTCTGTGCCTTGTTTCACTAACTCACTCAGAAGTGACTCAGGCCCTGTTTTCTGGTCCCCACTGTCTCTCTGGAGTTGGTCTCTCTCCTTTCTGATTCAGCTGTGTCTCCCTCTAAGGTACCCTTGACTTAGCCTTAAGATTGCAGCCCTTGACCTCTTTTGTGTCTAAAGTCTCTGAAGGATTTTTGGACAGTCTTAGTTATATCCTCACAGATGAGAGAAAGGGAGTTCCTTTAATATCGGGGTCGCGGGGCCAGTCTCTGGTGTCTGGACAATTATATTTGTGGAGATTTGTTCCAGGTGCTCAGGGAAAGGCTAGCCTTCTCTCATCTTTTTCCTCCTCCAGCTCCCACTTACCTGGAGTGAATTTCAGAGCCCTATGCTAGCTCTTCATCAGTATGAGTTTGGCTCAGTGTGATTTACAATCAAATGTACATAAGGTGTATCTGTGTTGTGCCAGCTGTTTACTTAAGCAACTACTCTGACCTGTTACCAAGTGACATCAAAGGCTCCGAGGTGGTTATTTTATAGACAGTCTAAGAGATGGTAGAAGTTTCAGGTTTATATGTGTTCATGTGCTTTAATGAGAGAAAAATTCCTAGATGGTTAATAGCTTAGTTGCTATGGTGAGATAGAATGCTTTTTGAAAAAGTTTCTCTTTAAAGTCAAAGATTAATCACCTTCAAGGAGGAGAGAAAACAAGGGGAAAAAAACCCCAGACTGTGGTAGGCTAGATTTCCCCCAGATATTATTGCTGCTTCTGTCTCTACAACTGAACATAACAGCTGGTGAGTAGGGAGAAACTAGAGAAAGATCTTTTTTTGCCTTTAATCCAGTATGCTGTTTTCCTGTGCCTGTTTTACTGTAATTCTCAGCGGCTGTGGGACAAAAGCTGTTGACTGATACATGCAATTACCTCCTCTAATATTGCTCTCAACTGTCGGCCCTGACTGACAAAAGTGGATGAGGTTTAGTTAAGGTCTGGGAAAACACTCTTTTAATAAAAGCCATTCCCATCTCTGTGATCACCTCCCTCCCTCAGACCTTTTCATCTGTTTTCTGGAAAGATAAGGGCTGGTGATGGAAAGTTAAAAAGTGGTGCTGAACTTGAACGTGTGCGACGCCACCATTTACCTCACAAAACTCCACATCATGTGTGTGTGTGTGCAATTTGCATTTGAAATGAGGAAAATTGGCTTGGATCGTGAGGCAGGGTTTTCCCAGAAAGAATAAGAGGCTGTTTTAGAAAGTTAAACCAGATCCTTATTGGTTTCAGCCCTCATTTGGTTTTTGTGGGCAGAAGAAAGCCTTCAGGAGGTATTCCCCTCAGGGTCCTTCCACGGATTGCTGGATTCGATGCTCAAATTCCTAGTGGTGGGGGTACACAAATAAAACTGCGTTTCATGAACTGTAGATGGAAACCTTCTCTTTCTCACCGATGCATGTCGCACCCTCATGGAGCACTGCAATCAGAAGAGGGGAGCTAAATCCTCGTGGGGTGGGGGGAGTTCCTGGGCATCCCCAAGGTTGAAGAGGGGCCAATCTAGTGAGAAGCTCATAATTACCACGCCCTGTCCATTCTTTGTTTAGATGAACTGATAGTTCACACAGAATGAGGATAAGATCACAGAAGTAAGGATGACTGACACCCTATTTACAAGTGTGGCTCGGAAGACTGAAGTGGAAACTATAGGAAGATGTCCTTATAAAAACTGAAAAAACTGTGGATTGGACAGTGTCCCCGTCTTCTGAAAGGCCTGCTGCTTGGTGTTCTGAGTGCAAACTGCTGGCCATGGAGCAGACTGAAGCCAGTTCTTCAGGATGGCAGGGCAGCTCTTGGCAGAGGGTCCTCACTAGTTCCTTTGATTGGTGTGTGTGCTGAGGGGGTTGGGGCTGAGGAGGTGGAGGTTTATTCACACGCCCAGAAGAAAGCTAGCTTAGGTTGAAGGAAGTCTGCTCCCTTATCAACAACAGAGGGAGGGAGCTTCGTACTATCAGTTTTCCCTTGTGTTGGCACTCAGTCTTCATAATACAATTTGTAAGGTGATAAGGCCTACGCATTTTTAATAGTAACAGTAGCATGGCAAGGTTATTCCTGTGCAGTGTTAATAAAGAACAAAGGGCCATGCTGCTGATGAAATGAGTTATCTAAGATTTTAGAACCAGGGTACAACATATTTCTCTCAAGTATCTGCAGACTCTTTACTAAAATCTATGTCTCTTAGAGAAAAGCCTGCCTTCCACGCCACCCACCCCACCCCACCCCACCTCACCCCACCCCAACAACCCACAGCTATCCATATGGAAAGTACGCACCAAGTTAACAAATACCCGCTTTTGCTTTCTGTAGGGGTCTCAGAGAATGTCAGCTACACTCAGGTGGGGAAAAGAATCTGCCTCAACAGATTTTTCTTGTACTGCTGTGTGCCAACAAATGCACTGAAATCTGGGCATATTATGAGAAGAGACTAATTGCCAAGGAGCTGCCACTTGAGAGGAGAGCGAGAGAATTTCTGCCTAAGGTGGTGAAATGTTGAGATGCTACAAGGGAGGTGAGTGCCATGAGTCCATGGAGGAAAAGGAGCGGAGATACTCAAGCATGGCTAGGTCAGGGATGTCTTTCTGGAAGAATGGGATGCCCAGCCGAACCATATGAAATGAAATATCTGTATTTTCTAATCAGAAAATGGAACAAGTAGCAACTGATTAATCATGGAAGGGGAGAAGTATAGAAGTGTATGTGTGCGTGTGTGCGTGTGTGCGTGTGTGTGTGTGTGTGTGTCCCTACTCAAGGTTTCAAAAGAGATAGTCAAAAGCTAAAGTTTAGTCTTTTACACATTCTCCTAGGCACACTTGAGGTCTAGCTGGCCGCAGAGAAAGGGAGACAGAGGTGTGCGAAGCAGGAGCGTTCTGGGTAGACAAGTAGACAGGACAGCCAAAGGAGGAGCTGCTCAGGTAGAGGTGATGACTCCTCTACTACACACTGAGTATATAAGGGCTAAGAAAGACACAGTGGCAAGATATAGTCAGAATTAAGTGGGGATCAACAAAGAGATGCCCTCTAGAGGATACTCAAGAAGTCTCAAATGAGAGAAAAAGGTATTCTGGGCAGAAAGAATGGCATAGGATGTGAATACTCATTCATCCATTTATTCCAGGTATTATTTCTTCATTCTTTCATAAAACAGTAGGTATAATCCCAAGAGTACACACACTTTGGCATAAGGCTACCCGGGATTGCAGGGGTAACATGAAGTAGGTCTGTCATACAGGAGGCCTTGAGGAGAGAAAGGTGAAGGAGACATGTCCTTATGTTTAGTGTTGGGAGTAGACAGACATGCAGAAACCCAAATGCAACACAATGAATGTTTTTCTAATGGTGGGTAAGTGTGAGGTGTATTGGCAGGGTGACTACAACTAGAAATTCCTGAAATTTCTTTTAAGAACCAAATCAGGACCTCATTAGCCAGAGTCTTAAAATAGATTGTTAAGTTTTTGGTCACCAGATTCTGGAAGAGGTTCAAACTGAGTTGTCACAGACAAAATTTGGGGACATCGAAGGTTTGGTTGACTTTGGCAAACATTTATTTATTGTTCTGTGGTCTGTTTGCTTTCAGGAGTCTCCATGAGTCTCACGAGGAAACACGGGGTGCACCTGCATGTCTATCTGGTAGCACCTCCTCTTCGAAAAGCAGGTGAAGTCTGAGTTAGCAATCAAAGGCTTACCTGAGTTTTATTGCTTTCAGGACTTTCACAATTGCTTTTCTATCTTCCTAATAATCATTTATGTTTTCTGAAGACTTGTACCTAGAAAAGATCATTATGTACTCAAATCAATTATTTTGAAAAATGGATCAGAAAGAATTTTATGTCGTATCCCAGACTAGCCCAGGTTGGGCTCTAGATTTTTTTTTTTTTTAATCTGGAAGGACTTTTGACAGGCATCATTTTTCTCCTTTCTTTTAAAATTCCTACCTTGTGCCAAGTGTGTTTGTTGGCACTGTGTCTTCGCAGCAGCACTGCAAGGGAAGTATTTTTGCTCCTGTCACCATTCTACAGATGAGGAACATGAAGACATCAAACAACTCTGTATCTTACCTAAGGTCTTGTTGTTCTGATAAATGGTCCGGCTGATATTTGAATTTGGGTGGCTCCACATGAAAGTCAAGCCTCTCATTTTACAGATAAGCCAGCTGAGGTCCTAAGGTCACTTGTCTCATTGGTTGCGGATATTGGAGCCCAGGGCTTCTGAATCTGTGATCAGTGTGCTTTGTATGACAAGAAAGTCACCTCTGAGGACTGGTCTCTGCCTTTGGTCTCCCCATTTCCTAAAGCATCTAGCATATAGTCACCTTAGAACCTGCTTTCCCCATCCCATACACACAAATCCGTGCCTATGGTTTCCCCAAAACTACAGATAGTCATAGACTCTATTCATCCTGACCTCTAACATCTCTGGCATGGACCCCAAATCCAGCCAAATGGATTAGACCCAATAGTCTCCTACATGAACAAAAGACATACTTTTCTGTCTCTGCCATTACTCACCATTTCTCACTTGTTGGTTTGCCCTCTTCTTGCCAGATCTATAGGTCCATCACAAATGCCACCTCCTTCATGAAGCTTGTGAGGTCCCAGAGTTATGTAGGATCCATTGCTCATGCTGAGAGATAAGGGACAGGGTGGGAAGAAAAAGGAAGGGAGGAAATGGGTCGAACTCAGACAGTATATATGAAGCTTGGAGATAGGTGCTGAGATGGGTGGATGACCCCAAGGCTAACTAATAGCCACAAGAGTTGTGGCTTATTGAGTGCTTACTGTGTCCTGGAGCAGGACAACGTTGTCCTCTCCTTAAATCCTCGCAGCGAGTCATCAAGTTGCTGCAACTGGGACCCAAGCCTGATTCTTCCTGATGTCAAAGCTTGTGCTCTCTCGTTGTTGTGTTGTCTCCCAAGACAATTGGTTGTGGGGCAAGGACAGAATGGAGCAATCCTCACGATGAAAGATTAAAGAGATGAAAGAAAATCGGGGTCACAGACTAAGACAATGCGGTGAGGGATACTGGAATTGGAAGAGATGAGCGAGGGCCATGGCTGGAGTGAAGCTCTTTTAAGGCTGTGGCCCTTGGTCCCTGGACACTTTGTCGTATGAGGAAGCTCAGCTTGCAGTGATCATCTGGGCACCAAGGATCACACTCATGGCTTGCACATCTTGCTTTGTGTTTTAGGCTTTGGGTTCCCAAGCTCCCTGAAGGCAGGGATTGTGTCTATGCCTTCTTGAAGTAGAGGCACAGTCCATCCTATCAAAAGGCTACATAGGAGGCACAGAGAGGCAAGCTCTTTGGTCTGGCTGAGGATGTGGGGAGGCTTGATAAAGAGATGAAAAGTCCGGGTAGAGATGGGGAACAGGGCAGAGGGCAGGGCAGATGTTCAGGGAATTAGCCTGAAAAGCCATGGGAGGAGTGTTTAGGGATGTGCCCAGAGTTTACGTCAAGTGCAAAGAGTGGGAGGAATAAGGCTGGAAAGGCAGCTCGAGGCTGGGCATAGATATAAAAGCCAATCCTCCAACTCATATTCCTCCAACCCACCATCCAAGACTACTCTCAACTCCCTACCATTTGACACGTTGCCTTGTTTCTGAGCCTTGTGTATGCCCAGGGTACCCTTCCTTACTTATCTGGGGAAGTCCACTCACCCTTCAAGGCATTTTAGACATGTGTCCTACCAGGTCTGTGTTGGCACTCTCAGATAGAATTCACTGTCTCCATGGAAGTGTCTTTTCTTATATATCTCTGTTTTAGCACTAGTCACACTGTTTTGTGTGTCTTCCCTACTACTATGAGTACTTTTTTGGGGGAGGAATTTTGCCATCCCTTTGCATTCCCAATGCTAGCATATAGTAGGTACTCAGCACATTTCGATGATGGAATAACTCCAGTCTAGCATTCATGTGTTTTTCAGGCAGACAGAGTAAGTGGTCAGTGGGGACCCATGACTCTGGGAAGAGTAGAGGGGAATTTCCCTATTTGCTTTGTGGAGGCTGATGGGGGCTGTTCGCTGTTATAGAAGACAAGTGCTCGGTTCACCCTAATTTCCTTCAGCCTCTGGTACTTGCCGACCAGGCCATGTAATTTCTCTGCATTTTTCCCCTTTTGTCACTTTTTTTTTTCTTTCCTGCAGGGAGTGTAGCAACCCCTCAGGAGTTTGATTATATTGCAAGAGGAATAAGATATTTGAATTGTGCCATTTAAACTAGTCATCACAACCCTAGAGTAATTGTTCACCCCCTGTCACACTAAATATGATTTACATTTCCAAAAGAGTTTTTTTTTTTTTTGGCCTGAATAGTCAATCGCTAAAATTGTTAGGTTTCTGTTTTTCGCAGCTTATTGTTTGCATCAAAGGGTGTGTCTTTTGTTTCACATCTGGGCAGATGTGGACTTTTAAATGGTCACTCACTAGAGCTACTCGAACAATCTCCATACATTTACAGATAGACGTCGAACTCATTTTCTGGATATATGTACATGTGTGGCGTGTGTGGAGGGGGCAGGGAGAAGCAGCAGAGTGCAGGGTGGTGCAGAAGATGACATCTGATCTTGGCTAGGCAGCTTCTCAACGTGTAGGAGGGCTGGAACTGAACAGATTTAGATTTTGGATTTGTGCTCTGAAATCTCTTGTTTCACATTTCCTTTTTGAGAGTTTTGGTAGCTCTGGATACTAAGCCTATATTGATATTCTCAACCCAGATGGCCCAGGTATGCTTTAGTATTTTTTCATCTTGGAACTGAGCTATAGAACAGGATTGTCACAATGCCCAAATGGACGAGACACATTTCCCTTCACTGTTCATGATTGACTGAGATGAGAACTTGATTGATTGTCTTACCGTCAAGTTAGTTATTAACTCCAAAGTTACCTCTCAAAGGTTGTAAAGGTCTCAGTTAGTTATGTTGTCTCAGACACTTCAATTATTCGGACTCTGTGAATTTGAGTCATAGCCCACTAGGCAAGGCCCACACTGAGATAAAAAGGAATTAAATTTTCCAAATTAAGGGTGAGAAGTATTCCTAAAGTGATAGATAAAGTCAGGTGTTACATTCATTCAGCAGATATTGATTGTGTGCCCATGAATCAGGCATATGTGCCCAGGCTCTGGTAATATAAAAGAAACAGGCCATTGCGGCCCCTGCTCTCAAGAAGTTCACAGTCTAGTGCAGTTGACAGGCATGCAAATGGTTACAACATAATGGTGTCATGTAGGAATGTAGGGCAGCAGAGTCTGCCCGAGAAGGATTGGGCAAAGTTTTAAAAGGAATGAGGTGCTTTGCTGGAAATTGAAGGTTGAATAGTGGAGTTTACCAGGGTGGACAATTTTGGAGAGGGTATTCTGAGTAAAGGCTAGGGTGGCTAGAGCCTGGTATATCGTGATTGAGATAAGGCAGTTAGAACATGAAGAGCCTTGTGTGTCAAAAAAATATATATGTTAGTTTTACACTGTAGATGTATTAGTAGTATGTGTTCAGCTTCAAGGAACAGAAACCCTCAACACTACTGGCTTAAACACTAAGAAAATTTATTAGCATATATAATTATAATATAATAATAGGGAAATTCCGAGATGACTGAATTCAGTGGCTCAACTCTGTCATTAAGGACCTAGGCTCTTTCCACATTTCTGCTCTGCCATCCTTGGTATGATGGTTTACCCTCAGCTTGCTCTTCTTCTCATTACAAGATGACTGAAGAAAAAAGATTTTTTTTTTCTGTCTTGACTTTTGTCTTTTTAATCAGCTAGGAAAACTTTTTTTTTTTTATAAGAAGCACCCCCATCAGACATCCTCATGCCTCAGTGACCAAAATTGCATCACATGCCCAATCTTAAATCATTCACTGGCAAGGGGAATGCAACCACCATGAGTGGCTCAGACCAGTCTTGACTCATTCCCTGAAGGGGGTGGGCCCACTTCTTCTGAAGTACATGGCCAGGTAGAAGATACTGGAACAGAACTGGGCTTCAGATAGAAAGTAGAAGAAAGAGAAAAAATGTTTGTCAAGTTAGGATCCAACAGTGTTTGCTACAATAAGTGATGAAAAACTGTTGTAGATGACTGAGTAGGAGTCAGCATGACCAGCTTTTCATGTTAAAAGAATATCACCCATCATTAGTGTAGAGTTTAGTTTCGCACATATGAAACTGAGAACAAATGGAATAGTCTTATGATGAGTAAAGCAATTGATCAACACATGTGTGGAACTGGAGGTAAAATTTTTGAGCCATGTTCTCAACCTTAAGGATGAGAGAGGAGGGTCTGTTGAAGGGTAGGGAGGTGACTAGGGCAGAGTAGAGGCTTTTCGTTCTGGATTTACCAAGAAGTCCTTTATGGTACTACAGCAAGCATACAACCTCTCTTAAGTCCATATGGTAATGCAGTCTACTCAGAAGGGCTGTTGTAATCATGAATCCTAGCATGTTAGAGCTGAAAGTGACCTTGAAGTAATTTTGTTCAAGACCTGTATTTTACAAATAAGGAAACTGGGACCCAGACAAGCAAAGCGACTTGTTAAGTTCCCATGTCTGGTACATGGCTGAGCTGGAACCACACCCATAGATTTTCTTAACTCATAGCCCTGTGCAACTAATAATGGGTTCTCAGGGCCATCTTTAATGGAGGTTTATGTGTGCATTCATGAGGGTTGAGAAGGCTCCATAGGCCATCTTCCTATGTGTCTATCATTATTGACAACAATATTATTGTTGGAAATTTTTGTTTTGAAAGTAATGCTTTGGTTTCTATAAAAACTCAATACTGGTAGGTATAACATTTCAGCTCTCTGATTATTTATTATAATATGATCTTAGTATGAATGTGTTCCTCTGGTTTTTTCTTTGAAGCAGTTTCAATGAAGAATGAGGATGAGAACTTTGGGGTGCTGGGAACCTCAGAGAGGAAAGGAGGCCCTAAGAAGAAGCTCTAAGATATAGAGTGGGAGACGTAAGGGTTCATTACTTTTTTGAGGACTTTTCCTATGACACCAAGCCAGATAAGATACTGAATAAGAGCTTTGGTGACTGAGACGTTAATGAGTGACAGCTGTGAGGTGGAACCTCTGGCTCATTTTTCTTGGCAATTCAAACATCTATCCACAGCAACCCTTCACACTCTGTCTCCACTCTTTCCTTTGACCTTCAGTGTATGTCTGCCTGTTACCCTGTCCCCCAACCCCACCCCGGCCCCGGAACATATACTTGTTTGTCCTGACTAAAACTTTTACCCAGAAACCTCTGAAAATTCACTCTCGTAGACGAAGCAATACTTTAAGTAGCAGGCACAGAAAAAAAAAAAAAAAGAAACTTAGTTAAAACTAGAAATAGTTTCAAATTAAGATTTTACTGACAAGTACTATGTGCAAATCACCAATCTTAAACTAAAGACTGACCTGTGAAACCCATTTATTTGATTTTAAAAATATTTCTAAAGCATATTAATTTGTTTTGTTGTTGTTGTTGTTATTGTTAGTATACCAAACATAATAAAACTGTTAGTTTTAAATGTCAATGGTGGGTAAAAATGTCCTGTGTGGACTAGGGCATCCTTGGATATTGTGTAAAAGATGATCCTGTTTTTGTAAAACGAATAATAAAAAGAGAAAAAAACCCTGCATATATATGTATGTTTGTATAGGATTATTTAAGCCTGGAGAAGAACAGTGAAGGAAATATAGAAAGTCATTAACATGGGTACTTTGCTGGGCAGTTCTGACATGGGTGGAAGAAGAGGGCTGGGCGAAGCCCTATGAAGTATAAGAGCAAAAAAGGAACTGGAAAGGCATGCATCTAAAATATTTATATAAATTTATCTGTATGTGTGAATATGTATACAAAGAATTGAATAAAATACTTTAAAAAAGTGATCTGGGAAATGAGAAAACAGAAGTGACTCTAATTCTCATGTGCATCAAAAATTATAATGTTTCAGATGTTTGACCAGATTGCATGATCATTAAAGGGCCTTCACACTTGAAATTTTATAGTTGTCTAAATTAAAGGTGCTAAAATGTCGTTGCAGATGCTGTTCTACTTTAATTTACATTTTGTTCTACTCTCATCTACTAGTTATACAGTTTTTCATTTTTTGCCATCAATATATCAGTAAAGGCCGAATTATAATTGAAAATATGTATTATATATAATTATACACATAATTATATCTAAGTTTATTTCAAAATTCTGTACAGTTTGCTCTATAGTGTGAATTTGGTCCATCTTAAAAAATCCTCTAGTATTTCTATGACATCCTGATTTAGAAGAACTCTTCAAAGTTTTTGGGAGAAATCCCTGAACATCTGGTATCAGCTGACATTTTTAATCAAGATCTTGTAATCCTCTTTTAAAAATTGTGCCTAATGGACTGTAACTGCTTTTGGGGTACCCAGTACATTTCATTTGGCACTTTATTTGTGGAGAGGCTAGAGCCATCCATCTCCCCCTTCCTCCCACCCTTACCTCCACTGTCTCCCGGCACACATAGGAAGGCTAATGGCATTTATTAAGCACTTACATGTGTCAGATACTTTCCTCACAGTAAATCAACAAGGGCAAATATTTCATGCCCATTTAAGAGATCAGAAGCCTGAGGCCAGGAGGGGTTGAGTAATTTGTTCAGGGGTGAATGAACTGAGCCAGGTTTAAAATCCCGGGCCCTTAGATTCCACAGGACAGTTTTTTGGTTTGTTTGTTTTATCTCCCACAGCACAAAGTCAGTCACAACAGAAGGAAAACTGGAAGGGTTTTTTTTACTCTGAAGACTTTCCCCTCCTTTGCTTTTTCCCTAGCTACTGCTTTTGAGATGTGGAAGAGGAGATGAAAGAGAAAGAACAGAAGGAGAAAGATGGGGACAGTCTTTATCCACTCAAACGCCATATTTTCTTGGGAGAATTGGCTGTGTAGGAACAGCTCAAACTTGGGGTAACCTCCCTCTAAGAACCTCATCTATTCACTCCTGGAAACAATGTCTTATATCACTTCCCTGGCTTCCAGACTATTCTGATCTTCTTAAGGTCTTTTTATTCTTATCAGGTTTGGGCAGGGAGGAGTAGAGCTTGGAGGTGTTCAAAGGCACAAAAATGAGAATAAAACGGGAGGAGGAGGTCTTGATGTGAGCAGACTAACTTTCTTTCCCAAATCTTGGCTCCCTAAGGGCAAGTTTCCTTTTGTTAAGTAGGAAGAGTTGAAAGAAACTTCCAGTAAAAGAAATACTCACTATAATCTCCTGTAACCTTCAATAAAATGGAAACAAGACAATGTGGATTTCTGTTAACCCCTTTGGACTCTTCACTAACTCAGATTCAACTGAATACAAATGTATTTGTTGTATTTATTCCCCTCTGATATATGCACTTTAAAATTAAGCCACCTTTTGGGTTCATTAAGGGGGAAAAAATGCTGGATCTTATTTGACTTCTTAAGTCAATAATTATTGTGTAGGTTTCATCAATTGTTTTAGCATAAGGCTCTGTTTGCTTCCCACATATATAAGATTTTTTCTTTTTACCTTAAGTAGGACAAAATAGCGGAGGACTAATTTTTTACTTCCTGTTGGCTTAAGCAGGAAACCCAAACCAGACTTAGATTCCTCCATGTTTGATTGATAACTTTGAGAGAGTCTAGCCAGGTATCCTGAGTGCGATCCAGCAGGTAACAGCCAGAAAGTGTGGCAAAAGAAATCACACTGCAAGAGGCCAAATCACATTTTTCATTTATTATTGAACAATTTTAGGATGAGCTGATACTTAACACGTTTCAATCTGATGTTTGACGCAGTGTGTAGTATATGTTACTGCATGTGTAGTCACACAATTATGGTCTGTGTGTGATTGCTCACACAATCTATTCCAAGTCTAGAATAGATAATCATTAAAATGTATCTCTTTTGAACTTTGAGCAGAAAAGTTATATTTGACAGAGGTTAATACAAATTATATATAAGGTTAGACTGTGTGTAATTGTTTTGGGTATGTGATCCTAAGGGCTCTGCACGCAGTTTCAAAGTGTAGGTGTCCTACAATTCGACTCAATAAATTTTTGGTGCTGTCCACCCAGAGATAGCATCTGAGTCCACAGGTTAAGGGCTCAGTCCCACACACAGCCCTAAGAAAGTAGTCAGCAAGTCCAGATTGTTACCTTTGCTCCTGACCAACTGGTTATAAATCAGAGGCACCCACAGCACCCTCCCTGGATTCAATTTAATTTGTTAGAGCAGCTCACAGAACTTGGAGAAATGTTTTGCTTATTAGATTGTCAGTTTATTGGAAAGGAATATGCCAGATGAAAGAGGCATATTGGGCAAGGTGTAGGAAAAGAGCTCAGAGCTGCCATGCCTTCTCAGAGAAGGTTATTTTCCTTAAATCTTCATGTGTTCACCAACCTGGAAGCTCTCCACACCCCTCCAAACCTCTGCCTTTGGGATTATTTTGAAGGCTTCATTACGTAGACACGATTGATTAATTCATTGGCCATTGGTGATTGAATTCAGTCTCCAGTTCCTACCTCCTTCCTGGAGGTTGGGGATGGGGCTAAAAGTTCCAACCCTCTAATCACACATTTGGTTCTCCTGGCAACCAGCCCCCATCCTCAGGTATGGTCCAAAATTCACATCATTGACATAACAAAAGACATCTTTATTGCTTTCATCACTTAGGAAATTCCAAGGGTTTTAGGAGCTCTGTGTTAGAAATGGGGATGAAGACTAAATATGTATTCCTAGTGATAAATCACAGCATCACTGATACCCACTACCTGCTCATTCCATACTGAAATAAATTCTGCTGTAATAAATTATTAGTTCAGACATTTTGAAGGACAAGAGAAAAATAGCCTAGGATATTTCCAAAGGCAACATCAGAAAAGAAAATCAAAGTAATTATAAAACAGAAACACAGTTTAACTTGTGGTGTTCTTCAATTGCCTTCTTTTGCCTTTTGACTGGTTAGTTAAGGGATAATAAAAGACATCTCTACTATGTTTACCCAAGGAATTATCAACCTGCATGTGACTAATATCGAGGTGTTGTGATCTGTTTATAAATATGCTCTTGACAGCTTCTAAGACATCGTTAAGCATTAAACAGACAAAGGATAATTGAAAACAGTAATCTCTATACTCTTTAAGTTCAAGGAAACTAATTAATAGCTACTTTGGGGTAGGAAAAAATAATAGAGAGGTTCACATTTTCTTACTGATGATAGGGGCAACTGATACCAAAGTTTATTCATCCGGTCTCCTAATTTCTGAATTTGGGGCTCAATCGCATGCAAGAATGGAATATTAGAGCCTTTGGATGAATTCCTTATTTAATCTTGCCTCAGAATTTAATGAGCATGGATTCTAAGTTGTGAGCCACAGAAAATAACATACTTCCTACTGTTTTGTTTAGATGTAATTCATATACCATAAAATCTACCCTTTTAAAATGTATATTTAGTGATTTTAGTATATTTACAAAGTTGTATAACCATCACCACTACCTAATTTTAAAATATTTTTTAATCATTCCTCCCCCAAACAAAAACAAAAACAAAAACAAAAACAAAAACAAACAAAAACCCATACCCCTTAGCAGTTACTTGCAATTCCTCCCTTTCCCAGCCTCTGATAGTCACTAATCCACAGCCTGTCTCTATGGATTTGTCTGTCCTATACACTCCCATATTTTCAGAAGAACTAAGTCATAGTGATTATTCTTGTCCCACCTCTTCTGTCGATAGTCCTTTGCACTCTCCTAGTATGTATTATTTCCATGTTGAAAACCTCTCATCTACAAACATCTGTATATAGAACCTATGATTTTATCACCATTTTTTTTTTGTCCTGTCAAGGTTATTAGTTCCAGGAGATTAGAAAAAATAACTTAAGATTTACCACTTATTGAGCACTTCCTGTTTTATTAGGACTTGATTGAGATCACTTATTTATTGAGCACCTACTGCATGCTAGGCACTGTGTTATTTGCTAAGGGTACAATCTCTACCTCAGAATCATTCAGGTCCAGGTTTTATCAGCTGGTGAGTGAAAGAAGAATATGAATCCAAGATTGTACAGCCTTTTCAACTTATGTTCTCACTAGCATGGTCCCCATGATAATTGTACATAAATATTTGCGCATATACCTAATTCAGTGCCTAACACTTGCTGTGTGTTTGGTGCATGTTTAGTCTTGGTGTTGAGGCTCTTTACACACCCCTATTGTAGACAATTTAAGAGTTAGTAAGCATGTTTTAATAAGTAGGAGAAAATGTGTAACCTCACAATTATTAGAGAAATGCAAAACCAAAGAAAAAGAAGGAACCATTTTATATCTGGTAATAAACATTTTTAAAGTGAGAATATTCATGTGTTTAGAAAGTTTTCATGAAGTTGGTACATCCTTACATTCCAAATGGAAGTGCGAATTCTTAAAGTTCTTTGTAATACAAAACCTCTTCAAAAAGAAAAAAATACAATCTCCTGACTTATTGAAGGAATTTAATGTAAAGAAGTAATCTAAAAGAAGAGATTTTAATGTGCAAAGATGTTCATTATAATATTATTTCTAATGCCAATGCATTATTTAAACCCCCAAGAATAGTTTAATGAATGGTATAATATTGCAGACATTCTTAAATGGAACATTATACAGCCTCCAAAAATAATTATAAAGACCTGAACAATGCTGAAAAAAATAAAAAAGAATGAAATTAGACTTATATTTAAACCTTGAATATAACTACATAACAATTTAATGTGTAAACAAGTTTTAAAAACTTAGAACAATATCTAGCACACAGTAAATAGTAAGTATTGGTTAAATGGATGAGTGATTGAAAAGAAACAGAAAAACATCCTACATGGTATATAATCTCATCCCCAGAATTTACAAGATTTAAATAATATATTATGGTTGAAAAAAGATATTTTTAATGAGACTAAAGTTTACATAGTAGCTCAGAAAATGTCAATTGTTATAAAAGATGATTGCAGGCCTAGAAAAATTTTTAATATTTTTGATGATACATACATGCAAATGATTTATACAAATAAAACTTTAGATCATTTTTAGAGAATGGTGGTGATTATATCAACAATCATAATAGCCTCATTAAGATTGTATAATAGCATCATTTTATGTATTTGTATATAATTTATTATCTAATTCAAAAAATAGATTGACTAATAATAATGATTAAAAATTTTAAACCACTTTAGAGAAAGGAGCCATTTGGGAGAAAGAGACAGAGACAACTGTGTAAGCTCTGGAGTTGAGCTGGTTACTACAATTGACGGTGATAACCGTGGGGGAGAGAGACCCATGGTGGTTGTATAGCAGTCTCTACCATTTATTGAGTGGTGACTCTGCCTTCCCTATACATAGCTACCCTATGCTAGAAACATTCTATATGCTGTCTTGTATCCTTATGGAAGATACTAGTAGCTATGGGGGCTGCCTCAGGAGCCAAATTGTTGGGGTCCAACTGCACCACTTACTGTGTGGCCTTGGGTAAATCCCTTAACTTCATCTGTGAAATGAAAATAACAGTAACTACTTCACAGGGTTGTAAAGCCCAATGCTTGGCACACACAATAAAGTGCTCAATGTTAGCATCCTTGGAAAGATATTATTATTTCTTTTTTACAGAGGAATGAACTAAAGCTTATTAGATATTAGAGAGGCAAGATTCAACTTGAACACATCTGTCTTCAGAGCCCCAACACTTTCCACCATACCTTACCAAGTATTGCCGACAGAATAGAAAATATATATACTCAACAACAAATTCTCACGATTTTATTTGATGATTGGCAAAAATTTCCAAAGACAACCTTCCAGATTTGTACACTTCCAAACTGTATTTCTTCTCTATTTCACATATACTTTTGGTACTAGGTTCTGTAGGACACATATTATGGTACAACATCTGGTCTCACACCTTCGGTTTGTGGTCCTGCGTGAATCAGTGCAGTGTTGATAGGCATAGACCAGGAACCCACTTTTTATATTGGGATGGCTAATAAAGCACAAAAATATATACCATTAAAACTGAATGTATCCTTTGATTAATTTCCCCTTAAATGGATCTCAAAAATACATCTAGTCGAAAGTTAGCTGGTACAAGGAGAAGTGTGACAGAAGGGAGGTCCAAGGGCAAAGAGACCAATATGTTAATTTATTGAGATTAAAATTTCTTTTGCAAAATTTCCAAAGCATATGACTATGTGAATACATTACCAGGGCCTCTCCCAGAGCCTTGGAAGGGGCCTATGCAAGTGAAGGGACCTAAAACTTAAGCTTTATTAACTTCATGATAAATGTGCCTTTGTCACATTCCCAATGTAAAGGTTAGCAATGGCTTTTTACTTTTCATCTTCTCATTATATGGTCAAATCTTAAATGTGATGATTAAAATACAGTGTAAAAGAGCTTACCTACATATTTACATATGAATTCTATATGACATTTATAAAAAATAAAATATATCTAATAAAAATAATTTTAAAAATATGTGTGATTTGAATAGGATAATCTATAAAAAGATGTACATATAATGCACATTCCAAGGGAAGTACCTTATTTTCAGGGTACTGGAAATGTTACAGCACATTAACAAGCTCTGGCAAGAGGAAAAGCTTATTGGTCATCACAGCCTCTGGTTCTTTTTTATCCTACATCTTGGAGGTCTACTCCTGAGCCTCTCCCCACTGTCACCATTGAGGAACATGTCTCCACATCTTTCAGTTCTTCAGCTACCGTTGCTAGGATGCTCAGCATCCGGTGAGGCTGTAGTGACCGGAAACAGCCATGAAGAGATTCTGCCTTGTCTCACCATTGTCCTTTTACCTACCCAGATTTATCTCAAGCCATAGCTTTACCTTAGCTCCTTTGCTGCTGAATTTTTTTTCAGAGTAGAAATTAACTCAGGTTGTTAGAGGAGGAAGAACTGTAAATTGTAGCACAAAAAATAGGCTGTCAAATCAAAAGGAAAAGCTGTTCTAATTTTGGGTTCTGCGAATACTTTAAACCACTTATTGAAGTTTTCTTGGTGCCTTAATATTACATGGCCTCATGGCCTTCACTCCAGGTACCTGAGATTAATCAGCTTTGTAAGGAAGATAGAAAGTCTCAACTAAACAAGAAATAGGACACCCCAAATCTGGGGACAGTAACTGTGAGACTAGAACATAACAGCACATCTGAATTTTGTAAGGTCACAGAAAAGACGTTTCTATTCAGAAATCCTTTAGAAGGCTGTGTGTGGCAAGTGGAGGAGGAGGATAAAGTAGATAAGAGTCTTTGCTTACATTAATTGGCAAGATGTATGGGCTCTGGGAGTAACACATATCTATAGTAGCTTACGGAGGTGGATAGTTACCTCTCTGAAGTTATGGCTTTAGAAAGAGATCAATAGAAACTTTGGCTTAGATATTGGTGATTACTTCGTAGTTAATTATGACATTTCTTATGTCTTGATAGTTGTCTTAAAGACTGAATTTTATTTGTAATTAGTTATTCTTAAATGCAAAACACCTTTCCCTTTCACTGGAATTTACAGAAAGGACCTTAATTAATCAACTGTAGGTATTTTGCTTTTTAGATGTCATCTGATAACTTGAACGCCATTAAACTGACAACTCTCTGGCATCATCTTTCAGCTGGGTTAGCAGGAGAGACATTTTCAGATACTCCTGGCATCTGGTCGTATAACCACATACACCTTTACTCCCTGCCTCCCTCCTATCACCACAGAGGAAATATTTAGTTAGATTTGTCTCTAGGGTTTGGTAAATGAATATGTAGCCATAGCAGATCTGGAGACCTGTGGTCTGCTTGGTTCCTCAGGGAGCATACCATCAATACATCATCAAGCTTCAGGATGGTGAGATGTCTCTTTCATTGAAAGCAAACACTTTGCTCTTGTGGACTTTATCCGAGAGCATGTGTACCACACTCCTATTCATCATGCCCAGCTTCTTCTGCCCACCAAAAAAACAGGAGCATCTCCTACTATATGTCAAGCTAACATTAGTGTTCAGTAATTGCAGCATCATTAATGGTTGAATTAAAAATGACACTAGCACTCTACCAGCTGTTTCCAGAGAGTACCATGGTAGCACTCACTGTGCCCTATGGGGGAATTTGTTCTCCATGTCAGCTTCACTCATGTTGACCCCAAGTCCAGCAGGCATGTCTAATGTGGTGGTGGTGGGTCTAGAGCACACTGCGTATTGGAGCGGTTTCTTTATAACATCTTTCTCCTTGTAGATGGTTCTTCTTGTCAGTTCAAACTCCTGGTGGAGGTTTACACTTCAGCCCCAAGCCATGATCTGATCCAGCAGAATGTACTTTTTCTAAAGTGGCCCATTTCGCCTTTGAGGTGTCATGGGAAGTCAGCAAGAGGAAGAGGTGAAGAAATTGGCAGACTCAGGACATCATTTTTGGTGGTTTCAAGGAAGATTGGATCTATGAATTCAGGGAAACATAAAGTGGTAAATTGGAAAGGCAATAGCTCATAGAGAAATGGAGATGATGATGGAAACTTTGAACCAAAAGGTAATGTGGATTTTTTGTACTCTTTATATTTCACTCTGAAGCTTTCTACAAAGTTCTAGTTGTTCTTGTCCAAAGAATCTTATTTTTCTTTCATGAACTACTTTGCTAAGCTGTTTGCCAGAGTCCTCTGAACGCTGGCATCAGGATTTAGTGAGGGGACACCGTTGCAACTATTATGCATGAAAAGAGAGAATCCTGCTCCTACTGTACATTAAACCAACGAAGAGCAGTGCTGTCCAGAAATTGCAGTGTGTGTGACTGGAGGCATCGATTCCAGTGAAGGAGAAGAGACACAATGATGCAAACACTATTTTTTTTTCCCCCTGATATTGTCATCTTTGAAGGCATAGCACAAAATTGGATCTGATTGCTATTTCTATTTACTAATACACCTCTTTTCTTGAAAACACACTATCTAATCTGAATTCTCTGACTTCAGGATAGACAGGCAGATATGGATTGACTCCATCTGTCCACAGTGCCTGGTGCGTGCTTGACTTTGATGTCTCTACATCCAGACCTGCCACCTGTCCTAAACTAGCAAAGTTGAGAGGGAGACTTAGACTAATTTGTAAGTTTGTGATCTTGTGTCTTTCTTAATTTGAGAGAAGGGAGGAGAAATTATATATTGATTACCTCCATTTTTAAATTTTAATCACACTTAAAAATCCTGGGTGAAATCACCAATCAAAATACTGAGTTTTTCTGATCACAGTATAATGTTTCATGCTAGCTCTCACCACTCTCAGGATTTTATTACTGTATAAAAGCCTTAGATTTGGGGAAAGAAAACAGAAGGTTCTCATTGCAGAGTTAAGGCAGGGGTTACTGCATTGACAACATAGAAACTATGTTTGTGAGTATGGAGAAAGGAGGGCGGTCATCACAGTAATGTGTGGTCAAAACTATGAGGGAAAGCACACAAGTCCCGTCTGGTACTAAATTTATAGCCTGTCAAGTGGAAAGAACATAAGCTTTAAATCAGACTGAATCTTGGTTTCATTACTAAAAGCTGTATGACTTTGGGCAGGTTGATTTATTCAGTTGTTCTCAAACTTTAGCATGCATTAGAATTTCCTATATACTCACAGATTTCATGGGTCTGTCCCAAAGTTTCTGATTCAGTGTTGAGCGGAGCTCAAGAATTTGCATTTCTCTAGCAAGCTGCCAGGGATCAGACTTTGAGAACCATCTGATGTTTCTGAGTCTCAATCTTTTCATCTACAAAATGATGCTAATATTACCTACCTCTTAGTATTGTTGTGACAATAATATCCAACTTGCATTGACTAGGTGTCAGCCAAACACTATACTAAGCATGTCACAAGTGTTATATTATTTAATTTTCACAGAAACCTCACTGAGACATGGAAAGTTTGCTTAAGGTCAAACAGCTAACAAGCAGAAGTGGCAGGATTTGAATTTAGGTGGTCTTGGGACAAGAAGAGCCCATGCTCTTAACCATGCCCCTATGCCATCTTTTGAAATTAAATAACATCATGTGTAAGGTGTCTATTATGGTGTCTGGCACATGGTTGCTTAACACATGTAGTGACTAGTGGTAATTTTGAGTTGTTCTCTCTTGAAATGACTCAGAAAAAAAAAAAAAAAAAAAAAGGAAGGTGATATGCCTGGGTTTTGAGCGGCTTCTTCTGTCATATGGTGCCAGACCAGTGGTTTGGCTCCCTGAGCTTCTTTGCTTCCTCTGCTTAATAGAAACAGGTATAACAGAAAAAAAAGATAGTCACAGAGACTCAGTTTTCAGGGGTTTCACCCAACCATTTTGCCTGGTGTGATTAAAGCCCTTGATTTCACTCTCTCAGTTTGAGCCAAACACCTCAACCCCAAAGCAGTTTTAATACATCATCAGGATTGGCTCAGGGCTTGTCCAGAAGGGAGTCTGTTATCTAGAGCCAGGCTTTAGCATTCTCACTGAAACTTGAAACCACTCAAGTTCAAATATATCTATCTGAGCCAACTTTGACTATCTGGCTAACGAAATAACATTTACAAATATCACAAGATAGGGTATATAACTGCTCTGAAGAAAAAAATAAAAAAAAGATTTGAGAAGATTCTGGTTATTTGTTGTGTTGTTCTACCTTTAATGAAAGTCTTTGGAATAATTTTGTAGGAATGAAAGTTGCTTACAGGACAGTTGCCTCAAATAGTCACTAATTTGTCCTAAGAAGTCAGAGCGTTTATGTTTATAAGCTTGTAGGCCTCAACAAACCCCCAAATGAAACTTGAATTAAAAATAAATTCTCCTGGTTCAATGATTTTAATTAGAATCATCAGCAGGAAAATGGTGACTTATTATGAAAGATATTGTGATGGTTATGTTTTGTATTTGGTTCTATTTGAAAAATAATGCCTTTAAACTCTAAGCCTTCAACTTTGCCTTTCTGATATTTATTTACACCTTGAAAACATTAGTCATACACCTTGAACAAATTCAGTAAAACTTATACAGCAAAAGTTTGACACTTAAAAAAGTTAGAGGGCTTTTTTTTTTCCCCCAAAGAAGGAAATAAACCAAAATCTAATTATTTATGGTTATAAATGGAAGTATTCCAGTTAGTTGAGATTTAACTACTATTCCCTTAAGAAGATAATATGGATCACCAAGGATGAGGGGAATGTAATGAATGGGGACAAGGCCTTTACTTCTGTGACTATGATCATTAAAGAACCAAATATATATACACACATACATTCATACATACATGTATTTCTGTATATCTATATCACACATTTTCTATCTATTATTACGTATTGAAAACTAAGACTTGGGAGAAATTCAGAATAGAAAGCACAATTGACAAAATTGGACTTTTTCATCAAGAAGAACATATGCATTTTTTCTGGCCCTGCTACAATACTCAGAGCAAGTTGTCCTAGCCCTGCAAGGACTGGATTTTTCCAACCGCACCCCTTAACTCCAGAAGAGGATGTTATGAGGATTATCAGGACAATGTTAGCAAATGTATCTGGAGCTCACTGGTAGGAGGCAGCACTGAAAATCAAAGCACAATTATGTTGGGCACTTTTGATAATCTAAGGATCTAACTTCTCTGACTAAAGCTTCCTATACATAGAAACAAGAATATCAGATCCTAGTGCTTATAAAAATTCCATTGCCAGTTACTACTCTCTACTCATTAGCTGGAGACCTTTGATGTTTCCATCTACAAAGTTTCTAACCTTTCTGAGAAGTAGATGAAGCACTCATTCCTTTACCATTTACGTTTTGGTCCTTTAATTTTGCAATTCCACTTTCCCCTTCCCCCATCCTTCGCACTTTGCAGATCTCACAGGTGCCTGGTTAGACCTGTCAGGTGGGTCTCTGTTTGCCTGTCATTTGGGAAGCTGATGGTCTTACCTGGGCATGGCTGATTGCACAAAGCGGAACAGGGGTTATTTTGAATTGCAGGTGTGAGCGATCAGTGTAGATCAGTTCTAATCCATCAGATATTAGAACTGCCAAGCTCTTGCAAGACTCAGCAGAAAGAGCCAAGTGCTGAGTGTAGCTGTAGGTGTCTGTGTGTGTAGCCAGCCAATGGTTTCTAGTGCCGAGAGATTTTATGTGTTAGAAAATGCGGTCTTCCTGACTTACAATGACACTACCTTCTTGAGTTCCCATTCTGTTCAAGGCTGTACAAGAAATCTTGGTGATAGGACACAAGAAACTAATCATATCTTCAGACAGCCTGTAAGCCAGAAGTAAGACAATGATGTACAGCCTAAGGGGTAAGAGCGCAGGCTACAGAATTCTGGGTTCAAATATCAATTTTGTCATTTATTGTCTGTTTGAGCTTGGCTAGATTTTTTGTTTTCACCAAGCTTCATTTTCTCTTGTTATTGTTATTTTTTACTATTATCATTAGTATTACCAGAGTGGCACATATAGAGTGCGAACAGGAAGATCTCTTTTCCAGTCCAGGAGGCCAAGGAAGCTTTCAGGAGGGGTGGGATGTGGGGAATCGAAGCCCTGAAGATTGAGGGATCACAAGAAAATGGCATTAAAAAAGGCTAGTGTATGGGTTCTGGGAAGGAAGTATCCAATTTGTCAAAGACTATGCTTTTAAGAGGCTTGTCTCTTTAAAACAAATTCTGAGATATGAGAACCCTAGCAGTCATTTAGCAAAAGGTTCTGCTGTAAAAACTATCTATCACTGTGATCCACCTGTTGTGCAAAAAGCTGGGCACACTTTTCTTTCTTGCCAGTGAGTCTGAATAACTATGTGTGCATTCCTCACACAAAGAATGTATAGAAGTAACTGCTACATCTGGGAACATTTGCCTTCGATTAGTTTTAATACTACAGACACAAGGAGGAGCCTCCAAGCTATGGGGAGGTCATCCTGGGGATCTTTTAGTGCATATATGCTTTGTGTTAAAATGTGGGGTCTCAAGCCTTTGAGGTCCAGGAAGCTGAAGGCTCCTTAAGGCTGATGCACTTATCTGAGAAGATGGATGTTAACTTAATGCGATTTCACAATGTATGGAAGTCAAATCACTATGCAGCATTCCTTAAACTTGGTGCTATATGTTAACTGTATCTTAATAAAATTGAAAAAAATTTTTAAAAGACATACACAAAAGGTGATTTGTGAGCAGACTGATGGGTCACATTGTCAGGTAGGAAGTAATATATGAAGTCAGGAAACCTCTGACCCTAGGGCAAGTCACCTCATGTTCTGGGGCCTCAGTCGCCTAAAAAATTAGGGTGCCACACTTATCATGACTGGGAATCAAATTTTTTATTCTTAATCTTTCTTAGGTGGCAGCAAAAGCCCTTTTGAGCTAATACAATACAGAGGTGCAACATATAAATGAAATAAAAGCAGAGCAGCTCTGGCTGGTGGGTGGAGAGACTTGCCAACACCTCTGAATCAGGCAGAGGATACCTAGTCTTCTCTTGGGCACGGTGTCCAAACTGATGGACTGCATGATTGCCGAAGTTCCTTATTGCGCCAGCACGCTGCAATCCTAACACAGCTTAAAGTGATGTGACAACAGAGGGTTTGTAGTTTTCAACTTTTCCATTAACTTGACTGAAAACTTTTAGAAAAAGAACCCATCACCTTAGGCATCTCTTTTAGAATATTGCATGATATTTATTTATATGATGGTTTTCATTCACAAGACGTATTTTGTTTTATTAATGAATACCAGAGCTCCAACACCAAGTGCCCTGAACGCTGGCATCAGGATTTAGTGAGGGAACACCGCTGATATATCTTGTTGTGAGTTGGAAGTATTTTTATTTATACGGGAAGCTATCTTTGTTAGAAATGATTACCAAGTATTTGCAGTAAAAATCTTCCCTGGCAATGAAACAAAGATGAGGAAACTTAAAGGAAGAGATTTTCCTCGGCAGCAGAAGAGGCTTCCCTTGGAGTTGGTTGATGCTTGTTTATAGATGACTGGCCAAGTGAGAGCAGCATAGTCATACAGAAGGGCAAATGCTCTGTTCCTGGGAAGTCTGAGCAAAAATGAGAGCATCTGAAAGACAACGACATCCTAGCCCATCAAAAGCTTCCCAGTTCACTTCTGCCCATTAGAGCAGTCAACAGTAAACTGGAGAAGATGATGCTTTAAAACGTGGCCTTTATGTGCTTCCTAGCACTGTTATCCCCTGGCAGCAGACTTTCAATGGAGAAGAAAGTCAAGGCCTTGATGGTCTCTAACTCCACAAAACTTGGATTGCACTGTAAGCAGGATTGTGCACACACCTCAGAATTCATGCATCATAGACTTAGAAATCAGTCACCAGCTGCTGTGGTAGAATACTTTGACCAGTTGGCATGCTCCATCTCAGAAGAGCAGCTGTACTAACCAGAGGATTCCCATGGCCTCCTTGAGCCACTCAAACTTCATCTTTGCAGCTAGGAAGCCCCTGTGGCTAGCAAAGGGGTGTGGCATTTTCCTCTGTGCCTCATTTCTGTCATATTCAATAAGTGGGTTTTATTCTGGAAGCTTTATCTTAAGAATGTCCCAGGTTCATCAATAATTCCTGGAGAGTTATGCTTGAAATTCTATGCTAATTTCGAATTCTATACTAATATTGAATTACTATGCTAATTTTTCATGCAGCTAAATGCACATCATTATACACAGTATAAAAAGAAAACAAAGAAACAAGTCCTGGCAAACAGAAAAGCTAAATTCTGTGTGTTGATTCTACCAGAAGGGACAGCTGTATGGCTATATTATTCTTGCTGTGTAAAGATGTTCTAATTCAAACCTCAATACTTTGGAAATCCTTTACCCTCTCCAATCCTCAATTTCATCTTCTTTAAAAGCAGCTTAATAAAACTTACCTTGCAGAGTGATTCCAAGAAATAGAAAGTACATTTTTACCTTCCTACATGGTACTTGGCCCATTGGAAGTGATAATGGGAACTTTATTATTTTTGTTTTTAGTTTCTATTTGTTAATGGATTGATACTGTTGAAAATTGTGTCTAAACTGTGAATTCATTAAACACACACTACTTATCTGAAATTCTCTAAGAGATTTATCCTGTCTAGGACTGAGAATTAGACAGCTGTGTCCATACCAAGAGCACACATGAGAGATGGCCCACGGTCAATCATCCAATAATATATTGTTATTCTGTAAATGGAAATTCATTATAAGTGAATTTATTATAAATTTTAAATAAATACTAAATAAATTATTATAATAAATAGTTTAAGATGCTCCTGAGTCATGATTTAGCCTTTTCAGAGGCAATTCCAATGCAGTTTCATTCAGACCAATTCCTAAAACACACGAGATTAATATTAAATAAACACATTGACAAAGCAATATGAGTTGTCATTCTCCAGGCTTGCTAGCTTAATGCTAATGTGGACAAAGCTTAAATGGCTAATTCTACCTAGAAAGGCAGGTTTGAAGAGCTATCTCCTCTCTATTCTTTTGACCCCTTTGCTGGCTAGGGTGTTTTTCTTAGCTTTTGTGGGGGAAAAATACCCAGAAAAGGATTGCTGGGTATTTCTTTCCTTTGGTTTATTTTTTCAGCCAAAGTATAAGACCTTACTTAGATGATTAGCAATTAAGGAATTTTTGTGGTTTATTTCCTGATCTAACTTCTTACTTCTGAAGAGAGCAATCCTGACAAGCTTATGTTAACCTGGATCTTACCAAAATTGTAGAGCCAAACAGTTTTGAAAGATTTAGATAGAAAAGTCAGGCCGGAATTCTAACAATAAAATGCTTCTTAAGGTTACTTTTCCTAGATCGCGTGGAGTTTCTTTTCTCTTTGGATCTGATTTTCTAGAAAATAGACCATTTTCCTATGTATTAACCTCATATTTTAATAACATTGGAGACCTGCAGCTGAACTAGAAGTGAAGTGAGTAATCAAATCAGTGATGATAATTCTACCTACAATAATACTTTAAATTAATAAAACCCTCTACTTATAAAGATCTCACCATTGTTTTTATAAATTTGACCTCATTGCTCTGTAAGCATTGGTTGAATGCGAATTTAAATTTTACTTTTTTAAAAAAAGCATTATTATAAGGACAAAACAAACTTTTAAAAATCCATTTTCTAAGGAGAGAAACTCAGAGATGTCTCATTCAGTGTCAAGATGTAGAATCGCATCTTCCTGATTATGGTTCATGCTGGGTAATGCCAGAGTCTGGTGAGGCATGAATCAGCAGCTGAGAACACCGCCAAAGACCAGATATTTCCATGTATCTGTTCACCATCCCTAGGAGGCTTCTTTTACTTATTGTTGCAAGATGACTGACGGCACTGCTAGGGCTGTTTGCTGCCTGTCTGACCCAGCCAGTGAGTGGCCATCTTTACTCCACTGTTTCCTGCATAGGTTCTGAAGCTCACTCTGACTGGGCTGGCTTAGTCATTGCTTAGGGAGGCCCGTGGTCCACAGTCCTTGGTTAGGAGAACGCAGGGTGCTCATTGGCTTAGTTAGAGTCATATTTGGGGTCCTGGGGCAGAATCAGCTTCACCTAGAGCACATGGTCCAAGATCTAGGGGAAGAGTGTTCCCCTGAAGCAAAATCAGAGTGGCTGTCAGGCAGAAAACCCCAAGCGAAATAGAAATGCCCTTGAGGTTGATCACTAATTCATACAGCCATGCTTTGGGAAAAATATTGTTGAAAGAGAAAGTGGAGTGTGAGTGAGGGGTGGGGGCATGAGAAAATGGAGGTACTGGGGGCTTTTGAGCAGCAATGTGGCAGAGTCAATTTAAGTGTTGAATAATAATGATAATGATAATAATATCTTACATCACTAGAGCTTTATATTTTCCAAAGTGCTTTAACTTACCTGAGCCCTTTAGATCTATCCTCTTGTGAGGTAGGAGAGTCAGGTATTATGTCTATTTTTCAGACTAAATTGGGTTACAGAGAAATTATTTAATGCTAATAAGAGAGCTAGGATGATGATTTAGGTCTCTTACCTTTTGACATGCTTCTTTTTTCACTGCATTATCATTTATAATATATATTATTATTAGATTAACTTCATCAAAGACATTTACTCAATTTTTGAAGGTTTTTCTAATTCATTCACAGAACATTTATTGAGTACCTGCTATATGCTAGACACCATGTTAGGTGTTGAGGCTCAAGGGATTTATTAAGAGGTAACAAGCCACTATTTTGAGTCATTAGCTAAATGAAAGCACAGAGTGGCACAACACTAATCTAGTCTTGAGAGAGGTGGAGGGGCTGTCAGAGAAAGTTTATGGAGAAGATAATGTCTCACTAAAACCTTAAGGACAAGTAGAGGTGAGCCTGATGAAAGGATGAAAGACCGAGAGAGGGGAGGGGGTAAAGCTTTCCAACATTGAAAACAGCATGTCCAAAGGTCCTGGGGTGAGAGCACAGTACAAAGTTGAATATTATGGCTGGAGCACCAAGTGCCATAATAATAGGTTGAGTTGTGGAGATAAAAGGTGCTGTAGAGGTTGGCTGCGGGCATACCACGAAGTGTCTTAAGTGCTTTGGGCTTTATCCAGAGGGAATGGGGGGATATGGAAAGGTTTCAGAAATGTCACAGCTTATAGAATGGAAACTGAATGAGAGCAGGAAGAAAGGATGGGGGAAGAAATGGGACAGGAAGTCCGTTATAACTGTTTCAATCACTGAGAAGTGAGGTGATGATGGCCTGAATTGAGATAGCATCAGAGGAAGGAAAATGAGTATTGGATTTGCATGATATTAAAACTGAATAATTATAAAACAATATTTTACCCCAAAGAAATAATAAGTCATGTGTATTTAGAATTCTTAATTTTATCTTTTCATTCAAGGTTCGCTTTTTAAAAAATCCTATTGGACTTGTTTTATTCAGCAAGCATTTGTTGAGCACCTACTACAAGTAAGATATTCTACTACTGTCCAGATGTTGGCATTTTTGACAGTTGAAGTTGTTTAAAATACATACATTTGCATTTTTTAGATATGTCCCTGTCAGTCAGTTTCCATGCTATTTTACTTCGTCTGAGAATTTTTTCTGAATTCCTATTATTTTGAACGTAGAAAAAAGGTTTTCGAAGAGAATTGTGGAATAATTTATTTTTTTCACACCTTTTCCTAAGCTAAAAAAATCATGTTTATTTTTCTGATAATATCTGGAAAAAGGAACAAAGAAGTGTATGTTGAACAGACGCTTATCAATTTATATAACTGTAAAATCTCTACAAAAATCACTCCCCGTGCATTTTGTGGGGCTTACTCAAATTTTAAAACTAGGACAGTTCTATATTCCCACAGACAAGGAAGGAAATAAAGAAAGGTATTTAGCTCCTGCAGGGAATAAAAGGATTTAGGCAAACATGCAGTATGTGTTTACTAATTAATTTAGCTAAATTTTGATGAAGTCTGTTGCTTAAAAACATTCTGTTTATTTATGGAATTAAAAGCCCATACACTCCTTTATTATCAGCAGGCTAGGCATATTCACCCAGGTATCAGCTCCTCTGGTAATCTCTAGGCTGTTGCAATGCTTTACAACTCTGGCTGATAAAGGCAATTCTAATTTAGTGCTCACGTTAATAATCAGTAATATTTAATGAATATATCAGAGCTATTTACATGTGTCATTCATAGTTGCTTTATTCTAAGGAAAACGATTATAATTGTTCTTATTAGTTATCATATTTCATGATTCTGCAGTGAATTTTTTTGGAGGGTTTTGTTTTGGGAATACCTGAATGAGGAAAAAGGCTTGCAGTATTTTGAAATGTTCACAAGTTATCAAATAGCACTTTCTAATTCATTACTCATATGTTATTGGAAAATTCCTTTGTGTTGCTTTATTTGTTTCTGAGCACACGTAAACCAGATTAAAAAGAAAAAATAAGGCAGTCAGTCAATTTTCTTAAACTGATAACTGGCAAAGAAATTATAATACAGAATGAAAAATGGAATACCTCTGAGATTTGAAACCGTTTATATTTCTCTGCATTTTTCTCTTAGTTCTGTTAGGATTTGAAATATGAAAATGTGAGACATACTTCTGTTCCCTAAATATTACCAGGTTAGAATCCTGGTTCATAGGAAGCCTGTAGGATAACTTGTTTTCATAGTATCTTTTCTTTAAATAGAAAGCATTTCATTCTACCCTATATCGAATAAAAATTTTATTTCTAAAATGTGGATTATCTGCCTGAAATAGACGCCTGATTCAGTTTCAAAGTTGATTCAATATTCAAAACTTTTCTATGACAATAAAAGCAGCCATATGTTCATTTATATAGTTTTGACTTATGTAGAATAATATCTGTTATTTAGCGCAATTGGGGGAATGAAGTGTTTAAAAAAATTATTTTCAAATAAATGAAGTTCACGTTTTTCAGCTGTTTTCACCCTGAACATTCTTATTTAACACTCAATTCAACATTGCCTTTTCTGGAAATCCTTCACTAATCTCTCTGCCAGCCTTGGTCAGAGTTTACACTTTCTTTTTTTATATCGCCACATCTTTTGTATTGCAAGCATCTGTTTTACTCATCTGTTGTTCCTCTTCCTCTTTCTCTTTCATGGACTGTGAACTACCTGAGAGTTGGCACTCTGTCATGTCCAGCTTTGGACTTTCAATGCCTTAGTGCCATGCCTCACACATAGCAGGTAGGTTCTCATCACATAATGAAGTCCTTTGAAAATAGACCATGTATTTCACTACCTTCTTTTAAAAAGCTTACCAAAAATCATAATAAAAATTTTGATCACTTATCACTATGAGCCACAGAGCTTTGTAAACCCTCCAAATATGTGTTTGTCAGTTACTCTCTGCGTGGCTGAGCTGCCTCGGGTTTGTGTGCCCCTTTAACAAGCTCCAGGGATGAGGTGGGCTCTTGGTGTCAGATTCTAAAGTGGTAGCAGAATCCTTTGGGGTTCTTTGAGCTAACTCCTAACATCAGGTTGTTTGCTCCTCAATGCTTTAATTGACTTTCGTCTTTGTCTCAGCCTACTGATAGTGATGCTATCAGCTAGGCATGCCTGGGGCAATTGCCTGGCCATATTACTTGTAAGAGTCCACAAAGACATTTCCCCAACAGGGCCAATGGTTGCACTTCAGCAAAGGCCATCAGGGAACTTTGAGGAGCAAGATTTATTACTCATAGATGCTGTAGAATCTGATCCAGGGGAAGAGAGAGAGATATTGGGGACCTGGAACTCTGCCTTTATGGTCTGAGGGTAGAGTATGTAGAATTTCACAAATTTACTCTTCATTGGCTAATTTAATGCATCAGGGAGGGAATTAGGGAGCAGAAGAAGTAGGGTCACTCAAGTAGTCAGTTATCTAGGTTACTCAGGGCTTTCTGAAAGAGGGAACTTCATGGGTTGGGGCAGCCTAATGTCTTATATGGTTGTGTCATACAGCTGGCAATATGTTTATTCAGGATACATGTCTTTCGAAAATGATGTCTTGGCAATTAAAAGCTTAATGTCAGGTACTTGCACTACACTATGCCACTTCCAATGGCCTCCATATTTCTTTTCTCTTTTCCCTTAGGTTAGGTGACTGGTGGCTCTTAAACCAAATGCCCTGGTTTTCAGAGTAATCACCATCCTTTTCTCCCAGTGCAGAAGCCAACTGTTCCCCTCATATTTTATGGCACCTTTTTGGTTAGTTTCTTTATTGTTTGTTTTTCAAATTACTTGTGTCTCTCTTTTTCTCTATTGACAGAAAAGCCATAATTTAAAACAAAATAAAACTTTAGACTTAATTTTATTCAGAATGCTTAAGGTGAATGTTTGATGTTTATATAAAACTGCTTCTAGAAGATAGACATGTTACTATAATTGATTCTTATGTTAAATGATTCCTTAAATTTTAATTTTGTTTCTAAAGGAAAGACAAATATAATTCAACATTGTGAAGGGAAAATATTGTAAAGGTACCAATTTAATTTAAGTAATTCTATAAACTTTACTTTAAATCACCTTAAGATGAGATTTTTGTCCACTTCCTTTAAATTCTTGCAAGACTCTTAACAGTCTTTATTTTAATGTCTCATGGCTTTTACATTAGAACATGCTTCTGATAGTTAACCTAAATGTTTCCTAGAGTAATTTTTGCCTCTTCTTTACTGTACAATTTGCAGTGCAAACACAGATTCTTCACTTACTACCAATCATAGTTCATTCTTTCAAAAACTTAGTGACTCCTCTAGTCTATTATTCTTTGAACCAAAAAACTCATTTATTTTGTAACTTTTACTTTTAAGACTTAGACCAAAACCTGCTGTTTTTCTCCCTTAATTCTTCCTTTTCAAGATGCACGTTAGAGAAGCATTTCTTAAAATAAGAACATTGGACTGCTTGCATCAGAATCAGACTCGTTCAGTATTTTTTGTAACAGAAAAGTGCCTCAAAATTGTACTACACATATTCAGTTATCCAGTATCTCACTTTGTATAAAAGTAAAAGTAACAGCACAATAAGGTGATCATTCTATTAATAACTAAATTTAGATTATAATCTACTCTGAGCCCTTGATTTCTCCTCCTTTACTTCTCAAAGTCAGTCTGTTTCATTATGAATTGTGGTATTGAAAGACCCTATAGAGGTCAAGTAATCCTCAGCTACTTTTGAGGAATTCTGCTTTTCCATTCTTAGTTTAGATTTTCTTTTCTATCCAGATTCTCTATAGCTAGATGACTTTAAATGACATCTAAAACTGATAGTTTCTTAACTTATATCTCTTGCCTGGCCTTTCCCCTGGATTCAGACCTGTTTATTCGATTATGTACTTGGCATCTCCACTTGAACATCTAATGGACATCTCATATTTAACATGATTGAAATTTAAGTTTTGATTTTCATTCTAACATCCCAAACCCATACTTCTTTAAGTCTTCCCCATTCAAATGAGTAGCATTACATTTATTTGTTTTCTGAGCCAGAAACCTCAGAGTCATTTCAGATTTTTCTTTTCTCCCATCCCTTATACCCAGTTCATTAGCACTGTTGGTGCAATATCCAACATATATTCTGAATCTGACCATCTCTCGCCCCTTCACTATTACCATGCAGGTCCAAGCCACCATCATCCCTTGGCTAGTTCTACAATAGCCTTATCACTGTTCT
>CM053507.1:37048021-37085549 GCA_028627145.1 Eidolon dupreanum
CTCTGTTTATTCCTTTGTTTAGTCCATTTAATATACTTCTCATCTCGGATAATGTATTCTTCATTTCATACTGGTTCCCTTTTATAATTTCCATTTCCATTTTTATGTTTTTTTTTTAATCTCTTTGTTGAAGTTCTCTACACTTCCCAAAAGTTCATTGAGCATCTTTATAACCAGTGTTTTGAACTCTGCATCTGTTAGATTACCTGACTCCATTATTTGTCAGTCTCTGTTCTGTTCTCTCATATGGTTTCTGCTTCTTTGTCTTCCCATTTTAGCTGCCTTTCTTGTCTGTTTCTGTGTATTAGGCAAAGCTCCTAAGTCTTCCAGTCTTATTAGTGTTGATTTATGAAGTAGATGTCCAGTGACACAGTCCTGAGAGGGGTTCAGCTGCAGGCCAAATTTAGCCCAAGCCTCTACCCTGCCGAGGCCACCTGTTAAGATTCAACAAGCAATCCACAGATGCTGTGCTTATAGTTGCCTCCAAAGGCCACACTAGAAACTGAGGCCAGCAGCCTCTACCAGTGTGAGTCTCAGCAAGGAGCACCTGACTCACTGAGAATACACCTGGATATGGCTTGAGTGGGGTGTGAGTTGGGGTAGGCGAGTTTCAGGGAATCCTCTGGATGCAGTGACTTCTGTTATCCAGTTTGATGACATCACTGCTATGGCAGCACTGTGTCTGCACACTGGGAGGGGGGAAGGCCAACAGGAAACAATGGATACTGCTGGCACTTCTATACAGAGTGAATCTCGCCTTGGCCTTCAAATGACAATGTCTCCCTGTATGTCCCTGGTGCCCCTCATGCAGAGCAGAATTGGCACTGGTGCTCAGAGTGAGCAGGTTCATCAATTTAAAAATCTGTTTGCAGACACGGCCCCTTTAAGAGGAGTCTGCTGCTGCCACAGCTACAGCCTCCATCTCACTCAGCTGCTTGAGACCAGGCAGACCCACGTCCCCGCCCCGTCCTACCTTCTGCCACTGCAGTGTGCTTTCTTGGATTTCTCCCTATTTGTATGGCTTATTCCTCTAGATCCCAGGCGATTTTTCCTTGCTGCTGGCTCCTTGTTTCTGTCACAACTTTGATTTAGTTGCCAGAGGGATGAACAGGGCCTCTATAATCTACGCCATTTTTTTCCTTTCCGTTTTATCACTGTTTATTTCCTTACCCTGCTTCACTTTTCTTCAAAGCATATATACTATTTGACATTTTATTACATACTTGAATTTTATATGTTTATAGTCCGTATTATTCTTATTCATGGTAGTCTACTAGAAGTACCACTTCTTGTTTACTGCTTATTCCTCAGGAGCCTAGAACAGTAGCAGCGTAGAATATCTGTTGAATGTGTGAATTTAATCCAGGTCCCTTCTTCATACAATACTTCAGTTAAACTATGGCTGAGAGTTTGAAAAAAATTTTTTTTTAAGTTCTACATGACCTAAAATGACAATGAGATGACTCAACTTTGGATGATCACCAAAACTGCATGTTAACCTTTTCTTTCTTGTTTGAAATGTTTCCTTCAGTCTGATCAGCTTTATTCTAACACTGAAACTCCTCTCTTCAAATTGGCTGAGGGCTCCTACAGTCTTTTAGCTGGGCCCTCTGCCAATCTACCCCAAATCTAAATTATGACACAGTCATAATTGTTTTCACTATTTGATAACTATGTGAATTTGTGGATACAAGTTATCCATGTAATTTCCTTTATGGCATTTCTTGATCTTGCTCTCTGATTTATAAGTTAGATGTATTTTGGACATGTTTAGTTATATTTTTACTCCCTGGAGTAAAAAATATTAGCAAGGAAATATGTTAAATTAGATATCAAGGATATTAAAAGCTCCTTCTTCTTCGTTCTGTCTTACCAGCCATGCTTATGCAGGTAGTTGAATATATTATGCCCAGAATTTAGTATATGCATTAAATATGATCAAGTTCACTAGGAAATGTAAAAATAGAATGAAATACAACACTTTACTTGCAGATTGGAGGTGAGGTGATTGGTATGTTAATTAAAGGTGACCTCAGCACTCTTAATATTAACCTCCTGATTTTCTCCAGTGTTTCAGGTAGGAAAAAATTATTCTTCAATATTCCTAAGAATGAGATTGGATAAAGGACACAAATGAAGTCTAGACCAAGTACAAAAACATGAGCCCCTTCTCCCGGCTGCTCAACTAATGCAGACTTAGTCTGGGGATGAGATAACTATCTCAGCAGCTATTCCATCACTCAGACTTCAAATTATAGTAATTATGACAATTTGTACCAATAGCCATGAGGTGGGATTTTTGATGTGGTTAAAAATAACATCTGTAAAACCCAATAAAAATTACATTTTGCTAATTTTCTGATAAGATACTGTTTTAACTATCCTGTGTCTTCTGCTGCTGCCAATTTTCAATTAGAGCATTCCTATAAAAAAAAATTTTTTAACCCATTTTGTCTCCTGGATCCAGTTCCATTTTCAGCAATGCATTTGTTTTAATGCTCTTAATTAATTGTTTTGTGTGAATTTTGCCTTTCAAACTGATTCTAATCTTTCAGACTTTATTAACTTCCTGATTGTTAAATCTTGAGGCAAGGGACCAATAGCAGGGCTTACCTTATTCTTTTTGGCTTGGAAAACAGAGTTGCCATAGAGGTCTGCTCAGCCAAGTCAGTGCAGAAAGGGACAATGATGAAGTGAATAATGGGGCTACTAAAGTGGGTTGGGTCTGCAGTTCTTTCTAGCTTGGAAATTGCTAGTTCATCCTGGGGACACAGTCATTGGTGGTAATTCACAGAGATTTCCCTTCAGGTGCATTTTAACAGTGTCCCATGTGTCCTCCCAGGCAAGGTCATCTTAAATGCCTTTCCTCTTGGTTAATTTTTGATTAAAAGTATTATGTATTTTTCCATCTTTTTATGGCATAGATGATAAACTTGTTTTCAGAGAGTTCAAGTGGTCTACCCAAGCTCTCTCTGTTGGTGAATACGTACCAAAGGCAGGGCTAGCACACGAGTCTTTTAATTCTCCTACTGGCCTTTTAATCAAACGAGGTGGCCTCTAAGCCAATATAATTGTGTGGGAGTAGGACCCATCTCTGGCTCCTCAGAAATCATTTTCCTTTATCTTTGTCCTCTGTCTTATCATGGTCTTCTTTTTTTCAACAAAAAAATAAACTCTCTCTTGATCCAGCAGTCTCCTCTAGCTACCCCGTTTCCTTTTTCCTTTCTTTTCCTTTTCTTCACATCTATAATTTTAAAAGGAATTGGCTACTCTTGTTGATTTTATATTCTCATGTTTACTTGACAATGAAATGCCACTCAACCGACACTAATTTCTCAATTCTAATCTTTCCTCTCCACTTCTATCTTCATTGCTCCATTTCTTGCCTTCATCATCTCTCCTCTGACCAAGTAGGAATTGGGTGAGATGGGAAATCAGAGTTTATTCATTCACCCATTCATCAACTGCTGAAGGTGTTAAAATTAGCAAGACAATTCCTGTCCTCACAGAGCTTATGGTATCTTGAGTCTGTTATGTTCAAGGTGAATGGTTCAGTTGCCTTCTAATTTCCTCTGATTTCCTCTGTCTCTCTACCTCAAGTATGTGTACAAAACCCTCTTACTCAAAATAAATTTTGTTTCATTATAAAGATCATATGACCTTGTATCCTTATATATATATATATTAACTTCTGAAAAGTAACAGCTAAAATAATAGCTTAGTTATTGAATATCAAAATACTAGTCACATTCTCTAACAGTATTTTTTGACCTCCAAATTGGTGCTTTCTTGGCAAGTATGTGTGTGTGTGTGTGTGCGCGCGCGCGCGCGTGCACATGTGATAGCATGGTCAGAATTTACACGTACTATTTCATGTGCTATTTCCCTGGTTAATATTTAAATACAAAGACATTTTATTACTTTGCCATTATTGACTAGTTATAAACATTCAAGAGCTTGTTTGAAAAAAATCAAGATTCAGGAGATTCACATTTCATACATTTTGTCTTACTTGCAATAAACAATCTCATGTTGACTAGAAAAAAAATATTGATTTTAATATGTTGCATTATCATTTAATTCCTCAGCAATCCTTTTCTGTTAGCCAATCCATTTCCTTCGTTATTTTAAACTTTCTTGTTGGAAACAGAGTAGACATTTCCAATGATCTTAGTTTAAGTCAAAAATAGAAACATTCTCTTTAGAGTGACTCAGTGTTTTACTGTTTTATCTCAGTTATGCTTTTGCTCACTCTTCTTTTTAGAACTTGAAGGCTCAGACATGCTAAGAAATCAGGTCTTCCTGAGCATATGAATGACTTGTTGGGAAACCTGACTTGTCTGTGTCTGAGGCATGAATAAATATGGTATGAACAGTTCTGAAAATCTTAGGAACCACCACAGAGACCTAAAGAATCATTCAATATCAGTCATAAAAAATAACTGGAAAGAAATAGTTATCTTCAGTTATTATCTCACTGACCCATCACACAGATATTTGATTTCAGGAAGGACGGTGAACAAGGCCCACATTTTTCAATCTCATTGAAGCCATGGCTCACCTGAACCTTGGAGGAGCAGAGTTAAGTGGATGGAAAGAGATAGCGAAGGACAGTGGAGAGTGCTTAGCCATTCACTCCATTCCCTCAAAATCCATCTAGGAGATCCAGACTTAAGGGCAGCTAGGCATCAGAGCTATGAGGGCAGAGCCATAGCTGTTTTGTTTACCATCTTGATTTTTTTATTAGGAGAACACTCATCAGTGAGAATGATTTCAAGGGAACGTTTTTGCTCCAATTGCTTTGAGTTGCAAAGTAAATGGGAAGTCAAAAGATAAAGACAAATGTAGCCTATTTCTCCAATAAGTTTGGTTGAGTAGGGGTGGGGTGATGGATAGAGGAATTGTGGAATCAGATGAGTTGTTTTTTTTTGGCAGATGAAGGGGTTGGCAGCATCTTAAACATATTTATAAGAGTAGCAAAGAGGTAAAGAGGTTGAAGATAAGGAGAGAATATTGATAGATTGAGATACAAGAGAAGCAATATAGGACACAGACATATTCTTCCATATACTGTAATAAACGTGAGTTTCTTTCTCACATGGTGTAAGAGCATTGGACTTTGGAATCTCTTGACCCTCTCAGGAAAATCTTTTCTCTTGCTTTTATTTCCTAGAACTTCCTGGTGTAAATTCCTAAGTCTAGAAAAATGTAAGTAAGAGAAAACCGAATTCCACAAAAGCACCAAACAAAATGAATGAATAATAGATGGATAGATATATGTACATGAATATAATATGTAGGAATCATATAAAATGTATGTAATATATATAATATATTTCTCAGACATGAATCTCCATAGGCAGAGAGACATACTAAAGTATGACATCATGTCTGGATTAAAAAAAATAGTCTAGGTTGGGAGATATCAAAGGGGGTATAGATGCAACAAGATTGACCATGAATACTCTCTACTTTTGTATATATTTGAAATTTTACTTAATAAAAAACTTTTATAAAGCACTAAAGAACTGCTAAAGTCAACTGTTTATTATTCACTCACTCCTTGAGTTTTATTTTGAAGATATCCATATTTTCCTAAAGAAAATGAAATGGGCTAGCTTCTAAGACCTTGACCAGTCTGCAATAATAGTTTATTGGGTGCTTTAATACCTTTGGTAAAAATTACACCAGGTACTTTTTAAAAAATTCTCAATCTACTTTTGTGGTCTGATAGACAGCCAACAAGTTAACTAATTGCTTTAATTGACAGTTCTTTTAATTAATAGTAACATTAAAGATTTTTTATATATTTATCAGCTATTTTTATTTCTTCTTCTCTGGTTGGCTCTTTTATATTCTGTACCAACTGTATCCATTTCCTGTGGCTGTTATAACTAATGACCACAAAGTTGGTGACTTACAACAACAGAAATTTATGCTCTCACAGTTCTGGAGGCAAGAATTTAAAATCAGTATTAGACAGAAATCAAAGTGTCAATAGGATTGTACTCCCTCTGGAGAATTAAAGGGTCAATGTATTCTCTGCCTCTTCTAGCTTCTAATGGCTTCCAATACTCCTTGGCTTGCGACCACATCACACTAATCTTCAAGGCCAACATCTTAAAATATCTCTCTGCTCTGTCTTTATATTATCTTCTCCTTTCTGTGTGTAAGATTCCTCTACCTTCTTCTTATGAGGATACATGTGACTGTATTTAGGGCCCACCCAGATAATCTCCCCATTTTGAGATTCTTAACTTAATTATACCTTCAAGAGCTTATTGCCACCCACCCCCAACTCCCTCCAAATAAGATCATTCACGGGTTCCTGAGATTACACTACAGATAACTTTTGGGGGATTTTTCAGTCAACTACACTCATTCTTATATTGTCTTTCTTTCTAATCACTATTTTATATTGGAATAACTTTAGATTAGAGTAGTGGCGCAAAGAGAGTACAGATTGGTTTCATACATGTTGCTCTCAGTTTTTTTTCATTTTTTTATGATGACATTGGTTAATGAAATCTAATAAGTTTTAGCTGTACACTTTCACAGTAAGGCACATATATATTTACACTGTGTGTTCACCTCCCATAGTTAGATTTCTTTCTGTCATTACATATTTGACCCCTTTTAACTGTCTACTTACCCCCTCTTCCCTCACCCCCTACCCTCTGGTAACCAGTAGTCTATAGTCCATGTCCTTGAGTCTCTGCTTGTCCTGTTCATTTGTTGCTTTTAGGTTTAGACCCCATATATAGGTGATATCATGTGATTTTCAACTTTTTCTATCTGGCTTATTTCACTTAGCATGATTTTCTCAAGGTCTATCCATGTTGTCACAAATGCCAGTATTTCACCTCTTCTTATGGCTGAGTAATAATACATTGTATATATGTACCACAGCTTTTTCATCCAATCATCTGTTGTAGGACACTTCAGTTTCTTCCATGTCCTGGCCTGCTCCCAGTTTTTTAAAGAGGATTTTAAACATGTTTTAGTTCTTTAGAATTTTATTTCAGGATTTTTAAGTACTAGTAAGATTGGGTGTAGTGATTATTATAAGAACAAAATATCTTGAAAAAAAGCCTATGTTGTACTTTTTTTGTTTAAAATGAGATCTCCATTAGCCATATTTTACTTTTCTAAAGCAGGGAGGAAGAAGAGGGCCATGATCCTGGCTAACAATTGAATTGATTGACACAAGCATAGGTTGACATAGTTTCAGAGCAAAAATTGGAAAGAGTCATCACTGCTAAATATGGATGAGATTTCTAGTAATTTTAATATGGTAATGCCCAAAATTTACTTTTTACCTTGTCAGTAAATTTCCATGTAGACTTTGTTTCACCTACACTCAAAAACAGCTTGAAACATATTAAGATTTTTTTTTGGTCAGAGGGGGAAAGTTACAGGTAACAAGTCCATTTTATGAGTGTCCCATTTACTAGTCCCACGTTATTCCATTAAATGCTATTGAACATACTAAATTAGTTATACATTACTTATTAAAAATTATCCAGTGTGATTTGATATAAACTCTAAGCAATGTCAGTTATATAGAGATTCAGCTCATTCAATCTAAATTCCATCCAATTGCAGCCATTTGATAGTGTGGGCAAATTAGCAACTAGTTTAATGTTTATTTTTATTTGATTTCTGAGAACAGAAATTTATCACCATATAGATTTGTGGACTGATTTGATAGGACTGAATTGATAGGATTAGGTAAACAGAAGGTAAAACTCTTTCTGAAGACTGGAATTTGGAAATGATAATATTTTTAAACTCTTTGTTACCAGCTATGTTGATACAACAGAGAATCAAACTTCTGTGCTTAGTGTAAGTAACAGAAGAATTCCCTGTTTTCCACTGGGCCATCTGGAGAAAGCTAATAGTTAAACGGCGTTATATATAACGTATAAGAGACTAATGGAAAAGCAAACATTTTATTAAAGTTTGAGATCTCAGAGCTCCTCAGACCACCACTGATTTCAAATATTGTTTTTTCAATGGCTTTGGGCCAATTACTTAGCCTCTTTACCTCAGCTTCTCAATTGGTGAAATGGGAACTGTTATAGTGTGATTAATTTATCTCCTAAGGGGGTTGTTTATATTAATTAACTGCTGTTAAGAGCTTTGAAGATGAAAAGTGCTAACTGCTTATGCCATGATTAGCCATGGAATAGTGGAATATGACAACTGCTTCACTAGATAAATGACTAAACCTGATACACACAAACTGTGAAATCTGTGGGAGGAGACCCAGGGCAACGAGACAGCTGAGGAATCAATCTCATCAAGGAATATATTAGTTACACTAGAGCCTTGGCTTAGACAGTTCAAACTACCTTCTGAAATATATGTTTAAAGTGTCATAACACTAGCACCATGTTTTGCTTCGTCAGTGCCTATTATGACATTTATTTGCTGGACATATTTTTCCCAACCAAATTTACCTTGACTCATATTCTAAAAAGTATTGATTATTTTCAGTTATTCTTTGCATGTGTACTCACAGACACCACACAAATTGCTATGCTTGACAGGGTAGAACATTCTGCTTTTTATTTGTATTGTTTGAAGCAAACCAAACACATTAATGGAACATAAACGGCTGTCGCTTTGAGCTGAAGAATATTTAAAGATATTAATTTACTTCATTTAATAGTCTTTAAAAAAATTTTTAAATAAACATATGGAACAAAGGAATAAAACTTCAGCTTTAAAGCTTGAGCCGTTGCTGAGAACTGTGTTTTGCAGTTGACCGTATCATTACCTGCCTAGTTGTGAGGTCATATTTCTGTGCAGTTAACTAGAATTTTTCTTCAATTTTATAGCAAACCATAACTGCAAAGCCAACATGTCCTGGTCGACACTTACTGCACTGGCATATTTATTTCAAGGGCATATATTAAAGAAAACTAAAGAAATCGTCTCTTTAAAGTTCTTTGGAGTAAGATTTTTGATAATACTTTAAAATGATATTTCTTTCAGAGTATCATTTTGGGAACCTCTTCTAGCTTTCTAACAATTCACAGATAATATGTAATTCCATTGTGTGTTGAGATAAATTACAAACATTTCTTTTATTTTCTTATTTTATTTCTTTTATATATATATATTTTATTTTAAAAAGAGATTTAAAGCATAAGCCTTTCTTAGGGAAGACACCTCTATATTACAATTTGATCTTTAAAACATATCTAGGGTGGGATATAAGAAAGCATAAATTTAAATTAATTCTCATTTCAAAAGTGACCATTGGAGTACTATATAATACCCATGCTAAGAGGTGTCATAGTGTAGTGAAAAGAATACCACATTTTGAGTCAGAAAACCTGACTTTACATGCTCATCCTGACACTTTTTGGCAGTGTAATTTTGACAAGTCATTTAACCTCAGTGTTCCTGTCTATAAACTGGGAATAACATCTTCATTACAGATGTACTCTAAGGAGTAACTGACTGACCAGTGCTTATGAGAGAGTGCCTGGTCAAATGGGCAGCACTTATAACACTTTATTTATCCTTTTTAGCCAGTAGAATACAGTAGAGATTCTGCCAAAGGGCCATCATAGATTTTTATTTAAAAGCATGTGTTCGCATCATTTTTGTTTCTGAGAATAGTTTATTCTTGTGGAAATAGTTTATTTCCACAACTGTAATGTTTTCACAACTGTAGCTTTCTCATGCCTCAGGTCATTCCTATTAAAAGCTAACTTTCTTTTAAAGAATTTAATCTTAAGGAGAAAAGATTTATCCCAAATGATTCTTCAAGTGAGACTTCAATGATGTTAAATTTTGCAGGGTATTTTATTATTAAAAAAAGAAAGTAAGGTTTCAGAATGGTGAGCTGAGGATATAACTATATGACTTGGGTTTGTTTAACAATTTAGACTTTTGCAACCTTTTAATTTATGTGTCCCTAAATCCACTGTTTTCAGGTTCCAGACATCATTTCAATGAATAATACATCAGTCTTGTAGAACAAATGACAAGGAAATCCTCTTATAACCTTAAAAAGAGAGAGAAAGGAATGGGGAAGTGCCTAAACCTATCAGAGGAATAAGTCTCTTCGGAATGCAAGCCCAAATAAATATTTGAACAGGAATGGTATCCTTATGCGTGCGGTGAAAAATGGGTCCGTTTTAGGCTGCACATTTTGGCAGTCTGGTGTGTTGACTTTATCACCTCGAGATCAGTGGGATTTCAGCAGCCTTCCCAGGAGCGTCACCACGCTCATGCACACTCCTGCCTTGGTGCCTGAAGCTGCAAGCCCAGGCTCGTGAACCCAGCCTACCCTGTGTGCCGCTGCCTCTCTCCCCAGCTGTCTCTCTCAGCCCGCCTTCAACTCCCCCACCCTCTTTTTAAATCACTACCCATCTAATGCTATTTTAGTTACATCAACTTAACATCCCTGGAAGTCAGGAGTCTCTGCATAGCAGATATAACTAACAATATTTCTTTGTATCCTAGGATGAGCTATGCTTTCTTCATTTCAGTTGTGTGGTAAAACTCTACACCTTTGAATTGAGAGAAAAAAAAAGAGTCCAATTAAAAGACTACACACACACACACACACACACACACACACACACACACAAAGCATAGACCATAGCAGCCTGGTAAGTACAGATCTTTAAAAAGTTCAATTTGTCCATATAATATAGTGGGCAGGTTAAAATGCCATTTTGGAGGTACTTTAATAATTACAAATGTGGACACTGCCCAGGTTACTCTCTTCTTGGTTGACCAATTCAAGAAGAAAGAAGAGAGATTATTCTAAGGGCAGAAGACTCTGCTTGTTATCCAGTACTAAGATGCCCATTTGAGTAGCCCCAATTTCATAACCTAATGTGCCCAAAAGTTATTATGAAAAAATGTAATTACATTCTCATTTAAAATAAAAATGTCAAAAATGAATTAACGTACAAACAGGAAAATCCATTATTTATAAGTATTTTTAAGTATTTGCAATGTTTTCAGAAAATAAATAGCTTTGTTTGCTTATTGAAAGTCATTCTATGATGAAAATGGTTATGTCACATTTCTTTTTAGTTCACTTTCACCTTTAACTTTAAGAGATTAATAATTCTGATTATTATTATTATTTAAAAATAAAATAACAACCACTGTGCATTATTAGAGATTTGATCTGCTTGCCTTCTTGGACTGGATCCCTATACTTGCCACATAGTTTGTTCTTCCAAGCCAGTTTTGGGAGCATTGACAAGGCCTAGGTTTTCAACACTCAAATAATCGTCAAGGAAATGAATATGATTTTTCACACCAGTACCCAGCTTATTACTCAGAGTAGAGGTTGGAATAACTAACCAATTTAAAATAAGAGTTGTTTAATTCTTATGAAGCATTCACCCAAATTTGCGAAGCTAGGGTCTAATGAACCTGTCATTGACTTCATGGACAGATTTTGAGCTTTTTTCCGAGCTTGACTGAATTAGATGAAATAACACCTGTAAGGTTCTGGGCACAGAGTCTGGCGTACAGGAAGCATTAAATAAATAAAAGCAATTCTAATACTATAAAACAAGCCCACAGATTTCATTCAAATCAAAGAGGGGGAGAAGTGGAAGACAGTGTCAACCGTAGCTCATGTGGCTCTTCTGCTGTGCTTCGGTGTGTGTTGTGTAACGTACTTTGAAACTTCTTGGATCCCTGTGGAAAAATCTTCCTTTATATTTGAATTTACTCTGTATGCCAATCAGAATAGCGTGAGTTTAACTGAGAGAAGCGTGATCATTTGAGTCCCCAAAAAGTCAACATGAGTCTTAGCTGGCAACTTCCCTCCAGGCTTGAGGATACATTCTGAGCTTCCCAGGATGTTGTCATCAGTTCACTATTCACTCCATTGCCCTGACTCCAGCCTTGACCAACCTGCTATGTTAGAACCATGGCTCACAGTGCTTGCCCAAGACTTGTGGATGGGCTGAACTCTGAAATGGTGTTTTAATAAAGACAGATCTTGCTGTGGCTGGATTTGTATGCAGAAGCTCCACTGGGGAGGCAAATTGTTCAAACTTGAGAGTGTGTAAGGGAGAGGAGGCAGGAATATGACTGCCCAGCCTGAAACTGGTTTATATCCAAGACGGTCATTAACTTTTCCAAAAGCGAACTCCATTTCAGTGGCCAACAACCTCAAGCTGAACTTTAGGACTTAGCAGCAATGTCAAAGCACTAGGTCCCACCAGGACCCAAAACATCTCCAGAGGCATTTGGCCTGCAAACTCAGTTAGCAGCCATTCATCTCACTTTTGTGGCCATTCTGATTTCAGAAAACAGCAAACCCTAAAATTCTAAGACCAGTATGCCAAGGTCTTCAGAGGCCAGTTGCCTCCAACAGCCTCATTTCAGAGAAAAGCGACAAAAGAGCTCTCCTTTGTCACTTGTATGTTTTGGTTTTCCATCTTCATGGGTTGATATGAGGTAGCAGTAGATGAGTGTTTGCTAAATGGGGGTAAAAACGAGGATAGGGAGCAGAGATTAGATAGGGAGAAAATGGGTCCAAATGGAGAGTGTGTATTTCATGAGTCTAAACCAGAACAAGTGGGGCAATGAGGCTGACCTTGAGGAAAAAATCGAACTTACAGCCTTCCAACAGGGAATTTAGCATCCTAGTTATGCCAGAGGCAAGCGCAAAAGCAATTTGGTAAGGATGGCTCTCTCGCCCTTTTCCTGAGCCTTAATCCTGTCCTTCCTGCCTTGCTTCCTCCACTTCCACCATTCTCTTTATATATCCTTTGTGGCTTTAAAAAAGACCCGAAAGATGTATACCAAGCTTTTGATACTGGCTTATCTCAGGGGGATATTGTCCACTTTAAAAGCTCTGTATATTTTCAGATTAGATTACTTTCCACCTTAAGCATTTATTACTTTTGAAATTTTAAAAAATGTTTATAATTACATTTTCTTTTCTCTAATGTATCCTCCTCCCACGTTTTCTGACTCAAAAGTGATTCTTCCTTCCACCCCACTCCAATAAAAAATTCTATTTCCCAAATATCACCTTCTCAGTAAGATAGTGATCAAACTATTTGGTTAAAGTAATTACATTAACGTGAGTGAGAAATGTTATTGAGTGATGCTGACATTGGTGATTACTCAAAGAGTGGCTGGAGGCCATTTGGAGGGCAGTTGGGCTGGGCGATAATCCCACTAACACTGTTAGCTTCATTCAGGCCTTTGAATATATCGCTTTGAATGCCTGTATCTTTGCCCTAATTTTTCATCTTATATGTGAAACTAAGAAAATACTATCACCATTCTTGTTAACCTCACAGGACATTGAAAGTTTAGAAAATACATTTTTTTTTAGTCTGTGATTATTTACTGCATTTTTCTCCTAGGTCTGGTGGCAATAGTGATGGTGGCAACAAGGTACAGGGAAATGGAGAGATGTAATTCCATTTTTCTTTACAAGGGAAAAAACAATATGTCCCCATTGACTTAGATGTCATGAGTGTTTGTTTCTCAAAGAGATATGCATGTTCAGGAAGTAGCTTGTAGTTAGCAATCACAAACACCTAAAAAACAAACTGCTTTGTATTCTTTATAGACCGATACGACATAACAGTGGTTCTCTTACTGTCATCCCACTTTCCATAGAGCACATGATGGAGAACTGGCCTCCTCGAAGACACGCTTGCCTTTGTCACACCACATACCTACCTTGTCCTTGGACTGCGTTCTTGTACTGCGCTCTGTTTACAAAAACAGAACTCCTTAAAACGAGAACATTTAAGTCTTCGTTTAAGAAGTGAAATGAGAATGAAATTTCAGTCATAAGCAAAACTATATTATTTAAAAAGCAATAAATAAAACAGGGAAAATTAAGTCATGACCTTAACCTGAACCAGTTTCTCCATCTTTTTTTTTTTTTTGAAACTTTATTCGTCTCGTAGGAAAATAGCTCATCCAACCTGACTGTGATTGTTGCCTCATTGCTAGCATGGTTGTCTCACCTGAGCACCAAGAAGATATGAAGCTAAATCAACAGATTCTGATTTGTTGGCTCAACCAAGTATAAACTAGCCACTGGAAAATCAAGTTGAAAACATAGGACAAATATATGAAAGAGACAAGCCACAGCTTGCAGGAAAGAAAATGTTTGCAGAAAACTCCAGCATTACTGGTTTATCTAAGGTGTGGTCTCACATAAGCCGCAGTAATTACTCAGGATACCACAGCTAGTGGCTGAAAAATGATGTGCTTTACAGACTTAACCCTTTCACCCCACCCCCAGACAATTTCTTAGAGGAAATCACACTATAGCCAGGTTAGATTAAACTAAAAGAATTGTTTTTACTATAAAAAATTGTTTTAAAATGATTCCTACTACTGCTTACTAAAGCTATTTCTTAACTGTGGCCTTTAGCTTGCTCTTTCTAGGTTTATGATTGTACAGGCCTTCATTTTATGATGCATCATAGTTGAAGATCTTACATCACTGGGGGCTTTGTGGTTTAGGAAATAAAAAGAGCTAAAAATTGCATTCTGGTCTTGTCTCTGGCCTGTGGCAAGGCCCATCACAACTTGGGTCTCAGTTTCCTCATTGTCTCCACGGGGTGACATTATATGGTCTCTGAAGACTGTTTTAGCTTTAACTCTCATTTTTCTAATTTGTGTAAGTGTGACATCAAGAACCAGTTTTTTCCAATTTTATTAATAAAAAATGTCTAAATTATTAATTACAGTACCTGAATTTAGAAAGCCATAATATTTTGAGGTCACTTTATTTTGTTAAGTGATGAGAAAATATAAGCTTTATATATAATACTTTAAATATAATACTTTAAATTGTACCCTAGTGAAAAAAATTTTCTACCTACTTTACTTCCCTTGAAAATGAACTAATCATATTTGTCTTACTATGTGTTTTGGAATTTCACATCATATTAGCTTTTCTATTTCTGCTGAATATATATTCATGCTTTCTTTTCAAATGGTTTTAACTCTGCATCAAATTCAGAGTTTGAGAGAGAAGACGCCTATTCCAACATTCGTATTCCTTATTGAACCTACCACTTCATTTTGCCTTCACACCATAAATATTCCCTTCCCAACAGAAACTATACAAACACCTTTACCTAGTGGTCCATCAAATCCTATAGTTTGAAGAAAATTTAGGCATGGTATTTCCCAGCCTCTTACTTTTTTAATGATCATAATTAATAGCTATCATTTTTTGAGTACTTACTGTAAAGCCAGTTACTACGCTGGACATGTTATGCCCATTATTCATTCAGTTCTTAAAACAGCGTTGTGAGACAAGAGTTATTATCTCCATTTTGCTATTAGAAAACCAGAGCAAGGCAAGTTTAAGCAACTTGCCTTCAAGTCCATATAATTAGTAACTGTTGGAATTGAAAGTCAAACTCAGGCCTGTCAGACACTAAAATCCTCTGCTTTTCACTTTTAGAATACAACAAGGAAATCGAGGCCTGAGATATTAAATACAGTCCAGGTAAGGGAACTTTGCACGTGCTGCTTTCTTCATTTAGATTGCTTTCCTCCTGTTCTCCATCCCCTTCTATAGCTCCTACACCTCTTTGAGACAGCATGGCCTTTTTCAGAGTTGCTTCCCCTTCTAACAAATGGGATCTGCTCACCACCATTTTATTCTTTCATGGCCCCTGTACTTTCCCTTAATGGCACTTAACCACACTCTGCAGGGAAACATTTTTGTGACTAGATCAATTCCATAAGGAGCAGGACAGTATCTGACATTAATTTCTTGTTAAACTTAAATAAACTTTCTATTTTAGAATAGTTTTAGATTTACAGAAACATTGCAAAGATAGTACAGTTTTTGTATATTCTGCATCAAATAACCCCTATTGTGAGCATTAATTGCTATTGTACATTTGCCACAACTAAGTGACTGACATTAATACAGTATTATTAACCAAATTCTGTGCTTTCTTTGGATTTCATTAGTTTTTACCTAATGCTCTTTTTCTGACTCAGGATCCCATCTAGGATACACATTACATTACATGTCTCCTAGACTCCTCTGGTCTGTGATAGTTTCTCAGACTTCCATAACTTTCTTTGACCTTGACAATTTTGAGAAGTATTGATCAGTTATGTTATAGAAAGTCCTTCAGTTTGGGTTTGTCTGGTATTTTCTCATGGTTATACTGGAGTTAATGTGTTTTAACTCATTAAAGACCTCAGAGGTGAAGTGTTTTCTCATCATATTATATCAAGGGTATATACTATTAACATGACTATCACTGACATTGTTCCACTGGCTGAAGTGGTGTTTGACAAGGTTCTCCACTGTAAGGTTACCCCCCTCCTCCACATATATTCTACTCTTTGGAAGTAAATTACTAAGCACAGTATATATTTAAGGTATGTGTGTGTGTGGGGGGGGGGGTGGAGTGAGGTGGGGAGGGAGATAAACTTCACCTTGTTGAGGAGGGAACATCTACATAAATTATTAGGGATTCTTCTGTATGGGATTTGTCTCTTCTCCCTCATTCATTTATTTAGTCGATTATTTATATTTTTATAGACTCCTCGATATTTATTTTATACTTTGGGTTATAATCCAATTTGATGTTATTTATTTTATTACTCAGATTGTTGGAACTGAAACTCAAACTCAGGCCTATACTAAGTGTACTATCTTTGCAATGTTTCTGTAAATCTAAAACTATTCTATAATAGAAAGTTTATTTAAATTTAACAAGAAGTTAATGTCAGACACTGTCCTGCTCCTTATGGAGTTGACACTAGTCAAATAGTCACAAAATGTTTTCCTGTGGAGTATGGTTAGTGCTATTGAGGAAAAGTACAGCTTTGGCCATTGGGAGAGTTTCAGGTTGTTCCTGTATATCACTGATATGCCCCCATCCTTTGTCTTTTAATTATTTCCTCACTTTTTCCATGACAAGATGTTCCAGGCTCATCTTGTATATTTCCTGCACCAGCTTATCTACATAAGCTAGAGATGAGTTCATACTGATGTCTCTGAATCTAATCCAGTACTATATGGGTCACGTAGGCCTTCTTCCTTGTTTATGTATAACCTACTCCAACTGTGACATATTTGGTTCCCATAATGCTTCAACCATTTACTTATTTATTCAATCTTAGTTTACATATACAGCAATTTTAGAATTATTAACCAATATCTTACGAGAAAATTTACCAGATAGAGTACACAGTAAACAGTGTAGTTTCATTTGTCTTTAGTCTCATAGTTTTCAGTCAAGTCAAAACATATATGAAAAAAATTTACTAAATGCTCAATACATGAATGAATGAATGCAAATTCATGAAGAGTTCCATATTTTTTCAATTGTCACCTTTTAGTGAAGCTGCTTTGACAATCAATACATTTGCAGTCCTAAACCCACATTCTTTATATGCCTTTCTGATCTACTTTTATCCATTACACTTCTCACCATCTAACATATTATATAATTTACTTATATATTTGGTTTACTGTTTATATCTCTTACTAGAATTTAAGCTGTGATTCCTCTTGAGGATGCCAGATACTGAAGCTATCTATCTATCTATCTATCTATCTATCTACCTATCTATCATCTATTTATCTATCTATCAATTATCTATCTATCTATCTATCATCTTGAAGTCTCATTCACAAATTAAAGATTGGTAGTTCTAAAGGATCATACTTGAGGATGTTAGGACAGCAGTGATTATTGCAATAGAGTCTACCACTTATTTACTAATAATACTTGCTAAGAACGTCATCAAGATGCTTATATGCTGCAAAATATTTTACATAGATGCCTCTCATTTGAAAAATTCATTCACATACAAAATCTTATTTAATCCTCCCAAGATTCTGTGAAGTAAGCAGGATAAAATGCCTATAAATGAAGGAAAAAAATAGCATAGATAATAGAGGTTCTGTTCATCCCTCTGGTGACCAAATCAAAGTTGTGACAGAAACAAGGAGCAGCAGCAAGGAAAAAGCCATACGACTAGTGAGAAGTCCAAGAAATCCAAGAAAGCACCCTGTGATGGCGAAAGATAGGACAGAGCGAGGACATGGGGCTGTCCAGTCTCAAGTGGCTGAGTGAGACAGAGGCTGTGGCAGCAGCAGCAGCAGCAGCAGCAGCAGCAGCAGCAGCAGATGCCTCTTAAAGAGGCCACGTCTGTGAGCAGATATTCATGGTGATGGACCTGCTTTCTCTGAGCACCAGTGCTGATTCGGCTGGGTGCAGGGGGCACTAGGGACTTCCAGGGAGACATTGTTGGAGTGAGGGCAGAGGCGAGACTTGCTTGGTACAGAAGTGTAGGCGGTATCTATTGTTCCCTGTTGAGTCTTCCCCCTTACCAGTGCGCTGGACACAGTGCCGCCATAGCTGTGATGTCATCAAACTGGATAACAGAGTTGCTCCGCCCAGAGGATTCTCTGAAACTCCGCCTGCCCCAACTTGTGGCCCCACCCAAGCCACATCCAGGAATATGCTAAGTGAATCATATATTTCTTGCTGAGCAGCGCCTAGACTCACACTGGAGCAAGGTGGCTTCAGTTTCTATGTGGCCTTTTGAGGCAACTATAAGCACAGCATCTGTAGATTGCTTGCTGAATCTTAACAGGTGGCCCTAAAGGGGTAGAGACTTGGGCTAAGTTTAGCCTGCAGCTGAACCCTTCTCAGGACTGTGCCACTGGACACCCACTTCACAAATCTACACCAATAAGACCGGGAAACTTAGGAACTTTGCTTAGTACACAGAAACAGACAAGAAAGGCAGCTAAAATGGGAAGACAAAGAAGCAGAAACCATATGAGAGTACAGAACAGAGATCCAGATAGAATGGAGTCGAGTAATCTAACAGATGCAGAGTTCAAAACACTGGTTATAAAGATGCTCAATGAACTTTTGGGAAGTGTAGATAAATTCAGTGAGAACTTCAACAAAGAGATAAAAAACATAAAAATGGAAATGGAAATTATAAAAGGGAATCAGTATGAAATGAAGAATACATTATCCGAAATGAGAAGTATATTAAATGAACTAAACAAAGGAATAAACAGAGAGAATAAAGAAAAAGATCAAATGCCCTATCTAGAGGACGAGAAAGCCAAGGACACTCAATCAGAATGGCAAGAGATAAGATGCCAAGACTATAAAAATAATTTAAGGAGCATATGGGACACTACCAAGGGTCCCAATATCCATCTGATCGGCGTACTTGAAGAAAATCAAGATGTCAAACAGCTGTTTGAGGAAATAATAATGGAGAACTTCCCTAACCTGGTGAAGGAAATGAACATAAAACCCCAGGAAGCTCAGAGAATTTCAAAAACTGGGGATCCAAAGAGGCCCACACCAAGACACATCATAATTTAAATGCCAAAGAATAAATACAAAGAAAGAATATTAAAAACAAGAGAAAAACAGTTAATTACTTGTAAGGGAAAATCCAGAAGATTGGCAGCTGATTTCTCAAAAGAAAGTATGCAGGACAGAAGGGCTTGTCAAAAAATATTCAACAGGATGAAGATCCAGGATCTACAAGCAAGGATACTTTATCCAGCAAAGCTATTATTTAGAGCTTTCCAGACAAAAATCAGCTAAAGGAATTTATCACCACCAAGCCAGTAATGTTGGAGGGATTTTTTTAAGAAGAAAAAAACATGTATCAAAAACAAAAATAAATAATGGTAACAACTACATTCCTATCAATAAGTACCTCAAATGGAAAAGAATTAAGTGCTCCAACTAAAAGATGGAGTGGATGAATGGAAAGAAAAACAAGAACCCTATGTATTGCCTATAAGAGACTTACTTCAGATTAAAAGACACATACAAACTAAAAGGAAGGAGATGGAAAAAGATATTGCCTTGATCGACCTAGAATATATTTAAGTCAGACAGAGAAAGATAAACACTATATGATTTCACTTATATGCAGAATCTAGGGAATAAAAAGAACAAACTAATCAAAAACAGACTTATAGATATAGTGAACAATTTGGTGATGGACAGAAGAGAGGGGGTTTTGGGGGCTTGGAAGAATGGAGTGAATGGTTAAAGAAGTACAATTTAGTAGCTGATAATGGTCAAGGGGATGAGGAGCATAGCATAGGGAATGTAATTAGCATTAATACTAATTACATTAGTATTATAAGTAATTATAAGTAATTATAAGTGGAGGGTCAGGAGAGGGAGGGAGCAATTGCGGGGATCATTTTATGAACTATATAGATGTCTAACCAATGTACTGTATACTTGAAACTAATTAAAATAAATAAAATTTAAAAAATTATACAAGTAAGTAATAATTAAAAAAATGCCTGTATCTGAGAAATTGAGGTTCAGAGGAATTAAATAATGTGTCTCAGATTATATAGTTTATCATTGGTAAAGTTGGGATTCTTCTCTTAGCCAGTGTATCTCCCTGGAGCTTGGGCAAAAAGTATCTGGGATTCATGAGTGACATGGCACTGACTGAGTGAAGTTAGATATGGTAATCAGAGCCCTGAGGTACCCCTCTCCCTCTTTCCCCTTCCCTCTCATTGTCTCCCAAACCCCATCTCTGTCCACTCCCCTCTCTTTCCTCTTTCCTGGGATAGTCTCTGGTATTGGGATAGAATGAGCACAACTTTGTAAAGAATAAATTCATGACTTTGATATAATTTAGTTCACATCAGTGGCAAGTATGGCTCTAGTAGAAAGAAATGGTGTCAAACATCTCACACCTCTTAACTATTCCCATCAGGGAATCATTCTAGAGCGGTTCTTCATAAGCCCACATGACCTGGCCATTTTCTCATCTAGGTAGATGAGAGTACAAGTTGGGCCCAGATGACCACTTTCGGGGAGCTGTCAGGAGAGAAATTCATGCATGAAAAGAAGAAGGACATCAAAAAAAGGAAAGGGGGAAAATCAAGTGATCTTAAGAAGGCTTTACTTTTAAGGACTGTTATGTTGGTGTTGGAGAGCAGGTCAGGGAGTAAGTGATGGGATAATTTTACTAGCGGTATATATTCAAATATGTGTAGTGATAGTTTATCTTTCCTGTTGTAAGGAAAATTTAAATTCAGTATTGTAAAGTATATTAATTAATAAATATGACTTTGTTCAGACTCTTATTATGTAAATACTCAAATGATATTTGGATCAGCTCCAATGAGAATATGTTGTCCTTAAAACCCCAAATTGCAAATTAAAACTGTGTCTCTTCAGCTTTCATAACAACCCTCTCTTTCCCACCACTAATGTCTTTAAATAGGTTTATAATTATTTTATGTTAAAACATTTTGGAGGATTCCGCAGGACATCTAGGCTTGACCCTGAAGCTACTGTGGTCTTAACAAAAATTGGGCAGTTGATTTGACAGAAGTAAAGTGCCTAGTTTCTTGAGTAGCTTCCTTTAGTTTTCTCTTCAAGATGATGTGCATGGTAATTATTTACCTGTTAAAAGAGGCTGTAATGAGAGAAAACTGGGATACTATTGGACACACATTATACATTGCATCCTGGTTTATATTTACTACACACATACCCCACGTTTCTTTGGCCAAAGGCAGGATAGTTGGGGTTGATGTTAAAGAAGGGGAATGATGAGAAAGAAGATTAGAATTGTCATTTCTCTCTGCATCTTAGAATATTAGTAATCTATTGTTGCATAGCAAATTGCCCCAAAACTTAGCAGCTTAAAACAATAAACCTTTATTATCTCATTGTCTGTAATTCAAGAATTGAGAAAGAATTTATTTAGGTGGTTCTGGCTCAGGGTCTCTTATAAGGCTGTAACTGAGATATTGGCCAGGACTGCAGTCATCTGAAGTCTTGATTGGGCCGGAGAATCTGCTTCTAAGATTGTTCACTTACATGGCTTCTATGGTAGTCTGGGCTGGTGGCAGGTAGCCTTGTTTGTTTCCATGTGCTTTGTGGGACTGCTTGAGTGCCCTCATGACATCCAGTTGGTTTTCCCTAGTGTGAGTGATCCAAGAAGATGAAGCAGGAGCCTCAAAGTCTTTTATGATGTAGCCTTGGAAGTTACAGTCATCATTATGGCATTATCCCATAGATGATACACATCAATACTATTCATTATGAGAGGAGACTATGCCAGGAGCCTGATTACCCCACTTAGTTTCTGTATTCATAAACTTAAGATAATATTTGCTCAGTTTGTCTCATAATGTTATTGTGAGAATCACATGACATAGTAGATATAAAAACTAGACATGAAAGAGCATAGATGTATAATGCATCACTATACATGTTATTTTAAATTTATTATGGAGAAAATACTTACTGAGCACCTGCCATATCCCAGGCCCTGGTAAATAATATTCAACAAGATGGAATTGGCTTTGCCTTTAGACTTTACCTTCCAGTAGAAAAAAGAGACTGTAAGAAGTAAAAGAAGAGATAATTAATAATTATGAAATTTCCACATAAGAAAAAATACCATTCTCTGATGGTATTCAATCCAGACTGAAACTGGACACTGAAGCTAATAGGGGACTACAAAACACCTCTCTCAGGAGTTGACTTCTCAGGTTGAGAGCTGAAGGGTAAGATGAGCACAGCAACACAATGAGAGCTCAGACCTCATTGGAACAGGGCTCACTACTGAAGAGATTTGTAGCGCTCTGAAGTTGAATCCACAAAACACCAAAATGTGTATTGTGAAAGGCCAAAGGGCACGACTTGCCTGTAACATAGGGAGTTAGTCATGGTCTCAAACACTAGAATTATGAAGTATGCTCTTTGTGCTTCCCATTGAAGGAAAACTGTCTATTGGCCTGTCCGTTAGAGAGGTGGCATCTAAAGGAAACAACCTAAAAGACAGTATTTATATGGATGAAGAAACCTCTCAGGATCCAAAATCCCCATCCCCCACCTTTGCCCCACCACGATATTGCCAGTCTTAGAGTTTGCCGAAAAATAGATCTAGCCCTGGAGGGACCTGAGGAAAAAAAAATATATAGCCTTTTCTGTTCTTCTCACTTCTGTTTTGGGTCTTCTTGGGGCCAGCTGAGGACTGAGTGAAGAAGATTAAAAGATGGGCAATGGAGGTTAGGCTCCATGACAGATCTCCTTGCCTGTTTATTCAGGGCCAGCCTCTTACCCAGCTTAAAAAAAAAAAAAAAAAAAAAAACAAAAAACTTTCAGATAATGGAATCATTGCACATAGGGCAGGCTTACCATGGCAATGTTGGTTTCTGGGTTATTTTCTAGTTATTTTTTAAAGCCATGTTCTTGCTTTAATTATTTTGTTATTTTTGAATCAGAGCAATAGGGATAATTCTTCCAGTTCTCAGCCTCACTAAATAAGCATAGACTTGGAGAGAAATAGGTCAACCTTAGTTTTGGGGGACATTAAAAAGTAAAGTGAAATCTATCAAGTTCTGGCCCAGAATTTTTTTTGCCTGAAGTCTAGCAGAACTATCCTTTGCATGAAAAGTTTTTACTGAAAGCTCACTGAAAGCTCCAGACATTTCAGAGTACCTTGTGAATGTGTATTCTTCCCATTCACCCCACCTTTATCAGAACAAGCCGAATGAAAATAAAATACAACAGCTGAGCAGCTGGCAAAAGACAGCCTTTGAGCCTGCAGAAACTTTAAAAAGAAATCCAAGAGTCCACAAACTCCCCCAAATCATTTTGTTTTAAATATGTTTTTCATGTTAATCTCTGTTATAACAGATGATCTAAATCAAAAGAATGCACTATGGGAAATCGCTGTAAAGCACAATGGGACAAGGTGCTGCTTTGTCAAGAAACATACCTAACAAACTGCTTCAGGATCATGCTGGATGAAGCCTTGCTGTGGTTATGAGATGTACAACTCAGGATGGTCATGCGTCACTTTTGATTGAGTCCACTGCTGTCAGTGCTTGCAAGCAGAAGCCTGGGTTATTGCTACATGGATCCCAGAGCTAACACTCTGTAAAAGCCTGGAAGTCTAGCATCATGGCTATAGCCATGAACACTGACATCAAATGAGCCCGAATCTCAGCTTTGCTGCTTCCAAACTTTAGAATGTTGGACAACTCAATCATTTTCCAATGGTAATAGAAATAATGTATACTTCCCAGGCATATTGAGGACTCAATAAGATAGTGCTGATAAAACATTTTATAGTTATTTTATTCATTATTTTTATTATTTATTATGTAATATTTATTTATTATGTAATATTATGAATATTGCATATTTGTTATGACTTTTTTTCTCATTTCCTACATTTTAAAAGGCCAGTTACAGCCGATGGGCCGGTGGATTCTACATCTATTATCAATTGCATCTCTAACTTTTTTTTAAATATGAGTTTTATTGTTTTCTTTTTGGAGTTAGTAATAACAAGTCTATCTAGGAAGAGGCTGACGTATTATCTCAAACCTATACTTTAGGCCTTAATTCTGGAATTATGCTGATATTGGGTATTTGGACAACCTCAATAATACTGTTAACAGATGAACACAAATGAATGCTGAAGTTCTAAGGGTCTCAATTAAAAATGTTTTTCAGGCAACTAGCGTAAAATTTTGTGAAGTCATTTCAGCCATGTGACAATCTTCTTAGGAGCCATTGTATTAGTCTAGACATCCTTTTTAGAAATATTAGCTAAAAATTTTGTGTTATTTAAAATTCACCTTAGAAGATCTGGGAATTGTTGAGTTGATTGGAAAAGACAGTGGGCACTTCAAGTTCAGTGTAAATTATCAGTGTGGTTTAGACAAATTAAAGACCTCTTTAACTTTGGTGCTTAGTATGAAAAGCATCCAGACTAACACAATAGGTCACACTTAAATGATTTCCTCCTTAAGAATGAAACTGTCTTTGCACCATGCATTGGTAACAGAAGATAATAAAATGCAGCTCCCCTAACTGAATCTTTCTTAAAGGAACTGACCAGGTAAAAGAATGGAGTTACTGTGCATGAAAAAAGAAAAATACAAAAATAATTTGACCTGCTAAAAGAATCAATTTTTCTGTGTACTGGAGCAAGACGCTAACAAGCATGACAGTGAGCCCTTCGGCTATTGATACACTCTGTAAAGGCTTTGCTTCAGCACGGAAGGCATCCGTGGACCAGATTTCAATGTGGTGTGATTCAAGTGGCCTAGATCTGAATTCATAAAGAGTTTTAGATAGGATATGTCTGTAACTACCGGGGCTTGGGATTAGTTACAAGACTGTGTGTGGGGGGAAGAGGGATTATTAGGATATTAAGGATTTAACCCCTAGAGAAACAGAATACTGTTTCTGAGACTGCCAACCACCATGAGCATTTCCCTATTATTCAACTTTTGTGTTTTGAAGAAGCAGACCTTTTTGTTACATTAGCATAGAAAGGATGGAGGAGTAAATAAGGTTAAGACAGTTGATTTCTTCTGAATCCAGCGGTATTTCATCTGAATTTCACCTGAATAAAATCGTAGGGAGTAGGGATAGAGTTGGGAAGGGGCTCCACTTTTGTAGTGAGGTTGTGTAACATTGCCTAAAAAGCTCTATCACACTCTCTGGTGAAAAGATCTTTTAAGTTGTTTATAAACTTGAAACTATTTCATTCCAGCAAATAAACAGCATGAGAGACACTGTTCTTTAGACTCGTCTTTTATTCAGTGTCCATAATAACTCCCTACGGCAGGAGTAGCTGTTCCTAATTAGCAAACAGACAAACCAAGGCTCAGAGAGTAAATAACAAGGTGAAGTTCACACTATAGTAAGTGGAAAAAGTAAGTTTTAAACCTGGGTCTATCCAATTCTTAGATGCTTCTATGATGCTTTTAACTACTATGTGATCATCTCTGTTCCATCTGCTCATACTTGTCTCATGGTAAACTGCAGGACCTTCACAGAAGGACTGGAAACAGGTCCTCAGTCATTTCTCAAGGGAGAAGACTGCAGATTCAGTTTAAAGAGCTATAGCATGTCTATTTTTTCATGTTTTAAAATGTTAATCACAAAAGTACTTATGGAGACACAATAAGATATTTTAAATTGGAATGATCAGACAATGCTGAATGCCTGGTCACCCTAATAATAAGACATACAAAACAACGAATGGAATTGCAATTCCTAGGACCTGACACCTCAGCCCAGGCGGGATGAAGTTGAGGACATATTGAATATCTAGACGAATCTCTTCTTTCATATAGTAAGCACCATTTAAAACTCCAGTGTGGGAAAAAGTGACTCTGATCTTTAGCAGTTCCATCTACCTTCTACTGTCTTTAGACAGGTTCAACATTCCCCCCCACCCCGCCCCCCGGCTTCTTGGTAAGTGCTGAGATTGTCTTTAATGGCAGTGTGTGTGAAACCAGATAATGTGAAAATGCTAACTAACAAAATAAATGATGTGAGCAAAACAGAGAAACTGCTGGAACCACAAAGTGACTGAGACAACTAAAAAAGTGCCAGTGTGTTGCCGCCTGTGTTTAATTCCTCCACATCATTACCTATGGGCTCTCTGCTCTCTGAGCAAAGTTCTCCTCAAATGAAACATCCTGGCAGGGAGGCTCAGTCCGTTTTTCTCCAACTGGCTAGCTAGATTCCATCTGAAAAATAAATTCATATATTCTGACCAAGGATATTTGAAATCTAGCAGGTTCAAATGAACCCAAAGTCACCTTGCAAAAAGAAAGTATAAAAAGCATGTGTTTATTTAAAATCCTTCACAGAAGAGCTGAGTGCCAGAAATAGAGAAATCAGGGACCAAAGTGAATACTATTGGGCCCCGTACTTTAATGCAATATTTGTTTTGAAAAGTGTAGGCTATTATCACAAAAGTCTAGACAGTGATAATGACCTTTTACTAAGTGTATTCACTTAGTAAAGGGGAGGAAGGGAGGAGAGGAAGGAACAAAGGAAGAAAGAAGAAGAAGAAAGGAAAAGAGGGAGGGAGGAAGAAAGAAAAAAATATATCAACACACTGGGTGCCATGAGCCATGTACTTTCAGCAAGTTTATACAAAATATACGCTGTGTTAAACCTAGGTTGGCAGCTAAAGATGTTGTATTATAATACATTCAAATTCCTTCAGAATTTGTGAGCTTAATGGCAGAATCTTGGAGGGAGAAGGAACTTAACCAGAGCCGTTGTTGTCATTTATAGTAAGTCAAATGTTAGCGACCAGCACAAATCTCTGAAAATAGACTGGATTTGCTTAAAAGCAAATGGTTTTTGTTAGGGGTTTATTTTTCTCGTGTCAAAAATATGAAATTACACTGTAAAAGGAAGTGGTAAAACCTACATCACTCAAAGCCTTAGGGATGTATCCACGTGTTCTCACATGCTCAACAGTTATTGAAAGTGTGATTCTCATTTTACCTGTTAATCCAATACTTGGAAGTATTCAACAAGGAGCTTAGCCTTCTCCTCAGTTCTGATTTCTGAGCAATTGCAGAGAATACATTCTATTGAAAAATAAAAATATATTAAAAAAGCTCAAATGTTTGTAATTCCAGAATTTGTTTTATAACCAACAGTGTTTTTTTAAAATCAAATTTATGGGGCTGACATTGGTTAATAAAATTATATAGGTTTCAATCATACAATTCCATAGCATAGCATCTGTATACTGCATTGTGTGTTTACCACGCAAAGGCAAATCTCCTTCTGTCACTATGTATTTGACTTCCTTTACCCTTTTCTAACTCCCATCACCCCACTTTCCCTGTAGTAACCACTTTACTATTGTCTATGAGTTTTTGTTTGTCTTGTTCATTTGTTGCTTTCAATTTTATATCCCACATAAGAGTGAAATCATAGCAGTGTTTTATGTGGCTCATCCATTATGAGAATGAAGCACTAATGTCTGATTAATATATATTGTCTGACTTAAGGTTTCTCTAAAAGGAATTCAGGAAATACCTAATGAATTTATACATTTCATCTATATACATTTTTTGAGAGGCTCTGTGATATACAAAAATAATCAAAACAGGTTTCCTACATGAAATACATAAATAATGGGAAGAGTTCCAAGAGTTGAAAGAAAAGCAACTTTGACCTGAACTTTTCCAGATAACCGGTCCAATTCTGTCAATCTTCTGCTATAATCTTATACAGTTTTAAATTTGGGCTCTTGAATGAAAGATGGGGAGAAACATGCACATTTGGAGCATAAATGATCTTAAAATAGAAGTTGACCTTTAATTTTTTAATGGTACTCTTTTAAAAGTTTAAATATATTAGAATCTTAAAAATGTTTAAATGTAAAATAAGGTGTTAATTACTTTTGAGTGTAAGAGCAAGAACATTAAATCATTTTTTATTAAGCCACTTTTAACATTGTATATACACACACATGAGTGTATACAAATGGATACATATATATGTATATATATTACTTTTAAGGAAGTATCAGGGAGCAACTGACGTCCTCTATAATTTTTATGTAGTTAAAACTTATTGAATTCAAAGATCATAGTTGGTCCAGGATTTATTGTTAAGTGGAGCAAAAGATCATTTTGCCTGAAGAGATGAAGGTGCCAGTAAGACAGGACTGACCTGGCTCTTATATGCTTCTACTGACTTGAAAGGAAACTTCAAGGCCTATTGAGAGATATCAAAGTTATTAGTAGTAATAAAAGTTATTAATTATGCTTTATGTGGTAGATACAAGACTCAGAATTTCTGTGGGCTTGCATTTGGGTTATCTAATTTCTGAATTTAAGCAACAGCAGTGTGCTTTAAACTGTCTACATAACTGCAGGACCAAAACAAAAAGAAAAAAATGTTCCGCCAATTGTCTTAACCAAACAACCATCCTAATCGAATTTTAGTTTTCTTCTGGTACTATGAAACACTGGTGAATGAATGATTCTTTTTTCATATTTCCTTAAGAGATAAAGTAAAGATAGTCATTTCTGCTTATTTGGGTTTTTTGTCATGGAAACATGCTATAAAAATAGGCCTTAACCGCTTGGGACCAATCTTCTCAAATGGAGGTACTGAGCACACTGTTGATTAGGGCTGAAGCATTCACTCGGCTTAGTGATTATCTAACATTAGCTCAGTGGATAATGATTTTAATACTTCATAACACTCATTATGGCATTAGTGGTTTCATATTAATAAGATATTAGTTTTGTTATTCAGGGAATCTAATACGTGAAACTATTAGATATAAGGTTGATTATATATATATATATATATATATAATCAACCTTAAAGCCTTTGTTACCCAACAGGGTTTTTGTTTGTTTAATATGAAAATGCCTCTCATTATTGTATTAATTATTTGAGCTTTCCATGATTTTGGTGTTAATTTTTCTTGTCCCTGGACAATTTGATGCTTGCTGCTGCCACACTTTGCATTTGGCTATCGGTGATCCAGGGGAAAATGTTAGATTATCTTATTTTAATTTACTTAATTTTTTAATACAAAATGATCTAATCTTAATGCTTATTTTTCATTATGTGCAGATTCATTATAAAATGTGCTATAGATCAAAGAGCAAAATTTTAGTGATAATATCATTATATTTGGGACTTGGTGGCTTTCAAAGGTTATGAATTAACAGAAAGTCCTTTAATATCATCACCCATCTTGTTCTCATGATGAAGCATGAAAATTGACACAGGAGAGTGCCATGCCAGGGCTTATAAAAGGTCTGGTAATGTGGATGAGGACTTTTACTGTAAAGACTTGGGAAAATTGCCTGAGGAGAAGTCTTACTTTAAAACCATAATGTTTTCCAAGGATTTTTAGACTTTTGAATTGAACCTCAAATCAAGAAAATGAGAAATCTGTGTAAAATCTTGGAAGAAAATATAAATATATGTAGCCCAAGTAAGAGGATAGCTCTAATAATTAGGTTAAGATGTCTAATACATGGTTATAAATAAAAACAGAACTCATTCACTCATTCAACAAATATCTATTGACAGCTTGCTGTGTGTCTGGTACGGGGCTAAAATTTAGGGATGGTGATATATTTATGAGTAAAACACAGTTCCTTCCCCTAGGAGATGTTTATTCATACTGTTACTTGTCAGATATCACAAGTGTAGACCCAATTTTTCAGTATAAATGGTAATTGTAGATTCTAAGTCTTCTTCATTCAGAATACACCATCATCCTACAATGAAAACAAAATAAAGAATTTGGATGGCAGAAAGTCTGACAAAGAAAACAACACTGTCAACAATCCCTTTAAATTATGAAGGCATATGAAGAGTAAGCTGGATTTGTTCTTTCTTATAAAATTGGAAAGTGAGAAAATGAAGCTTCTGGCAAAATTTTTGGAAATGCATTCTAAATATTTATGGTTTCATAAAACCAATGTTAGTTATTTTGATTTCCCTCTTTAATTTCTTATTTTATCTATTTCTTCTAATAACAATGAAAAAATACACTCTCAGGGAAATTTGATTTTGTTATAAGTGACTCATGATGAAGTCTAAGGGAACTTATAAAAAGGTTTATTTTTTAGTTCATTTTTGTTGGCAGCTGAACCAAAAGCTTTGAAAATGTAGAGTGAGCAGCAAATTCACACTATGAGAGCTGAAGGAAATTCCACCAATTCAGAAATTTTGGTTTTCAATGTCTTGCATTTGGGCAAATACTGATTTTTAGGAGAATTTAATGTGTATAAATGACAAAACCATTGTTGGTGGTGGTGTTATACTGAAGAATGTAAAATAGATTTTTAAATCTTTGATTTTTGTGAGAAGTGATGGCTTAAAATTTTAATTTTAATTGTGGTGCTTGTGAAAATAAGAGACGGGACTAAGAAGTATCTGGTAAGAAAAACCTATGCCATGGAAGCTTTGAAATAAAGGCGAGGGATTCTAAATTTATCAGATAGTTTTTGATATATTAAATGTGCTTCAGAGATCATACTATGGCACACTAAACAAAGTTAAAAAGTGAGTACTAAATGTTTTCTGTAGCATTTTTGCTCGTTTTCTCAGTCTAGTCACTGAAGACATTATAAAGATCATACTGATTCAAGAGCAAACGACATTTATATACCTCAAGGTGAGCCCCAGAATGAATACAATTCACTTCTTTTGCAAGTTTAAAGTTACATATATCAGACGTTGACTTCTGGACCTTTTGCCACTAGACACAAGTGATCTTTGAGATGAACTGATGCCACTCAGTACTTCAAAGAATACTGGACAGTTTCTCAGAATCCTTGAACAAAGCCAGCCTAGTAATACCAACAAAAGTGCACCATGTTCTCCAGTGTCCAGTGGACCAAACAACAAGATTGACAATTTTGTATGAGTCATAAAGATCACAACTCAGCATCATTTCTATTTGTAACTTAGCCTCTAAATTTAAGTTTATTGTTTCCCCAGATTTTAATGTGAATCTGCTGGCAGAGAAGAGATGCATATATATTTCAGCAATATTAACTCTTCTAGTGACCTCAAAACTTTTGCATATCTGTATACACACACACACACACACACACACACAAATGCCCCGCAACTCCTGCCACCAGGGAGTCTCCTAAAGTGTCTCTCTTAATACCAAAATAAATGCAAGTTTGAAGAATAGCACTCTTTTACTACCAATGTGACAAAAACCCATCTTTGCAAGTATAACAGGCTCTCATCTATGACACTTAATACAAAAGATTTCTGTATATGAAATAAAGGATGATTTAATGGTATATGTTAAAACTCTATGTTAGTGCCAAATCAATCCTTTGCCTAAAATTATCATAACAAAGCCTCAGAATTAAATATGTGGAGATTCATATAGTTTTCCATTGGAGGAAAAGCAAAAACATACTAAGCAGCAATTTGTATGACACATGCATGAACACATATTCTCCTATTTCCTTGTAGTTATTTTTTAAATAAGTCTTTCATGTTAGGTGTGATAAACATATGTAAGTGAGCTCTGAAATCTAAAACTAAGGTTGCCCTTTGCTGTTGGAAATCAGTGATGATAATGTGGGAATTATGCCACAAGGATGTATAGTTTCAGTGAGCAGCCCTGGCTGTTGAATTCTGATCTAGTTGCAACCTGAGCTCAATAGCTTGGAAAATAGCAAACCAGTAATTGTGCGAATCCAATCAGGAAACAAAATCACAGAATATTTCAGTAAGTAAGAAAATGGAGTTGTAAATATCAGCCTTGTTTATTTCCCATTACCACAGCTGGAGGCAAGAAAAGAACATGGTTTAGTATAATACAGTATAATACAGTCAGGTAGGAATTATCACATACAATGAGCTTGAAAATTCTAGAGAAATATTGGAAAAAGAAAGCACTGCACCTTCACGGAACACACTCCAGTGTAGCCACACTGCCTCATTGCTCCATTTAAAAATCACCACAGGTTTAAGACAAAATTATTTCGAAGTTTATAGAAGTAGCCAACCTGCCCCTTTTTGCTAAGAGTAAATTATCAGAATATTTCTGTGAGTCAATATTATTTATTTTCACATTACATGCCTTGATAATTTTTTCAGAGCACTCTAATGGCTGGGTTGATATAACAAACAATGATAGCCAATGCTCAGAGGATTACTTTTATATCATTCCACAATTATCTTGGGAACAAATTTGTGTAACAACCCACTATGTGTGCACCATTTACAAATGCTGGTATGAGGTAGCCTGCATCAGCCAGTATGACAGCTAAACTGCCAGTAAGAAGAGTTATCAGCGAGTGTCCTTTCTGTGATTAACAGCGCTTATAAGACCTCTCAACATATGCACAGGGCCTGTGAACTTCACTTTCCCTCACACCTCCCTGAAAAGTCTCCTACTGATATGACTCTCTCATTACCATTGTAATGAGGACTCTTACAACATTGACTTCTTATATTTCTTTTGAAAAAAGCCTGACTTCCATCTTCCTATAAATAATGGCAATTAGAAGCCAGTTCTTAAGATGATACTTTAGAATCTTTAGAGTCTGCCATTGAGTTTGAATCTTTTACTAAAAATAAAGCAGAAAGAATGAAGTTAGGAGGAATAATAAGGTCATGTAAAGATGACATTAAGACATTTGATGCAGAGTCCAAATTCGTCTTATAAAAAGCTTAGCAGGAAGTTCCACAAACTTCTTTCATGTGAACCAGAGTCCTATGCATTGCAGTACAGACTAGAAACCTGAGAAAAGAGTGATAATGTCCAAGGTGTACTTTGTTCATGGCTTGATTAGAGTCTTCTTATTCCAGAGGATATAAATTGGCTCACATAATTACATAGATTGCAGTAAGTTGAATTAAATGTAGGTGAGAAAGAATAAGATAAAACAAAGACACGAACATATCAAAAACACAAAACAAGAATCAGGCCAGGATAAAATATGCTCCATATAGACCTATGCACTTGTCAAAGATGGGGTATTAGTCAAGGTTCTCCAGAAAAAGGAAATAGAATATATTCTATATACATATAATTTATTCTATATATAATTATATTCTCTATATATAATTTAATTTCTTAAAGAATTGGCTCACTTGACTATAGAGCCTGGCAAGTCCAAAATTTGTAGGGTGGGCCAGTGGGCTGGAGACCTAGGAAAGAGCTGACTTTGCAGTTCAAGTCCAATGGTCTTCCCTCATTCTGTCCCGGCTCTGTCCCCTTTAGCACAAGCTGGCAGTGTTTCTGCTGATATATCCCATCTCCATCCCTGGCTTGTGCTGAGATGGCTGTTTGGATCCATGAGTCATGCCCTTAGTCTCTATGGAATGACCGTTCAGTAACACCCTTGGTGATCTCTCTAAAACATGCTTTCTCGATTTTTTGTTTGTTTTTGTAATATAGATAGGTTAATTTTCAAGTTCATCAAGTTCTGATTCCTTTTTGCTTAACAATTTCTTCTCTCTTTTTGCATTTTTACTCTAAGCAGTTAAGAAGACCCAGGCCACCTTCAATACCTTGCTTAGAAATCTCCTCAGCTAAAGATCCAAGTTCATCAGTCACAAACCCGACATTCCACAACACTAGACTACTATTCAGCCAGGTCCTTTAACACTTTATAACAAGGGTTGCCTTTCCTCCAGTGCCCAATAATATGTTTCTCACTTCTGTCTGAGACCTCACCACAATCTCCTTTAATGTCTACTTGTCTACCAACAATCACTTGAGGCCAATCTTGGCTTTTTCTAACAGACACCTAAAAACTCTTCCAGCTTCTACCCATTATCCATCTGGTTTCAAAGTCACTTCCACATTTTTCTTTTTTATTATTAACTCTATTTTAAAATTTATTTATTTATTTCTATTAGTTTCAGGTGTACCACATAATGATTCAACATTTATATGCTTTACAAAGTGCTCACCACAATAAGTCTAGAAACCATCTGTCACACTACATACTTAGTTAATCCAATATTGTGGACTCTATTCCCTATGCTGTATATTACATTCCTGTGACTTACTTTATACCTGAAAATTTGTACTTAATCCCCTTCTCCTTATTCACCTATCTCTCCACCCCCTTCCCTTCTGGCAACCATCAGTTTATTCTCTGTATATGTGGAATCTAAAAAACGAAACAAAATGAAACAGAAACAAACTCCTCTTCTTGAATACGTCGGATTTGGATACAGTTCACCCTAATGGCCTTATTTTAACTTAGTTACTTCTCTAGCAGCCCTGTCTCCAAATACAGCCACATTCTGAGGTACTGAGAGTTACATTTCAACATGTGTTCTTGGGGAAACACAATTCAGTCATAATATGGGTGTTGGGAGAAAATTTGGTCTAAGCTTTCTTGCCACTAAAAGGAATAAGAAAAGCTGATCAACTGTACAATTTCATGTGTCTATGAGACAAAATCAGAACGATCTCTGAAGAGAGATCAACCTTTCCTGATTTTAATACTTAGCAGTCTTTTTTAAAAAATTTACTTATTTAAATTAGTTTCAAGCATACCGTACATTGGTTAGACATCTATATAATTCATAAAATGATCCTCCCCAATTGCTCCATCTTTCCCCTGGCCCTCCACCTAGCCATTATATTAATGCTAATTGCATTCTCTGTGCCATGCTCCCCATCCCCACGACCAACTATCAACTACTAATTTGTACTTCTTTAACCTTTCACCCCATCCTCCCAGTCCCCCAACCCCCCGTCCCTCTGTCCATCACCAAATTGTCCACTATAATTGTGAGTCTATTTTTGATTACTATTCTTTATTTTTGTTATTGATACATGTTTTTTCTTCTTAAAGAAGTCCCTCTAACATTTCCTGTAATACTGGCTTGGTAATGATAAATTCCTTCAGCGGATTTTTGTCTGGAAAGCTCTTTATCTGTCCTTTAACTCTAAATGATAGCTTTGCTGGATAAAGTATCCTTGCTTGTAGATCCTGGGTCTTCACCCTGTCGAATATTTTTTGACAAGCCCTTCCGTCCTGCATACTTTCTTTTGAGAAATCAGCTTCCAATCTTATGAATTTTCCCTTGTAAGTAATTAACTGTTTTTCTCTTGTTGCTTTTAATATTCTTTCTTTGTATTTATTCTTTGGCATTTAAATTATGATGTGTCTTGGTGTGGGCCTCTTTGGATCCCCGGTTTTTGAAATTCTCTGAGCTTCCTGGGGTTTTATGTTCATTTCCTTCACCAGGTTAGGGAAGTTTTCCATCATTATTTCTTCAAACAGCTGTTTGACATCTTGATTTTCTTCAGGTACGCAGATCAGACGAATATTTGGACCCTTAATAATGTTCCATATGCCACTTAAATTATTTTTATGGTCTTGACATCTTATCTCTTGCCATTCTGATTGTGTGTCCTTGGCTTTCCCGTCCTCTAGATAGGGCATTTGATCTTTTTCTTTATTCACTCTGTTTATTCCTTTATTTAGTCCATTTACTATACTTCTCATCTCAGATAATGTATTCTTCATTTCATACTGGTTCCCTTTTATAATTTCCATTTCCATTTTTATGTTTTTTATCTCTTTGTTGAAGTTCTCACTGAATTTATCTACACTTCCCAAAAGTTCATTGAGTATCTTTATAACCGGTGTTTTGAACTCTGCATCTGTTAGATTACTCGACTCCATTCTATCTGGATCTCTGTTCTGTACTCTCATATGGTTTCTGCTTCTTTGTCTTCCCATTTTGGCTGCCTCCGTGTCTGTTTCTATGTATTAAGCAAAGCACCTAAGTTTCCTGGTCTTATTGGTATGGATTTGTGAAGTAGGTGTCCAGTGGCACAGTCCTAAGAGGGGTTCAGCTGCAGGCCAAATTTAGCCCAAGCTTCTACCCCTCTAAAGCCACCTGTTACAATTCAGCAAGCAATCCACAGATGCTGCACTTATAGTTGCCTCAAAAGGCCACACCAGAAATTAAGGCCAGCTGGCTCCAGTGTGAGTCTAGGTACTGCTCAGCAAGGAGCACCTGACTCGCTGAAGATATACCTGGATGTGGCTTGGGTGGGGCCACAAGCTGGGGGAGGCGGGGTTTCAGGGAATCCTCTGGGCAGAGAGACCTCTGTTATCCAGTTTGATGATGACATGGCTATGGTGGCACTATGTTCTGTGCACTGGTACTGAAGAGGACTCAATAGGGAACAATGGATACCGTGGCACTTCTATACATAGTAGGTCTCGCTTCAGCCCTCACTCCTACAATGTTTTCCTGTAAGTCCCTGGTGCCCCCTGCGCACAGCTGTATTGGCACTGGTGCTCAGATCCAGCAGGTCCATCACCGTGAAAATCTGCTCATGAACGTGGTCCCTTTAAGAGGCTTTTGTCACTGTCACTGCTGTCCCATCCCACTCAGCCGCTGGAGACCAGGGCACCCTGTGTCCTTGCCCCATCCTACCTTCTGCCATTTCAGGGTGCTTTCTTGGAGTTCTGAACAGAGCAGCTATCATCTATGCCATTTTTTTCCTCGGCAATCTTTTTTTTTTTAATTAAATTTTTTGGGGTGAAATTGGTTAATAAAATTATATAGGTTTTAAGTGTACAATTCAATAATACATCATCTGTATAGTGTATTGTGTATTCACTGCCCAAAGTCAAAGTCATGTTTTGACAGGCAATCTTCAGATTGGCTCAGTGGAAAGATGGGAATAAACCAGGGTAATATTACTAAAGGTGTTGGTTTGCAGCAACCTACAAAAAAGCACTATGGTGTCTGGGTATGTTCAGGAAATGTGAGACAGAGAAAAGTGAAATTTTAATTATATACAGATATGCTAATACTCTAATTAATGTCCTCTGAGAAGAGATAACAGGTTAAACACCCAGGCAAAGAAATGGACCTCTGTGAGAGAGAGGACAGAGATGATCTACCCGGGGGAGCAGAACCTCTTCCTCTAGGGGAGGGACTAGGTTTCAAAGATAAGAGCTTTTCAAGGATGACTGGGGAATCTTAAAGGCACTTGAAATCTGAGTGTCAGCTCGGAGGGCCGAGTGAGATGACCAAGCGGGAAATTTCTGCAGATGGAATCTAGGGCCAGTAGTCGAGATGATGGTGCAGGAGACTGGAGGGCAAGTAAGTGTGGCCTGAGCTAAGGTAAAAGCCTTTAAAGAGGAAAAAAGTACTTTGTCCTTACCCACCCACCCAGGGGAAAGTGTGTGTGTGTGTGTGTGTGTGTGTGTGTGTGTGTG
>CM053507.1:37685649-37875873 GCA_028627145.1 Eidolon dupreanum
TCTACCTCAAAAATGAAATACCCGGGTGTACAGCTTACAAAATACATGCAGGATCTGAATGCTAAAAATTATAAAATGCTGATGAAAGAAATTGAAGATGTAATATTAAGCTTGCCTGGTGAAAAGAAGAGGGATTTTAAAGTTAATTCCTGATTTGTGTGATTTTGAGAAATTTACGGAATGATTTTTGGACTTTAGTCTTCATTAAAAAGTATGTTATCTCTTTCCCATAGAACTTTTGTAAAGATTAGACAAGTTAGTGGATGTGACAAAAGTTTATAAAGTCTTAATGCTATACAAATGTTAGTTATGTTTACACTTAAAATTAGGTGGGTCCTGAAAATATTAAAAAATCTTATTAGAATAATTACTTATGTAAAATAACTGGCCAAAACTGTCATTACTATTAGCATTTTGAGCAATAACTATAGTAAAAAGGCTTGTAATCTCATGTGTTGGTTAATTTATTGCTAGTGAATAGATTCTATTGAATGGTCACTTCTTAAAAACAAAGACTGTGTCCTTTAATATATTTTATATATTTTTATATCTTATTTAATACCAGTGTTTCCAAACTGTATATAGTAACATATAATTGATGTTTTATATTCTCTTTTTCTCATTTCAGGTCAATGAATACATTTTTGATAATTTATCTAATAATACTTATATCTGAAGCCATCATCAGTACTATCTTGAAATATACATGGCAGGCTGAAGAAAAATGGGATGAACCTTGGTATAACCAAAAAACAGAACATCAGAGAAATAGTAGTAAGGTATTTTATGGTGTTCTTGACTGCTGTAAAGGAAACATTATTCTTTAGCACAATTAATGCTTTGGTAGTGACTTCTGATAAGAGTGACCACTGTGATCTTCTAAAATTACTACTACTGAAGGGTGACAAATCACTTCTCAGCCTTTTGGCTAAGATCAAGTGCTGAAGGGTGACAAAAGGACATTGAAGATTAAGAGTAGCCAGCATGTTTGTACTGGTGTGCTTTTTGCAGTTCAGGGTGTAAGCAATTATGTTTTCTGTAGCATGACTCGAATAGTTTACAAGAGATCACAGAAATTTAAATCGTCTATATTGGCATTCCCCTTGAATACTACAAATTCAGATTTTTATTCCACTTACTCTATGTTACAACTGAAATAGAGTAAGTGATTTGTTTTTAATTTTGTCAATTCGAGGAGTCTTACTGTCATGTCAGTCTACTGATGGTATGAAATAACACAAATTATGTCTTATAAAGACATAAACTGATTAAATATGAACTACCAAGAGAATTTAACCTTCAATTTTAGTAAATAATGGTTCTCCAAATTTTACTTTAGATTAAAATATAAATATTGTTAGACAAATTTAGATCTCAAGAGATCACAAAGCAGATAATCACAGGAACATATTTTCAGTATCATTCATAATTAGATATTTTTACCTTTCACAGAATGCATCTTAAAATGTGGCACTGCTATGCCGTTAAGTATTATTCCTGTATAATCTGTAATTAAGAGTTTTTAAATTCTAGCAGTTCTAGCCTAGCAATTATTTTATAATTTTTAAAAAATTACTGTCAATATTTTGTCATCTGTGAATTTGAAGGGTAGGAGTAGAATGGTAAGTATATACCAGAGGTTACAATTTTGCCAAAAGCAATTTCCATTACACCACGTTTTTTGGTAGCTTCTGAAAAGTAACAAATTAAGTAATTTAAATTTAACTTTTTTTTTTACTTTGTTTGAGAGTCTAATGAACAATTAAAGCACCAAAGGAAATCTTTAAAAAGACAATTCAATATAGCTAAATGTCCTTTTTAGACATAAAACTTTCTAATAATTTTCTTCAGTAATAATTAAGAAATTCTCTTTTCTCTTATCAAACAATCATTTTTTTTCTTCTAGATTCTGAGATTTATTTCAGACTTCCTTGCCTTTTTGGTACTCTACAATTTCATCATTCCAATTTCATTATATGTGACAGTTGAAATGCAGAAATTTCTTGGGTCATTTTTCATTGGCTGGGATCTTGATCTCTATCATGAAGAATCAGATCAGAAAGCTCAAGTCAATACTTCCGATCTGAATGAAGAGCTTGGACAGGTAAATGATCCTTCTATTTTGTTTTTCTAATTTGTTATTTTATCAAAATAGTACATGTACAAAGACTAATAAAACGGACTATTACAAGGCTTATACCAAAGAAGAGCCCTACTTTGTTTCACACCTAAAGTAGTTTTCCATTTTTAAATCATAAGCTGTTTCTTTCATTATTAGCACCATGTTTCTGTGAAGTATTCTTTTTTGAATTTAAATTTTGGCCATTATTTGTGGCATATAAAGATAAAACTCTTAAAAGTACTCCTTCCACACACAGACTTAGACACATACCCACTTTGCCTCTCCATAGCACAGCCCTCCAATATTGTTATTTCACAATTTAGGATTTAATAAATATTCATTTATTGACATTATTTTGACTGTTTTTGTATTGCTTACTAATTTCTGGTTCTTTATGTGCCCTGCAATGCTATAATTACACTTTCTTATACATTTTGTTTTTTCTAGAGCTAATTGCTGTTTTTTCATTTGCTTAATTTCCATATACAAGAAATAATTCTCTGACAAATACATGAAGCCACCACCCACCCCACCCCTGCCCCTTCTTTCTTGGTGGCAGCTTTTTTGGAGCCTTTTATCTTTCTGCTTCAATTTGGACTTCTTTCTGGGCTTGCTGCTCAGCTGTCAGCCTGGACTTCCCTTTACCATCATCATCTTGGAACTTTTTTTACCTCTTCTGTTTGAGATCTCCTGTCTCCTGGATCTCGTGTCTTCCCAACTGTGGCTTATTCCCTCATTTTGGTAGGACACATATAATAACTTCCTGAAAAAGAATGCATAAAAGGAAAAATATTTTGAGACTTTGCATATCTGAAAATATATTCTTTTTTTTTTTTTTTAACCCCCCTCTTTAATTCCCGCCACACTTTCACCCCTGGCCAATGGATGTTGCCGTTTCCCCTTAACTGGATCTCTGAAGGTGGGGTGTGTCTTCCCACGTGCTTGGAGCGTGCTCCTGGGGCCTGGCGCACCCAGGGTATGGTCTGTGGCTCCACCTGGGGTGTGAACCTAGGACCTTCTACGTGTAAAGCAGACATGCTAACCACTACACTATGGAGCCACCCCTGAAAATGTATTCTTTTTCTACACTTGATTAATAATTTAGCTGGGTAGTGCATCCCAGATTGGAAATTATTTTTCCTCAAAATTTCAAAAGCATTTTTCTATTTTTTTTCTGGTTTCCAGTGTTGCTATTAAGAAATCTGATTCTCAGTTTTTGTGGTGATAGCTACCTCCCTTTTTAAATGATGTCTTCCTCAAATTATAGCAATAATTAAATTCTTATAATCCTAGTTGTGTCAAGACTTGGCTATTTCATCCTTCCCTCTGTGGACCTTCCTTCCTTTTGGGTTGATATTTTAGAATTAGTCTCAAAGAGTAATAAAATTATTTGTCTTCATCTACTTTTTAAAATATTTGCTTTTTTTGTAAACATTTTTCCTTTTCACTGAGTTTGTTTTCTTCCCTCCGTTTCAGTTTGTCAGTCTATTTTAGACAAATTCCCACCTCTGATTTCTTAGGCTGCTATCATTTTGTGTTTCTGTTCCCAGTTCTGTATTATTTCTCTTGGACCAGATACCCTTTCACATCCTGGGTTAATTAAGCATCCCTTTCACCCTTGCTCAGAGATCATTCTTGAGTCCTATTACTCAAAACCACCTTATCCAGGAGTTAGAAAAGAAGTACTAATACCACATTGTCAGTCAACTACAGATGAACATGAACCTAAAGATGCCACAAACTTCAAAGTGTATATTGATTTAAAGTACTTTCTGGTACCCTGTTTTGTTTCCATGGCATTTTTAATTATTTAACTGTGCTTGGATTATAAGAATCAGTATCAGTATATCAATTTTAATAGATAAACTTGACTTTAGGAGACAGAGGTCAAGGCTTTTTTGTTTAACATAGGACCATGGGCAGAATGGTTTGTTTTCTTTTGTTTTCTATCTCTAGGTGGAGTATGTGTTTACCGACAAAACTGGTACACTGACAGAAAATGAGATGCATTTTCGGGAATGTTCAATTAATGGCATAAAATACCAAGAAATCAATGGTAGACTTGTATCCGAAGGACCAACACCAGAATCTTCAGAAGGAAACTTAACTTATCTAAGTAGTTTATCTCATCTTAACAACATATCCCATCTTACATCCAGTTCTTCTTTTAGAACTGGTCCTGAAAATGAAACTGAACTAGTAAGCAGTTTTTAAATTAATAAATTAGAATAGTTCTCTTTGTGTTAGTGGGGCAAGGAATATATATTTGAAATGTATATCTGATTAAATACTGAGAATTTGTAGTCATAATCCAGTTTAATTTGTCACTTAATATGTGCTTGCCTTAGTTCTCTAGGTGTTTAAAAAGAACTGAGTTAAGGAAAGCCCTACTGCCATGAAGTAAAGAAGACTTTGCTGAAAAATAGAGTTTAAATTTATTTAATACTTTTTGAGGTGTCACGTGTTGCACAAGAGTTTTCACCTTTACTTATAATTTGGTTATGCTTCCTAAAAAGTTGAAGCAAATGTGACATTTTATTCTTTGGAGTCAGAAGCAACCAGCTATTATTTAAGTAATTTAAGATTGTAGCATTCTTGTCCTAGATCTTAGGTTGTCAAATTATTAACTGTATTTATTAGCATATTTTAGAATTATGTTTCTGGTTTCCTAAAGGTTATTTGGGAATGACATTTACGGTGTGAATATTAATTATTGTTTCTGCAGATTAAAGAACATGATCTCTTCTTTAAAGCAGTCAGCCTCTGTCACACTGTACAGATTAGTAATGTTCAGACTGATGGCATTGGTGATGGTCCCTGGCAATCCAACCTTGCACCCTCCCAGTTAGAATACTATGCATCTTCACCAGATGAAAAAGCTCTAGTGGAAGCCGCTGCGAGGTAGTTTAGTCTAATCTCCAAATCTTCAGAAAAACACCTTTTAAATAAAAATGTGAAAATACTAGAAAATTATTTTAAATGATCAGATAAAATTCATAAACATATATGTAGAAGTATATTTTAAATTTTTAATGAGAATTTGAAATTTGTCATTAATTTTGTTAGCTTATAATAGTTATATTTTGAAGTGGTCTCTTTAAAAATCTGTTTACTATGAAATACAAATAATGTAATTTGTGAGAATACTTGTGTATATATTGTTTTGGACCTTCAAGTTCTTAAAAATAATGCTATATTCAAAAGAAATATTTCAAAAATATTTTAAACCTAATGTTTTAAATGTTTTTATTCAAGCTAAGTTATAATGACATAGTGTGAAATATGAAATATCATTCCTTAAATCTTACATTTCTTTCTCCTTTTGCTTCCTAGAATTGGCATTATGTTTATTGGCAATACTGAAGAAACTATGGAAGTTAAAACACTTGGAAAACTGGAACGGTGAATTTTTTTTTCTATATTGGATTTTTCTATATATTAAACATTTAGTGTAGAACAGAAAGAGGTAAACTATGGCCCACAAGCCAAATCTGGCCTTCAGCCTTTTTTTGTACAGCCCACAAACTACATGACATTTTTAAAGGGTTGTTTGGAAAAAAAAAAATGCAGTAGAGACCATATGTATATATAGCCTACAAAGCCTAAAATATTTACCATCTGACCCATTACAGAAAAAGTTTACTGACTCCTGCTCTAGAATGATGTCAGTATTACATTGTATCTCATCACAGTAATAACCGTATTTTGTTCTGAATCTTCTGTTTTTTAGCTTAATGGTTTTTTAATTTACTTATATGTTTATTTTTAGACACTTCTGGGGTAATGATTTTCATAAGTTTCTACTTTATATTTTCTATGATTTTTATCTTTTAAACATTAAGAAACAGATGTCTCATTTCTACTGTTTGATAAATTAGTCCATTATTTATATCTCTCATGGTTTTATCAATTCCAGTCATATCTCAACTCCAGCTGTGTAGTTCCAAACTATGCTTTTCCAAACTAAATAGAGCCCATTCTTTGGCTGTTTTCATATGGGAGCCTTTCTGGCTTGTTCCATCAACTTAAAAATGATCATTCCAATTAGTGTTTTTCTTTGAGATGGGGAAAGCATTGCATAGGTACATCATTGTATAAATTTATCCAGAAGACTTTTCAGGCCACATGTAACCCATCCACACAAAGTTTTTTACAGCTTCCTAGAAAAGCATTTATTCCCCACCTACACATATATACCCTGTCTCAGCTTCAGAATCACTGCTATAATGAGCCTCTGTTACTAATGTGAGTGTGTTATATTTCTCAGGTGTGTTAGTAAGAAAAACATGGAGTTGGGCAGATCTGGATTCCAGTCCTTGGCCTGCCACTCACAAACTGATTTGACTTTAGTCAAATTACTTAACCTTTCTGATTTTAATAGTCCTCATTTATAAAAAGAGATAAGACCTACCTCTTTGGGTTCTCATGGGTGTTAAATGACATAAGATATATCAAGTACATGGTATTTGGTAAGTATTCAATAAATGTCACTTTCTTCTATTTCTAGTTTGTGTTGTTAGTAATGACTCATACCCAGTTGTCTTGAAAATGTAGAGATTAATTTCTTGTACTAAATTAACCATTTCTATCTTATATAGGTATTCTTTCTAAACATTTATTTAATATTATTCAAAAAAGTAAAGTTTTGTCTTTTTTATTTTTTTCCTTAGGTACAAACTGCTTCATATTCTGGAATTTGATTCAGATCGTAGGAGAATGAGTGTAATAGTGCAAGCACCTTCAGGTAACCAACTTAAACTTTCAAGAATTTTTATGTATTTAACATTAAGAGCTTGATAACTTGTTTTTCGTTTTAGGTGAGAAGTTTTTATTTGCTAAAGGAGCTGAATCATCAATTCTTCCTAAATGTATAGGTGGAGAAATAGAAAAAACCAGAATTCATGTAGATGAATTTGCTTTGGTAAGTGTAAATTTCTATGATTTTAAAAACTAAAAGGTAATATTTGAAAGATTTAGGGTTTCATCTTTGCATTAATTTATCAAAATTATAGAAATTCTGCAGTGCTATTACGTTATGTGGTTGCATTCTTTGGTTAAAATTTTACTTTTAACTTTCTAAAATATAAGTCTTCTTTTTGAACCTATTGTAGTGGGGCATTTCTGGCTCAAGGACCATTCCAATTACGGTATTACAAGGGGGGTATTACTAAAAGAATACAGGAAATCCCGAGGATGTGGAGAACCTGGAACCTTCATGCATTGCTGGTAGAAATATAAATGATATAGCCACTTTAGAAAGTAGTTGGGCAGTTCCTCATAGAACATAGAGTAATCTAGAGTTAATATATGACCAGCAGTTCCAATCTAGGTGTACACTAGAGAGAATTGAAAACATTTCTACACAAAAACTTGTACACAAATGTTTTTAGCACCATTATTCCTAATAGCTAAAAAATGGAAACACCCTAATGTCCATCAATAAATGGATTAAATAATGTGTCGTATCCATATAATGGACTGTTATTTTACCATTAAAAAGAAATGAAGTATTAATATGTATGCCACAACATGAATGAACCTTGAAAAGATTACACCGAGTGAAAGAAGCTAGTCACAAAAGGCCACATATTCCATTTATATGAATACCCCAAATAAGCAAATTGATAGTGGTTGCCAGGGCCTAGAAGAAGTAAGGAAAGGGAAGTATCTGCTAATGGTTATGTGATTCCTTTGGGTGTGATGAAAATGATCTGGAATTAAATAGTGGTAATAATTGCACAACTCTTTGAATACACTAAAAACTATCAAATTATACTTTTTCAGAAGTGAATTTTATGGTGTATGAGTTATGTCTCTCTTAATAAAAAATATATAGGAGAATCTTACAGAAACAAAGTGCCACAATTCATGTGAACAGGAAAATTATTAAGCAACTCTCTCTCAGTTTTAGGACCTCATCATGATTTCTCATTTCTGATTTTCTGTAAGAGTATGCTCCATATTCATCTCTGCTCACTGGCCTCCTTTACTGAACTTATGGTTCCTTTTCTCTCATTACTTATTCCCTAATTTTTTATGATGTGGTTCATGTACACTGTAACATACATGAGAGTAAAGACATTGTTCTCCCTTGCTATCATTTATATTAATGTTCAGAACAGTGTTGGCACATAGTTGGCACTCAATAAATATTTGTTGTAGAATGAATTAATTTCATATATTAACAACTCATGGTCCTTTATCATTTAAGACAGTTATTTATAGGTGTGGGTCATTTGTAAATCAAGGAATGCAAATATTTAGAAATCTGCTAAATAGTTTCATATACTACTTTAAAATCTACCTTTCCAAGTTCTATTATTAGAACATATATTTCAAGTTTTCCTGAGGAAAAGATATAGCAAGGAAAGGAACTTCTATAAGCTTTTAGATTTAGATAACAACTTTCAGATACTAATACTGTAAGGAAAATTTGAACCCAGTAGAATCAGATAATCAATTACATATTCCTAAATTTTCTGTGATTCTAATTCACCAGTGAAGATATAATGATAACAATTTTAAAACATTCAGCGCCCCCCCATATTGTTTGTTTGATAATGGCCACCTTACAAACTTATGTATTTAAATTGCATATTTGTCATATCATAAACCCTCAGGAAATTATTGTCCCCTTTGCTTAAAAATAAATCTTATGAAGTAGATAAAAGTAGATTTGTAATGGTTAAAATAGAAGAGTAGCATCTGGGGCTGCCTTTGTCTTGACAGTCCTAAAGGTGCCATTATAGAACCTCTGGCTTTCCAGGTAAAAGTTTTAAAACCACAGATAAGATCATCTTTGTGATCCTATGTAGGCTATAATATTCTATAATTTAATGACCTTAATTATTTTGAGCAACTTTTTAAGAACTCATCAGAAATTAAAAAGCTATGATAATATGTGTCATAACTCAGATCACTAGGGCTTTGTGACACTTCATTTATTTCCTATCAAGAGATGATAGTACCTTTTAAATTATTTTTAATTGATTTTTAATAATGGAGTCTTCAGTTTATTTCATTGACTGCTTGATTCCACATTAGTTATTTTTGTTCAATTTTGTCTTTAATTTTTCTGTTTTAGAAAGGACTAAGAACTCTGTGCATGGCCTATAGACAATTAACATCTAAAGAGTATGAGGTAATAGATAGACGCTTATTTGAAGCCAGGACTGCCTTGCAGCAACGGGAAGAGAAATTGGCAAATGTCTTCCAGTTCATAGAGAAAGACCTGATATTACTTGGAGCTACAGCAGTAGAAGACAGGTAAATATCATATAAATAGGTTGTTATTTTTCTCTCATAAGAATTTCTTCAGCCAAGTGTTTCTAACTTATGACAAATTCCATTTATTAGCATCTTATAATAATATATTTAAAATCAAAATAGAGAGTTAAAGCTTTACTTTTTCTTAGTTAGTATATACAATTTTTCTTCTAGCCAGATACCTGAAATAAGTGGAAAAAAATCTAACTATGTATAATTTTGCTTATGGACTTGAATTTTTAGAATATGTCTTAGTGTGTCACATACAAAGACTTTAAACATCTGCTTAGTTCTCCAGCCTCACTTCCCACCACTTCCTCTTTCTCCTTTATGCTTCAACAGTACCAAACTGTCTATAGTTCTTCTCTGAACAACTATAGTTGAAACTGTTTCTGTTTTGTGGCTTTGTTCCTTGGCAAGGCTGTGTCTTCTGCTTGATCAGTCTTCCCTTATCCATGCGTGAATACGTATTCATACAGTACAGCTCAGATGTTACCACCACTCAGTAAGATCTTTTTTCTTACTCCTAACAGGATTAAAACTTGTTTTTTGTGAAGTCTCCATGTTTTGTAGGTAGTTCTATGTTGTCCTTTTGTCAGTACATTATTATTATTTGTTTAGAGACTTTCCTCTCTTCTAAGCCTGTGAATTCCTTGAATTGCATTTATTTTTTATCTTTGTTCTTCAGTATTGATCTCAATATGCAAATATGCAATACATAAGTGTGTTTCATGGTTTCTTGAATTGAATTCTTTCAATTAAATTGAATTTTACAAATTAATCCTACTGTTTTCCTCTACCTCCTAGATCTATAGATGTTTGCATTTTTTAATCTAGATTTTCATTTACTTTTCAGTTATTTTCATGAGATTTCTGAGACTCACCCAAGGTTATGTAGTCCCTTTATTATCCACACTTTAATTTTTGAACCACTGGTATGAGAGATTTCCTTCAAAAAAAAAATCTTCTAATTTGAAATTTAAGATTTTCTAATAAAATAAGTTATGAAGACCATATACTTAATTTGGTTCTGTACAAGCCAACTTTGAAGATATACTCTTAAAATATGAGGTTGTAGATTTTTATATTAACTAGATGATCACTAATTTGTTTATTTCTGGTTTTTACCTAATGGGAAACAATTTCAGTTATATTACTGAAATGAATATTACCGTGACATTCCTAGGTCAAGAAGTCCAGAACTTATTTGTACTTTGTGGTTTATACTTAAAATACAGCCCAAAAAAGTACTCTATACTACAAATTTATTTTTTATTTTTTATTTTTTATTTTTATTTTTATTTTTTTTTAGACTACAAGATAAAGTACGAGAAACTATTGAAGCATTGAGAATGGCTGGTATCAAAGTATGGGTACTTACTGGAGATAAACACGAAACAGCTGTTAGTGTGAGTTTGTCATGTGGACATTTTCACAGAACCATGAACATCCTTGAACTTATAAACCAGCAATCAGACAGTGCATGTGCTGAACAATTGAGGCAGCTTGCCAGAAGGTAAGAATATAATTCTCTGGGTCATAGAGTTCAGAGATAAGCAAACTATGGCCCACTGCCTGTTTTTTTATAGACCATAAGTTGAAAATAATTTATATATTTTTGATGGATGGAAAATAATTCAAAGAATAATATTTAATGTTGTGGAAATTATATGAACTTCAAATTTTGGTATCTGTAAATAAAGTTTTATTGAAACACATGAAAAAGCATTTGGTGAACACTTTTGCACTGCAGCAGCACAGTTGAGTAGTTACAACAGAGACCCTATAGAGCACTTTTATGTTTTCTCGCTGCTGCTTGATATACTAAAAATTAGTGACACAGTCATAACTCGTTAGTGTTTTGAGTGCCACACATATTGCCATATGACATTTTACTATATTTTTGTTAATGTTTATTCATTATATCCAAATAAGGAAAATGGACTTTTAAAGCACAAGAGTGTTAATAATTTTACTATCAATTTAGATGCAAAGCATTGTATTACTCAGTGACACTTTAATATGCTACCATGTTTGAAAAGACATATTTAAAGATGAAATAAAATCTCATTACAGATAGTTCTATTGTATTAAAATGTAAAATCTCCTTACAGATCATCATTAACAGATGGACATTTGCAATTGATTTTGATGATAGGGAACATTAAATTTGGACCCTAATTAAGCAAAATACTATTTCCACCCCCCCAAAAAAAATTTTTCAATTTTTCTCATTACTAGACTTGTAGTATTAAAAAAATACAGTTGCTATTATTACATTTTTTAGCTAGTAAAAATTTTGTCAAAATTTGTTCATCATATAAGTACCTACATTATATCCTTAATTTAGTCTTTTAGCTCATAAAACCTGCAACTGAAATATTTACCTTTGGCCATTTACAGAAAACATTTGCCAACCTTTGATCTAAGTCACATGACCAAACTGGAAATCAGTCTGCACTTTACTCTCCAAAGATAATTTCATAAGTATTTGTACTCTAAATTCATTCTCTTTTTTTAAATCTAGTTTTTATATACAGATCAACTTTAGAAACCCCCTTTTAACACAGTCTAATTTTTTCAATTAATTTAGGAGTACTTCACTATAAGTATTAGGGTTGCTTGTATGTACAGGTTCCTGTCATTTGCAGTGTTGTAATAGTAGGGCAGAAAAACAAATGTGAAAAGACAATGCCACAGTTTGTCAGCATACATTCAGTGTTTTATTTACATTTGATGTGGTGCTAAACTCTGTATTTCATCAAAGAAAAACTTACTTAAGGGATGTTTTTAAGAGTACAACTTTCAGAAGGTTCTTTGATTGAGTTCAAAAAGGTGATTAATCTAGATAATTATACTACAGTTTGGGAGCAGTGCCAACACCATTGGCTGCTTAAACGTCATTACCATAATGTCAAAGAGAACTCCCTAAAACAAATTAATTGCTCAGTCATTTTACTTTATATGTTCCTTCTAAAATATCATTTCTGATTATAAAAGTCGTAAATGTTCATTTAAAAAATACTGGAAATGATCAAGAAGATAATGATGATTAATAACAGTACAACTATCTAAATATAATTATTTGTGTTAGCATTTTTTAAGTCTTCTATATATGTACTTTTAGTGAACCCATTAAGATCATGGATATTGTTCATTTCCCTTTTTACATAGAAGTTGCATTATAAAGGCAATGAATTTCACATAAATCTATAGGGTTTTGATTTTAGACTTTCAGAAAGTATCTATTCTAAAAATCTTGGGTAGAGCAAAGAATTCCATACCGTCACAAGCTTTAGTTTATATATCCATTCCTTCACAATCATATATTGATTATCTCCTATCAAAGTATTTGGAACACAGTCATATAAGGCAGTGGTCCCGAACCTTTTTGGCAACAGGGCCACTTTCATGGAAGACTCTTTTTCCACAGACCTTGGTAGGGGTGGGGGTGGGGTGATTTCAAGATGATTCAAGCGCATTACATTTATTACGTACTTTATTTCTATAATTATTACATTATAATATATAATGAAATAATTATACAGCTCACCATAATGCAGAATCACTGGGAGCCCTGAGCTTGTTTTCCTGCAACTAGATGGTTGCGTCTAGTGGTGGTAGGAGACGGTGACGCCCGAAGTATGTTGCTCATGTCCAGACTACTCCATAATCTCATTTTAGTTGCTATCACTGCAGAAAACCCTGCTTCACAAAGATAGGATGCTGGAAATGGAAACAGGCTTTTCAGTGCCTTTTTGGCAATCTCAGGGTGTTCCACCTGGACTTTAATCTGGAATGTATAGAGATTTGAAGTTGTCTCAAACGTACTTTTAAGGCCACCGTCATTTGCGATTTCAAGCAGTTGATCCTCTTCTAGCATAGACAAAGTCGATTGACCTGGCTCAATCACAGATGGGTCGCAGATCCATTCCTTTCCATTTCGTTGTTTTTTTTCTTTTTTTGTGGTTGGGAAGTAATGGTCAAAAACCCTTCTGAAAGCAGAGATAGGTGATCATGCTCCATCTGGGAGAAAGAAGGCCCTGGTTCAGTCTCTTTCAAAATCTCTGCTAATGTTTGAAACATCAAAAATCCCAATGTTTACTCATTGAAACTTTTTGGCACCAGGGGCCGATTTCATGGAAGACCATTTTTTCACTTTGAATTTGAATGCAGCCACTTTATCTGCCAACTTGAACACAGTTCTCATTCTCCTCTGAAGTGACAGATTGAGTTGTTAAGCAGGCTGAATATGTCACACAAGTATGCAAATTTTGTGACCCATTCTGTGCTACCAAAATATGCTGCCAGTAGTGACTGATTTTCTGTGAGAAATCTCTGGAGCAGCTCTCATAACTCAAAAACTCTGACCTGTGATCTACCTTTAGAAAGCCATCTCACTTCTGTATATAAAAGAAGATGTGTGTGCTCTTTGTCCATCTCCTTAGAGCTGCACAAACAGACATGAGTTAAGGGCATATAGTTTAATTTGGTTGATCATTTTAATCATATCCTGCAAAATGTCGTTAAGTTCAGGTGATATTTTTCGGCTAGCCAGCCTTTCTCTATGGATGACACAGTGAATAGACTCACATACAGAAGTGATCTCTTTGACCCAAGTAGTGAAACCAGAAAGCAACCCAGGCATGGCAGCCACTCCATCCATGCATATACTGACACAAAATGACGTATCCAATTTTCCTGATATGTAATCATTTAAAGACTTGAATAGTTCTGTAGCTGTGGTGTTGATTGGCAAAAAAGTGTACATAACGTATCCTCATGCACATTGTCCTGAAAAATACATTGCACAGAAACAAGCATTGTTGCCCATTCCTCATCAGTAGACTAGTCAACCTGGTTTGCATGCCATGGTGACTCATTAATCCTAACAATTGTGTCTCAATATCCTCTATTTCATCATTTCATCTAGTTATGGTGCTAGTGGAAAGAGGAACACATCTTTTAAACTGCAGCCTCTCCTAAAAAGTTCACAACAAATGTCCTTAGCAATAGGCAGGATCAACTTTTCACTAATAGTAAAGGGCTTTTAGCAATGTGGTTAACCACTAAGAATGATGCTTTCAGTGCAGACACATTTGATGAAGTGGTGGCCTTCAATAAGTGCTTTTGTTCTTCGTGTTCAAGTTTTTTTCTTTTGAAAAACTCCAAAGGTTTGTCTTTTAATACAAGGTACTTGGTCTCTATGTGGTGAAGCAGTTTTGAGGGTTTCATAGCCAGCCACCACATACTATACAAAGTGGGCTTGGAGAATGTGAATCACTGGTTGCAATGAACCCATAATTTAAGTAGGACTCTTGGTATTTTCTTTTAAATGCAGCTTTCTTTTTGTTGGCAGTCTTAGAGTCTTCTGCTCTCTCATCATTGGATCTTTCCCCCTTTTGAAGGAGGCTCCCCAGTGACGTTTTTTACTCATCTTGGCTAGGGTTGGCTCATAGGCTTACCAAAACTAACAGAGACAAGTGCGCAGTGTGGAAAAGAGGCTTGGACAGAAGTGGTAAATAAAATAATGTGCAGGCCATGCGCAGACTAAAATAAGTGTCAGATTCTGTCTTAAAGCCTGCCACCAGCTGCAGCTATATAATTGAAGTATATCAATTCACTTGCCACTATACAGCCTGCCACCAAATGCAGCTTAATTGTCAGTTACCATTCACTGATAGTGTTTTGATTATGAGTGTGCAAGCAGTTGCTTTATTATGATATCTATGCAGTCAAACCTCTCTGCTAATGTTAATCCGTACTTGCATCTGCTCTCCAGTGCTAGGATCACCACCTCGGCTCCACCTCAGATCATCTGGCATTAGATTCTCAGAAGGAGCAGTCAGCCTAAGTCCCTTGCATGCATACTTCACAATAGGGATCGTAGTCCTATGAGAATCTAATCCACCTCAGATCTGAGGTGGAGCTGAGGCAGTGATGCTAGTGCTCGGGAGTGACTACAAATACAGATGAAGCTTCGTATGCTCTCTTGCCGCACACCTCCTGCTGTGCGGCCCAGTTCCTAACAGGCCACAGACCAGTAATGTGGGTTGGGGACCCGTCATATAAGTTGTTCGTTTATATATTGTTTACTTTCCGAATACTACTGTATGTGGGAAAAACCAAAGTAAATGTATTGTCATAGACCTATCACAACTGAATTGTAACCGAGGCAAGAACAGTTTAGCCTAGACAAGTTTGGCCTAGACACAGCTCTGTGGAAGAATGCATGACTGTGTTGTCTCCTAAGAGATGAAATGTTAACTGGTTAGAGAGTGACACCTAGAAGCAAAGGGAGTAGTGCATACACATTCCCAGAGCTGAGTGAGAAGCTCATTCAAGGAATTGGTAGTAGTTAAGTATGACCAGAGAATGTAATAGAGGGGAGAGAGTATGGAAAGTATCGAGACATGAGGCTACAGAGATGAGCAAATGCGGCCTACTATGTGCCAGAACTGTGAGGTGCTTTTCTATATTTCATAAATATTATTCCATGGATTGTGAGATAATATGCTGATTTATGAAGACTTTCCAGAGGAAACCCTAATATAATGTGCCTTGGGAAGGTTCCCTAGGACAACTGATCTGATCTGTCCCACTCTTGGTTGCTACTTCTTCTGGCGTTACGTGCTCGGGCTGCACACATTAGAGGCAGCACAGGTTGCCAAGTAAAGTTTGCCCTATAGGGAGGAAAAACAGTCAGTGTAGGTGCTGATTTCAGATTTCGGAGAACTAATAAAGAAAAAATACATTTTTAAAAAATTTATGTTGTAAAAGTGAATTGTTTACACTTTTTACAGTGCAACACAGTGGTGATTAGGCATACTATGAAAGACATTTTAATTTATAAAGGGTTTTGAAATCTTATAAGACTAAAATCTATCAGTATATGTTTAGTTTTTATAGATTATTGCTTCTTTAATACTCATTTAAAAATGGCAGGTAGAGCCACTATGGAAAATAGTTTAGAGGTTCCTCAAAAAATTAAAAATAGAGCTACCTTATGATTAAGCAATCCCACTTCTGGGTATATACCCAAAGGAAATGAAATTACTATCTTGAAGGCATATCTACACCTCTGTTTATTGCAGTATTATTTATAATAGGCAAGAAGGGAAATAACTTAAGTGTCCTTTGATATGTGAATGGGTAAAGGAAATGTGTGTGTGTGTCTGTGTCTGTGTCTGTGTGTGTGTATAAAGGAATATTATTCAGCCATAAAAAAGGAAATCTTGCCTTTTATGACAACATGGATGGACCTTGAGGGAATTGTACCAAGTAGAATAAGTCAGACAGAGAAAGACAAATAGCTATTATATGGAATCTAAAAGAGAAAGACAAATAGCTACTATGTGGAATCTAAAAGAGCCAAACTCACAGAAATAGAGAGTAGAATAATAGTTGTCAGGGGCTGGGATATGGGGTAAATGGAGAGATGATGGTCAAAGGGTACAAAAATTTCCAGCTTACATACAACATGAATAAGTTCTGGGGATCTGATATACAGCTGGTGACTATTATTAACAGTACTGTATTATTTAAAAGTTGAGAGTAGATTTTAAATGTTTTTACCACAAAAATAAATGGTATTGTGGGAGTGGACGTGTTAACTAACCATAGTGGTAATCATTTTACAGTATATATGTCTTTCAAATCACATTGCACACCTTACACTTACATGTGTTACATGTCTGTAATACCTGAATAAAGCTGAAAAAAAATAAAATGGATATTTCTCAGTAACAATGTGCATCTCTGCACTGCTTCTTTCATCAAGAGAATCCTTATTATGAAATAAGGAGCAGGGAGAAATAATTGAACAAAATAGTGTGCCTGGCAATGTAGTTGTTTACATACTGATACAAACGTCTTATCTCTTCTTGGCAACAAATAGTTTGCCCGGCTGCCATACTTTGAGTAGTACTTGTATAGCATAGGACCACAAGAGAGGCGTTATCCATGTTCCACCATAGTAATATCTGGTGTTGCAGTTCATTGTAGGGGTTAATATGAAGAGAGAATTCTGATGCTTTCATTCCTTTCCTTCCTACTTACACATAGATGAATCTAGCTCTTGAATTTTCCTGAACTTTGTTGATTTCATTTAATTTTTTAAAATTAGGATTTGCTAAATGTAATAATTTTATTTTTGTAAGACTTTTCATACAGTTTGGGAGAATAAACTCAAATTATGTGTTACAATTCACATTTTAGAAAATATAGTGACTATATATCAGTTCATTATAAAATTGAATATCATGTTTTACTCATTGTATCAGTCACTTTCAGTTCTGCTTAATCTTAACTTTCAGGTAATGCAACTCAGTTTGTTCCCTGACATATCAGTTTTGTAATAGTAAAGCCTGGATGAATGACCATCTTTCAGTAAGAATCTTTTGTTTACTAAGCAAATGTAAATAATATGACTTAAAAGTGTCCTGTAGAGAATATAATTATTTTCTCTTTTAGAATTACAGAGGATCATGTGATTCAGCATGGGCTAGTGGTGGATGGGACCAGCCTATCTCTTGCACTCAGGGAGCACGAAAAACTATTTATGGATGTTTGCAGAAATTGTTCAGCTGTATTGTGCTGTCGTATGGCACCACTGCAGAAAGCCAAGGTATGTTTGTGTTATAAAAAGTTCCAAAAAGATAAATAGATCTAAAAATATTTTTTTTAGATTTAATACCTTATTCCATTTGGTGGCATACAGTATATGACTCTTGCTCTAGGAGTCAGTCACTTCTCATATTGTGACTTTTACCCCGGGTACATTAAACCTTTGGAATTTTCAGAGTGAATGTAAAATTTCAGCTGTTCATAATAACCTAGAAAATCTGTGATGAGTAGCAATATGTGATTTTCCTGAGACACAAAATTGAACTGTGATAAAGTTTCACCAGTTAGTTATTAACTAAGGAGGGAGCCTGTAAGATTTCAGTTCATCTGTCCCTTCAAATGGTTGATATCTGCTTATTCTTGCATTCTCATGAAGTGATAAATAGTAAATCATACAGTGATAAGTAGTAAATAGAACTTCAGTAAGAAATTGAAAAGCCAGTTAACTTGTGATATGAAGCTATATACAGAAAATATTTTAATTTCAGCTATAATTCAAGTAAAAACCTATACAAATATTTTTTATTCTTTCTGATTTGTAATTTGAGGTCTTAGTCTGTATTCTCAGATATATCCTTTGAAATGTCCGTCTAAACACTGACTTCACATATAGGTCTAATAAATTAGACATTCAATTTTTTTTTTTTTTGGCTTCATGAAATTTTATTACAACACCTCTATTATTATCATTTATATCCCCCTGTCTATAGAGATTAAAACTAGAGACCAAGTAAAGCTAATGCTTAGGTTCTTTATGAAAGTCTATTCAAGAATTCCAAAGAAACATTTATTTCGTTGAATTGAATTTTGGTTGCTTTAAAAAAATTTAATTTTATTACAGAAGAAAATAATTATCTTTCCTCTATATCAAATGAAAAGAATTTCTTGAAAGAAAAAATTTGGCCTGACAAAGTTCTTTTAAGTGTAATTATTTTTTACACAATTATTATTAAGCTTTTTACAAATTTAAGCTGTATTTAAAAACTCTTGCTTCCTATCTTAAAATCCAAGATAATACTGTTTTGCAGTGTCATTTCTGAAAGACATTTCTATCATGTTAGTGGAGACATACCTCAAAAAGTGAACCCCAGTGCATATTATCTAATGTAAAATTAAATTTTTCTACTTTCTACAACAGTCATTTTAGATAAGTGACTCTATATAAGTACAAGAAATTTGAAATTTTATCATAGTTAACTAATTAGTTGTATGTCTTTCAGGTAATAAGACTGATAAAAATTTCACCTGAGAAACCTATTACGTTGGCTGTTGGCGATGGTGCTAATGATGTAAGCATGATACAAGAAGCACATGTTGGCATAGGTGATTGATTTTTTTTTCCAGAACTTTTAAAGTTGGTATAATTATTTGGGGATTTTGAATTTTTCTTTTGTAGGCTAAAGTGCAATACAAAAACATGAATGAAAATTAAATACAAAATGATAATATACCATAGTATATCCCCATCAGAAGCCTGTTATAATTAGCCCAATATTTAGGACATTTTAATTCCAGATTTTCAAGGAAATTAATACGATATTAGTGAATTTTATCTTTGCCAATTCTCCTTCATAATAAAGTAACTTATGCCATTTATACATTTTATTTTTATTTTATTTTTTTTATTTTTACTTTTTTATGGTGACATTGGTTAATGAAATCCAATAAGTTTCAGCTGTACACTTTAACAATAAGGTATGTATATATTTACACAGTGTTTTCATCTCCCACAGTTAGATTTCTTTCTGTCACCACATATTTGACCCCCTTTACTCCGTCTACCTCCCTTCTCCCCTACCACCTACCCTCTGGTAACCACTAGTCTATAGTCCAAGAGTCTCTGTTTTTCCTGTTAATTTGTTGTTCATTTAGACCTTTTAAAGTACTTTGACACATTATTTTTATCACTCTTAAACTTTAAATTTGTGATTTATATAGTTGCCCTTATGGTTTTCAGTTCTTGTTTTGGAATCTTGTTATTTGTCAGACTGAAGATTCTGCAAGTCATTTTAAAAACAATTTTAGAGACAGGAAATTACACCAAACTATAATATAAAATTTCAAATAATTTTCTAATTAAACAACCTTTATTCTAATATCCTTTCTCTTTTTGTATTGAATTTTTATTGGATTCAGAATACTAATATTATTTTATTTAAATTATCAATCATTTCCTATTTAAACCACGTTCTGACCTGTCTTCCTCAATGAGTTTATTATACAATTACAGAAGCAAAAGAAAAATATGGTTTCTCATTAACAGATAAATTTTTAGAATTAGAAAGAGTTAAGCTAGTCTTGTTCTGAAATTATCTCTGTAATGTCCTGTGATGAATAGTTAATGGGTCTGATATTTCTAGTGTATCTCTCAGGTCAACTCCTTCCTATTTAGGATGATTAACTTTATTTTAAAAACTTAATTTTCTTTCTAGTTTGTTTATTGTTTTTTTCCCTTAAATCTCCATAACACTATGATAATATCTTCATATACCATATATTAAAGCATAAAAAGCTTACAGTATTTATGACAATTTTGATTCTACTATGATAACAGACAGACTAGTGAATACAATAGATTCAGACATCTGGAAATTGAGAATATAACAAAGGAGATATTTTGGATGAGTAGGGAAACAAATTACTTGGTAAAAAAAAAAACATACTGATAAAACTGGTTAGTTATCTGGCAGATTTTGAGATTGGATCCCTTTCCATTGCTTATGAGCAAAACAAATTACAGATGGATTAAGGATTTAAATAATTTGTTAAAGACCATAAAAAGTATGGTCTTGAATAATGAATAATGAATAATCCTGTAATTTGAGATATGTCAGGGTCTTTTAAGTACAAAACCAAACTATAAAGAAAATGATTCCTATGTGCGGCAGAAGTAAATACTCCCCCAAAACAATTTTAAAAGCAAAGTAGTAAAGAATACTTGCAAAATAGATGACAGAGTCTTAATATTCTTAATGTGTGAGGTCTTAACAAATTAAGGAGAATAAGACAAACATTCTAGTAGAAATATGTGGAAAGATCTGAGCTATCAGTTGTCAGAAAAGAAGTCTAAAATGAAAACTGTACCCCGATAAACTTAATTAAAAATTTTAAAAAAATGAAAACTAAATGCATGAAAAAAGTATTCAGTCTCACTAATAAAAGAATACGAGTTTAAATTGCCTATCAGATTGACAGAGTTACAAAGATTAATAAATCCTGGAGTTGGTAAAGGTATAGATTAACAAATGCATGTGTGTAATGTTAGTGGGAGTGTAAATTGGTACATCCTGCATTATTAAGTATAGCAAAATTTTAAATATGTGCCAATTGACCTGGCAGTCATGCATCCCAAATTTCTTTTAAGGAAATAAATGAATATGTTGACAAAGATGTATGTTATAAACGATGTCCATCATGTTTTGAGTGACAAAAGATTACAAAACAAATAATCTCATTTTTGTATACTTGTTTATATATATATTAAACACACACACATGAAATATGCAGAAAGAAAAATTCTAAAAGGGTATAGATCAAAAATAGTGGTTTTTCCCTAGGTGTTGTGAATATAGGTGATTGTCTTTACCTATGCACTTTGGAACATTTTGATCCTTTTATTACAAAAATTAAAATTTTTTATTTTGAAAAACAATTTTTAAAGCTACTTCCAGATTGAAAAAACAACTTTGGCCAGTAACTCTTTTAAAACCTAAAGGATTATCATACCTAAAAAAAGTACTCCATATTTATCAGATAAAATTATATACTAATTTCAGATGATACTGTATACTTTTCTTTTAAAAAGCACATTCTGTTTGAGTTATGCATGAAAGTTTAAAAACAGACATGCTCATTTTTGCTAGTTTTGGATTACTCAGTTATGGTATTTTTTATGTTCATTGGAAATAATGAAGTTAAAGCTTTTATAGCATTCTTTTCATTAGAAATCTATTAACTAGTACTTTGTGCTTATTAGTGTAAAAATTGATGTTCTTATTGGATCTTGAACTTTCAGTGTTATTGTTATATAAATTTTATTTGATATTATATTTTAATTCTTTGAAAATTGATGTTACATACTTGGTATATATCATAACTTTGTATTAATTACATATTTAATTTCAATAGAATGACCTTTTAAATAGGTGGGAATCTGCTATCTGCTGTATATTAGGGTACAGTTATCCTAGGTCTGGGTTTAGCTGTTATAGATAATTAACATATTTGCACCTATATCATGAAACTTATACTTAACCAGTTATCAGTAAACTTGCCTTTTTGTCCCCTTTTTTACAGGAATTATGGGTAAAGAAGGAAGACAAGCTGCAAGAAACAGTGACTATGCAATAGCTAGATTTAAATTCCTCTCCAAATTGCTTTTTGTTCATGGTCATTTTTATTATATTAGAATAGCTACCCTTGTACAGTACTTTTTTTATAAGGTGAGTTACATGGAAATGTTTTAGAATCAATTATTGATGTAGTATTTTGTGGTTTCAATTTAAGGAATGCTATTACCATACAAATTATTTTTAAAAATTGTTTCTATAAGTAAAAACATTTTATGGAATATACTTTGATTATTTTGACAGCAAAGCCAGGGGTGCAGGTGACAGATTGACTGGAAAGGCATATAAGAGAACTTTTTATGATAGAAAAGATCTGTTATTGTGGTGGTGGTTACATAAATTTGTCAAAACACAGCAAAATTTACATTTAAAATTGTTATGTTTTATTCTGTGCAAATTAGAACTGAACTAATTTGATTTCTTTGATGTTATTTTGTCTTTAACCAGTAATGTTTTGATTTCATTATGATGGTTTCAAGCTGTGATTATTAATCCTTTTTGCTGACCATTTTAAATGCATAAAATACATAAGATTAGAAGGAAACTAATTATGTTGAAGCACTGATCTGACTCTTGACCCTTTTGGGCAAGGCGGGGTTCTGTGGAACTCATGTTAAGAGCCCCTGCGTACCAAGACATTTAATATACCAGAGTGTCTTATATTGTATATATACCTATAATTAAATAATAGATGCAAGCGAGCCAATGAAAGGCCACAGGTAGATTACTTATTGCTTATAGATGATAGCAGCAGGTTTTTTCTAGCTTATTACTATAGCATTTGCTCGGGTATAAGTATTGATTGAAATGGAAAGATATTTTGATAGTTACATTTATTCTGTTTTAAATATTTTGGCAATTTAAAGTTGTTATGGCCCTAAAGTTTAAGTAAACCTTACTTATTGTACTATATTCGCAAAGTATTGAATAATAGTTGGAAGGTGTAAATTGAAAATTATGTTATTACTTGACAGCAATAGGAGTCAATGGTGTTTTATTCTGACATGTGCAAGTGCTGCTTAGAATACTTTCAGGCATTTTTTAATAAAATGGGAGTCCTGTTTTCCCATTTTTATATGGACAAGTTCTTATGGGCAGATCTACTTTCCCTATCAACGGAGATTGTGTTTTTAGGCTCTTTAATAGCCATTTTTTGAAATTTTCTCTTTTAGACCCAAATATTTTAATATTTCCATTTAATCTTGTTTTTCAGAATGTGTGCTTTATAACACCCCAATTTTTATATCAGTTCTACTGTTTGTTTTCTCAACAAGTAAGTAAATAGAAGCTTTTGTTTTATCCTTTTAGAATAAAGTATGTGTGTTCGGTCTTTGATAGATACTTGGAGGGACTTTTTCCATTTTTCCCAATCCTGCTGATAACTAGATAAAACTTTTCTAATTAGTGTATTAAGTGTAACATTCATAATATTTACTCTAAATTTCAGTTTGAAGTGAGTGTTAGTACCAAAATATATTTTACTTCTGGATGCTTTTTTAAAAATAGATGTTAACTCTAAACAGCTTAAGAGAGAATTTTGGTCATTTTTTTCAATTTATTTGCAATATTTCTGTAAAATCCAAATCAAACCAGTGCAGGTAACCATTAGGGGATTACCTCATTATTTTATTTTATTTTTTTGACTCAGAATTTTTTTAGGTTTAGAAGGAACCTTAGTGTTTGAGTCCAGAAATGACCTGCACGTTTCATCTCAGAAGCTTACTCTAAATAATTGGTAGAGACCACCAGGAGTACTGTATTGGAAAGGGCTATAGGCTCAGAGGGAAAACCCTGCAAAATTAGTTAATGTAGCTGTTAACTGAGCATGTGATGGTGGGACTCTGGTTATATACATGTCACATATTTACCATTCCTGCTCTGTCTTACTTTATAGAAAAGAACATTGATATACACAGAGATTAAGTAACTTGCCCAAGATCACATAGCTAAGTTAGCAACTAAACCATACTTGGACATATTGCTTCTGACTAATTGTACACTGTCTTCACATACCACACTATACATCTCTAATTGAGCAAGACATTTGTTCAAATTTATTGAAATAACAAGAGCTTGATTATCTTAGGTTTTTTAATTACTTTTTTTAATCCTTAAACACTGTTTTCTCCTCGTGTTACAATCTCTGACTCTAAATTCCAAATATCTGCTTAGGCATTGATTGCCAATAACAACATTTGCTTACTTGACTGAAGTAAAGAATGCTATAAGAGTATATGACAAGAAGTAAACAATTTTGATTTGGTTTTTACAGATTTTACACTATAATTAGAGAGATGGTATTAATAACAAAAAGTATGTGAAGCATAGGCAAAGTGCTGAACAATTAGTACCAATAGTAGCACATATGGCTATTTAGAAAAGGAAGCTATCATCAAGGACTTGAGCCAATGTTTAGTTTCATGTATCATGCCTTAAAGAAAGTGTAGGACTTGGATGGAAAGACAAAACCATAAAATCAAAACTATGTGTAACATATCAAAGGAATAGTAAGAAACCCAGGATGCATGTAAGATTATTGTGTAAAATTATAACTTTTATGCTTATTTTTAATATGCTTTGTTTCTATATACATAATACTAATACATAGTTTAGAATCTCAAAATTCCTATCAATTTCTCTTTCTAGACACTGTATGACAGCGTGTACCTGACATTATACAATATTTGTTTTACTTCCTTACCTATTCTAATATATAGTCTACTAGAACAGCATGTAGACCCTCATGTATTACAAAGCAAGCCCACCCTCTATCGGTAAGTATTTTCCAATATTAAGTCCATAACATTTCTGATTTCAAGTCATATATTACATAGTTACTAATTTTTAAAGTACCTTAAACATAAGTAAATATATTAGGTAGTATATTGGTAATGAAAACTTTACTAAGGAAAATAGTTTAGTTGTATGGTGTATAATTGTTGAACATAATTTTTCCTTTGTTGTTACTAATGAACGTTTTCATTCTACTAATGCATTGGGCAGTTAGGTAATTTGCATTTACGCTTGCAAACCAGTAGTATTCTATTTAATGTGCACAAAAGTAGTTATTCAGTAATTGGTTGTCTCTAGAGTTCCTAAAAAAATGCATGTTCTAGCATTGCCAAATTTATGAGTATTAATCAATACAAAATGTAGCGTTGAGGACATTAATTCCCGTCCCGGATCCGCTGGGTTACTTAACTAGAACCAAGTAATCACAGAGATGTGGAACTATTCCTGAGAACCAACTTATGATTTCCACATTAACCTATTAGAAATAATGAATTATCTAGAAATGGCAATAGCTTACCTTGAATCCTAGGGTATCTAGGACTGGGCTTGACCCAAGATTGGCAAAGACTGTTCTTATAATAGCTATGATGGACATGAAGTTGATTGGGAGCCTCAGTGCTGAACCTAACTCAAATGACTCTGCTAAAAATAACCGAAGCAGAGGGACTAAATGTTTACAACAGAAGATAATACAAATAAATCAACTTTTCACTATTAAACAGGTATTATGCCTATATCATATTTCTTTATCAAATGAGAAAATGTATTCTCATATAAGCTGTTACACAGGTGTACAATATTACAAACTGGTTTTCAAGCAATTTAAAAAATTCATCTTATTTTTTGATTATTCAGTTGTAATAATTGTTTAGTAGGTAAATAATAAATATGAGTCCTAATATGTTCCTTTTTCTTTTTTTAATTTACAGAGACATTAGTAAAAACCGCCAACTAAGCATTAAAACTTTTCTTTATTGGACCATACTGGGTTTCAGTCATGCCTTTATTTTCTTTTTTGGATCCTATTTTCTAATGGGGGAAGATATATCTCTGCTTGGAAATGGCCAGGTAAAATATATAAATTTTTTTAGTGTTTGTTAATAATTTGATTTAGCTTGGTTTTTGATAACTTTCTGTAATAAAAAGTAAAATTCAATTTAAATTATAAAATTGCAGATATTAAATTAAAATGGAATTACAAAAAAGGTTTTAAACTTTTTTACTTAATAAAATTTCTGCATATGAAAATTAAACTAGGAAAACCTATTAAAAAATTATAAGAGAAACAGCAAAGAATAAATCTTTCCTAAGTTAAAAAATTAAGAATGAGCAAATACTTCAAAAATATTTGTTGACAGTTTGTAAATACCTATAATATTCATGATACTGCTAGACCCTTATAAAAAAAAATGGAGGCAGAATCTTAACTTCCCCTCTTCTGTCCTTATGAACTTGACCATTGGCCACAATTTATGTAGCCTTCCTGCCTGCCACATTATTTTCTCTTTGTTTCTGTAACTCACTTTAGTTTCCTTAACAACTGTTCCTTTACAGTCTTCTCTTCCTACCCTCAGAATCAGGATTTCTCATCCTCTGCACTAATGATATTTTGAACCAGATAATTTTATTGTGAGGGTTCATCCTATGAATTGTAGAATACTTAGCAGCCTGCCTAACCTCTCCCCACTAGATATAAGTGGCACATACGCATGCATCCCCCAGTTATAACAATCAAAATGTCTTCAGACCCAGCCAAACGTCCCCAGGGAAGCAAAATCACCCACTTTGAGAACCACTGTTCTAATTGGAGCAGTGGCCCAGGGCTCAGTGCTCTGCCATCTTTTCTTCTTTATCTCTGTACACAAGGTTAACTCAATCCTTCTTATGGTTTACTGCTTATGTGCTGAAAACTCCCAGATCTGCCAGTTTCTCTCCAGATTCAAACAAGTAACTACCTTCTCCACTTAGAAGTCCCATAGGAATTCCAAACTTAATATAGCTAAACAATTTTTTAATGTCTTCTGCACACCTGTTTCCCTTCCAATTCTCCCCATATTAATAAATGGAACCACCTTTTACCCAACTGCTCAGATAAAGTCTAGGAATCATCCTTGATTTCACTTCTTTCACAGCTCAGATGCAGTCACATTGCTTGTAATGTTGCACATATTCTGAGTGTGTCCACTTCTCTCCTCCTCCACACAGTTCAGATATCACCATTCCTTTCCTGGACCATAACAACTGCCTCCTTCCTGCTCTTTTGTTCTTCCTCTTCCTGTTGCCTGTCCTCCACACAGCAGCCTATATGATCTTTTAAAAATGAAAATATGATCATATATCTAATGATCTGCTCAAAATCACTTAGTGGCTTCTTATCACAGTATAAGCCACATTGATTTTCTTGTTACTTGAACAGACCAATTTCTTTCTGCTTTAAGACCTCTGCACTTGCTGTTTCTCTGCCTGGATGCTTTTCTCTCACATAGTCATATGACTGACCCCGTTATTCATTCAGGTATGTTGGAACCTCACTGGCTCAAGTAGGTCTTTCTAGCCCACCCCCATAAAATGCCATCTCCCTCACTTTCCATCACTTCCTGACCCCTTACTCTACATTTATTTTATTTCATAGCACTAGTCCCTACCTGAAGGTATGTATTTTTAGGTTTATTTGTTTATCTGTCTCCACTATGTGTAAGCTCCATGAGGTCAGCAACTTTATCTTATCACTGCTTTATCCACAAGGCCTGGAATGGTTCTTGGCATATAATAGATGCTCAGTTAACTATTTATTGAGTTTACAACCGACTAAGGAATGATCCTTTTCATTTTGGAATACAAACTTGGCTTTATTAAATAATATGGTAACGAATTCAATTAGAATAATTTATCCAGAAAACAGACAGCTACTGATAGAAAGAGTTTTGAGCATCTGTCTCTTCTGAGCAGGGAAAGAATCAGGTTTAGTAGAGTCTAAACTGTACACATTTTGGCAAGCCCTCTTTAAGGGAAAAAACTTAAAACTATAAATACAAACTTAAGAATACATGGAAATAACTGTGAGTGACATAAATAGGTCTCACTTAACCCAACCCAACTCATCTTCTCTTTAGCCAGGTCCCCAAAATGCCCTCTGCTACTCACTTCATCACCAACTAGCTCAAGGGGAATTCAGAATGGAAAAAGCAGCCTTAACTGATTGATTACAGTTGAAATACAGTACTTTTGCTAATTTTACCAAAAAAAAAAAAAAGGCCATGTGAATGTGTTTCTACAGCTCCCTCTAGGGCCTAGAATGCAAGAGGGAACCCTAAGTCCTCCTCTGCTTCTAAGAAAGATACCACTTAACTAGCCCCAGTCTTGGTCCAATAAAACCAGATGCTGAGGGATAGATGTGTGCAGTTGTTACCACTTCCAGGCACAGGTTCCCTGGCTACATAAATATCTGTTACCATAGCCCTGAAAGAGGAAACTGGCACTTCTCTCTGAGAGCTTAGTTAAGTGAGACCCACTGATTTTCAGTTTTTCCAGGTAATTTCTAGAGATGATAAAAGCAGGAAAATAAGGAGGGGTTCAATATGATATTTGTTTTCCTTTTGACAAACTCCCCAAATATCCTCAAATAAAGAAGTATCAATTGATGTTTTATTGTTGATGATAACTTATTAATTACTTTTAGTATACCAGGTACCTGTTCTATTTGCATAGCCTAATTCTTTTTTTTATTAGTTTCAAGTATATAATACATTGGTTAGGCATTTGTATAGTTTATGGAACAACCCGCCTGATTATCTTCTCTCTGGCTCTACACCTAGCCGTTACATTACTGCTGACTGCATTCCCTGTGCTATGCTCCCCATCTCTGATCATCTATTAACTATTAATTTGTACTTCTCTAACCCTTCACTGATTTCTCCTAGCCCTCCAACCCCCTCCCTCCCCTCTGGTGGTCACCAGATTGTCCTCTACATTTGTGAGTCCATTTTCGATTAGTTTGTTCTTTTTGTTCTTTAGATTCCACATATAAGTAAAATCATGTTGTATTTATCTGTCTCTGTCTGACTTATTTCTCTCAGCATGATAACCTCTAGATCCACCAATGTCATTGCAAATGGTAGGATTTCTTTTTTTTAATGGATGAATAATATTCCATTGTATATATGAACTCATAACTTCTTTATCCAAATGTCTGTTGATGAGCATTTAGGTTGCTTCCATATCTTGACTGTTGTGAATAATATACATCTAAAATGATGTATACCATGAACATAGAAATGCATAGATCTTTACAAATTATTGTTTGGGTTTTCTTTGGATAAAACCCAGAAGTACAATTGCTAGGTCAAAACGTATATCCATTTTTAATTTTTTGAGGAACCTCCAGACTGTTTTCTATAGTGGTTGTACCAATTTGCAATCCCACCAACAGTTGCATACCTTAATTCTTCTAAAAACCTGTAAGGTTTCCCCCATATTACAAATGAAAAAAGTAAGATAGAGGTTAGTTCATTTGTCAAGTAAATGCTAATTGTTAGAAATCTATAATAATAAAACAGCCTTTTAAATAATTTTTTAAACCAGTAGTAAAGACTATGACTACTTTATAAACTATATCAATGTAAACTTCTGGTTATGTTTTTATTTGTGGAAATTAAATCCTGACATTCTTTGAGGATTCTGTGTTTTTAATAAACCACGTAAGTTTTTTCTGTGAAGCCCAGAGAAATACTTTCTGACTGACATTAACTGCATTTTTACAAGGAATTCTTTGAGGAGTAATTTCATTGGCCATTATCTTTCTTTTCAGGTATTGGTTTTGTGTGTAACTTTTTTTTCCCGCTTTGCCTGTGCTGTGTTCAGAAATACGGTAGCAGGTTACCCACTGTAAATTCAAGTTGGAATGATTTTGGAAAACAGTTGTGATTAAACAGGGTTTTGTTATCATTTTTACTGTGTGAGAGGAATAAATAAAGCAGTCAATGTATCATTCTGACCAAAAAGTCTGTACCACACAATTCCAAACCCATCTCTGGGTTTTCAGTCTGACAATGTTATGTAAAGGATCATTTTACATATTAATAATAAACGTAATAATGTTTTTGGTGTTTCTTCTCATACTCCTTTTAACTTTACTAATCTAATCATAGATTTCAGAAGTAATTGGCTTAAATAATACAAATGATTTTTAGTAAAGAATAAAGTTACTTTTGCCTTACCTCTGATTTAGTAACATGATAATACGTAAGCAATAATAGTTTATTCTTTCTGTTTAGATGTTTGGCAACTGGACATTTGGCACCTTGGTCTTCACAGTCATGGTTATTACGGTCACAGTAAAGGTATAGTACAAAAATTAGACACAGGGATACATTTCATTTCTGTACAGTTTATATATTTTTTTTTTTGTTTAGCCACAGACAGATATTTTTCTCTTTTTTAGTCATGAATAATTTCATAGGTTGCTGTTTAATATTTCCTTTTCATTTTTGTCAGAAATCTTTTTTAAGTTTACTATTTTAGAAAGCCTCTGTTACTTTTTATGGCCAAATAAATGTTAACCCCATAATACTCATCTCTGAAATTTTGCTTCTCAATGTATAATTCAAGACAACACAAATTGTTTTAGGCAATAGAGTTGAGAATAAAGTACACATGAAATTTCAGTGCTTTTGTCTCACAGAAGAAAAATATTATAAACTTGAAATCGTTCAATTTTATAGTAAAATTTTTTGCATTAATGTATATCTTCTGAGATACTTTGCCATAGGAACCTTAGTCACTTATAATAAATATCTATTATTCATGAGTTTTATCTAAAGTTAAAGATTTATTATTTTATATTAAGGACTTTTTTTTTTTTTTTAGATGGCTTTGGAAACTCATTTTTGGACCTGGATCAATCATCTTGTTACCTGGGGATCTATTATATTCTATTTTGTGTTTTCTTTGTTTTATGGAGGGATTCTCTGGTGAGTCACTGTATTGTATTTTAATTATATTGATTCAACTGTAATATTTATTGTGATTGATTATATTATGAACAGATCATTTTTAGAGTCTATCCTGGTAATACATTTACTGATACGTTGTAAAAAAGAAACAGTTACTAAGTTTACTAAATTCTCTTTTACTGGTAAGGTATTATATTGATTTATCACAATAATCTTGTTATCCCTTTTTTTTCTGTGTGGAAACTGAGCCCCAAGATCACAAAGGTTCAAAAGAGCAAAGCTAGGATTTAAACACTGATAGTTTTATTCCACAATTAATGTTCTTTACACTAATCATATTCAATGATTTATAAGGTAATAAAATAAGTCACAATTTTCATGAATGAGTTAACTTCTCCCCCAAAATGAAATAGTATACTTTATCTTCATTGGTAAAATCAGATATTCAGCTACTCTGATAGATTAAAAATTAATGTCTCTCCTAAGATTCTTTTGTAAGTTATGGACAACTAAAGTTTTAAGTTTTGAGAATTTATATTACATTTGTCTGCTGTGCCTTTGATCCCTGTATTAGGCAAAAAATTATAGAAGATAGACAAAACTTGGATTAGCTAAATAATTAACTTCCATTTAGGATCATAAAAGGATACTCTAATGAGTAATATTTTGTTTATAATGTTTTTAATACTTTATTTTTTTTTTCATTTTTTTCTATATTTCTCACATTCTTCTAAAATGATGTATGCTAAAACCCAAAAAGAGTATCTTGACAATACTTACTACTGCTGTGGAGAACTTATATTTCTGAGTACGCTTATTTTAAAATATATTTGTAGAGAAGAACCTAACCTCTAAGTAGAACTTTTCAACCTAAGATTTGGGTAATCAGTTTTTTAGTTGCTTAGTAGAAAATATTTTGTTTCATATTTTTTCTTCTTTTTCTTGGTCTCTTAAGTCTGTACATAATTCTTTTGATATCCTACCATAAGATAGTTATATAGTCAACTACTTGCCACTTTCCTAATAATAAACACTATAGTTGTCTTTGAAAGTAATTAAATTGAATTTTACTTTTAACAATTAAAGTATGTCTTGTTTTATTAGTTAGTTATTCGGTTACTTAATTATCCAATTCCAGATTTTGAACATTATCCCAAGCTTGTATTCCAAATTAAGATTATAACCTTCAAATACAGATACATGATATCTTGATTTAAGAAACTGTCTTCTTAGTTTCTACTTTTATTAAGACCACTTTCTTTCTTTGCAGGCCATTTTTGGGCTCCCAGAATATGTACTTTGTATTTTTTCAGCTCCTATCAAGTGGTTCTGCTTGGTTTGCCATAATCCTCATGGTTGTTTTATGTCTGTTGCTTGATATTGTGAAAAAAGTATTTGACAGACAGCTCCATCCTACAAATACTGAAAAGGCACAGGTAATCATTTTTTATATACAAAACTTTGTATTTAGGGGGCTTTAACAATGAATAGTTGTCATTATAATTTGCTTATATCAGCAAATAGAATATAGGCAGTGAACACAAAATGCAAAATATATATGACTTACTGTTGAATTGTACACTTGAATCTTACTGGATTTCATTAACCAATGTCACCGTAATATAATAATAATAATAATAATAATAATAATAATAATAATAAAAGAAAATTGGAAATTATCCATTCCTATAACAAGCATTTTGCAATATAAATATTGTTAAATCTGATATTTTTAAAATCGTTTCTTATTGTTTGTATTAATTTTGATTCCTCACAAATTATAATTTTTAAAAACTACATTGTGTTATTAATAGAACAGACAGAATTACATTGTTATTAACATAAAACTATCATGTCCAGATAATAGTAAATATGTTTTAAATAGTATTGTCACACCATTCTATCAGCTCTGTATAATTGGGATATATATTCATGTCTTTAGAAATATTAGAATTCAAATAATAGTTTTTTCAGGCTGTTTCAACGAAAGAGTATGAAAGAAGTTGTTTAACCTAAATAACTTTTTAAAAACGGATGTTTATAAAATACATTCTCTCACTAAACACTTGTTAATACTATACTACAGCAAATACCAACAGCATGTTACATAGAGTTTAAGAATATGGTCTTTAGGGCCTGATAGTTCTCTCGTTCAAGACCCAAATTTACCACCTGGTAGCTCTGTGACTTTAATCTCACTATCTGCATAGGTAAAATTACAATAAAAATGTCTATTTAATCACCTTCGTAATGAGGATTAAATAAAATAATGTTCAAACCCATAGTAGATGCTCAAAAAATGGTAGCTGTTTAGTTAAATGTGCCTTTTTTGTTATGACAGTACATGAGCTAAAAGTCTATCTTAATTTATCTTATTAAGTATACCATAGCATTGGATATATATGTTCAAGAATACATTCTAATTAACTTTTATGCCCATGTAAACACTAAGTTTATTATCATTTAGTTTTTCCTAGGTTGATATTTTTTTTCCCCCATGTTTGCTACATGCCAAGCAAATTTTGTTTAAATTTTGGGAATTTATTTGCATATTCCACAAACAAAAATGTGCTCCCTAAGTAATGGTTTGGGTTAGGCCTCCTAAACAGTGCATTGGTTTTAATTTCAGTTGATCATATCAACATTTCTTTAGCATTTATTAATTCAGGCCTAACCAATATACGTTTTTAACACCATAGAAGCATCATAGGCCTCTGAACCCTGACAAACTTAATTCAAATACTGTTTTAACCATTTATAAAATATACGTCTTTAGTCAAGTCACTTTCCTAAACCTCAGTTTCCTCCTCTGTAAAATCAGAATAATAATTACTACGCATGATTGTTAGAGGTAATGAATATAAAGCACCTAACCCTGGGCCTATGTATAATAAGTCCTCAGTAAAAACATGATTATAAGGACCATGAAGATGTTGCTCTGAGATACGGATCTCCAAAGATCTCCAAATGGGGCTGAAAAATTTGTGTAATCAGATCTCTGCCTAAGAATACATTTATGTCAGTACGGAAAAACTTTTCCACTCTGCAGTACATTACTTAAGTATATATCAGAAAAGTTTACCTATTCTTTTTAGTCTTCAGAGATAAGTATTTACAGTAAGAGAATACTATTTTTAATAATTGTCTGTTATACTTTTTATAGACCTTTATGGAGAACACACATTAGTCTCCCCCTCTTGGCCTATATAAAGTTGTATTTCATCAAAGTGTATTAATGACGCCACTTTGAAAACTTTATTCTTTATAAAAGTAAATAATCAAATTTATTTACATTTATCTTTAGAAATTCTCCATTAAGTAGTATATTTGCAAACATGTTTCTTATAGAGACTTCTTAGTAATAATAAAAAATTATTAGTTCTTGTATCCTTTTCTATCGCTTCTTTCTAAAGGCTTATATAGGAAGTGTTTGGTGCCTTAAGGTGGCTCCTTAGACAAGAAAAGGTTAAAAGTACTTTATATATTTTTTCGTTCTTTTACCATAGGTTAAAATTGGTTAAAAATGGATTATGCAATAAATCAATCATTTTATCTCTGTGAAAACTGGTATAATCTCCCTTTTTGCCCCACTAAATTTACTTTTAAATAATTTGACAGATGTTCTGTGATCTAATCCAAAGAGGAAATTGCTGCTTCTAGTCAAGGGTCTTCTTTCCTGCTGGTTTTTTTGTTTGATTGTTTTAGGTTTTTTTATTTTGTTTTGTTTTTTTCCTTAAACAGTATATGGTTATTCAAATTCTATGTGTGACATTATTCCTATGCTACAAGCAGTAATCTTTATTATTTCAGCTTTATACTGTCACTTCTGATTTCAAATGATGAAGAAATGGTTAGAAAGTTGTCAGCTACTTCATTTTCATTGTTTACCAAAAGTAGCAAGAAAAACCATATCTGAAAGAGAGTTATCAGCATTTACTTTGAACTTTGTTTTTCTGCAGAATAACGATGCGGTGTTAAGAGTGAAGAAAGCTAACAGCCATACAAATGTCAGTCATATATGTGTACCACATATGATATTTCCTACTCTTAAAGGAACAGATATGTCTTTATAAAGCTTGTCCTGTGTCTGTCTCTTAGGTGATGAATACAGCTCACTGACTTGTTATATGTCCCATCCCTTTTCTATCCACTTATAGATGTACTCCAACACAGTTGCTTTAAGTGACGAGTTCATCGCACTGCAGCCATTGTCGAGGGCAAGGAATCAGCTGAGCAAACTTAGGTAGAGTAGGAGTAGAACCTTGTTAACTTCTGCATGCTAAAGGTCAATTAAACACTATTTAAAAGATGGGCAGAGGCATGAATTAAGAGTGAGGCATTTTTTGTTAGCACAGCTGTCTCCAATTTGACCTTTATTAATATATATGTTAAAACCTTAAAAAAAATTCTGTTTCTTATTTGAGAAGAAAATTCAGATGAAAATTCAGCATGATAACAGGACAGACCTGTACCTTGTTACATATTTTACACCTTAACCACCTTTTCTAGCACAATTCTAATGCTTCTGCCTGTCATATTATTCATATTTAAGAATGCTCCTGCATGTTAAGTAATTTAAGCTACAGAAATTCATGAAATTTAAAGTTTAAGTTTCAGTTACTTGAAAGTGAGTTGCCCATTTTTTATCTTGCTTCAATCTGTGTTGTAAATACATGTGCGTATTTGTCTTTGTACATTGTAATGGCTGCCGAAGCATTTCATATCCTTGCTACTGTTTAGTGCATCTATAAATTGAACAATATATTTTGTATCTCTTATATACACCTTTATCTCCACAGACAGATACATCCTGTCACGTACCATAAAAAAATAACCAGTAGTCTAGAGATGTCTTTTGATGGAAGAGAATGAAAACTTAATCCTAGAACTAAAATATTAGGATATCTTAATCCCAGAACAGAGATATTAAGATACCAAAACTATATAGTATTAACTTTAATTCCAGTCTGGTTTGAAGAGAAAGTGCAATATAACAATTTTTTTTTTTTTTTTTTTAGTTTTGGCACTCTTCAATTTCTCATCCTGTCAGTATCTAGAGGATTCTTAATCATATATATTGCTCTATATATTTTTTAATTATTTATTCTCAAGGTTTCTAATCTCTACGTTCACTTGATCAAGTAAATGGCTTTGATAAAGCACCACTTAAATAATCTCATAACTCTGTGAGTTCATCATTTTGAGCTGTTCTGAAGTTTTACCAAACCTTTTGATTTTATTATTAGCTTCAAGATTTTTGAAATATTATGTTTTGAATTACAAAGGTCTAATAATTTTAGATGAATATACAAATGAGTAAATGGTTTTCAGCTAACTTTTATGTTTAAAACAAGAACTAAAGTCAGCAGACTTGAAGAGTCGTCTTCACTTTTGGTTGAGCCAAAAATATACGTTTATCACATTTTATCTGTATGTGCCTTTCTGAAAAGAGTGAGTATTCATCACATTTTTGAACATCTAATTATTTAACTTTTAAGACAATAGGAGAGCTCTTTATTTAAAGAACACTCTGGCATACTCTTGTCAAGTGAAGATAACTTTTGCTTGAGAATAATCAATATTTTATGAAATTATAGTTTTACATATCATGTTGGCTTAAATCAAGCCACAAAAAAGAATGAGGTAAGGAGATCATAAATTAGAGATCCTAGGCTTTGTAATAATGGAACAAAGTAGTAAGCTTGACACTGATCTGTGAAAGAAAACAGTGAGAACAGGGTATGTTGGTCAGGTAGCCTTTGCAGCGAGCCAGGCTCCAATCAGTCTCCCCTGTTGGAGAGACAGCCAGCCTGAATGCTAGTGCTGCCCTTGGCACTGCTCCCTGTATGTCCTAACCAAATTAGCTCAGTCCTCTGAGCCTCCAGGTTCTTCACCTATCAAATGACCATTTCACATACTGTGATCTATTTACTGTTAGAATCAGAGAGAAAAAAGAATACTATGCTCAAAGGCCAGGCAGAAATAATAATTGCTTAATTGAGCAGTGAGTGACCACTGGATGGGTATCTATTCATAGCTGCATGAAAAACAATTCCCCACATATATCTGTCTGCTGATGCATCCTATGAGTTTTGAATACATCTTGTTTTGAACTACTTGGAACAACATTCCTGGGTGTGATCTTTTGTAGCTTAATTGTTTACAGAAAGGAAAATTGTGTAGGTATCTAATATCTTTAAGAGCTTTCAGATCTTTAAGTTAGTACTTCTTAAGAACCATTAACGAAACTTTTTTAATAAAAGAAAACTCATTTTTAGTATTTTCCTCTCCCCTATATTATAGGCAAAGCTATAATAATTAGCTATCTTTATATAAACTTGTCATATCCTTGAAACCGAGGAATTCTACTAATTTATTTATTACATATGTTAGAAATTTACCATAGCATTTTTTTATAGAAATAATTATTGGTCAGTCTGAAGACTGAGGAAATACATAGAAATGAGGAAAATTTTGTTTTTTATTCATCAAGGACATTATTTTTATAATTTAAGAAAAGTTAAATGTAGCATGAGTATGGGCTCATACTCCTTAGAAGGTCTCTTAATAGAAATATAGAAAAACTTAAAGAATAGAAATGTGTATAAATTACCTGACACTCACTAAAAATGTTTTTCAAATTAATAATTAAATTGATTTTGTTAGATCAAGTCAAGCCCCCTTCACTCACATGTGTAACATTTGAAAGACCATGTAATTGACCCTTCTACTCTGCTAAAGTCCAGTTAGACTAGAGAAGTCTTCTGAGAAGGGAGCATGAGCGGTGCAAAATGGGACATACCATTGCAGTAAGAACCCTAAAACTTTGTGGCAAGGAATTTGTTTAATATAAAAAATTTAATTTTATTGAAGGAAACCCGGTTTTAATTTAACTTTGTGCACTAGAAAATCATGGCTTTATTTTGTGTGCTTTGTTGTATGCCCCTTAAGAAGCTGCTCCTAGCTCTTTTGTGACAGTAAATGAATGTAGTGGTGTGTGAACATTCATTTGTGCCTCAAAGATTGTGGACCCCAACTTGCTGTTTTGATTCTAAACCTACATACAGTGAGAGTATTGTTCTGTAATATGAGACTTGTTGCTTTTTTGTCCTTCCAGATGGAAGAAGATAAGGGTTCAGTCAGCTCAGCATATGAATTTGCTGAAAGCAAGCACAGAGGGGAGGACAGTAGGCACCTGCTAGCTGAGGCTTGCAGCCAGCAGGACGGTTCTTACGCGTACTAGGTAGTACTGCGCTGGACCTTCTGGGGACGTGTTCGCTAAGTTCTCGTGTCTGGGGCATGTTATGGGAGAACTGGCCTGACATTTAAGTTTTTACTTTGCTAATTCCTTCACTGTTTCTCATATGTTGTTCTCATTTACTTGTTTCCTTTTTTGTAATTTTTACTGTCTTTTACATGTCCATCCTGAATATTCTGTATATCTTCCTTTGGAGTTACAGTGTTAAATCATACTTCATCTCAAATTCTAACCTAGTAAGGTAGTCTCACAACCTGTTGTCTTATATTCAAGAAACTATTCCTTGTCACTTCTCCTTTTATAAATGTCATGCTATTTCTGTTATTTCTGAAATCAGTTTTCCCACTTCAAGTTGTAGTTATGTATCATTTTACATATCTTAATGTAGTTAGACACTGAATTAGTTTTCTAGGTCTACCTCTTGAGTTGAATGATCAAAAAAAATGAGTGCTTAGGCTTGATACTGAATAATTTTCTGTTGACTGATATTCACCAAATTCTCAGTTCTTACTTTTCATAAACTTTCCTAGTTATTCTTTGTAATAAAAAAGAAAGTATGAATTTTGATGAGGACTTGTTTCATGCCCCTCTTGAGAAATAAACCCCACGAGCCGCTTCTAGACTTAGTTGGGATTTGCAAAATATTCTGATTGGTACTTACTATGGAGAATGGAAATTCTTACCACTTGGTCTGTTTCCATTTGTATATTGTACAGTATGTCATTTCATTATAACATTGAGATGTTCTAGAACTTAATTATTGTTTATATCAGTTAGGTTATGGTGAAATTGGTTATACATCATTTCACTTAAAGTCACAGAACCTATCAACAACTTTAAGTGAAACCTTACTGTAATTACTGTTCAAGAAATTGCAGTTGTCTCATATAGGATAAACCCTCATAAATGGTGAAACTTTAAAACAAAGCTGCTTGAAGATGTAAATATTAACTCTACTATAAATCAGACCCTAGAACAGATACAATAAGTGGAAAGATCTGAATTATTCTGGAAGACATATTTTTAAAATTAGATTTCTTTAGTGAATGGCCCTAAGTGGAAAATGTTGAAGATGATTAAGTAACTCTTATTATTTGAAAAGAAATGTAAAACTTCTGAATTTTTATTTTATTTTAGGATGCTTCATATGATTATCTTTACAATATATTTATCTTGTATTTTGCTTTGATAAATATAAAATGACTTTTAGTTTTTAAAATATGCCTTGACTGAGCTGCATGGAAAATTCAGCTGAAGAGCTCGCTGAGTAAAGAAGGGGAGCCAAGATTTATATTATGCCCTGAATAATTCACAAAGCAGTTAATCCACTTGAGACCTGACTATACTAAAGCTGTAAAGTTATGTCTTCTGTGAAAAAAGTTCTCCAAAGGTTCAAATTCAAGTGGATAGTTCATAAGACATGGATCTGGTGTTCCTTCGCTTTAATATATCCATTAGAATATATAGTACAGTTGAGAATTGGGTTCTTAGAATGTTCCTATTAAATAACCATGAATATGATTTTAGTAAAATTGCTGGGGGTGTTACCCTGATCTACAATTTCTTTTCTGCTTATCGCTGAATTTTAATTGGTTGAATGAAATATATCTGAAGTATTTTTTCTCATATATTCCTGCTTTTGCCATATATTTTGAGATTAAAATCACTTTTAAAAAATAAGTATTATACCCTCTTCTATTTATTTGTCTTAAAGTTGCATTCGTTTCTTTAATCAGAATTTGGTCAGCCTTGCCAGAGCAGGCAGAAAATTATGCTGAGCTTTAAATGTTGCCATGGGCTAGGGTCTTCTAGTTATCTCTCTCTATTGTCTTCTGCCTCCTAGGCCTCCATTGTTTCGTAATTTTTTTGTCTTGATTCCTGCTCTGAATGCCCTCTTTCCAGCTATACCTAATAACCATAGTGATAGCAATAGATGCTAGGGCTACTGACCTTTCTCACTATGGACCAGGGCGCTTAAGCCTAAGACCTGAAACCTGCTACTACCAAAAGCAGAATACTTTTTTAAACAGTTTCAGCCAAGTACAAGTCACCTTCCTGTCCTGTGACAAAGATATAGCTACTGCCTCATTTAACAAAGCAGTGAACTACAGAAGGAACAGAAAACCTTAATAGCCTATATTTAGTTGTCCACCACTAAAAGCCACACTTTTCCGAATGAGTAAAAATTCTATAAACAAATAGAATCAAACATTTAAGACTAGTATTAATAAGGCTGCCACCAGTGGCAGGACTTAGATGCATACCTGATAAATATGAAACTTTACAAAACTAATGTTATTCTTAAATCTGTGCTGACTTTATCAAGCAGCTTTTTCAATTGGAAATTGAAATGAAGAAAAATATTAGTGTTGACATTATTTCCACCAAACAGTTATCCTGTGACATGCTGTAAATGATTGATACTTAGAAAATTGAATTCTTAATATCAGCCGCGCCATGACCTAGTTCATTAATTCGTGCTTTTCTGCTTTATCCTCTCCATTAAAATCAGGGATTTTATCATTTTTCACAGATAATGCTTTTCTTCACCTAAACTACAAATTCCTAGTCATATATTGATATTTATATAACCACATTGTTAAAATAAAGGAGCCTGTCATTTTGAAACTAGGAATAAGCCAAATTATTAAAATATGCTTACCTAATATAATTATTGCATGCTAATTTTCATAGTTAAATTTAGGCAACACATACAGGAATCTCCTCTCTAGAGATCCCTAAAAGATAGTATGGAGATATTCTGTCTATATTTATAACTACTTTTTATAGTCATTTATTTTACTTGGGGAGAAGGAAAGAGGGAAGGGAGTTTAGAGGAGTGAATGTGAGCTTAGAGTGTAGTTTTAGAGAACTAGACCTTGAGTAAGATAGGGCAGTTATCTGACTGCCAACATTAAATGACTGCCCCTTGCAATTCTAAATAGTGAGATAAAGCTATTACTTTTTTTTAGGGGTTTTATTATTCTTAACCAAATTTGGAAATCAGTAATATTTGATGATTTTTGATTTCACATTAAAAACATTTCCTTAAACACAAACTTTTTTTTTTTTTTTCCTCCCATAATTATAGTTTAAGGCTTCTTTCCAAATATCTCCTTTAAGGGTATTCAAGGTGTTCACTTTGAATATCAAGTATATGAAACAATTTTAAGGGCAAAAGAACAAATATAGTTAATAGTTTAATAATTCTTATTTAAACTTTAAAAAACATTATTTGATTTGATAGGTAAGATGTCAGCAGAGTGATTAAAAAGTTTAGAAATGTATGACAGTTCTCTAATATTTAAGGAAGATACTTTGTAGAAACAATAGAAACATCTAAATGTTCATCATCATTGATATAAAAATAGTGGAAATAAGAGCCATGAGCCAGAATTTATTTCAGAAGGCAAGTTGTATAAAGATAAAACTTTGTATTAGCCATACATAGTCGTGTTGAATGCTTATAGTTGTTTGAAGCTTCTAGCTCCAAGTGACGTGGTTGTTCCTGGGAAGCAAGTATGATGGAGAGTAAGTCTTACCAATAAATCAAAATTTCTGGTAAATTAAAAGTTATTTCTTGGTGCCACCAAGAAGGATCTCACTCCCATTATCATACTTTGCTTTATTTCTTTTCTGATATTTACAATTAGCTCCCCCTGCCTCCAAAAAAGGTACTAATAATTCTCTTTCCTTACTTTGAATAAAATGAGATCGAAATGCTCTACCCAATTCCTACTCCCAGTTGTATTGGCAACTGTGACTACATGGACTCTTGCTGGCCTTTCAGTTCCTGCATATATGAGATCAAAGACGTGTATGTGGTAAAGTAGAGCTTGGAGGTTTGCTAGAGAACAGTATGGTATTTTCTACAGATAAGCTATACAAACACACAATTAACCAGTGTCCATAATTTTAAAAGTAGCTGGGTTTTTTTTTCTCTTTAGGAAAAAAAAAAAAAGTATATTTTGCTTAATTCAAAAAGTAGTTGAAGAAGTTATTTTTTTATATTATTTTTGACATTCAAGATATTTACTCTTTCTGTTGAGTTGCTCGTATTTTAATACCTGTGTTTCGGTTTTAAAGTGAAAGGTGATGGATGCAAAGTATGATCATCATCTAAAGTCAGATCCAGACCTACGCAGTGTTCTGCACATATGCAGACACTCAAAAGCTATTGACACCTGTGGATGTCATCTTCAATGAATCCCCAACAGTTGGTTGAGCGCCAGCTATATAAGCAAAGCACAAGTTGTTAAACTAAGAAGTACCAGGCAAATTCCTTATTCTCTCTAGTTTCTGGTCTAGTTCAGTGCTGCCCAGATAATAAATGTGGTGAAGGCCCAGTTAGTTGTTTTCTTGTTTCATTTTGTTGTTTTTAATTTCTAGTCTATCACAGACTAATACTTTAATGAAATACAGTAAAAATTAATTACTAGGAAATGAAATTTAAAAGATATGTAAAATAAGACCTAGTTTTTAAAATTGTTTTTATATTCTGCAGTTGTAAAAGTATTCTGTCAAATTACCATAAAATTTTCTAATCTCTTACTCTCACTGACTAGAAACAATCTCATAAGCTAGTAGCGGTGTTTTCAGACGAGCACTGAGCCATGGACCACGCTTTGAGTCTCACTAGTCTTTTTTGCAAGGGAGCAGGAGTAGCAACTACTCTCTTACACTCAGGCTAAACATGTGCTGAATACACATCCTACTTTTTTGCCCACATGCAGTTATTGCTTATTCTTTTCACTTAGTTGGGAATGCTTTCTCCATCATCTCTCACTATTGAAATCCTATCTAGGGTTCAATATGTATTACAAATGCCATCTTTTTCAGCAAATCCTTCATACCCTCCCACCAATACCAACAACAGCTGAGTTTGAGCTTTCACTCCTCTTTTTTGATATTGATAGTCTGCCTCATACCGTGATTATAAGAAGGCAGTATAATGGTGTGGTTAAGAGCTTTGAGCTCTGAAATAAAAAAACCTCAAGACTCAGGCCCCACGTTGCTGACCTTAAACAAATTCTTAACCTCTGTTTCTTCATCTGTAAAATGTATATAAGTATGGTGCCTATCCCAAGAGTTTGTCACAAGTTTTAAATGACATATTCCATGAGAACCATCTTACATAGGAACTGACACATATGTAGTAAGCATTCCATTAATATAACTGCCATTATTATTTATTCCTGACTTATCTCCTACCCTTTTCTTTGCCCATATCTCACTATATTGAGGATAGGGTTGCTATTCCCAATAGGAACCAGTACAGTGCCGCTCAATAAATATAAGTTGAACTTAATGCTAAGTACTGTGCCATTTAAGTGATGCAAGCAAGCAATGGAATAGAATCCAGAAAGAGATTACTGATAGTTGGAGAGGTGAGAGAGGTTTAATGGAAATGATAGTATTTAAACTGAACTTGGTGCAGGAGTCAGCATTCTGACCCTAATTGGTGACAGGCCCTGACACATGCCCACAGGCAGGGAACACTGCTTGGTTGGCTGTGTAGAGACTATACAGGAGCATTAGGAAGTAGAGCAGGGAAGGCGGCCTGAGGTCAGTTTATAAAGAGCCTTAAACGTCTCCTTGCAGTGTTTCATTTTCTCCTTTTAGTATGTGGGAGCTATAGAATCCTGCTTCCTAGAGAGGGTGATTTTTGAGATAGAGGAAAGTGGAGCTCAGGGACCCAAGGAAGAAACCGGAAAACTGATGAAATCCTTTTACCTAAATGAGCATTTCCTAAACTATTTCTCTGAATATTAATGTTCTTCCTGGTGTTGATTAATGTTCTCTTGGGGTAATGGGCTATAGTGAAAAAAAACAAGTTTGAGACTTGCACTGTGTCTCGCTCTCCCCTTGGAGTCTGACCATGCATCCTGACTTATTGATAATCCTTTACTCAAAAAGTCTGTCAAGACCTTCGTTGGGCTAGTGTTTCCCAAACTTAATTGGCCGTAGAACTTTTTTCTTGAAATGTCTGTAAACATCTTACAAAATACAGTTTAAGAAACAGTACTGTAAACAGTCCTAAACCCAAAGGTATTATGAAGAAAGAACAAGTAAAATTGGCTATTTCTCAGTGCTTATCAAGTCCTAGTAATTGGTGCAGTCGTGTAATTGCCAGACAGGAAGGAACCATGTTGTCTTAAATTGCTTGGTATTTGGCAGGATTAATCTGAGCAGGGATTTTGCAGGACCTCACCAGTTGCTTAGGTTCAGAATGCCAGGTTATTTACATTCCATCACATCCATCTCTTCTGTCCGTTGTGTCTTCACAAATGTCCCCTGTTGCCATGCCTGCCCTCAACACTCGGTGATTCCCAATCTTTGTGAACCGCAGCACTCTAATAAATCTATTATTGTTCTCCTTCCCTCTATACTTTTGAAAGATTTGTTATGCAGTATGTTATATGTGTAAAGGAAAGTGAATGAAAATAAGTTTCTTTAAAATGACAAACCTTGAGAAATTTAGGAATATTCTTGACTATCAAAACCAGGGTTGGGATTCATTGAGGTATGTGGTCATACCATTTTCCCCCTAATTGAACAGGATTAAAATTATTAGAAGTGGTTTAAAGTTATCTTGCTGGATTATTTATGCCTGAATCAACATAAATCTTATATACTTTCAGAAACTTATTTTTAAATCTTAATCATACTACTTAGTCACTTGTTTAATAGATTTTAATACATGTACCATCAGTTAATTTTTTAAAAGTACAATGAGCATGGTTGGCAGTTAATAGTTGCTTACCAATTTAAGATAAATGATGCTATCCTCAATTATAATTATGCAGTAGATATACATGGAGTGCTTAGAACCTGGCACATAGTAACACTACATAAAGAGTTTTGCTACTATTGTTGTTATTGTAGTTGTTTTGAAGATTGGGGTTAGGTCCTGCCCGATTGTTATTTCCCAGTCTTCAAAATAGTTCACGCTTCATTTTAATTGTTGATATTTTTAATTGAAATTGCAGGAGCATATCACCTAAACAAAAACTCAAGAATTAAAATTTATTAAGTTGTTGAGTGATTGATATAAATCCTTTTGACATAATAAATTATTAAAATAAGGAATTAAAATCCAAAATCTGTAGATTTAAACACTATCCAGCTACTTGTTTTTGTATAATTATTTTACTTGACCTCTAATTTCGGACACAGTACCTTTTAAATATTTTGGTATGATTACGCTTCAATTAAGCCTTCCATACATTTCCATGTTATAGAAAACATATATATGATACTTTTAAAGTGCTTGTTGTAATTTTTTTTAAATACTTTTTCAAAGTCCAAATCTCTAAATAACTAATTGTTTTTTGCTTTAACTCCTCCAGCTTACTGAAACAAATTCAAGTATCAAGTGCTTGGACTCCATGTGCTGTTTCTCAGAAGGAGAAACAGCGTGCGCATCTATTGGAAGAATGCTGGAACGAGTTATAGGAAGATGTAGTCTGACCCATATCAGCAGGTGTGAAATTTCTCTAAGTAGCCTTTGCTGCACATGAGTGTCCTATAAACTGGAACAGATGAACATGCTTCTCTAGATACCTAATAAATCAGCAGCTGGTTTTACCTACTGAAACAGGAAGTGTGCTATTTATTAGCACTCTTTGATGGTAGATTTCATTTTGTAGCTTTGGGGTAAGGGGTTCTTTCACTAACGAAGGAAGAGAAAGCACCTTTGAAGAGACTGCATCTAATGAACAGAAATTCTGCTTTACAATCTTTCTAAAATGTGAATAGGAGTATGTATATGGTACTCTTATTTGGTTTTTATAACTTTTTTTCAAATATACCTATACTTCTGTTTCATTTTCTGTATTTTTTTGTTTCTTGTATTTACAAAATAATCTACACATAATAGTAAAATCAAAAGATTTTGCTTTTCTTATTCTTCATATATATTTTCTAGTCATTTGAGACTTTGAGATATTTATAAACACAAAGCTGTATTGCTTTTCTTCTACCCCATTTTATCTCTAATGAGGTTTAAAAATGATATTTAAGTTTTTATTTGGTATTTATGGTCTAATTAAAAATTTATAAGTTAGAGCAGGCTGTCTTTTATGGTTTAGAAGAATCTTAGCATTTTTGTTTCCTCCCATATTTATTTTTTAAAAGATTTAATCAGTGCTTGCTTTTGTGGATCGATCAAACAATATAATTTTTCTGGTAAATTCCACTTAAATTTATGTAAATGTGAAATGGATTCATTTCTTCATACATTTCCCCAAGAGGCATATTATTATTTAGGGGCTGCTAAGGAGTAGAAATAGCTTTTCATACTTTGGTGTTTTTGGATAAATGATACATTCTTAAAATTAGAGCAGCAATGTCCTAGTGTGCATGAAGGCTTACAGATGGGCAGGGATAGATGGTGATTTCCATCGTCCTCAGTGTGTCATGGGAAAAGTGTCACTCTCTATGTGTGCCATGGCTTAGAAGAGGTTTGGAAGGCACCCCAAGGGCAGGGACTAAAGGGTGGAGGAGGCGCTGCTCTTATCTGTTGATAAAGGAATTGTTAGTATTTGGTTACCCTCGTGTTTTAAAAATGATGACTGTTATATCTTTGTGTATGATAAAATTCAGGGAACTTTTTTTGGCAAACTTGTTAGTTCCCACTTTGCCTTTAGTAATGGCCATGTCTTTATGGTATAGTTGCATTTATAAGTAGCATTCTTATGTTAGTATAATATCTTATGATTAATATAATCACCATTTATTCATTATAACATGTAATCAAAAATATTTCTATAATGCTGTGATAACATTTTGTAGTAATTTTAATCCATATAAAAGAATTACTATGAGCAGTTCGATTTATTGACTTACATGTTATGACTTACACAATTATATTATAAAATACATTATGAGATAGCAGCTCTGTCATGAACCCAGGCCAACGAGTTTCACAAAGGAAGTCCTAGAAGGACCTAATATATATTATTATTTTACTTATTAAGATAGCTCTACTGTACAGAGCTAAGGAGGAGTTAAACTAAGAGACTACTATAGAATTTCACAGAATTTTTTAAATGTCTACTTCAACAGGAAGTTCTCTTTAATGACAATATACATCTTCACTATTTAAAAAAAGCGAGAATTAATTTTAAATGAGCCAAAAAAAAAATTTTTCTGCTATATATATAGTTTTATTTTCTTGACATCAGTTATTTAGGTAATATACCCTATTATTTTTTACATAGCCATTTTTTCACTGCATTGCTCCTTTGGACCTGCCCAGGGATTATGGATTTTTGCAACACGTTCTCTTGAAAGTGGCTATTACCATCTGTACTTCTTTTCATTAAAAATTGTACCATAGTCTTTTCTTTTGTAGGACTTTATATTTTTAATTTACCTAATAAAATGTTTAACAGTAATTCATATCTTATTTGACAGACTACAAATACCTTTCCAATTTTGTCCAACATCCTTCAGATGAATAAGATAAAACGTCTTTTGAGATCTATTCATTTTTTTCTAGTAGGTAAAATTATACAATACGCAAAACCATTTGGTGCTTTTAAAGAGCTATACAAAAATTGCCATAGATCTATTAACATTCTATTTAAACTTTGAAAGTCATTTTGATATGTAGAGTTTTGTTCCTGTTTTTTACATATAATGTATTAGTGAAATATGTTTGGCATTTCTGTTTTGATTTGGAGCAGCCTGTATTTTACAGTTCTATTTCATGCCTAGTTTAAAAGGTAGAGCAAGGCTGGTACCTTAATTACCACATGTAGAATCCCTTGGATATTTCCTTAACATATTAAACATAAGAGGTAATGGGTATCACTTGAGAAATAAAGCTAATGCTTTCATATGACAGATTTCTCTGCTGATTAAACTTTTACTATCCAGGCACAAAAATTCCACTAACATTTTATTAATTGATATTGTCAAAGAAATTTGCCATATAGCAAGCTTGGTTTCAAAGGTAGCATCATGCTGCTTTATAAAGGATGCCATGTTATACCCCAAAGGGCTGTACTTTAGCAATAAATGATTTTTTGTATGTGTTTTATCAAGAATTACTTTATCTTTAAGAATACTATTTTCTAAATAGAAAGGAGTTAATATGTCATTCAGGGTTTAATGTTCTGTCAAATATATTTAACTTATGAATACACATGTGTGCTTTGAAAAGATAATAAATGAAGGAAACCTTACCTAATAATATTTTTCTATGTAAGCAATGGTTGAAAAGAAGAAAAATTAGTATAAAATATTGGTGGTTTGGGAATGGACAGTTGGCTCTAGGTAATTGGGGTGTTGATACTTATGTTTTATTATATGGGCCTGAGCGTACTTTTTCTTGCATGACTACTTAGAGAAATGTTCATAGTCTCATTTCATTCATATATTTTACAAATATTGAGTGCCTGTTACATACCAGGTGCAGTTGTAGTTGCAAGAGAGACATTAGTGAACAAGCCCTTCCTTAGACTAAGGTAGATATTATTGTTTAAGGTTTTCTAGAAACTAGTAATTCCATAAACCACTGGTATGGTTGTTGTTTGTTTGTCTTCCTCTTTGCCAACTTTCTAAAATTTCTAGGTTCCAAACTTCGTTATGACTGTGCTCACTTAATCAATTTAAACTTGAACTACAAACAATCAGAGTCTCTAGGAAATAGCAGATATTTGATAAAAGTGAATTTGGACCATTTTAAATGCTAGTCTCTCCCTCTAACATCTTTGTTTAAGGAAAATGGGAGCCCTGGAAAATTACATGTATTTATTGTTAAGTGCTTTTAATCTTCTAAGAAAAACCACCTTTTACTTGGTTATCCTGATATTTTCCTTGAAATAGGTTAGGCTGTTTTAAGCATGTCAGGCTATTTTTGATCTTGAGTTATTGTAGTATAAATTAATACAGCTGCAAATAAAGTGTTATGTAATGAATTGCTTATGTGCCTTATCATTCAGACTATAGTTAACTTTTCCAGACCAGTAGAGGATCATTTGTTCTTAATTAAGTGAAAAGCTTAGTGTCTTTGATACTATTGAATAAATCATTCACTACACTCAAGCTAATTATGCTGAATGTTTCGAATAGAATTTATAGCCAAAAAGAAGTAATAATATTATATGAACATAGTGCTGTTTTATTCTGAAACTTTTGGTAAGCGCAGTTTTTGTTTGCTTGCTTCAGTGATGTCAGAATACAGCCTAGTTGCCTTTCAGTAAAAACGAATGTGCATATATCTTAATAACAAACTTTCTTTTTGACAATATTTCTTATTGACTTAAGATTTTAAGAGCATCTCATGCTTTGCTACTTACAGAAATTATTTTAATGCTACTACATGTTTTAATTTTGGCTAATATTTTTATATGATGATTAGAGCATTATTTTTTCCAAGTTTTTTGTATAATATAAGTGGAATGTTTGGTCATTCGATGCTAGTATGAAGAACTTTTATTTAACATTTAAAAATGAATCAATCAGTGATTATTTTAATACTCAAATTGTATTTTGGTCCTAAGTTTTAGAGTAAATCTTTTCTCAAATAAAACAGGTCCTGGTGAGCCAAACTTTTCTCTTATTGTTACTTTAGATCATGGAGTGCATCGGATCCTTTCTATACCAACGACAGGAGCATCTTGACTCTCTCCACAATGGACTCATCTACTTGTTAAAAGGGCAGTAGTACTTTGTGGAAGCCATTTCAGCTCCTTTTCTAAAATTCAGTGTGATCATCCTGGCCACCCTAGCTCTACAGAATTACTTTCTGAAATGTCTGGAATAGTTACTTCATACCCACTCAGAGTTAAAATGGCAAACAAAAAGCATTAACGTGAACAGCTCTCAACCCCCTTAATTTAATCTGAATGTGTTAAAATTTGTGAATAAAGAGACATTTTCCATCTGTTTGTCTGGGTTGTCCCTTGTGCTGTGGGACTCCTAATGACATTTCAGCTTCTTGCTAAGGCTGCCACATTATAATATTAAGGTAGAAAGAGAGAATTCCTACTTAATTGTATTTTTTAGTATTAGCTTAGTTATCGAGTCTTCTATTTAAATCTGCTTTTGTAAATTATGCTGAAAAGTTTGCCTTTGAAAACTCTATTTTTTTATTAGAGTTGTATTTGAAGCTTTTCATGAGAAAAGTAAATGTGAATAGTAAGAAATTTTGGTCCCTTAGTGACCTGTGTTGTTAATTCATCAGTGCTTTCTAAGTTCATAGAGCAAATTAGGACAGTGCATTTCTAACCATTATTTACTGCACTATGGGTAGTAAATGCATTCCAGTACCAAATGTCTCTAATTGTACTGTAATGTAACCAGTAAAGGTAACCAACCATATACATGCAAAGGGTAAATCATATCTTATACATAAATTGGGAATCAAGTCCATTCACCAGATTTCAAATAGACATTTACTAATATTTTTATGACAATATGAAGTGGGTAAATTAGATACCATTAGCATAGTATTTTTAATGTGTTTATCATTGGATCTTTTGCATGCTTTAATCTGGTTAATATATTTAAATTTGCTTTTTTCTCCCTCCGTCTGAAGACTCTGTTTCTAGTATTTTATGACACTGTTGTAAAGTTCAACTATATCAATAAACACATTTGGACAGTATTTAAATATTGCAAATATTTTTAATTGTACAAATCAAAATATTAGAGAAATTAAATTAGCAAAAAGAGAAGAGCCTCTTTCTGTGGCTAGAATTTCTCTAGCATTTTGGTAAGCAAGATATTAGAAAAAGAATTTCAGATAAAAATCCTGTATTTTTAGGTTAGTATATGTTATCTTAGTTACAGAGACCACCACAGCAAAGTGAAATCTGCCCAGTGTTCCATAAAGTATATTTTCAGGTATGGCTATAGAATGTAAATGAAACAACGTCTAAATGCTAAATTTTATGGAGTAATGGCAGCAACAAATTAAAATGGGAATTTCATGAATATAAGACTTCTTGAATTGGGCTGATAGGGAAAGAGTATTAGAGTCAAGAATTAAGCTTTGTTCACTGGTAAATTATTTTCTTGCTAAAATAACATTTGTTTGTTTCGATAATGCAAGGACATTAGGTTATGAATTTCAGCCTAAATACTAATTTTCATAAATAGCACTTCTTTAACTTAGATATGCCAAAATTTGGTTTAGGAAGATACTGTTATTCTGGAAATATATTAAAAGGATAATTAAATGAACATTATGTACATTCACCAATTCAAATTCCAGAAGAGGGCATATCGTAGAAAATATTCAGTAGTTTAGTGGAGGATGATACAGAATTTGCTTTTCTTAGAATGTCTTATAAAGTGTTCATATATCAAAATGACATTCAGTAGGCCTGCATTACATCTACCTTATAGTGTTTATTTGCCATCGACTAAACTGACTACTGTCACTAGAGAAGAACTACAAAGCCATTAAGCAGTCTCTGACTAACTGCAGCAAGGCAGGAGGTCTGCTAATATATATGGTGCTTAAGGTGTGATTGATATAATTTTCTGCATTCACTGTTTGAAATTATTTAAGAACTTTATATTTAAAAAAGTAATTGTATCCACTGATAATGCTTATCCTATTCTGTTGTTCAAAACCTACTCCATAAAGGGAAATTATCTTGTAATAAAAGGGTTTTTTTCTATTAAGAGGGTACCAGTTTTGTCTATAAGTTTTCAGTTTTCTAGTACTAATGCTTATATTGTAAAACTATTGCTACATAACTAGTAATCACAGAAAATTTCCCCTTTGCATATTTCTTTAAATTTCTTTGGAAAGTACGATGTTGGTAATTAACGTACTCTTATCTGTCAAAACCAGGGTCAGATGCTACATGTGTTATTGCTAGTTAATTAGTGGTCTCAGATCTATTTGCCTTGCTTGCTTGCCTTTGCCTAGTCTGAAGGCTGTAGCCCTGAAGATAGTAGCAAGCACCAAGTCAGTTTCCAAAAATTGCCCATCAGCTGCTTTCGGTGACTCAGCACCCTGCCTCACTCGGCTTTAGCAAGCATTAGGCTCACCCTAGGAAGAGTAGAATGTGGGCCGAGAGAGCTACAGCTGGCTACCCAGGCTTGCTGTGGGATTGAGAAAAAAGGAAAGAACTTAGTTTGAATTTCTCTTAAATACCCTCCTCCTTGGGTCTTAATCTTCATGATGTCCAAAGGCTTCTCAGACCTGACCCAAACTCGGGCACTGTCCTCAGTAGGAGATTAAAAACCAGAGGCACATCACCCTGTTAGGAAATACCTTTCCTCAGACCAGGGCCATTTCCACTGCATAAGATTGTGAAATTGGGCTTCAGTGATAAACTTGAGACCTCTGTCTGATAGGCAAGAGTCAAGGCCAGTAAAAAATGTTAATACTGAAAGTTTTTAAAATCTACTCTGAAAAGTTACTGGGGTCTGGGGAAAAAGAAAATCATCCATGTTTGTGTTTTTTCTGTAAAGACCAATTTGAGGCATGATATAAGAAGGTATTGATAAAACTAATACACCAAAGAGTTATGTAAAACGTGTTTTATTAATTTTGGTCCCCTTTTAGAGACATTTTTATTTCTATCTTGAAATGAGTCATCTATTTTCATAAAAATAAAGCATTATTAACATGCTGTTTATGTGAGATAACTTGAATGCTGTTCCTACAAAAAACTAGATTTTAACTAATGCCATATTTGTAATAATGGTGATTGTTAGATTTTTATGAGGAATTAAGCTGGAAATACTGTAGCAACATTGAGTTTAAAATTTTGGACCTCAGACACTGTGGCTGTCTAATACAATTCTTTCAAATTTTTCTGCATTTTCAGTAAATGTAGTATACTTGTACAGCTCTCAGTAATTTTTTAAAGTTTATGAAATTATATTTATCAAATAAAATTTTTTTTTATATAATTAAAAGTGTTTTTTCCATCATTTAAGCATGTTAAGCCTCTCTGTTCATCTTGACCAGCACTGCCAAATTTGTTTTGAGTTAAATTTTACTACATTTATCCTCCATTACAGTATAGGAATACCATTATGCCTTTTGCTGACTGCAGTTTTTAAAATTCTAGGTCTTTGGTTATCCAGGTCTTTTTACATCATCAGCATAGCTCCTGAGAAAGGAGTCTGATAGAAATGCACCAACAGTAAAACCAGCACAGTTCAACTAGAAAAAAATTGCATCATTCATGAATAGCCAACCAATGTGAATTTGGAAATGTCTTGGTCCATTGAAAATATGTGCTTTCTTTAAAATATAACTGATATAATGTGTATTCATATATAAAATATTCTAACAATGTCAATCATTATTTTTAATGCTCCTTTAATTGCCAGTTGAAACATAATTGTTTAGCCTACTTTTATTAAAAAAGTAAGCCATTCTCTTTGCCCAAGTGTTAGTATTTTCAAAAGATGTCTATGTATGTATGATATATATGTATAATATATTTTTATTTCTGAAATGATATAATATGATCCTGGACAAGTCAGTTTATCTAAGCCTCTTTATTTAAAAAGAAGTTGAGGGTTTGGGTGATCTTCAGGTTAATTTCAGTTTTTAACTGTTGTACAGCATGACAAATCATGTTTTTAATGAATAAGAAATTTAGGACAAAAAAAAAATAAAAGTTTATGTGCAGTATTTTACCAGAAAATTTAGTGAATTAAAGAACAATTCAAGTTTTATTTTGAAGTGCTAACTGATTCGAAGGACAAATGGAGATAAATCCACATATCTCTGAACACCTCTTCTTGGAAGTGGAAGAGGGCCCTCTGATAAACCAGACTTTTTAATATAATTTCTTAAAGGTAAAATGGTTTCTAAGTAAAATTTGTAAATAGCAAAGCACATGGAGTTTAGGATTATATTCTATCACTTAGAGTAAATCTATACTTCTGTGTAATCCTTACCCCAATTCAGATGAAGAACTTTCCATTACCCCAGAAAGTTCCCTTGTGCTTTTATTCCTTCCTGCCTTTGGCGCAACCACTTTTCTGTTTTTTATTTTCATAGATAGGTTTTGCCTGTTTTTGAATTTAAAAAAAAGAATGGAATTATACAAAGTGTTCACTTTTGTACCTGGCTTTGTTGCTCAAAATGTCGGTGAGATTCATCTGTGTTGTTGTACATATCTACAGTTTGTTTCTTTTTACTACTCAGTAGTGTTCTGTTTCATGAGCATCCCACAATTTATCCTTTCTCTTGTTTATGGACACTTGGATTATTTATAGTTTATGGTAATTATAAATAAAGTAGTTATAACATGCTTTGTGGACATGTTTTCATTTCTCTTATGAAATAACTAGTAGAATTGCTAAGTCATAAGGTAGATTTATGTTTAATTTTATAAAAAACTGCCCAAAAGTTTTCTAAAGTGATTGTATGTTACATTTTATGTACATTTGTCACAATTATGAGAGTTCTAATTGTATTATATCTCATAATTTTAATTTACATGAGGACAAATGATGTTTCTTTTTTATATGTTTATTGTCAGTTGTATTATCTTGTCTGTTCATGTCCCTGGCCATTTTAAAATTAGTCTGCTTGTCTCATTACAGAATGGTTAGAATCTTTTATATAAGGATGTCTTTTGTCAGATACATGTATTGCTAGCATTTTCCCCTAATCTGTGGCTTACCTGTATATTTTCTTAATGGTGACTTTGGGGGGCAGAAGTACTTTATTTTGATGAAGTATAGTATTTTTTACCTTTATAGTTATATGCTTCTTGTATCTTGTCTAAAATATCCTGTCAGCCTCAAGGTCATGAAGATACTCTTCCTATGTTTTCTTCTGAAATTAGTATAGTCTTAACTTTTATGTTTAAGTCTATGATCCATCTCAAATTCATTCATGTATATGACCTGAGGCAAAGATTGAGGATTTTCCTTCCTCCTCCCCTCCAAAGGGTACCTGTTTGAATTAGGTTAATTTGTTGAAGATACTCTGCATCTCCATTGAATTTATTTGGTGCCTCTGTTTAAAATTAATTGATTATATAATGTGAGTTTATTTCTGGACTCTTTTCTCTTCATTTATCCTTAACACCAGTAGCACACTGTCTTCATTACTATAGCTTTTTACTTAGTTTTGAAACCAGGTAGCATAAGTTCTAACTCTGTTGTCAAGATTGTTTTGGCTATCCTAGATCCTTTGCGTTTCCATATAAATTTTTTAATCAGCTGATCGATTTCTTTAAAACAAACAAAAAAAAAGGCTGATATAATTTTGATTTGTATTGCTCTGAATCTATAGGTCAATTTGGAATGAACTGATATCTTAACAATATTGAGTCTTCTAATCCATGAACATGATATATCTTTCCATTTATTTTAGCTCTTTCATTTCAGGAATGTTTTGTAGTCTTCAGGGTACACACTTGGCAATTTTGTCAATAAACTCTTTAATTGTTTATGGTTTTTGATACTATGGTAAGTGGAACTGTTTTTAATTTATTTTCCAATTATTCATCACTAGAATACAAAAATGGAATTAATTATTTTTGCACTTTTGAGTTTGTAACCAACAACTTTGCTAAATTCATTCAGTTTTAGTATTATATGTAGCAGGGGTTGGGGGATCTTTTAGATTTTCACTTACACAGTCATGTCTTCTGAGAATAAGAAGACTTAGTTTTTACTCACGATCCTCATGCTTTTTATCTCTTGTTACTGCCTCATTGCACTGGCTAGAACTTTCTGTACAACGTTAAATAGGCATAGTGAGAAACAAACAGGTGTCAAATTTTGAAAATGCTTTTTATCCATTTATCAAGATAATCATATGGTTTATGTTTTAGTGTGGTGATAGGAATTATCTTGGTTGACTCTCAGATGATAAACCAACTTTACATCCCTGAAATCTCACATGGTTATGATGTATTATCATTTTATATATTGCTGTTTAATATACTAATATAATGTTAGGGACTTTTGTGTCTGTGCTTTAAGAAGGATGTAGGTCTGTAATTTTGTTTTCTTATTATGTCTTTGTCAGGTTTTGGCTATGCTGGCCTCATGAAATAATTTGGGAAGTGTTCCCTCTTCCCCTCTTTTTTAGAAGAGTTTTAATATTTTGAAGTATTTACCACTGAGGTCATCTGGGCCTAGAGTTTATTTGGGAGAATATTTTGGACCACCATTTACATTTCTGAAACATATACAGGATTATTGACATTCTCTATTTCTTTTGTCTAATTTGGAAAGTTGTGTATTTTAAGGAATTTATCCATTTCCTGTAATTGCCAATATTTTTGATATAAAGTTGTCAAGAATATGCTCTGCTTATCCTGATAATGACTATGGGATTTGTAGTAATGTGCCTGCTTGCCTTTTTTGTAGTGGTAGCTTTTTCCTTGACTTTTTACCTGACCAGTCTTGATAGGAATTTAATCAATTTTATTAATCTTTTTAAAGAACCAACTTTTGGCTCTGTTACTTTTATCTATTATTTGTTTTCTTTTTTTTAAGGCCTTACGCTCTCATCTTTATAATTCCTTCTATTTTGGTTTTAATTTTGTTTTAAGGATTTTTTTTGCTGCTTAGATAATTGATTTTAAACCTTTCTTTTTAAAACATATATTTCCCTCTATATACTGCTTAAGTTGCTTCCCACAGATTTTATCTTATTTTCATCACTATTTGAATCAGAATGTTTTCTTATTTTATTTCTTCTTTGATCACTGGATTATTTAGAGGTATTTTGTTTGGTTTCTAAATATTTGGGGAATATACTTTTCCCCCTCTTCTGTTCCTTTCACTTCTTTTTTCTGACAGTGTTAGTTAGGATTTCCAATACTATGTTAAACATTTGTGGTTATAATGGATACCTTATCTTGTTTCTTAAAGGGAATGCATCTAAGATTTATCCATTTGGTGTGATACATACCATAGAGTTTTAATATACATAGCTTTTCCCAAATTAAGAATATTCCCTTCTTTCCTAATTTACTAACAGTTACTTACACACAGTTGTTGAACTTTGTAAAAATATTTTTCTGCTTCATTTAAAATTATCATACGGTTTCTCCTTTATTAATGTGGACAAGTATATTGATGGGTTTTTCTGGTGTCGAACCATCCTTGCATTACTGAGACAAATCTTGTATCTTCATGATGTATTATTTTTAGTGTTATATAGGATTTATTTAACTATTGCTTTATTTAAGATTTTGCATTTTTGGACATTAAAAAAAAGGCCTATAATTTTCACTTATTCTGCTGTTTTTTTCTGGTTTTGAAGTTGGTTTTACACTAATCTCATAAAATGAGCTGGGAAAGGCCTCCCACTTCCTCCTGTTTTCTGGTTTCTAGAAGAACTTGTATAATAGAGAACTATTTTGAAAGTTTGGTAAAATTCACCTTAAAACCATTTGGGCCTGAGGTTTCCTGAGAAGGGAGTTCTTGACTACCATTTCTTTTTCTTTTCTTTCTTTTTTTTTTTTTTTAAACTTATTAGTCTATTCAAGTTATTCTTTTTACATTTTATATGTTTTTAGGAATTTATCCATTTTATCTAAATTTTCCAATTTAGTTCATAAGACAGTATTTTATAGCTATATGTCTAAAATAATTTTTCCTTTCTAGGTTACTTTTTTATGCATTATTTTCCTTTTTATTATGGCATAGTTGACATGACATTTTTAGATGTACGACATAATGATTCAATATTGGTATATATTGCAAAATGATTAATAAGTCTAGATAACATTCATCACCAAACATAGTTGACAAAATCTTTTATAACTTTTAAGATCTACTCTTAGCAGCTTTCAAATATGCAAAACACTATTAATGATAGTCACCATATGTTATACATTACATCCCATGACATTCTAGAATTGGGAGTTGGTAGCTTTTGAACCCCTTCACCCATTTTGCCCACCCCTTACCCCTATCTCTGGCAACCACCAATTTTCTCTGACCTGTGAGCCTAGTTTTTTGGTTTTTTTAGGTTTCACATGTAAGTTGGATCACTTGGTATTTGTATTTCTGACTTATTTTGTTAACATGCCTTTCTATATTGTCCCAAATCATAAGATTTTCTTTTTATGGTTGATTGATATTCCTTTCTGTATGTGTGTGTCATATATCACATCTCCTTTATTCACCCATCAACGGACGCTTAGGTTGTTTTTATATCTTAGGTGTTGTAAATATGTGCACTCCCATGTTCATTGCAGCATTATCTTTTCAAATTAGGGTTTTTATTCTTTTTAGATAAATACCCAAGAGTGGAATTGCTGGGTCATATGGTAATTCTATTTTTCGTTTTTTGAGGAACCTCTATACTGTTTTCCATAGTGGCTGTACCAATTTACTTTCCTGACAACAGCGTACAAGGGTTCCTTTTCTCCACATCCTCACCAATGCTTGTTATTTTTTGTCCTTTTAATAATAACCATCTCACAAGGGTGATAGCATCATATTGTGGTTTCGATTTGGATTTACATTTTTCTGATGATTAGAGATGTTGAGCACCTTTTTATGTACCTGTTGGCCATCTGTATGTCTTCTTTGGAAAAACTGTATCCAGATTCTTTGCCTATTTGATCTTTTGTTGTTGTTGTTGTTGAACTGTATGAGTTCCTTATACATTTTGGATATTAACCCTTTATCAGATATATGATTTGCAAATATTTTCTCCTATTCAATAGATTGCTTTTTATTTTGTTGATGGTTTCCTTTGCTGCGCAGCAGCTTTTTAGTTGGAGGTAGTCCCATTTATTTGTGCTTTTGTGTGTTCTTGGTGTCAAATTTTAAAAAAAATCAACACCAAGACCAGTGTCAAGGAGCTTACTGCCTATGTTTTCTTCTGTGTTTTATGGTTTCAGGTCTCTTTAATCTATTTTAAATTAGTTTTTGAGTATGCTGTAAGATACTGGTTCAGTTTTCCCAACAGCATTAAGAAACTGTCCTTTCCCCATTATATGTTTTTGGCTCCTTTGTCATAAATTCATTGACCATATATGCATATGTTTATTTCTGGTCTCTATTCTGTTCCATTAGATCTATGTGTATGCTTTTATGGCAGTACTGTATACCGTTTTGATTACTATAAGCTTTGTGATATTGTTTGAAGTCAGTTAATGTGAGGCCTCCAGCATTGTTCTTTCTTAGGATTGCTTTTGTTATTTTTAGGGGTTTCACATTTCATAGAATTTTAGGATTGTTCTATTTCTGTGAAAAATGCCATTTGAATTGATAGGGATTGCATTTAATCTGTATATTGCTTTGGGCTATATGGACATTTTAACAATATTCTTTTAATTCATGAGCGTAGATTATCTTTTATTTGTCTCTTCAGTTTCTTTCATCAATGTCTTGTAGTTTCATCTCCTTAGTTAAATTTATGCTTAGATATTTTTTTCTTTTTGATGGAACTGTAAATGGGATTTTCTTAATTTCCCTTTTGATAATTTCTTATTAGTGTATATAAATGCAACAGATTTTTGTATGTTGATTTTATAGGCAGAAACTTTATTGAAATTACTATTACTAGTTTTAACAGTTTTTGGGTGGAGTCTTCAGCATTTTATATGTATTTCATCTGCAAATAGTGACAGTTTTACTTCTTTTCAATTTGGATACCTTTTATTTCTTTTTCTTTCCTAACTGCACTGACTAGGACTTAAAATATTATGATGAATAAAAGTGGTGAGAGTGTGCATCCTTGTCTTTGTATTCCTGTTCTTTGAGGAAAAGCTTTCAGAATTTCAGCATTGAGTATGTTACCTGTGGACTTGTCATATATGCCTTTATTATGTTGAGGTTCGTTCCCTGTATATCCACTTGAGAGTTTTTATCAAAAGTGGATGTTGAATTTTGTCAAATGCTTTCTCTGCATCTGTCGAGATGATTTTTATTCAATTTGTTTTCGTGGTTTATCACATTGATTGATTTACAGATTTTATATATGTTATTTACTTGATGTAATTTACATAACTTCCACTTTTATATATTAGACCCTTTTTACCCATCTACCTCCCCTCTACCCCCACCCTGGTAACCACTAATCTATTGTCCATGTCTATGAGTCTCTACTTGTTAGTCCTGTTTGTTTGTTGCTTTTAGGTTTATATCCCAAATATAAATGATACATGGTTTTCAATTTTTTCTGTCTGGCTTATTTCACTTAGCATGATCGATTTGCAGATTTTGAACCATCCGTGGAATAAATCCTACTGATCATGGTGTATGATCCTTTTAATGTATTCTTGAATTTGCTTTGCTAATGTTTTGTTGAGAGTTTTTGTATCTTTGTTCATCAGGAATATTGGCCTATAGTTTTCTTTTGTGGTGTTCTTCTCTGATTTGGATTTCAAGGTGTAATGCTGGCCTTATAAAATGAGTTTGGAAGGATTGGTATACATTCTTCTTTAATGTTTGGTGGAATTCACTAGTGAGGGCTTCTAGTCCTGGAGTTTTCTGCATTGGAAGGTTTTTGATTACTGATTCAACTCTATTACTCTTATTAGTAATCAGTCTGTTTCACGTTTTCAATTTTTACCTGATTCAGTCTTGGTAGGTTGTATGTTTTTAGGAATTTATCCATTTCTTCTAGGTTATCCAAAGTGTTGGTGTGTAATTATTCATAGCGGTCTTTTATGATTTTTTTTTTTTTGTATTTTTATGCTATCAGTTATATCTTCTCTTTTATTTCTGGTTTTGATTCCACTTTTTTTTTCTTGGTGAGACTAGCTAGAGGTTTGTCAATTTTATCTTTTCAAAGAACCAGCTCTTAGTTTCACTGCTCTCCTCTGTTGTCTTTTTAGTCTCTATTTATTTCATTTATTTCCACTATTATTTTCTTCCTACTAAATGTAGGCTTCGTTTATTGTTCTTTTTCTACTTCCTTGAGGTGTAAAATTAGGTCATTTCACATTTTTCTTGTTTCTTGATGTAGGTACTTATCACTATGAACTTCGCTTTCAGTACTGGTTTTGCTACATCCCTTAGTATTGGTATGTTGTATTTCCATTTTCATTTGTTTCAGGATATTTTATCTCTTGATTTCTTCTTTGACCCTTTGGTTGTTCATAGCTACAAAAGGTATGACATCAGTGTAATGGGAATACCAAAAGAAAAAAGAGGAAGAGAAATATCTGAAATAAATGACTAAGATTTTCTCCATAATTGATGTCAGACAACAAACCACAGATCGAGGAATCTCAGAGAACACCAAGCAAGATAAATGCCAGAATACACCAAGGTATATAATTTTCAAACTACAGAAAAAAATAAAATTTTGAAAGAAGCTAGAGGGGAAAAACACCTATCTATAAAGGATCAAACATAAGGATGACATCCAACTTCTCAGAAACTGCACAAGCAAGAAGAAAGTGGCATAAACTTAGTTTTGAGAGGAAAAATTTACCAATCTACAATTCTATACTCTGCAAATTATTCAAGGAGAAATAATCTTAAATGAAAATTGATAGAATGTATTGCCATTAGACCCACCTTGCAAGAAATGCTTTAGAGAGAAAGAAAATAATGTAGGTCAGAAATTCAGATCTACACAAGAGCAATTAAGGAGAAGTAAGTGAAGGTAAAAAATTTTCTTAACTGCTATAACAGCATTTTGTCTAAAATACCAACAATGTATTCTGAGATATATGCTTATGTATATAATATGTATTTGCATATGCTTATATGTAACTGAAATGTATAGCAGCAATGCTAAAAGGGACGGGAAGAATTAAGATTATTTTGTTGTTATAAGGTACACTACCTGTGAAGTATTATTTAAAGCCAAGTGTTATTTAAAGATATCACTGCCTGACTTCATATTATACTACAAAGTGACAATAATCTAAACAGCATGGTATTGGCAGAAAAATACAGAGGCCGATGGAACAGAATTGAGAGTCCAGAAATAAACCCCCGTATATATGGGCAAATAATTTTCAACAAAGGAGCCAAAAACATGCAATGGAGAAAGGAAAGCCCCTTTAATAAATAGTTCTGGGGAAACTGGAAAGCCACATGCAAAAGAATGAAATGACTGGTATCTGTCACCAAAATTAACTCAAAATGGATCAAAGATCTAAATAAAAGACCTGAAACAATAAATTGCATAGAAGAAAGCATAGCTACTAAACTCATGGACCTTGGATTTAGAGAGGATTTTATGAATTTGTCCTCGAAGAAAAGGGAAGTAAAAGCAAAAATAAATGAATGGGATTACATCAAACTAAAAAGCTGCACAGCAGAAGAAACCAACAAAACAAAGAGGCAACCATCTGACTAGGAAAAGATATTTGCAAACAACACCTTTGATAAGTGCCTAATATCCAAAATATATGAAGAACTCATACAGCTCAACAATAAACAATCCAATTAAAAAATGGAGGACCCAGACAAACAGTTCTCCCTTGAAGACATACAAATGGCCCCCAGATATGTGAAGAGATGCTCGATTTAACTAGCAATTAGGGAAATGCAAATCAAAACTACAATGAGACACCACCTCACACATGTTAGAATGGCTATCATCAACAGGACAGGATATAACAAGTGTAAGAGAGGTTGTGAAGAACAAGGAACCCTATAAACTGCTGGTAGGAATGTAAATTGGTACAGCCACTACAGAAAACAGTCTGGAGGTTCCTCAAAAAATTAAGAATAGGAATACCATATGACTCAGCAATCCCTTTTCTGGGTGTTTACCCCTAAAATTTGAAAACATCCATAAAAATATATGCACCCCAATGTTCATAGTGTTATTCACAGTGGCCAAGACATGGAAACATTTGAAGTATCCTTCAGTAGATGATTGGATAAAGCTGTGGTACATATATAAAATGGAATACTACTCAGCCATATGAAAAGATGAAGTGCCATTTGCAACAATATGGATGGATCTTGAAATTAACTTGCTAAGTGAAATAAGTCAGACAAAAAGTTGAGAACTGTGTGATTTCACTTATGTAGGATGTAAAACTGAAAGCAGCCAATGAACATAAGGAAGAGAGATTTGTGGACACGGACAACAGTTATAGTGGTTAGCAGAGGGAAAGGGGAAGGGGGTGGTAGATAAAGGGGGTCAAATATGTGGTGATAGAAGGAAATTTAACTTTGGGTGGTGATCACACAATGCAATATACAGATGACATCTTATTGAATTGTACACTTGAAACCTATATAATTTTATTAACCAGTATCACCCCAATAAATTTAATTTAAAAAAAGTCAACTTGGATTAGTTGTAAATGTATATTGCAAATTCTAGGGCATTCCTCCCTTCCCCCCGCCACCACCACCCAAAAAAAGTATAAGTAATATGTTAAGGAGAGGAAATGGAATAGAAAATGCTTGATTAAACCACAGAAGCCAGAAGAATGAAAGATAGCAAATAGAAAACAATAACAAGTATGATTGCCATTAGCACAACTATATCTGTAACCTTTTGAATGTCTTTGGTCTAAACTTATCAATTAAAAGAGATTGTCAAAGTGGGTCAAAACACAAAACCCACCTATATGTTGTTTACAAGAAACCCACTTTAAAACTTTATATTTAAAGTAAATGGATGGAGAAAACATGATGCTAATGCTATTTAAAGCAAAAGCAGACTTCAAGGAAAGTTATCGGTATTAATGGAGGGCATTATATAACGATAAAGGGATCTTTAACATGTATGCGTGAGACTTCAACACACCATATCAGAAACAAACAGATCCTATAAGGATAGAGTTGTTGAACTAAACAAGACCACCAATCAACTGGATATAATGGATCTCTATAGACTGTTTTATTCAACAACGGACTACACATTCTTCTCAAGCATGCATGGAACATTCACCAAGATAGATAGACTGCATTCTGGGCTGTGAAAGACACCTTAACAAATCTAAAAGACTAGAAATCATACAATGTCTGCTTTCAGACCACAATAGAACTAAACTAAAAATCAATAACAAAAAGATAATTGGAAAATTCTAAAATAACATGTAGAGAAAACACTTCTCAACATATATACATCAATGAAGAAATATCAAGAGAAATTTTAAAATATTTTTAACTAAATGACACAACATCAGAATTTATGGGATGCGGTGAAAGCAGTACCTAGAAGAAAATGTAAAGCATTGAATGCATGTATTAGAAATAAAGAAACATCTAAAGTCAATAATCTAAGTTTCCACTTTAGGAAACTAGAAAAAGAAGATCAAATTAAATCCAAAGTAAGAAGAAAAGAATAATAATTGGAGTAGAAATCAATGAAATTGAAAATAAAAAATCAATAGAGAAAATAAGTGAAACCAAAATTTTGTTCTTTAAAAAAGATCAATAATATAGATAAGCCTCTTTCTAGGCTAAGGAAGAATAAAAGACACAAATTATTAACATCCGAAATGAAAAGAGCGATCATTACAGATCCCAAGGGCATTAAAAAGCTAATAATGGAAAATTATGAACAACTCTATGCCCAAAATTTGATAACCTAGATGAAATGGACCAATTCATTGAAAGATATAATCTACCAAAACCCACACAAGAATAGACAATCTGAAGATACCTATATCAAATTGAATCGATCATTAGTAACCTCCCCAAAAAGAAAGCAGCAGGCCCAGATAGGTTAACTTTTGAATTCTAACAAACATATAAGGAAGAAATTATACAAATTCTCTAGAATCTCTTTCAGAAGATAGGCTCAGAGGGAATACTTCCTAACTTATTCATTCTATGAGCCCAGCATTACCCTAAAACCAACACCAAAGAAATTATAGACATTATAGGAGAAAAAAAACTACAGACCAATATCTCTTATGAACATAGATGCGAAATTCCTCAAAGTTTTAGCACATTGGGAGAGGTAACGTCAGTATCATGGCTATGTGAATCATTTTCCCCTCTCCCCTTTGTTTTATAACTGGATATCCATAACCAAAAAAGACCATTTCTGCACAGCTCACCAGGACACACAAGAGATCCATCCAAGTACCCCAAAGTTGGTGAAGTGGACCTTGGAGGAGATTGAGGACCCAGGAGAGTGGCAGCAGAGGGCCAGCATGGCCTGGCAGTGGAGGTATAAAGTGAAGGTGGTGAGTGGGGTCTACCTGACCACATGTGCTGCAGCTGGAGGGACCCGTTGCTCTCTGATGAGAGATTGCAGTCACTTGCAATGGAAGAGAAAGGGAGAAAGGCAGACTAAGAGCTTGAAGAACATGTTTCCTGCTGTCTGCTCTGAGATTCTGGCAAGAGAACTAACCTTACCACCCTACTGAAGAATCTCCCTACTTGGCTGTGGACACACCCAAAGCCCCAAGTGCCAAGCACACACCTCCCCTCACTGCTACCACCCTTTCTTTTTCCTCTACCAGTTTGTTTTTGTTTTTTGTTTTTTTAACGTGTGCACTCCAGACCTTAATGATGAGTCACCTCTGGTAAGAGAAACCAAAAACTCATGCTATAATACCATTTTTTGGAAAATGAAAGGCTCCTAATTACCAACTTGTTAAATTGTTAGAATCAAATAAGTCTTAAATAAGAAAGATGTTCACTACTTCGAATGTGGCAATAGAGGCACTTTTTATCAAACACTGTGAAAAAACATTGCCATATAACAAAAAAAGGAAAATTATAATATTCCAACAACCGAACCCCAAAACACAGAATATTGTGATATAAGTGATAATTTAAAATAGCTGTTGTGAAGAAATTCAACGAGCTGCAAGAAAACTTCCCCAGATGGCTTCTCTAGAGAATTCTACTAAACATTTAAAGAAGAATTAACACCAGTTCTCCTCACACTATTCCAAAATATTAAGGAGGAAGGAATACTTCTAAACTCATTCTACAAAGCCAGCATTGCCTTGATACCAAAACCAGACAAGGACACCACAAGAAAACTATATACCAATATCCCTAATGAATATATAGATGGAAAAATTCTTGAAATGTTAGCAAACCAAATTCAAGGACACGTTAAAAGGATTATACACCAAGTGGGATTTATCCCTGGGATGCAAGGATGGTTCAACATATGCAAATCAATTCATGTAATACATCACATCAATAAAATGAAAGAAAAATCAGTCATTTCAATAAATGCAGAAAAAGCATTTGGCAAAATACAATTTCCTTTTATAATTAAAAAAAAAAAAGATTGAGTATAGAAGGAACTTAACCTCAAGAAAATAAAGGCCACATAGGAAAAACCCACAGTGGACATTATACTGAATGGAGAAAAATTGAAAGCATTTCCTCATAGATGAGCAACAAGACAAGGATGCCTACTCTCACCACTCCTATGTAATATAGTACTAGAAGTCCTAGCTAGAACAATTAAGTAAGAAAGAAAGAAAAGGCATCCAAATCAGAAAGGAAAAAGTAAATTGTCACAACTTGCTGATGATAATGATCTTATACACAGTAAGTCCCAGAGTCAAAAAAACTTTTGGAACTAACAATTTCAGTATAGTGGCAGGATACAAAATCAACAGGCAGAAATCAGTTGCATTCCTCTACACTAATGATGAAATATCTGAAAAAGAAAAACTATTCTATTCACAATAGCATCAAAAAATAAAAAAAATGAATAAAAAATACTTAGGAATAAGGTTAACCAAGAAAGTGAAAGATATATATTACAAGGAAGTGAAATATCTGTACAATGAAAACTACAAGACTGCTGAAAGAAATTTAAGACACAAATGGAAAGACATCCCATGTTCATGGATCAGAAGAATTAATATTGTTAAAATGGCAGTACTACTCAAAGCCTCATTGCAATCCCCATCAAAATACTGAAGACATTCCTCACAGAAATAGGAGAAACCATCCTAAAATTTGGGTGAAACCACCAAAAAAAAAAAAACCTAATAGTCAAAGCAATCCTGAAAAAAATAACAAAGCCAGAAGTATTACGTGTAGATTTCAATCTATACTACAAAGCCATAGTAATAAAAAGTGGTATGATACTACCACAATAATAGATGAATAGACACGTCAATAGACACATCAACCAACAGGATAGAATAGAGAGCCCAGAATTAAATCCCAGTATATACGGTCAGCTAATTTTTGACAAAGGAACCAAAACCATGCAAAGGGAAAAGGATACTCTCTTTAATGTATAGTGCTGGAAAAACAGGAGAAATACATGCAGAACAGTGAAATTAGACCCCTGACTCTCAACACTCACAAAAATTTAAAATGGATCAAAGACTTAAAACATAAGACCTGATACCATAAAACTCCTAAATAAAAATGTAGGGAAAAAGTTCATTGATATTGGTCTTGGAAATTATTTTTTGGATGACACCAAAGGCTCATATGACAAAAGCAAAAATCAACAAACGGAACTATATATCAAACTCAAAAGCTTCTGCACAGCAAAAAATTAGACAACTTACAGAATGAGAAAATTTTTGCAAACCATATCAGATAAAGGGTTAATATCCAAAAAAATACAAAGAATTCATACAACTTAATTTAAAAATATGCTTAAGAAATGGGCAGAAGAACTAAATAGACATTGTCCAAAGAGGACATCATGGCCAGCAGGCAAATGAAAAGATTTTCAATGTTGCTAATCAGGAAAATGCAACTCAAAACCACAATGAGCTAGCACCCCACACCTGTTAGTATGGCCATCATCAAGAAGACAAGATATAACAGATGCTGCTGAGAATGTGGTGAAAAGGATTCTCCCATACATTATCAGTATGGTGAAAAGGATATTCCCATGCATTATCAGTAATGTAAATTTGTCTAAGCACTATGGAAAATAATATAGAGGATCCTCAAAAAATTAAAAATATATCTATCATATGATTCAGCAATATCATTTCCGAGTGCATACCCAAAGGAAATGAAAACAGGATTTTGACAAGATATATGCATTATTCACAATAGCCAAGATATGGAAACAACCCAAATGCTTATCAATGGATGAATAAAAAAGATGTGGTACATATATACAATTAAATACTATTTAGCTGTCAGAAAGGATGATATCCTGCTATTTGCAACAACAGAGATGGACTTTGGGTACATGTTTAGCAAGGTAAATCAGAGAAAAGTTCTATATGATATCTCTCACAAATGGCTCCTGCCTGCCCCTCTGATCTCATCTCATGCCACTCTCCCCTCACCCACTGCGCTGCCATCTCACTGCCTTTCCTTCTGTTCCTCAAATTTGCCAAATTTATTCATACCTCAGGGACTTTGCACTACTGTTCTTTCTGCACGGAATGTTCTCTGCTAAATCTTCATGTGGCTGACTCCTTTTCTTTTAGAACTCCAGTCTGCTGAACCAGTTCAGAATCTAGCAGTGGTTGGATTTAAAATAAACTTAAAAACTTGAATACACTAAATACACTATAGTTTGTGAATCAACAAGCTAAAGTTTTTCTTCAGTCTGTAAGCAACTTACAGATTTGTTAATGAACCTGGAAATAAAAAGCATCTGGGTATCCAATTCAGTAATTTTTCTTGTTTCCCTTGGAAAAAAATTTCACATTCAGTAGATATAGTGTTTAGATAGGGCCATATTGCTGCAACAGACACCCAACAACAATAAATGGGCTTAAAGAGGTGTAACGTTGTTATTACACTCCATGGGGAGCTTCAGTCAGCCACCAGCCCTGTTCCATGAAAGTCATTCAGGGATTCATTTTTGTTGCTGTTTTTTCCATCCTGATGATCTGCTATTCTAGGGCATTATCACCACCTGTTAGGCTAAAGTTGAGTTTACATGAGTTCTAGCTGACAGGAAAAGATAATTTGGAAGTCATGCTATGTAAGGCACTGGTCCAGAACTGAGACACATCAAATCTGCTTATTCTATTGGTAAGAACTTTGTAACATGGCTACACCTAACTAGAGGCAGGAACCAAGCAACATCACCAGACAACTAGGTGCCAGCTACAACTAACTATGGAAATAGGGGAGATCAGGTTTGGATGGACTCTGCCACAGTGTATGTAGAACAAGGTTTTATTTAATGCTTGAAAACAAATTAGTAACATCTGTTCTGCCAGTCTGGAGATAGTTTGTTGCGTATATTTCACTTGAAGGCATATGGAATCAGAGATTGTTGCTATAGAAAAAACTCTCATTTGACAGATGTGAAAAGAGACTCAGCTGAAACAGACTTACCCTCAAGGTCACAATGATCAGTAGTGGAATCAGGCCATATCGATTTTTCCAATACTTACCAGAATGTAACCATTGAAAAAGAACCATTCTCAATTGTAACAGTTCCTAACTCAACAAAGCTAATATCAAAACCTACATATTAAATAACTAGCTATTCATACAACCACCTCTAAACTGCTAATGAGACTTAGTTGAGTTTATTCTATAATGTATTTTCTATACATTGAAAGCAGTATGTGCTCATGTTTTCATAAAAATCTTAATGATAAAAAGTAAAATATAAACTGTGTCTAACCAATGTACTATATACTTGAAACTAATAATAAAATTTAATGAAAAGTAAAATCTATCCATTCCTTTCCAAAACTCTTGCCCTAGAAGAAAAAATACTAAAGATCTAATAGTTCGAAACTTAAAATTGTAAAATGGGGGAAATATTATCTGCACCTTAGAGTGTTTTAAAGATTGAACAATATAGTGTTGACAAAATGATGAACACAATATAGAGCATGGTAAGTGCTCAGTAAATGAAGGCCAAACAAAAGAGGAGAGTCACATCACAAAACTCTGATGCTTGGATTGCTTTTTAAGATCTTAACGCCAATGCCAATTCTTTTTATGAGAAAATAATTGCCAATATCATTCAGTCATCAAGCATTGAATGCCTCCAGATTTCTAGAGTCTGGGAAAGGCAACGATACAACTACAGTCTCTGGGCAACTCAGTCTTGGGAACCCTTTAGGCACTAATGTCTGACCTACCTGTGCTATAACTTCATGACTGTCCTACCTATAATATCAAAGATATTAGATCACCTCAGGATTACTATCCTGCCTTTCCCCTCAGACTGAGTGGGGTAGCTCCAGGTCAATTTTTCATAAGAGAAAGTTATTAACAAAAAGTCATTTTGATTAGGGTTCCTTTACAAGTGACAATCTAAATTCACCTGCTTCCCATCTGTAGGGGGGGAGTGGGAAGAATCTGACCAGTAACTTTAGACTGAGGCCAAACTATAGTCAATTCTCATTCACAGCAGTTATGTTCTATAAAGTTGCCACACATACTGAAACATTGCTTCTAGGGAAAAACAGGGTTAGGTTCCCGTGAGCCTCTGGGCACATCTTCATCAACCAATCAAGACATAACTTTGTTCTATGCATGTTTCTCTTTAAAGATACTTTAATTGTTGATTCATTAACATTGAACTCACAGCCTCAGAATTATAAGTCATGCCTGAACAAAGCTTAGGTAACACATGAATTTTCTCCATAAGGCACATTGCAGCCTTCTCGCACTTAGGAACACTAGACAGCACTACACTTGGTGGCCTTTTTAAACAGGGAAATCACCAACAAAAAGCACAAAAATGTGGAAAACTAAATATATCACGAGGACAGTTGTTCACAGTATGAGAGCTGAAACGTGAAGATGGCATTGCCTTGTTCAACCTCAGGCACGTGCGTGATAATCAACCCCAAATTTTTGCCACTCTGCTCCTGGCCGCAAATGACTGCTTGGGTACTACAAGTATTGATTTGGAGGTTACAAATAGATTTTAGTGAGGATTCACAAATATGAAATCAGCTAACAATAAGAATCAATTTTATATACTCTGATTAATCAATACCAAAGATTTAATATATATTCACTAATCAATACCAAAGATTTAATATATATTCACTATGTGTGAAACGCTATATATGCTAATTAAGAATCAAATAAGGCATGGTCTTTGTTATCAATATTTCCTTTTTGGTCTATTCTCATGGGGTATTATGGTGCTATAAAAAAATCAGTAAAGAGAAAGGGCACAGAGCACAGAGGAAAACCATCAAAATCATTTTGAGGCATCAGAGAAGAGCTTCCCGGGATAGAGACATTCAAGAAGAGGGTTTATTGCTATTGTTGTTTTAAAAATTAATATAAAACTAAAGAAAAGGGTATGAAAAGTGGAAATTAGAGACTAAAGAATGTGAAAAGCCTCCAAAGTACAAAAACCCAGCTATACAAAATGTGCACCTGAGATGGGAGACAGGAAGAAACGGTGTTATGCAGAGGGTGTCTGATGTTAAACAGTGAGAACTTTCTTACCATAGGACAACTTATAGCAAGTCTCCTTTCCTATAGCATCATTTTTTTCTGTCTACTGAATCTTTCGCATCAGCATACAACCATACTGTTCTCTCATCTTTACAAAATCTTTTGACTACTTTTCCCTTTCCAGCTATCACGGTGTTTCTTTGCTCCCCTGTTCAGCAAAACTATTTGTCTTTACTCACTAATCCAATTCTTCTTCTTTAATTCTCTCTGGAATCCACTCTAATCTGGCTTTCCCCTTCCATTATTACTCCACTGAAATCTATTCATCAAAGTCAATAATGACTTCCATGTTGTTAAATCCAGTATTCAATTTGCAATTTTTGGATCCATCTACAGCCTTTGACATAATTTATCACTCCTTCCTCCCTGGAACAATCTCTTCACTTGACCCCTACAACACTTTTCTGGTTTTCCTCCTACCTCACTGGCTGCTCCATCTCAGTTTTCCTTGCCATTTCCTCTACGCCAACATAGTTTCTTACTATTGAAGTGCTTCAGGCCTCAGTCCTCAGACTTCTCTTTTCTGTCCATGGTCACTCTCACTGATTTCTTCCTGCCTGAAAGCTTTAAATGTCAATAATAATTTGATAGCTCCTAGGTGTATATCTCCCAATTCATACCTCACCTTTTATCACCTAATTCATACATCTAAATACCTACTCAAAATTCTATTGAGTCATATAGTCATCATAAACATGTATCCTGAACTGAGCTCCTGATCTTTTCCTCCAAAACCTTTCTCTCTCAAATCTTCTATATCCTGGTTAATAGCAATTCCATTCCTTCAGTTGCTCAGGCCAAAAACCTTGGAATCATCTTTGAACCTTTTCTTGTTTCACTATGACAACCACCACCCTGCCTTCACTTTATGTAGTTTCTCCGAAAATCTGGTTATATCTACTTTTGAAATATATCCAGAGTTCAACTACTTTTTGTCATCATGATCACCCAGGCCTAAATCACCATCATCTCTCATCCTGACAATTTACATTAACTTTTTAGTTGACATATTAGTTATCTATTGCTGTGGAACAAATTATCCCAATACTTAGCATCTTAAAACAATAGACATTATCTCACAGTTTCTGTGGATCTAGAACCTGAGTACAGATTATCTGGGCACATCATATTCAAGGGCCCTCACAAGGCCGTAGTCCTGTTAAGTCAGATTTGCAGTATCATCTCAAGGCTCGCCTGGGGGCGTTCAACTTCCAAGCTTATTGATGTGGTTGTTAGACCGAGAGCCTGTTCCTCACTGGCTGTTGGCTGGAGGCCACCTTCAGTTTCTCGCCACGTGGACACAGCTTACAAAATGGCAGCTGATTTCCAACAGTGAGCAAGTGAGAACAAGAGAGAACATTCAAAATGGAAGATAGTCTTTTTATAATGTAATCTCAGAAATGATATCCTATCATCACCTTTGCCATATTCATTAGAAGCATGTCTTTAGGTCCAGCCCACACTCAATGAGAAGGGATTACACATGTGAGTCTCATGAGGCAGGGATTATTGGGGGCATTTTAAAGGTTGCCTACCACAACTCATTTCCTGCTTTCACCTTACTCCTCCCACCACACACAGTCTCTTCTCAACACATAAGCTAAAGCAACAGGAAAGAACCTGTTACTCCTCTGCTCAAACCCTCCAATGACTTTCCACCTGTCAGTACAAGCCACAGCATTAACAATAGCCCACCAGGCCACATATGATTTGCTGTTATCTCTATCTCCTGTTCCTCACCTCACTCCTTCCTCTCCAGCCCACTAGCCTCCTTGATGTTACGTAAACATGCTGCCAACTCAGTCTTTATAGTTGCTATTTAATGTGCCTCCAAACTTTCCTCAAATATATGCATGGCTTAACTTATTTATTTAGGTATTTATTCAGCTATCTCAGTGAGGCCCTCCCTGACACCCCACTTTTTCCCTATCTCATTATATATCACAGTATATATTTTACTTATTTTATTACATTTTTCCACACTAGGATACAAGCTCCATGAGGGCAATTATTCGTTCACTGCTATATTCCCAGGATAATGCCTGCCACATTAAGAAAATAGAGATCTTTATTTAAGCGAATGAGTGAATAAATTGTGAAAGCTCTGGGGAGTCACCAAAGTATCTTAATTAAACCTTTGCGATAAGTCACCCTGATAATACTGAGAACAAGTCATTGGAAGAAAAATAGATTAAAGGCAGAGAAATACAGAAAGCCACAGCAAGTACTTAGACAGTACATGATGAAAACTTAAATGAAGGCAGTGACACTAAGAATCAAGAACATCTTATGGACATGGAAATAGTGAAGCAAAATTACAGGTGCTCCCAAAACTGCTCTACAAATTCAACGCAACCATGAAAATCCCAGCTGGATTTTTTTTTTTTTTTTTTTACAGAAGTTGACAAACTGATCTTAATGTTTGTATGGAAATGCAAGGGACCCAGAATAGCGAAGACAATTTTAGAATAGAACAAGTTGGAAAACTAACACTGTCTAACTTTAAAACAATTACAAAGTTACAGTAACCAAAACTATGTGGTTCTGACATAGGAAGGACATACACATTGATGGGAATTGAGAATTCAGAAAAAAATTAACACATTTACAGGCAATTACTTTCAGCAAGGATGCCAAGACCATTCAATGGGGAAGAGTAGTCTTTATAACAAATGGTATAGGGACAACTGGATATTCACAGACAAAAGATCTGAACCCCTACCTCACAGAGTATAAAAAATAAACTCAAAATAGGTCAAGGACATAAAGGTAAAAGCCAAAACTATAAAACTTCTAATACTTTTAGAAGAAAAATTACACATAAATTTTCTAACATTGGATGAGAAAATGGTTTCTTATATTTGACATTTAAAGTGCAAGCAACTGAAGAAAAAAATTGGACTTTAAGATTCACTACAACAAAGACATTATAGACATAGGAGAAAAAAATAATTCAACAAAGAATATAAGGAAACTATCTCAATAAAGACCATGTATGAAAAGTCCACTGCCAACAGTATACTCAATGGTGAAAGATGCAAAGCTTTTTCTCTAACATCAGGAACAAGACAAGGATGCTTACTTTTGACACTTCTATTCAACATGGAATTGGAAGTCCTAGCCAGAGCAATTAGGCAAGAAAAAGAAACAAAAGGTATCTAAGTTGGATGAAGTAAAAATTGTTTGCAGATTGCATATTTTATGTAGAAAACCCTAAAGATTCCACACAAAAGAAACTTTTAATATAAAATAGATATTAATAGACCTAAAGTGAAAAATAGACAGTAATATAATAATAGTGGGGGACAATTTAATACCTCACCTTCATCAATGGATAGATGTTCCAAACAAAATCAAAATAAACAAACATTGGACTTAATGACATGCTAGACTAGATGGTTAACATTTAGAATATCAAAAGAACTCCTACAACTCAACAAAAAAAAATCAAATAACCCAATACAAAAGTGAGCAGAGGACTTGAATAGGATGATAGGTGAATGAATGGTCAACAAGCACATGAAAAGATGCTCAACATTATTAATTAGAGAAATGCAAATCAAAACCAAAGTGAGATATCACCTGACACCCATTAGCATAGCTTCTATCAAAAAAAATAATTGTTGGTGAGGATGTAAAGAAATTGAAACCCTTTCGGTACTGTTGGTAGGATTACAAAATGGTGCAAACTGCTATGGAAAACTATGAAGGGTCCTTAAGAAATTAAAAATAGAACTACCATATGATCCAGCAATCTCGCTTCTGGCTATATATCCAAAAGAATTGAAAGTAGGGTCTCAAAAAGATATTTGCACTTATGTTCACAGTAGCACTGTTCACAATAGCTAATGTCCACTGACATAAATGGATAAACAAAATATAGTATATATGTACAATGGAATATTATGCAGCCTTAAAAAGAAATTTATCACATGCTACAACATGAAGCTTGAGGACATTATGCTGTGAAATAAGCCAACCACAAAAAGACAAATACTGTGTGATTCTGCTTATATGAAGTATCTAAAATAGTCAAATTCATAGACACACAAAGTAAAAAAGTGCTTACCAGGGCCTAGAGTGTGAATATGTATTTTCAGTTCTTAGGAGTGGAATCGAAGGGTCACATGCTAACTCTGTTTAACTTTCTAAGGAACAAACCGTGTTCCAAAGCTGCTGCACCACTTTACATTCCCACCAATGTTCCAGTTTGTCCACATCCTTATGAAATTATTTTCTTTCTGATTAAAGCAATCCTAGTGTAACTCATTCTAGTTTTGATTTGCATTTCCCTGATTATGAATGGTGTTGAGCATCTTTTCATATGCTTACTGGCCATTTGTGTATCTTTTTTGGAGATATGTCATTTCAAATTCTTTGCTCATTTGCAAATTGGGTTGTCTTTTTGTTCTTAAGCTGTAAAAATTTTTTATATATTCTGGATACAAGTCCCATTGTATTTTTAAATTAACAGAATGTTTGTTAATAACAATTATCATAGCTTTTTATACCACACTTCATTAACTTGGAAAATATTTTCAGATTAGAATACATTTTTAAGTATATCAAATGTCACCTTAAATATAAATTAAATACAAATTTAAATATTTAAATATTTGCTTTTTTCAAACAAATGAATTCCAAGCCAAGAAGTAGGGAGTATGGGTACCTACAGGTTAAAAGATTTAGAGATATATGTAATATATGAACCTTCTTTGACTCCGAACTTGAACTGGAAAAAAAATTATGAGACAATACAAAATATTGACTGGATAATTACTAAGAAATTGTTAATATTTAAATGTGGTGATATTATTGTGGTTATATGTAACAGTCTATCATTTAGACATACATACTGAAATATTTACAAATGAATTTCCTGAGACTTACTTCAAAACAAATCAGGGTTGGTAAGATGGATGACAATAGATAAATCAAGATTGGCCATGAACTGACCATGTTGAAGTAGGTCCAGTATACCATTCTACTTTTGTGTATGTCTGTAAGTTTCTGTTAAAAATTTTTAAAAACACACTAATGTCCACTATATATATGTAAGAACACGAGTAGCTGGCAGCAACTAAACAACACAAAGTAAATTTTTACAAATTTAAAAATTAATTTCCGAAGTTATCTCAGAGCAAAAGGGCTCTGGGAAGCGTAATAATGAGACTGATACACCTATGCAGTTATTTGTGCAACATTTAGGTAATACCAGTCACAGGCTAATTGGGTAGCTACATGGCACACACAATAGTACAGCGCCAGCCAGCAGCACCACTCTTTACCTATGAAGTCCATCTCACCAGAGTACACTAAGAGATCAGAACTCCCATTGGAAGGGTATAACAACTACCCTCACTGACTACCCTCACTACCTTCAAGTAAGTACATGACTATTTTAATTTTACAGCAACCCCTCAGACCACCTTATATTCACCCAAATTGCACATCCAATGGACCCACAAGGTAGGACAGCTGGGTATGACTTGCACACTTAAAATACATACCCACCAGAATGACTGTAATTAAAAAAAAAAGATAACATGTATTCCCAAGGATGTGGAAAAACTGCAACCTTTATGTATTGTGGTAGGAATATTTTTAAATGGGACAGCCACTTTAGAAGATGGGTTGGCAGTTTTTAAGAAAGTTAAACAAATTTTCCAACCAATACGACAATTACACTCCTAGGAATATAAGAGAAAACATGTCCACACAAAGACATATATGTGAATGTTGATAGCAGTCATAAAAAAATTATGAGCAATCCAAATGTCCATCAACTGGTAAATGGATAAACAAAATACAGACTATCCATACAATGGAATCCTATATGATGATTAAAGGAACTAAATACAGGTATATGCTACAACATAGATGAACCGCAAAAACATGCCAATTAAGGAAGTCAGATACAAAAGACCTCAAATTGTATTTCATTTGTGTGTTAATTTCTAGACAGGGAAAATTTATAGAAACAGACCACTGTGGTTGCCTAGGGCTGGGGGTAGCAGCAGCAATCAACTGCAAAGGAGCATGAGGGGAACTTTTAAAGGGCTGATAAAAATGTTCTAAAACTAGATTGGGATGATGGTTACACAACTCTAAATTTACTAAAACTATTGAATTGTACACAAAATGGGTGAATTTTATGGTGTGCAAATTATATTTCAATAAAGCTACGTTTTTAAAATATTATTACAACGAAGTTATAGGAATGACTATTTTAGAGCTCTGACAGCCTATTTATTTCATATAATTTCAACATAATAAATTCAAATACACTATCAGGAATAGGAATATTAGCATTTGCTTAAAAACTAAACATGCTATTTTTAAAGAATTCCAAGTACACACCTATAAACCTTACTGATCAAATATCGCTTTTAGCTGTGTGTCACATAACAAAATCATGTCTCCAGCTTATATCACCATTTTCTCTTAGCCATTTTGTTTTTCCCTATAATCTTATGTCCTATAATATCCTTTTAGTAAAAATCTTTTGTTTGGTATCGCCCAAGTTTTCCATTAGATACAAAGTTTCCTGAGGATATTTCATAATCTGAAATAAAATTTTAGGTAAATGTTTATATCCAACATGTCTAAATATACATACATTCTAAATATAAAATGAATATTATCCTTTTTTTCTCTGGTCATTATGCCACTCACACGCTGCCTCTGGTAAGTTACAAACTTTTCACTGTTTCAAATCAAGCTTTGCTTTATTTTGGTGTAAAATTCTTTTTTCCTATAAACTTAATCAAGTCTTCTTTTCAAACCAGTGTTGCCTTCTATGATCAGGCCTGCTTTAATTTCAGTCTGATGCCATCTCTTTCCATTCCCCTAAAAAATCTGCCAGAGAGGAAATGTTCCCTCTAAGCCAGCCATTCAAAAAAAATTTTTTTAACCAAACATTTCCCTGCAAACCAAATCTCATATGAAATACCAACATTCTACAAGGAATAAAGTAGAAAGCTATAGATGAAGTGGAAAGAGAGGTATCCTGCCTGCTGTGGCCCAACCTCACAAATTATAGCAGCCTTAAGGTCTGGCTTGAAAACCAATGTTCTAAGACAAATAACATTGATTTCTGCACAGCACAAATACAAAAGAATTAAACCGAAAATACTTAGCACCTGTAAAAAAAAACTTGGATATACTTAAAAATACACTTTTTAGACTCTCAATTTTAAAAATGGTTAATGAGTCACAAAATAATGTCTTTGAGATTCATAAAGATATTACTTTTAGGAATTCCATCTACAACGGATGCTGTGTACTTTTCATAATTTCCTTATTTATGACAATTAGAAAAAAAAGTCAACGAAAGAGAAGTTGAAAGCAAGACACAAAACACTGAGCCTAGTGGAAAGTTGCCAAATAAATGAGTTGGTCAGCAGGAAATGCCAATTACCCAACAGGCCATGAAGAAAATAAGATGGCAAGAATGCTCTGGTAAAACCATTTATGTAACTGTATTGAGTTTAAAAAAACAGCACTATCTGCCTCCAGAATCAGGTACAAATCAAGCCAAGTATTCAATCAAAATGGCAACATATAGGATAAACCTGGAAAAGTGGATGTGTACTATTAGGAATTTTCAAATAGGAATTTTAAAATTTACCTTAACTATAAAATATAAATCCCTTCCCCTCAGAAATCAAAGGTAAAGGTATCATGATATATAACTTCACCACATTTCTATAAATAAAAATTATTGCTATATGATTGTAAAAATGGAGGCAAGTAAAGAGTTCAGAATATACTTGTTTATAATCAATTAAATGATGAGCCATAATTTGAACCCTAATTATCACATTATGTAGAAATCACAATTCGGGTATTGTGTCCTCAGTTATTAAGATATATGTTAAATAGTTCACATTTTAAAAACATTTTACCATTACATTATCAAATTTGATAAAATCTTATCAAAACATCTATGTATTCAATATAAATCATATTGTTAAAAGTATAAAGTAACATTTAAACTGCTGAGGTGCCAAATAAGTACTTTCTATTAAATATACACAATTTGACATTTAGAACTACATAAATTAATTCTTGCTAAAAGTTGATTCAGGTTTACAAAGGCATACTTTGTGAACTATGATAAATTTCCCCAGCACCACTTTCCTTTTTTATTCGAAAATTCTTTCATTAGGTTTAACTTTCTTCCGTCATTCATATGTAAAGGTTACAGGTTTACAATAAGTAGTCTTAATAATATGTTTTAAACATCTAAGCAAAGTGCACGTTAAACTAGCTACAACTACTCCTTCTTGATTATCATCAAATAAAAAATAGATGAACACTTCATTCACTTAAATCTTTGAGGAAAAAAAATAGTATACCTTGCTTAAATAAGGATTCCCCAGTAAGGATATTATATAAAAGATTTCCCCTGTTATCTTATTAAGTTTACTTTCTCTCATTAAAACTTTTTAAAAGTCTAATGAAGAACACATACTTACAATGCCATATTACACAACTACAGTACTGTTAATTAAATAAAGCAGCCCAGTATAGTTGTAAACATTTTAAGTGTAGTAAACAAGAGTTGGCATGTCTTTTCTCCCTAAAACTTGCCATTACAATGATCTTTCCATGAATTATTATTCTTCCGGGAAAAGTTTCCAGGTATATTTTAATCTTTAAAAATATTACACTGAAATAATATGTGAAAAGATTTAGTCATGGAAATTTTACTGAAGCTTTTATTGCCTCTGTTGGTAATATGACAGGGATTGTTAAGAAACACAATTGAACTTACAGAGATATGCAGATGATAGTCACTAAAGATAATCTTGATCTCAAGTATTTTTATATGTGGGCACTTCTAATTTCATACACTTTACTATTTAAGAAGCATTACATTTAAAAATGTGTACCTGTTTTGACATTTGGCATAAAGGAAACTGTACCTGTGGTTCAGTTCAAAACAATCAGCATGGGGAGTTTACCAGAATGAAGACTGAAACACTAATGACTTAAAGCAATTCAAGTTGTGTGTGTGTGTGTGTGAGCGTGTCTCCTTCAACTTCTTTCACAAACACTCACACACATTCACTCACACACAAAGCCAGGTGTATAAGCATTTGTTAGTACAAAATATTCCCTGTAACCAGACATTTATCCTCAGAATAATCACACCACATTAAATCAGTCTTCTCTTTTCAGCCCTAATCATAGTATTGTTTAATTCTAAGATGCCATCATAGAGCGAACCTTACCTTTTATGCTACATAATTATACTCAAAGATTTATGTATCTGTTTATAATTACACAGTAATTATAAATGTCTAGTACCAAACTGATGACAAATACTATTTTGTTGAAAAGGTCTTGCGTCTAAAAGTCTGTAAAACCCAAGGCACTAGGCCATGAACCAATATCAGACTTTTATGAAAAACAATTTATATTGGGGAAAAAAAGCTAATGGAATTTCATATCAAAACACAGCATACTCAAATTAATTATTTGATCTGAAAACAATACCATAACTCAAATCTTCAAGACAGGAAACAAAATATTACATATATATATCTTTTAAAATTTTTCATAATTGAAGTTCTTTATATTTACAAATATGAAATCAGGAAATACTTGAAAGCAGCAGAATTCTTCTTTTTTCTTCCTTTTTTTTGGGAAAAAAAACCCAATTCCAGTAAACTGAATAGAAATTTTCAAAATTTTCTTTTGGTAGAATTGTATTCTTGAAGTTATGATTGGAATATTAATATAATATCCATGGGGAAAGTTTTCTAGTCAATTTCAAAATTATGTAAATAAAAAGTAGTTTTAATATGTCATTGTTCTTAAAATCTTTTCCACATCTACATAAAATGTACTGCTAATCTGAAGTACATTCCTTGGATAATTTTAACATTAGACCTCAGCGACTGCCTGGATACCCCAAGCAAAATCTATTCCTGCTACAGACCATAGGCATACAATATCTGAAGTTTTACATTTTTTAACCTGCCTTACAGAAATGTTTTAAAAAGCAATAAACCCTTCTTCACATGTCAGGAAGTGAACAGGGAAATGAACATTTTCAGCATGAAAGCAGCTCATAGGTCTTGTAATGAAAATCATACATACAAGATAGAATTCTGCTTTGATGTGAAAACTGAGCTAATTTGAGTGGAACAAAAACAGTAAAGAGACTAAATAATTTACGAAAATAGAAGCCAGATTGGTATTTTGCATCAAGTGCATGCCTGCCTGAAAATCTTTGCTCCTTGAGTAAGTATTTGGCAACCACAGTGATTAGCAGTTAAAGCAATTTCAACAAAATAAGAAGTCATCAAAAATGGACTATTTGTATGAAAGAGCAGTACCTATAAGGATTGAACTTCATGGCTCATCACGACCATTTTCAAAATTTAATTCCTACTATCATCTTATAAATTAAGAGAATTTCATTTGTGTCCCATAGTGTGCTGACAAAAAAAATAATAATAATAAAATAAAAAATAAACCCTCATGCCTAAATTTAGAATACTGTATTGTGTAGCAATCTAGAACATTCAAAACAAATTAAATAGTTTAACTTAGTTGCCAGGCATATAAGCATTTCAAAATCATAATAAAATCCAATTATGTAGTGCATAATGTAGATAGCAGTAGAGTCTAACATTATGCAGACATTTTCTAAATAAAAGCTCCCTGTAGGACAATTATATATAAACATGGGTAAGATAAGTGCAGACTAGTTCTGTGGAACCTTTTGAAATCGAGGGTCTGAAACACAATAAATTTTTCAGGTAAGCAGATAAAGTTATCCTAAAAATTTTTCACGTTGGTTATTTTGACATTTTTCCCATCAGATTTTTCTACTCACATTAACAATATTTGTGATTTGCCAGAAAAAAAAAAAATCCCCTAAACCAAAACACCATTCCGGATCTGGTATACTTAAATATATCACTCTCATTGGAAGTGCTATCAGCATAGTCTTTGCAACTAGCCCAAAGCATATATTTAAGAAGTTTTTATAAGTTGTTTGTGATGTTCATGTATTTAATTCTTATGCCAAACTGTTTTCTGATGAAGACAGCATTGTGCTTTATGCAAGAATGGAAACCTCAAAATAATCACCATAAAGCTTCTAAGACTTATGGGAGAATAAACTAGGATGGTCCACAGATATAAGATGAAATCCACAATGTTGGAATTATAAATGTTTAGAGCGGCCCAGACTAGAAGACAAGCCCAAACCACCATTAGGAGGATGAAATACGATATGGTCCAAGATGTATCCTTAAAGTTTTGTCTCAACCCTCAGTCTGAATTGCGAGGATTGATCTTCAGTTCAGTCCAGCCAGCAGAAATTGACTGTGCAATTTTCCGTTGTATTTATTGTACAGACTATGTACATTCTAGAAGTTTCCTTTAGTGCTACACTGTTGTACTTTTTGTCCCAGCAATTTGAGGGCGTGCAAATTCCACAAAGTCATCAATAAGAACAGGCCATGCTCCTGGGGGGAAAAACATATGGAAGAAAGAAAAGAAAGAAAAGGAGAAATAAGACTAATATTTTAATAGAATTCTTTATTTTTTTTTAAGTATCTTCCCCATAATAGTTAAAGTATATCATTATAAATATTCTCATTGATAGGGGCTTCCACAATCCTAGCTTTTTGGAGTTTCTACCAAAAGTCTTCCTTATATTCTCTCTGCTCTATTATTCTGATACTTGATCATCCCTCGAATAATAAAAATAACTCTTTTGGTAATCAATATTATAGTTTTCTGAAAGCCAATGAAGTCAGGCCACTGAAGTAATTTGGTCAAAACTGGCAGCCTAAGGAATAGCCATGAAATGATGGCATACCACCAGAACTGAAAGCATAATAGGTAGGAGAAAATAAATTTTCAAGTATTTTATGGCAATCTTACAAAGAAAATTAACAGCAAGCATCAAAATCCATCCTATTTCATGATAATTACTAAAAGATTTTAAATTCCACATATGCATGCCTCTGTATAGCCACAGACCAATCTCTAAATCAGAAAGTTCTCTAGTTTCATGTAAGGTCTAACAGCACAATTATCAGTCATATGCAGGATTAGACATTTCTTACGTTTTAGTGAACACTATAAATGACAATGAAAACGAAGAATAAAATAACATCATCTCTGGTTAGATTAAATGGCTCTAGGACACCTCTAAGCAGGCCAAGATCACTGGAGATTTTTTTAAAGAATTACCTATGTCTATTCAATAATCTCAAAAACATCCTGCTAATTCTCAAAAGGGACTAGGTAAGTATGTATGAAGAAATCAAGGTAAATCACTTCTAGAAAAACAAAAGAAAAACAAGTAGTAGATGGTAGCATCATCTTTATACATACATGAAGAAATAACAGAAAAACATTCAATCAGCAAATATTTATAGAATGCCAATAGTACTACAGTAGGCAGCTAAACTACATTTCAAATTAGAAAAATTCACTCAAGTTTACAATCAGCTTCACAGATGAGAGAACAATAAAAAACATACAAGTATAAAAAAAAGTACATTAAGAAAAGAGGTTGCTAAAGTAAATTGAAAACCTAAAATAAATGAAAATTACTCATGCCTTTCTGGAAAATGTGAATACAGAACAATATAGATTGATAAAGAGTATGAAGTTCTTTCATACATTCAGAAAAGCATAAATAAAAGCTCAGAAGAGTGAAACAGCACTCCAAGAAAAAGAGAAGTTTAAGAGTGTGATAGAAGAAGGCAGGTAAAAACAAACACAAACAAACTGGTAAGGCAAAAATTTTCATTACCTTCCTCATCATAATTAGACATGTCATCTGCAATCATTGTACTGAAGTCTAAAAGAAGATTCCAAGTATCTTTTGGTATTGATCGTTTATGATGTTCCTATTAAAAAAAAAATCCAGTCACTAAAAAGTTTTTTAAAAAGTCCAAATGATGCTAAATACAAGAATGCAAAACAACTTGTGTAATAAAATTCTGGTAATCAAATTTCTATGTCTATTACCATCTCTGAGATGAGTCAGTTATGCTTTTAAAATGTTAATTTATCTTCGAAAGAATTAAAATTTTAGAGAAAACATGAAACTGCAGAAAAACATGAACTTACCAACAAAAATTTATTCCATAAGTCTAAGAATTTAAATCTTCCATTAAGCACTAAATTCCAGTAGGCAATGGCCATTTCTAGATCTGTAATATTAAAAATAAATTATGTATTTCAAATGCCATGAAAATTTGTCCCTAAAAAAAAAAACAAAACAAAACATGTAAGACCAAAGATAACCTTAAAAAAGAACTTGTGTCATGAATATTTATATATTAAAGTTTTCTTAAAGCGATAAGCCCAAGGTTTGTATCCAGCTTCCACTGCCAATGAATGAATGGTTCCTTTAGGGCAAGAAGGATATCACTTACCTCATGGGGGTTTCTGAAGGTTCAACTAGATAATGCAGACAAGCATGCTGGACTAGTTCATAAGTATTTAACTGTTAGTTAAAGCATACCCAGTGTGTCTTTACCTCAGCACTTTTGACACTTGAACCATATAATTCTTGGTTGTGGGGAGCTGTCTCATGAATTGTAACATTAGTAGCACCCCTGGCCTCTACCCACTTTATGCCAGCAATAGCTCCATCCAACCCCTAGTGATGACAACCAGAGATGTCTCCAGGCATTGCCAAAAGTCTCCTGGGGGTCAAAATTGCCCCCCGTTGAGAACCGCTGTTGTACACATATAGGTTGTAATGCAAAGAATTTCTACCCACAATCCTAATCAGTCTTATACTCTCAGTTTGTTAGCTGTCTGATCCTGTCCTCAAGAAGACTATTAAGAATACTTATTTAAAAATTAAAATTAATAAACTAAGATTTGCTTTTTTAAAAATTTTGATGAAATGATATTATTATTTAACTGGATTTGGAGAAGAGAAGCGTAAAAAAGCAATGCCCCATAACAAAGAACTACACCTGTCATATGACAGAGAGAAAGACCTATCTCTTTCAAAGAACTAAAGTAGTTAAGAAAGTATCAAGTTTTTAAGAGTAAATTTACTAGGTCAGGAAAAATTACAAGTAACTTAAAAGTCCTTTTGGATATGATCTCTAAACCACTCTTGATAATTTGAGGAATCATGAGAGACTGACTAGGAAAGACTCCAAAAAGGCTCACATCCTAATTCAAAGAAAAATAGGTAGGCCATAAAAAATTTCTCATCTTCACTGGACCTTAACCTCTTCAAGGATAGGGACTATATATACCCAAACTAGAAGAATGAAACACACAGCAAGCATTCAGAAACTGGCGAATGAACAAACTTCCTATGGTTCCATGTGCAAATGTACTTACCTTCAAATCCATCATTATTTTTGCCTTCAAATTCAATGGAACAGGTACTTTTTTCCCCTCCTATCCAAAGGTAAGCCCCAGAACACTATTCTGGATCCAATACCATCCTGACTCTTTAAGGAATCTTGTCTATTGCCTATTAATTTTCCTCTCTCTCCCTATATCTTCAACTTTGCTGTCTTCTGGCTTTCCCCTTCCACAAAGAAACAAGCTCAGGTCATCACCTATCTTTTCAAAAAAATCTTTCTTGGGTCTTTCATTCCCTTAGTAGCTATCCTCTTTCTCCTTCCCTTCAAAGATAACCTTGTACATGGAGTCTTCTACTTTTATACATAATGTGCTCCTAAAACATGTCTGAAAGTCAAATTTGGATCCCCATGTTTTAAGAGAAGTAAAAAATATGACACCAATTCCTACTCACAATTCCTTTTAATCTTTGCAGTCTTTAAAGCTCTACACCCAACATTCCTTCCAGGTTGTGTTCTTTTCTTTACCAAATAAACACATAACTGTCTAGCTTAAGTACAGAAAAATTGCTGTTATTAGTATGCTTAATAATTTCCTTCTTCACTTCAAATGCATTTAATGTATGAGAACTAAGATTATTCGCGTTAGCATTTTTTCCTTTTTAACTAATTTTTATAAAATAAGGAGAAAACGAAATATTCAAATAACCACAAACCATCAGACACCTATAAATGCCCACCTGTCAGCTGATACACTAACATGAAAATCTGACGAGTAGTAGTACACATGTATAATGCTTGAAAGTTCAGGCTGTAAAAGAAGAAAACTTTTTGTAATCTACATTCATTGCCCCATTTCCTCACCTCCCACACACTATTTAATTCTATAAACTAGTGTTCACCTCTGCCACTCACCCCACTGAAAATAATCTCTGGAGGGTGACTAGATCCTTCTAGATGCCAAATAAACACTTTTATGTCCTTAGTTACTTAGCTCTTGCCATATTTGACAGAACTAAGCACACTCCCCTGGAGAGAACTGTCACTTCTTTTGGCTTCAATTATAACACACCACTGATTTCCCTCTGTCCTCTCTGGCCACCTCATTCTTTAACGGGATCCACTTCCTCCATTCATCCATTAACTGCTGGTGTTCTGCAACACTGTATGTGAGCAATAACCACTTCTACTTCCCTCAGTAGATTTTTCAGACCTTTACCTTTTTAAACATTATCTATTCAACCATCTCTAACAACTCCTAAATCTGAAACTTATATCTATTTTTCTAGATTCATATATCTAATTGCCTAAGGACATCTTCAACTGGTATCCACAAACAACTCAAATCCAAGAGAGTTCAAACTGAACTCATTATTATACCTCCACAGACCTGCTATTCAATTTCTCTCAATGAATGTCATCACTCTACAGTGTTTCCCAATGAAATTTCTCATTGTGAGGAACTGTCCTATGCATTGCAGGACACTTAGCACCCTGCTAATGCCAGTAGAAATCCTCAGTCATTCTGACAACCAAAAACACCCTCCCACTCTGCCCCCAATTCCAAATATCCCCTAAGTATGCTGAGAATCGCTAGGGAAACTCCCTTCTTCTTCATTAACATACTTCCAACTGAAGCTCTCTCATTTTGGCTTCTCTCCCCCACTGGCAGGACCTATATTACAGTCCTCTTTATTTCTAGTTAATCACAGCAACAGATTCATAAGCAGTCTCTCTTCCTCTAGTTCTGCCTCCACTCCTTTTAAAGGACAACACTGCTTTCAGATGGAACTCTGAGGCATATAAATTTGGAGTAGTTTCCATATTAAAATTCCTCAATGATTAAAACAACGAGATACCACTACACACCTTTTATAATGGCCAAAATCCCAAACACCAACAACACCAAATGCTGGTGAGAGTGTGAAGAAACAGGAACTCTCATTCCTGCTGGTGGGAATGCAAAATAGTGCAGCCACTTTGGAAGACAGTTTGGCAGTTTCTTACAAACCTAAACATACTCTTACCATAAGATCCAGCAACTGCACTCCTTGGTATTTACCCAAATGAACTGAAAAGTTATGTCCACCCAAAAACCTGCACGTGGATGTTTACAGCAGCTTTATTCATAATTGCCCAAACTTGGAAGCAATCAAGATGTCCTTCAGAAGGTGAACAGATATATAAATTGTGGTACATCCAGACAAAGGATTATTATTCAGTGCTAAAACAAAATGAGCTATCAATCCATGAAAAGGAAAACAAATACATATTACCAAGTGAAAGAAGCCAATCTAAAAAAGCTACCCAGTGTACGATTCCAACTATATGACATTCTGAAAAAGGCAAAACTATGGAGATAGTAAAAAGGTCAGTGGTTGCCAGGGGTTAGGATGGAGGAAAGAATAAGTAAGCAGGGCACAGAAGATTTTTAGGGCAGTAAAACATCTCTGTATGATGCTATAATGATGGATACATGTCATTATACATTTGTCCAAATGCAAAGAATGTACACCACCACACGTTAACCCTAATGTAAACTTAAACTTTGGGTACTAATGTGTCAGTACGCATAACTATAACAGATTTACCACTCCAGCAGAGTTTATATAGAAAAACTCTGTACCTTCTGTTCAATTTTGCTATAAACCTAAAACAGCTCAAAAAAGTCTATTAAAAAGTGTTTTAATCTACAATGATTTCCTACTGCCTTCAGATAATATCTACTTTTAGTCAAATGAACTTACTTGCAGTACCTCAAAGGTGCTATGTCTCTCACCTCTGAGCAATTGAACTTGCTAATCTCTCCATATTAGAGATGGCTTTTTTTTTCTTTTGAACTTTAAAACATATATATATTCATTCTACAAGGCTCAAAAATTATAATTTTTGTGAAGACTTTGCAAACTCACCCAGACTTAGGATGCTCCTGACTCCATGCTCTCAGAGTAAGTGGCCAATTAATGTTTTTGAGTGAAAAAGTAATACTCAAAAAGATTAACAAGTTATAGAGTTGAAACACAAAGATTAAGTTGAAGAGAGATAAACTGTCAATTGCCACAAGCACAGGAAAAACTGCCTTTAGACAGAAATGTCTGCATGACAGAGAGAACAGCCTTGCTAGATAAGTAGTTAACATAGTAGTTTAGCCTCTTAAATCCCAGTTCTACCACTAATTAAGTGATCTTAGGCAACTGAGTTCATCTCTCTGTAATTCAGCTTACATAAAAATAATAGTACCTACTCTCATGGGGTTGTTGTAAGGATTAAATGAGTTAATACATATAATTTATTTAGAACAGTGCCTGGTAAATAATGAGTACTTACTATTACTATTATTTATTTTTAATAATTTTTAATATTATTATTATTATAGATTCTGAAGCAATATTGGAAAGATAGCAAATAAGGTAACAAGAAGAAATAAAAAAGTTAGACTAGAAGGAAAATAAAAAGAGACAAGAAAGTTCTAATAACAATATTGTCAAAAATTGAGATGCTTATAGAATGAATCCTTAAGCCCTTTAGTAAAATTAAAAATGCAAACAGAGGTAATCCCTGTGTCATTCTTTCAAACGGAATCAACAGGGCAATGTAAGATTTCATAAAAGATGATCAGTTGTACGCCAGATGAACAAGAAAAAGAACTGAGATTGGATCTAAACACTGTTCCTAAGGGAAACAAAATGTTGCCAACTCACTAGGGAGGATAGAATGGTGATTAAAAATCCTATTCACAATGTTTTAATTTACTTAGAAATAGCACTATATAGTGTAATAAAAATACAGAAATTGGAATCAGAAGACCTGCAGCTGAGTCCCAGTTCTCATATAACTCTAAAGTTATATGACCTTAGTAAGTCAGCCTCTCTGACCATGAGTTACTTCAACCTTACAAGAAGAGAATAATAGGTTTTTTTTTTTTTTCACTTAGTTCAAAGGATTGTTACAAGAACCAAATAAGATTATATAGACGAAAATATGCTTTAAAAATACTCTATAAAATTATTTTTAAGTATTAAAGTAAATGTTTAACAAATGGTAAAAATTCTTAAATCAACTGCACAGGTATAGGGTTCTAACTGAACTATAGTTCACAATAACCTATAGACTTTAATTAAAGTTCAGGATGGTCCTAAAAATGGCAGTACTGCTAAAGAACAAATATAATTTTTGACCAAATAAACAGTTCCACCAAAAACAAATAAACAAACAAACAAAAACCAGACCCATGGTATTCTACATTAAATAGCTTCCTTCTGGAGTATTATGTTCAGCTTTAAGAGTGCTATTCTGAGAGAGACTTAGAAGCTGGACATGTGTCTAGGGGAGATAGTAACAGGAATATCAAAGGTCTCCTCAAATGAAGAACAGTTAAAATAACTGGAATGTTAACCTGGAAAAAAAGAAGGGGTAAGTGATAGCTATCTTTTAAGGTTAGACTTCCTCTGTGCTGCAGTAAAGAATAAGAGCAAGTAAAGAATAAGACAATAGAAGCTATAAAGACAAAGATGTTAACTTAATAAGAAAGGTATGATAATAAGAGTATTCTGTGAAGAGAATGAACCACTTCCTAAAACCATGTGTCCCTAATCCTCGTATGTTTAAAAGTAAAAGCTAAATGAGCATCAGGTACGGATGCTACTTTGGATAGGTTAGATTTAACAGTGGACTTATGAAATCCCTTTCAAATTTAATTCAGAAGACTATCAGAGATGGCAGGTGACTGAAGCAGACGGTGATAAAGGAAGTCTCCTATCCTGATGTCACAGAAATAAGATTACAGAAAATGAGAAAAAATGGAAAACATCAGCACAGCTATTTATTAATATACCACAGTGTTGTCACTGTCACTCTTTGCCAGTTTGTTATGGGCCTCACCTCCTCTCTTACCATTTTCTAATTCCTCTCTGCAAAATACTTTATTATATGAGCCCTATAAACCCTTAGAGAGGCTGTCAAAAGAACTGTTTTCTTTTTAATTAAGTTCTTCAACTAAGCAAGTCATTACAGTTCCTGATACCTAACACCAATGCAAAACAAAAAGAGAAACTGATTTATTTTTGTTACATTTTTTTTTAAATTGACATTTTTTAGTTTTAAGTTTATGGAAAAATTGAGCAGAAAGTACAGAGTTCCCATAGACCTCTCCCTTGCCCCCATTTCCAGTATTTTTAACATCTTGCTTTAGTGTGGTATTTCTTACAACTGATGAGAAAGTTCATATTTTACATCAGGTCTCACTGTAATACATTCTAAGGTTTGGGTTTTTTTCTTTTTAAACAATTTTAAAATTGTGGTTAAATACACATAACATAAAATTTATCATCTTAACCATTTTTAAGTGTTAACAGCTTAGTGTTAGGTACATTCACATTGCTATGCAACTAATCTTCAGAACTCTTGCAAAACAAAAGCTCTATACCCATTAAACAATATTACATTTTCTTAAACTCAATACTTATTAGATAATAATCTGCATAATCTTTCTCAATTTTTCCTGTTATCTGAAATTCCAATTTACCATACTAATATATTTAATAGCTATAAAAATGTTATGATTTTCATTGTACAGTAAAAACTAAGATTCAATATCAAGACCATGTATTCACCCCAAAACATCATTTATTTTGTAAGGGATTGGGATATAACTAAGAAATAGGTTCAGCCCCTTTAAATCACCATTGATATTCAAAACAATTTAATTTTATCAAAACATTGTGCTATATTTCTAAACTCAACAAAAATAATTCTTTTAGTATGTACATGATAATAAAAGACTTTAATCAGCTTGTATTTGTGGGCAGGAAAAAGGAAACTAGAAAAAATAGCCCAGTTAACTGGTAGCCACAGACAGAAGATAAAGAAACCAATCCTAGGTATCCCAACTTATTTTGCTGGCAAAATGAGGAATTTTCCTATAAAAATGAAATCTAACCTAAACTGAAGAACCAGTTAGAAAAGAGACTTCATTATTTAGAATTCTGCTTTACAGATACTTTGTGAACCTTTATTCAAATTCATGTTTAGTCACTCTTTAGGCCCAAATCTCCAATACAAATATACATTCATCCCTTCACTAGCTTTCAATGACATCCTCACTCTAATCCCTATTCACATAACTATTTTCTCACTGCTCTTCCCTGCTCTAATCTAAAATATAAAGAAGGATTAGCACAAGAAGCCCCTATTAGCCTCTTCAGCTCTTGTATTTTCAATATCAAAAACAATCTACCACTTCCATCATTGGTAGATTATTTAACCTTCCTGTACCTCAGTTTCCTCATCTGCAAAATAAGAATAAAAAATAGCTAGCACCCTATTATTATGTATCAGGCATTATGACAGGTGCTGAATTACTGAATGAAAGAATGTTGTTAAAAGTTAAATGTTGCAGTAATGTAAAGTACTTAGCATACTGCTAGGGATACTGAAAGCGCACATTAAATGGAAGTTACTGCCATCATCAAAATCTTCAGTGCATCCCCACTGCCCACAAATTTCAATTTAAACCTTCTTTTAAACTGTTTTTAAAAGAAGCCTGTGATTACTGATCTTTAAAGCTGTCTCACTAAAATAAAGTCAAAGTTTTCTTGGTTCTGCAAAGAAGCCAAGCTTACTTCTCAAGTTTCAGACCTTTATTCATAAGCATCCTCTCACTGGAACACCTTTCACCTTCCCCTGTCCAGCCAAAGCAAACCTTTTAGTTTACATACCATCTTGCCCAGGAAGCATTTCCCACCATTTCTGCTTTTACTCATCTTTACTTTTATCTAAAACCCTTACACACATTTATTACTTTGTATTATCTCCTGCTGTCCAGTCTTTCTGGGTAAACTGTAAATTTCAATGTAGCTTTTATCACCTAGTCATCCCCAAAACAAATGTATGGATATCACACACAGTATAAACTGACTGATCTAAACTGTTAACAGGAGTTATTTCTTGATAAGCTTATGAATGATAATTATCTTTTCTATCCTTTTAGTTTCCAAATAAGTCCTAACCAAAAAAGAATAGATTTATCTGGCATTCTAGGACTCAGAAATCTTATAATGCTATTTCTACAGATCCATAGCGAAATAACCTATGATCCTAAGATCCTACAATAATCTTCTAAAAAACAAATACAAATGTATGTACGTATGTTCAAGGAATTTTAACAACTATTTATTTTCTATATTGTAGTTCTGAAAAAAAAAATCAATGGTTTACATATGGTATCCAGGGTTACCAACCCTATTATTGAATGTGCACGGTGTTCTCTGAATAACCAGAAGTTGTTTCTCATTGTTTTTCAGTAACTGGTATTTTCATGTTGACTTAATGCTCAAAACATATAACTTTCTATTGCAAAACAAAAGTGACACTGTCAATGTAGTTGAATATATTTGAAACGCCAAATATAATTTTTAAAAATTCTTACCTAATCCTTTTTGTCCTGGATTCTTTGCAAAATTAAAAGTAAACTGGTAAAAATCCTTAAATCGTCCTGGTTCTTTCAATTCTTGTTCCATCTTGGGTATCTGGGCCTTTAGTTTTTCTATGCTGTCACATCTACATTGTAAAATTAAGTTTATAAAAGATAAACTTTTTGACTATAAATTAAGGACTTAACTTATTCATTCCTATGACAGCTTATATTTATTTCATAGAACTTCTTTTTAAAAATCAGATAGTTGTATTTCATCTTTTTACATTACATAAACAAGTATGGGGTTAGCTGGAGGAAGAAAAGGTCTGGAGTGATTAAATGTTAGAAATAATTACTATTTTTTTAAAAATGGGCTATTTTAATTACATAATTCTCTGGACTATTAACATGACTGAATTGTAGAAATCAGCTGTGTTGGACAGATGAGAATGTAATCAACATAGCAAATCACCAGTTTAAACTGTGGTAGATACTTTTACATGGTAACAAATCACATGTCTGGCTTCCAAACTAACTGAAAGCATAGTTTCTTGCTTAAGTCAGGAAGCAATTCTCTTCAAAACTCACTTATTATATACAAAGCATAGTTTTAAGTATCAGCTGAGCCCCCTACCATCTCCAGCTTAAGTTATCTCAAATCAAGTTTCTTCTGTTTTTGAAAAGCATTATACTTCCAAGGAGTTAAAAGGGTCCAAGTATCAAGTCTTACTTTCTACATAATAAACAGCCTTAAAGTAGAAATATTCTATTTCTTACAGATTCCACAAAACCAATCATTCCATTTTTCTTCTGATTGTTGCTTTTATTTTTTTCTTTTCTTTTCTTTTAATAACGCCTCCTGGATCATTAGTTTGTAAATTAAAATTCTGATTTGGAAGTTTATTACATTTTACATTATTTCAGCTTCAAATAGGAAAAAAAAAAAAGTTGAGTTCTAATGAAAACGGTTCTAGCATAGAAAATTCCAGCAAATTCAGAACAGGGCTAGTTTTGTAGAACATAGGGTCTAAATCAGTTATTAATTTATAGCTTCTCAGCTTTAAACACATTCTTCTTTGCCCTACATTGTGTCTCTTTGTAGTGGACTACATTACAAATTGTGAGACTTCATTTTTCTTGCCTGCTGGCTCACTGTTAGGGTCTACCAATAGAGGGCAATGAAAGGCTGAAAGAGGAAGAGGTAACTTTTCTTATCCCAGTTTGTTTTCTGCAGGGAGCAAAGGTTTCCGTATGGTGGAAGGTCCCAGCAGTGTTCACCAATGGTGGCAACTCGCATAGCTCTGAAGCAAGTGGCCTCCAACCAGTTTCATCAGAGCGGCAGGCAAGGCAAGGATCACAGGCACTGTGTTCTGCAGTAGCCACACCCTCTCCTTCTCAGCCTTGTGGGGATCTCTTAAGATTCTAGGTTCCTTCCTTCTTCAAATCCCTCAACTCCAGGAGTGGTGGCAGCTTCTTGCAACTGCCAACTCTGCTATACCTCAAAGTTTTCTTTTACCCCATTATGCAATAGAACAATTTTTTAAAATTTACTCTATTCAAATCACTGATATACTTTTTGTGTGTCTTGTCTGGACCCTGATTACAATGTCCCCGATGCTCAAGATCAGAATGCCTAGGTTCAAATCCTGGCTCTAATACCACCTAAGTCTAGTTTCTCTGTACTTCAGTTTCCTCATCTCTAAAATGGTGATATAAACACTACTTCCCATACAAAGTAATTGTGAAGAGGTTGGGGAACTACTTACTTAACACAGTTCCTGAAATAAATGTTCAACAACTGGTAGATATTATTATTCAACAGTCACACACTAAAAACAAAGGGTAGCCTGTTACCTATCCACAGACTGAATAGTTTTGCAGCCTCATTAAATAGACAGCTAGAGGCATAAGTAAAACCTCTACCCATGACTTTTCAATCTATTTATCCCAAGACATTTACCTAATCAGCTGCCAAGGTATAAAGTGAACAAAAAGTGATTAATTAGTAACTTGCAAGATTTTAAATTCTAGGAGTTTGTTTATAAATTCAGAATTTATAGCCTCACATTAGAATATAACACTTGCTTATTTCACTTATTCATATTAAATAGTAAAGCACAGTAATTTATTTTAATACTAGAGAACCTCCCTTAGAAACAAATGATAAAAGTACAATGCAAATGGAACAAGCTGTACTGACTATACAGATAACTTGAAAACCCCAGAAAACTGGATAACAGGGGAAGGAATTAGCATATTAAGGCATTTCTACTAATACCAATGTTTGTGGGCCAGTAATTTATAAACATACATTTAAAAATTTGTAACATAATTCAACTCCATAGTAATGCACTTAATTTCCTATTGTAATTATATACTCACCCTAATTCTGTCATGCCGTCCATGAACTCCTGTTTGGAGAACTCACACTGTGTTGCTGCTCTGAACTTCCACGCAATGATCAACACACTAATGCTGGCTGGATCGAGTGCCAGGTCATCACAGAATTGCTGTATACCATCTATTCCAATTTTATTTTCATCTTGAGGGTCTTTAAAAATAACAATGCAATATTAAATTTGTGCCATACTTTATTATGTTACTCCTTAAACTAAAAAAGATAACACTTTATGTTCCATCAAAAAAATGATCTCAGTAGACTAAAGACATACAGCAATATTACTCTAACAAATGTTTTCCCCTTATAATATTCAAAACTACTTTGCCCCTGAAATAGCATTCTTAACATGAACAGGAGAATACATATATAGATGGGCACTTGATTTTTAAAAGTCTCACTTATTCATGTAAAAATGTCCCATACTCATACACATTCAGAAAATCAGAAATTCCTATGTAGGGATAAAGAATTTTTACTGAGCATATCCATAATTTGAGTGGGCATTCTAAATTAAAAGTATTATATACAGAAATTTTTTTTTCCTTAAAACAAGTTCATTTTACCACAGCAATCACTTGTTAAGAGCATCAGAAAAACCATAAACTCTACAATTCAATCCTAACTTCAACAAGTTGTTCAAATTAAAAAAAAAAAACTATCAATATTTACTTATCAGAGACCAAAAATTTTAAGTAATGACACATAAAAAGAAGAATGGCACTCACATACTTCTATCAAATGTGATTTGCTCACATCTCTAGGAATAAAAAATGTAACTTTTTTGACTTTGGGGCATAAGTTATGCATAAAATCCCCCATTTTTTAGAAAAAATTTGTATACATATTTCTAGATAAACATAAAAGACAAGGAAGGATCTATACCAGGCTATTAAATATTGGTTCCCTCAGGAAAATAAATAAGAAAAAGATGAATAAACTATTAAGTTTTCTTTATTCATCTATTATGTATTGTTTAAATTTTTTAAAGTATATATTACTTTTTGAAGTAATTCTAAGTTCTACAGAACTATTGACATATCCACCCAATTTATGTTCTATGTATAGATTACTTCTCACAAGCAGCATATAACTTTGGAAAACTTGGTTGCAAATATTTAAAGTCACAAGCAAACACTCACCTTTGTATCTATTGTATAGTTGTTCTAACTTCTTCCTGTCCAATGATCCTTTTACACTCTCTCGTATATAAAGTTCAGGATTTTGGAAAAAATTGTCTGTAGCAACATCTAACTTCCAGTCATTTTGAGACAGACAACTTACTGCTGTTTTTTCACTAGATTGTGTGAAGATCATAAACTGACGAACTTTATCCTTCTGCGATGATTTCAACTTGTTCTATTGAAACCAAAAAATAAACTGAAACACTATGTAAAATCACAGAAAACTCAATATTTCTATATTCCTGACTAATCATTCTCAACAATACTTTTTTCTCATAAAAATATTAAAACATTTTAGCTCGACTTATTTTTGATATACTATTAATCAGAAAGACAATTTTTATAAAAATCTAAAACACAAAATTTGGTATCATTTTGGATAAGAAACTAGGACAGAGGCAAAGGAAGTTCAACCACCCTGCATTTCTTCTAAAAGTGGATCCTGAGAACATTGTATAAAGGCTCTAGGAGGGAAGTACAGGTACTCTCAAAACCTTGACCAAGCACGAAATTCCAAAGAATATATAAAGGCATGGTAGGGAAGAAGGTAACATTATCTAGCCAGCCAGAATAGTCAAATGATCCTGGGTAACAATGAGATTAATAGGTGTTTGTTGCAGTCCTAAAACCCACTATAAAGGATATGGGTACAATTCTCCCAACTCTATTCCCCCTTGTTTTCTTGCTATTTTTACCAAAAGTGAGAAAGCAAAAGAATGAGTACCTTACATTTCTCCTAGTGGTGTTCTGGAAGCAAGATAATTATCAACAGAATTTCCTCAATGTGTTCATTCAAATCAGAAGTTGAAATGCGAAAAAGTACGCTGGATCCTTTCAACCAAGTTAATTTCAAGAGGTGTTTCCCTTTTCTCCCCTGAAAGAATCATCTTTTTCCTTAAGCCTGAGTCTAGCACAGCCTCTCAACTATAATAACCTCTTCTCACTTGCTTTATATTCTCACAGATTCATTTCTCATTTGACCTGAACTCTAAGCAAAATGAAGCAGGGCAATTAGGCCCTCCACTCTCCTAGTATCAAGGACCATGTTCTTCCTGCCCTCCCACCCAAGATGGTCTCCTGTGGAATGTCAGCCTCCCCACTATTATTATTCTCCCTCATAAATCCTAAGACCATCTCTCAGCAAAATATTTAGGTTCTTCCTGAGCTACTACTGCAAACGAAGGGAGGGAAAGCATGTGAGTAGGATACAGATTAATGGCAACAAATCTGAAAATCCCAGCATCTTTGATCTGACCCAAAGTGAGAGATCACAAACCTCAACCCTAAAAGGTAAGAATCTGTTTAAAAATCACCCATGTTATTATTAGTAGAAATGGGATAAGAACAGAAAGTCTAAGTCTTAATAATCTTTCCATAAACCACACTGCTTACTGTATATATTTATAAGCCTTTTGAGATTTTCAGGAAAAAGACTACCAAAGATATACTTCTACCTATTACAGAGTAAAAATAAGACTACACAAAATCAAATATAAAAAAACCCATCTCTAGGAATATGAAAAATGTTTATGCCCTGGAGTCTGACCTGTCAGCCATACTCTTCTCTCTCTGTTAATACCCTACTGCTTAGGATTACAATTAAAATCTCAACCCCGTCCTCCATTTAAATTGAGAAACTATAAATTCACTAACCTCCTGTTACTACCTCTGAACACCAAATCATATTCTATTACACAACACATCTCTCAAATGTCTAGAATTCTTCCCTTTTGAAAAATAACTCCTTAAGACTTATCATTCAATTACATCAAGCCCACAATGAAATCAAATCCCAGGAAGATACCTATCTATTTTAATACACTCTTTAACTGAGAGGAAATTACTTTGATTTCAACTTTTGTTACTGAAAACTAGTTTCTGAGTTTAGTATACCTTTATCCCTTGAGAGATGTAGTATACTGACACGTTTTAATTCTTCTTTGAAGAATGGAGAAGTACCTGAGGTCACTATGATCATCAGTGACTACTCGATAATGTTGTACAAAGTATTGGAAATTAGCCTAGAAGTATAACAACGATTTCTACGTCCTGGAAATTACTTTTTAATTAAACCTGATGCAATTCATTTGTATAACCTTTTCCCATTCTCTTAAATGCTGTTACAGGCACCAAAACAATCAGGATTATTTGGGGTTTTAACATATAGTATTAAAATTCAGTGCACTGTTCCCAGAAACTTGAATCACTTTTGAAGAGATGAAGCAAAAACACAGCTTAAATCAATTTTGCAAGCCAAAAAGAGCTGTTCATTCTAATGACTTCCTGTCAGCAAGACATTAGAAAATTGGGGGAACAAAGATAAAAAATCTTACCCACACAAATAACAGAATTATACAAATGAATTATTTAATTCCATGTCATTTCTTATTTGGAAAAAGTATGTATAATAAATAATGTCTATGTATATGTAAATACAACACTTTAACTGGTTTAAAATTCTAGTATATGGGCAATATCGATTTAAGAAAAAGGACTGCAGCTACCCATTCATTTCCAACACCACAAAGGCTAATGACTGATACCTGGCAGAAAACTGATAGTATGGGCTCCTGCTAGACTCTGTAGTAATAAGCAATCCCATTCCTGTAAAGTCTGATTAAGAACGTTCCCCTTCTTGTACTTATCATACATTCTCATTTCTATGTCCACTCTGTGCCTAGAATAAATCCTAACACCTGTTTTCCTACTAAGGCGAATGTCCTCAATTCTGTAGTCTCAAAGGCTGTCCCAGAGTAAAGCTGGAGTGGAATATACAGAATTGACCTTTCCCATCTATTTAGGAGAGCTGTGACACTCCCACCCTCTTCTCCCACACCATATGGGGCACCTGGCAAGGTGTTTTGAGAATATGGCTCCAAAGGCTTAAATTTCTATCAACTTAAGAGGAAAAGGTTGTTTAGCCAGCAAATAATTTTATAAGGAATGAGAGGATGGATAGAAAACTGAAATGGAAGGAAAAAACATATGGATTTTCTCTATTTCTACTACAAACCCAGTGGGCATCTTCCTAAGAGCAAAAACATGTGGTAACTACAATGATTCAGCACTCAAATGTAGTACAATGCCATTTACTTTAAGACCTATGTAAAAGGAACTAGAGTGGGCACTAAATAAAATTAGGCAATAAAATCTTCAGTACTCAAATGTGAAAATCAGATATTATCAATTTTCAAGGAAATTCAATATTGTTAAGTATGTAAAATGTATAGAGGATATATTCTGATTGTTTTTGATTTTAGGAAAAATGGGGAGGGAGAAGGAAGAAAAGGAGAGAGGGAGAAAAGGAAAGAAGTGCTCTCTTGTAATAGAATAAATAGCCAGGAATATTTTACTACTGAACCTACAAAGCCTATTGTAATAGAAGAGGGATTCAGAAAGGCTCTCTAGTAGAAATAACAATAATCATAAAGAAATTCTTCATATAGATATTTCCCTCAAGAAAAACAATGAACATAGAAGATGATAATTAACTAAGTCCTACCAATTTCAAAACAGAAATAATTTTAATGAGTTAGTGATATTTTTAAAAGCAAAAAATTAAGATTCATTTTATTATTTCTATTATTCTGAATTTTCATCTTCTCAACCCTTAAGTTTCAAATTCAGTCTGAACTCTAGAACACCAAAGTCTTTCTATTTTTTAAAGGAAATAATTTCTAACTCAATTCTAGTTATCTCAGGAGTTGATGAATATAGCTCACAAAAGGAAATGTTCTAAAAATCAAAACACTGTAATGATCACCCATAATTATCACTAAAAGCTCTGTATGTTAATTTTCATGTTTACCATATGATTATGAGTTTAACTTCAGGTGAAATTTAGAAGAGCTAATTTAAGTTCAGAAAAATCATACTTTCCATATATGATACATAGTATTCATCTGATAAAGCCAAATGTTACCAATATCCCAAACCACTCATCTATAGTGGTCTGACGTTAAAAATGCAGGAAAAAATCAATTCAACTAACAAGACTACCTACTATTTCTAGAGAAGAATTTCACCTAGGAGCAAAGTTCTGCAAACAAAGTCAGGCTAAGAATCTAAATAGGTATACCTAGAAATCCTCTTCCCTTCTTCCTGCAGAGGCAGTATTTGATTAGTGAACAGTGCAGACTCTCAAGTTAGACAGGATTTTAATCCTACCTGTGCCTCTTAATTGTTGTGTGACTTTGGGAAAATTACTTAACCTCTGTGTGTTTCAATTTCTTCATCTGTAAACAGGTTACCAGAATTAATTCAGGTTAAACTCTTAGAATTATAACTAGCACATAGTAAGTAAGTACTTTACAAGTAAGTCCATGAAGAACAACACTCAGAGAAACAAGTAATTTTATGTAAATGGTAAAGAAAGAATACCATAATCAGAAAACTAGCTGCTAACATTTGAGCTCCTATTATGTGCCAATTATGTGCTAAATATTTAATTATTAACAATCTTAACAAGGTGGTTATCATTGATTCCATTTTACCAATGAAGAAACCAAGCATCTGGGCTCAATTTATCCAAAGACAGACTTGTCCAAAACGTATCAGAGCCAGGAATGAACCCTGGTGTCTTACTTCAAGGCATAGTCTTATTTATTCCACACTGTTATCAAGTAAAAGAGGAAAAAAAGGGCAAAAGTGTAACCACTGACTAATTATGTGTGCACTGGGGGTAGGAGGTGAACTGTGAGCAACATTTTTTCACATTTTTTTTAATGGAAAAGTTAAATAAGTAACCAATGGACCTTTCACCTTTCAAATGTAAATAATCTGCATTCTGACTGAAAATTGCCAATTACACATTCCCTAACTAAAAAGGCTAGTTAGTTTAGGAATGGAACTCCTCTTTAGAGTTTTTTGGGAGGGAGAGGAGAGGAGAAGGGGATAGGTCATTTTTAAGATAAGTAATTCAACAAGAAATGTATTTGTAGTCCTATTGGTCTGTTCTTAAAAAGATGACGACAACCTGTAGCTTTAAATACAAAGAGGTGGTAAATCTGGGGGCACTGAAAGTCAGGGTTTCCTTACCTAATAAGACTTGGAACCCAGAGGAAATGCAAATACACATACAAGCAACGGCCAGAAAATATAAGCAAATGTGTACAATTTCAAATATTAAGCAAAATAAAAACAAAAACCTTCCATATTCTTAGAATAGTTATTTATGGTTAGGCCTGTGGCTCTTACCATTCATCCGTAAACTTCCTTCACTCTGAATGATAGTTAAAATGAACTCCTCTTTAAAAGGCACTGTACTACTACTACCGAGTCTAATGTGAGATAATATACTTTACTATGTAATTATCATACCCAATGATATTTTATATAATGGCAATTCACCTGAAAAAAATATTTCAGTAAGTATACTTGGAAAATCCAAACTGGTTTCATATGTTTTTAAAGGACTTTGCTCACAGGTTTCTTACAAAAGTTTTCTGTTAATGGAAATTTAGAAGATTTTCTCCTCCCTATCCTCAGAATTATTATTCAAAAGATGACAAGAACTATAAATAGAATAAATGTTTTGACTTTGTTTTAGAGAAGACTGTTTTGACTATTAAAAAGTTATTTTTGCTAATTCCTGATTACCTGCAATAGGATGGAAATAACCTCCTTAAAATGTTAGCAAATGGGCCATGTTCAACTTATCTCTGTTCCCGAACACTATGTTCAGTGTTAAGGGATTCAAAAGCATAATGCAATAGAATTCTTTAGGAAACCCTTAAAAAATAAATCTCTCCTAAAAATGTTACAATGTAAATAAGCAGCCTAATCATTCTCAGTGATTAGGTACTAATTTTATAATATGGGTTCAACAAAATGATGAAAGATGCTTTAGTGGCATTTTTTTCCCCTCCTGTTTTTGCTTTTTCTTTGGTGAGGGGTATACACTTAAAGTAACTAAACTAGATAGTCAGCAGGTTATTCAAGAGCTTGTTTGTGTCCACAAAGCAACTGAATCCTATTTGGAACAATTTCTCTTCATCAAATGTCATGGCTAATACTATCACAACTTAAACTTAAAAAGTGGCTTTCTCACAGATTTTCATTATGCTTGACCCAACCTACAAGACCATAATCAAGAGCCACTTGACTTAAATGAACTCAGCTGTTTAAAACTTAAAAAGAACACCAGACCACAAGGAATTAATTTTACTTTCAACTTTTTTAGTATATGTACCAAAAGTTTTAATTTTCAATCACTTAAAAATTTAAAACATTTGCTTATAAATGGAAACAATTATTCAATATAAGGAAGAAATCAGAGTGAAACTGATAAAAAAATTCCACACATGTACTGAAAGGGTGCTTGCTGGGTATTTTTTTTTTTTTTTTTTAAAGATGAGGGGTAGATAAAATGTGTAACCAGAGACCAGGCTTCTAATCCCTGCTCTACCCCATATTACCTCTTTCACCTGGTCAAATCATTTAGAACAGCCCAACCACCATTTCCAAATATGTTAAAAGGCGCTGGCAATATCTATCTCACAAATTTGAGTGGAGATTAAATAAAAGTAACAGTGGTAAACTGGCTAGCAAACATGTTCCAAATAAATGTTCATGTCCTCCTTTCTCCTCAAAGGCCCAGTTTTCTGTAGATAGGCATTAAACGACATACAATCTATTAGAATATATTCAAAAGCGGTCTATGAAAGAAGTTTTGTTGTTTTATTAAACTCAATAGTTTTTATTGAATATTGGACAGATGTAGTAAAAAGAATTCGAAACTCTGTATACAAAACCTGCATGGTAAAGAAAACTATAATATGGGTCTGTTGTTCTTAAAAACTGCTTTAAAAAATAATTATCTATAATATTGCAACAGGACACTATGGGACAGCAGAAACAAGATCACGCCACTCAAAATCTTCAGTAGCTTCCCATTTCTCTTCAAATAAAATCCAATATCCTTACAATGCCCACCATCATGCCCATCTCATCCACTCCTCACCTCTCAGACTTGATCAGTTCTAATGCCCAACATGCCCCTCTCCCCTATAAAAACTGCTCAAGCCACACTGGTCTCAATATTCCTCAAACTCTCTCCCCACTTATCTGTGTGACTTACTCCTTTATCTCCTGGTTTGCTCAATATTCGCTTCATCAGTGGTATGGACACCATTTTGCAACCCCACTTCCACCGTGCCCCAACACAGTGCCAATTCCCTTCCCTAACACTTCTTTTCTTCCATAGTATTTAACACCTTCTAACATAGTAAGAAAGAAAAAGATATACTATGTTTATTATTTGCCTCTCCCTACTAAAATGTAACCCTCACCAGAGCAGGGATTATCATCTTTCAGTGAAATACACACACACACACACATACACACACACACACACACACACACACACAGCCTAGAACAGTACCTGGCACATAGTAGGTATTTAATAAATAAGTATCAAAATGAATTAAGGCCCTCCTTTAACTTATTTGTATATACGTATGCAAAAGAATGTGAAACAGGTTCTTAAGACACAACTGTGAACAGGCCTACATTCATCCGGACTTATAAACTCTAGTATTTGTTCAAAATACTATCTTAAGTTTCAAAGTCCACACATTTTTTAAAAAGCCATTAAAAACATGGTAATTAACACCATTAATCATCCACTAATTTGAATTTTGTTATTTAAAATATTCATTAATAATACTTGGGTTTTCCTGTGTTTAAATGAGTAATATAATTTCACGTCCAATTTCTACCATTTCTCTAGATTTCATGTGAGTCAGAAGATTGCATGTACCACAAATACTGGGGAATATAGTAAACCAAGAGAAAAGTTTCAGTTCTGAAACAATTTTGCAACCTGCAACCTCAAAACCTCCTCAATCCTCAATTTCTTCTGTATAAGGGAAGAGGAGTAAATAAGATGATCTCTGGAACCATTTCAGGTCTGGAAATTCTATGATTCTGTGAGTCTATAAAAATCTAGAAGTTACACAGTCTACACAGTTCTCACGTATCTAATAAAAATCATTAGAGCCAAAATTTTTATAGCTGAATGGAACTTGAGAAATCATCAGATCCAATTCTGTCATCTTACAAATAAGGAAACCCAGAAATTTTGAAAACTTTTAAAAAAATTTTATGAAGTAACAGAATACTGCCTACTTTGGGAGTTATTTTTGGTTTTTCTATGGTGTGTCAGGTAGATTGAACAATTTTCTTATACAAAATATTTCAGATTATCCCATCACTTAAGCCTGCCCCAGAACTGACAATAACATGTGCTCTAGAAATGAGCTGCATCACACAGTCCAAAAACTAATTTTGGCCTGAAAATTGTATCAAGAAACAATTATATTTATAATAAATTTCTTAACTAGAAAATTCCTATGGCCTTACTTCTATCAGGGCCCACGGTGATTTAGTTTCTAAACCAGCAAGAGCATACCAAGATAAGTCTAGTGACATGATCTGAGTTCAGCCACACAAAGTGTTTTAAATTTGTAATATCTGTCACTACTGGTATATTTAGATGAGTTATGGCTAAGTTCCAAAACTAGCTAATTTAATATTAACAAAAGGAGAGAAGCTTACAAGCTCCAATCCAAGCTAAATTCTCAGATGAACCACAAAAATCCTGAATTCCTGAACAGGTAATGAGCAGTATCAAGACCTTGGATTCCAGAGGATGCTACTGGTTGGGAGACTACTTAGAACAGAATACATTTCAATGCTCTCCTAGGGTGTTTACCAGGGAATTACATTTCATTATCTTAAGCTTACTACTCACCTACACCTCGAGAGATTGGAAACTTTAGGATTAATGTCTATGACCATCAAAATACTTAAGAAATGAGAAGCTGTTTAGATGCCCCAGTGAGTCCCTGAACACTGTAATATCAATCCAAACATTAACTTCTACTTTACGGCAAAGTTTTCTTACAAACACAAATGGTAAATTTTTGTGAAACTTACCATTAAACATAAATCTTGACTATATGGCAAACCAAACCACACATCCATACATGATACTAAAATTCAGCCAAGCTGGACGCTGGGGCTAGTTAAGTGTCATTCAGCAGAAATAAGGGCAACTAAAAACAAAAGACACTGGGGCATTCCCTTAACACAAACACACACATACACCCTCCTCAAAGAGGCCTTTATGTTCCCCATGAGCAAACGGACAATATCATTTTTACTGTCTATTCATACAGTAACCTGCATGGAATTCAACTTGTGCTCAGACTATAAGGCCAAACATTGCTTCTAAAAAATAGTCTAACAGTCAAGTACATAATTACCAAAAGGTAAACAGATAACTTGACTGCACGTTTTGAAGCCTGCAAGATATTTTTCCCAAACAAAAGAGAATAACTTGACAAACTGTTTTTTAAAAATCACAAATGGTCTTTAACTGGCGTAATAAAGCAATTACCTCTCTCACCCCAAGCAAATGAAATATGCGCTCAAAAGGTAGCAAGTCTGCTTCTCCTAATTTTATGAAATGAGAACAGGTTGCACTTCCGTACTCCGCACCCCCCCCCCCGCCCTGTTCCCCAAGCTCAGCGGTCTCCAAAGCTCTCAGTAGAGAGGTAAATATAACCACCAACTGGCCAGTTAAACTCATTTTCCAAAAGCATGGGACGCACTAGAGAGGATGGAGAAAGGAAAAGGGCTGATACCCCGCCCCAAGCAAAACTGCCTGCAGACTTGAGGGGTGTTGGAGCCGGGAGCGGAGGAAGGAGAGGACCGCCGGGAAAGTCTCTCCTTCTCCCCGGCGGGGCGGAGGGGGAAGCCCCGGCTCCGGGGCGGGGGGAGGCTCCTCACCCGGAACCCCGGACCCCGGTCCCCGGCCAGACACAATGGAGCCTGTGAGGCGAATGGGCAGGAGCAGGGCCGTTGCCCCATCCCCTCCCCCGCCCCAACGCCTCCCCCACCCGCGCCCGACCCCGGCGAGGGTCACCGGAGGCCGCTCCCCGCGCCCCAAACTCCCCGGGGCTCCCGACTAGGCCCAGCTCCGCTCCGCCTCCTCGGCTCTCACGTAGCGGCGGCGCCCGGGCGGGAAGGGGCGAAGGAGGAAGGGCGAGGCGGGAGGAGCGCCCCGCCGGAGAGCGGGACGGAGGCCGCGGGCCGCGGCTCGGGGCGGCGGGGTCGCCGCGGGGCGCAGGGCGGCCGGGGCGGGGGTGCGCAGCGGCGCCGGCCCCCAGCCGGCGGGGCGGGCGGGAGGACGGCCGCAGCGCCTCACCATGTTGGTGTCCTCCAGGCCTCTCCCCTCCTCCTCCGGCTCCGCAGCGAATGGACGGCGGCGGCGGCGGCGGCTCCTCTCACGGGCTCGCCGGGCTCCCGCTCATGCGCAGTGCGGGGCGGCCCCGGCGCGGCCCGAGGAGGCAGCCCCGGGCCTCGGGGAGGCGGAGGGGCGGGGGCGGGCGCCGGGAGCCCGCGCGGGGGTTCCCCCGGGCGCGGGGGGGTCCCCACGGACAGGGGGCGACGCACGCCCTCCGCGCGCCGACATCCTCCCGCCGCGCCCCGCGCGCCCCGCGGGGTGGGGGCCGACGGACACCCACCGCCGCTTCCCACGCGCTCCTGCCGCCGTCGGGTGTCTGCAGGTCTCGAGGACGCACGAGCGATGGCAAATAACTTGAGCAGCTAGGGGCGACTACAAGGAATAGGACTGAAGTGCTAGCTCCATCCCAAACCGCTCACCCCCATCCATACTAAAAAAAAGAGGAGGGGGTGGGGGATAGTGAAAACACCACCGCGTTTTCTGCCCCCAGCCGCACTTTCCAGTATCTGGACTGCACCAGGTCTCCCACGTAGACATGCCAGAGGAGACCTGAGTCTAGCCCTGTGGGAGCTGTAATGCCCTTTAGTATGGCACAGACTCGTTCCCAGACTTCAGTGTCCACCAGGAGACCAGTAGGACAGCCCCAGGATTCCAGGCGAGAAGAGCGGGGTATGCAAGGCCCCCACGCATGCACCTAGTGGCGAAAGTTACAGTATCAGCGCCACTGATTGCTTGCTCTAAATATCTATTCAACTCAACCTTCTTAAGTTTGAACATTTTTTCTGTGAGGGTTGACTGATGTCAGGCTGGGTAGACAGTTCAGACTTGACCTATTCTTGGTTTCAAGGCTGGTGAGGCCGAGGGTGCCAGAATTCTGAGCTGGGGAGGTCAAGTGGACAAACAGGCTGCGGAGAGTACAAAATACTCTTTGGAGAGGTCCCTGCCTTTATGAAATTAACTATCCAATTGAAGAGATGAAGGAATGAAATAAGAAAACAGTAATAAAGCAAACATCAGAAAATCACAACTAACACTGAGCCAAAAGTTGATACGTGTTTTAGAACAGAATCAACCTGACTGGAGGTGTTATTCCCCTCATCTGTTATCATGGTTGTCAGAACACCCTTTTCCCCCTAACACAGGCATGAACTACCAGATCAGCTCTATAACTTCAGGAATTTGAAGTTCTTATCAAAGCAACAGAACTTCTTTGGCAACTCCTGGGGACTAAAGCTTTCTGGAGCCAGCCTTCTATCATGAGTTCCCAGGACTCTACCAAGACAGATCCCTGGCCAACACAGACCATTCATCCATTCTTTCCACCAACTTTTAGTGGGCACATACAAATGCCAAGCTCCTTGGAAGGCTCTAGGAAAGCAGGTCTGTGAGAAAAGGTCAGATCTGCCTCATGCAGCAAGCCTAAAGCTGGACCACATCCATAGATGTTCTTCAGGAATTTACCTAGCATTTAGCCTGAAATAGTAACTAATATCTAGGGTCTTAATGAAGAAGATTCACTATGTCTCTTTCCCTATACTATCACATTTCACTAAACATGGGTTTTCTTAACCTTTTTCCTAATTGCCAGCTCCAGCAGACAGTTCTTTTCATTCTACTTGACCTCGCTCCTGCATTTGAACATTTCCTCAAGCTTCCTCTCCATTATTTTCCATATCTACTTTCTTCCACATTTTCTCCTTTGTCTATGAATACTCTCCTTGCTGGCTCAGCTCTCTTTGGCCTTTAAATGGTGGACTTTTCAGAACCATCCCTGAATCCCTGTATATAGCCTGTGTCATGTTCTCACTTACATTTCCACAATGTCAACTATTACCTCAATCTTGAGGAGTTCTAAATCTTGACTTCCAGCTCTTGAGTGGCTGACGTAAACACTAATTTTGGTCATTCCAGGCCCATCAATCTTGACAAATCCAAAACCTTATCCCCAAAACCTACTTTTCCTCCTGTCTTTTTAACCAAATCATTCAAACTAGAAATCAAAGAGTCATCCACAACTCCTTCCTCATCCCCCTTAATCTAATCAGTCACCAAGACTCATTAATTTTACCTCCTAAATAACTTTAAATTTGTACTCCACCCTACCCATCCCTCAGCCAAGCCATTATCATATCTCTTCTCATTTTATCAATAACCTTGTAACTAATCTTCTGCCTTCTACTCTTTCCGCACGGCTCCAGAGTTGTCTTTCTATAATACAAATCTGAATTTGTTCCTTAAAATTCTTCAGAGGCTCCACAAACATAAGCCTCTTTGCTGTGGCTATAAGGCTCTCTCCTTATAATCTATCCACTCACTTTGCCATTTCCCACCACCTTCCACACAAATACACCTTATGTAGTTTTAACAGTCCAAGCTTTCATGTCTCCTTGCTTACTCTCATTCTGCTCTCCCTGGTCTAGTAGCTAACACTGACTAAGGGCTTTCTATGTACCATGCACTGTTTTAAACCCCTGATACATACTAACTCACATAATCCTCACTTTAGGTCTATGAGCTTATGCTCAGTCATTATGCCCATTCTGCAGAGGAGGAAACTAAAGCAAAGGAGGTTAAATAATATGCCTAAGGTTCCTTGACTGGTATGTAGGGGAGTTGGAATTTAAACCCAGGTAACGTGGCTATGGAGTCTATTCTCTTAACCACCATGCTGTATTTCCTACCAAGACCTCATACACAACTCAAAGACCACCTTCTCCATGATTGTCTCCTGACTTCATCCTTGGATTCCAGCAGTTGGATGTTTCTCCTTCTGCACTTCTGTGACAGCTAGAATATACTTCTGTTACATTTATGATGATAATCATATAATAATCCTTTGCCTACATGACCACCTCCCCTGCCAGACTGCATACTTCCCCAGGCCATAGATCCAGTTGCACACATCTTTTAGTTTTTAGTGTCAAAGCGGGTGCCTGGCATATGTGACATATATATGTGCTACATGGTAATGGTTGGATAAATTAAAAGAAAGAAGATATCTGATGTTTGTAGATCTGTCTTAAGACCGTGTCTATATTGTTTGTTATTATAATGGAATGTCTGTCCTCCTTGGCAGATGTATGTTATTTATATCATATTGTTAGATGATAAATGTAGTAGCAACTGTACCCACACTGCACTTCCAAGCAACAGTACTGAATGTGAAATAGAGAATTATAATTCAATCATTGTTATTGACTGAGAGAAACATATTTGTTTAAGTTGTCCTGATTATTTTTAAAATGGAAAAGTCCTGATGATAAAGCATAAATTATAAGATTTGATTAACTAAAGAATATTCATTAACATGTTCATAGTACTTTTTGGAATGAATTTTCAAATATTTAAGTTAAGACTTTGAGGTTGTTTTAAGTACAGAATTTGTAAAGATTATTTTCTATAGTGACAATCTCAATACAGTAATAAGAAATAAGATGGAACCATCTAGCTGAAATCCACTATCCTCATTTTTCTTAGATAAATAGATAGACATATGTGTGTGTGTGTGTATACATATGTGCATATAGAGAGAAAGCACATATACCCATATATATATATGCTGTACACCTTTGGCTAGTTAGACAAATTAATATAGAATATTTTAGACAGTATAATTCTTCAAGGTAAAATGTGCAACTATTTGAAAATAATTGTTGCCTTGGATCCTTAAAAATTTGTTAAGCTAAATATATTCACTGATAAAATTGCTGCAATTCTGTTTTAAAAAACATGTAAAATCAAGAATTCCATACTTTCAAAATCTGTCTTTTAGCAAAGAGAAAAGAGCAAGAGTAATCTGAAAAGACAGATTGCTAACATTTCTGGTAGTTCATCTAGCTAAAATGAAGCCTGCAGGGTAACCATGTATACTCAGTTACAGTTTGAAGATACTAGTCCAGGATGCATAGCCACCACCTTCCCATACTTAAACTTGGGTGGACTCCATTTTGTCCAACATTTACATAAATGTGCTTATTGAATTCAAGTTCACCTATTTATAAATTTGTAAAATTTTTTTTTAAAGCAGACAGGATTAGGGCTCAGGGGCAGGGAGGGGTCGAGTGTAGCTGTAGGAAGTCTAACGTGAGTGCCTGTAGTCCCAAATTAATGCCAAACTCACCAGAATAGGGGAAGAAGTGGAAGCCCTTTGGCTCTCCCCTCCCTGACAAGCGTTACCAGTGAAGCCGAAGAAATGACTGACTGCCTGGGACTTTTTCCCCCACATTCTGAACCATTCGAAGAGGAATCCTTAATCAAGACAAAGGGATAAACCTCAAGGACTGTCCCTAGGAAACTGGGCATTGTCTTCTTCATACTAAAGAGCCAGCAAAAGCAGTTCAGTGGGTCACCCACTAAATAGGAAAATGGGAATATTCACCAGAGCCAGTCTGTCACCTCAAGGTACATGTGGGTCTGTTGATTTTAGCTGCTCCACACTCATGGTAGAGGAATAGACTTATAGTAACAGCTGAGACTGGAGGGCCAGTGACCGGAAACTAACTAAGACCATCACTGATGATGTCACAATGTCCCATTATACTAAGGTGTCCAGCCTGGACCTCCCTTCCCACCCCAGCTTGATCCCTCCTATGTAACACTGCAGCTCAGACCAGGTGTCTGCCTTGGACAGCTCTGGTGAATTGCAAAGAGTTGAAATCATATGGCTAAAACAATTCTACAATTAGTTTGGTGGATGATTCTGTAGTACTCTAGAATTTGGGGTGTTTGTCCCTGGATATTTTTGGTAACCTTACCAAGGCAACTTCCACTAATGATGACAGAGGAAATGCTGTCCTATCTTCATTCAGTGGGTAGTGCATAAGGCATGCAGATTTCTCTGGGATTCTGTATTCTAAGTTACAAAATGAGAAGATTGGGTTGAATTGTAATTTTCTATCAAACCCTAAGTTTGTTTGATTCCTTCCTGGTAGACTATTATGAGCTGTCCTTAAATATCAGGAAAGTATAGCTTGTCTCATTGATTTATTTCTAAGTATATGAAGCACCTAAGCTAGCACTGTCTGACAAACAGCCACAAATCTGAGGCATGTATGAAATTAAAGTTTTTTCTTGTATGACACTTAAAAAAGTAAAAGGAGGTTCTACTTATTTTGTTTTTAATATTTAACTTAAGATATCCAAAATATCAGCATTTCAACATCTACTCAATATAAAATATTGAGATATCTTACATTCTTTTTTCATAGTATAAGTCCTTGAAATCTGTTATGCATTTTACACTTAAAGTATATCTTAATTTGGACTAGTCACATTTCAAGTGCTGTCACCACATATGGTAATGGCAACTACAATGGCTAGCACTGACTGAGGCAGTGGCTGGCCTGGAGTAGATGCTCAACAAATGGGAGTAATAAGTACTCTTATTTCCAGGAAATAAATAAAAAGCAAAGTAAACCTAAAATATCTATATATAACCAATGGTAAGCACAAAAATATTTAGCATTTGGGAAGCTAACATAGTTCAATTAGAGAAAACATATGTCTGGGATAAATGTTTTGGGGATAAATATTTTAAGTGAACATAGCAAACTAGGAAAATCACCTGTATAAATTTATGCCTATGAAGCAGCAATTATTTGCCTGACCCTGAACATGTCTTCCTGTTAAATGTGATTTCTGCACAAGAATTTATCAATCAAAATAAGACATATAAAACACTGAAACACATTCTATAAGCACTTTAGAGTTTTGAAGTGTTTTTTTCAGGGTGATCCAATAGATAAGTAAATGCCATTTTCTCCATTTCTTTCAAGATATGTCACCCCTTTCAAATAAATTATTTGGAATGAATGAAGAGAGATGAGTTTGATGAAAGGGAAGATTTCTGTACAAATACTGTAAAACTTAAAAAAGTTTATACTAGAGTCAGGTTAGCCTATAGCACTGTGAAAGAAAAAAGCAAAAAGAACAAGATACTAATATTATGAGATTATCATTTTGAGAATAAATATACAGAAAGAAGGAGTCCATGAAAGAATCTAAAGGTAAGGCCCAAATGGGTTAATCCCTTGTGGGAGACCAGGCAGAACCCCTCAGGACATTTGGGAAAGGAGGTGATTAGGCTAAGTTCTTCACAGATAAAATGTAACAGGGCCACTTTTAACTGAACAAAAGTAAAAGAAAGGAAAATGCTGTGACTATAGAACCACCACTTTGAAATAAAACAATGAATTTTAGAGAATTTGAGAGTTCTCTTGATTTTGTTGACAGCTTGACCTGGAAGAAGGGTGCATGGGATGGGGGTTAAATGAAGCCGGAGGAAGCCTGAAGATCCAGGGTCAGGCCTGACAGGTGAGCTCTAGGGAGGTGTTGCTGACAGCACAATTGGCAGATCAGGTCTGGCTGGAAAGAACAGCCAGTGGGAGGGGTCAGGAGAGAGGAAGGGATTATTTTCACTCCTGATTGATAGGATATAGCCCTACCAATGAACAACATATCTGTGAAATGTGTAAGGGAACACCTGGCTCAGGCTGGGCACATGTGACAGGGCCACATACCTTGGGCTGAAGTGTATGACTCAGAGCCCAGGTTGCCCCAGAGCCAGGTGTTTCGTTTGGCTGATTTTGTGGCAGAGAAGGGTCTATGATTTGATTCCAATGCTTCAGATGGAGGAGTTCTCAAAAGCAATAATGAATACTATTAAGTCAGTTATGAAATCACTGCAATTGAAATTTTTTTCATGTAATGCTATCTTTACATCATTTGAAGTTCAGATCCCATGTTATTTTCTCTTTTTGTTTGTTTTACTTTTTATAACTTATAAACTGTGGAATGTTCTTGGCTTTGAAACTTCTAAAATAGGCCTATGATGTCACATGAAAGAGTCATGGATTGAGACAACTATATTCTAGCTTGGCTATCTCCATATGACTGGGCAAATCATAGCTGCCTTCGAGGCTCAATTCTTCTGATTGGCAATTTTGGATTAAATTTTTGGTTTGCTTCCAACTTCAAATCTAAGTTTTCTTCAAAATTCCAGGAAGGATAATTGTTCTTATTCAGTCATCTATTTCAACATTCATTGAACACCTGTCAATGAATACATGTTAGGCACAGTTTGAAGTACTAGGAATACAATGAAATAACCAAACTTTCCACTTCCGTGCTCACCCACCCCAGGAACTCAGGACCAGGCAATGTGGAAACTACGGGAAGTAGGAAAAGAGTCTTTGAGAAGGTTGAACAAGCACTGTGGCTGGGAAGCCCAGCAGGCAGAGGGGAGGCTGTGAGAGCATGGGCTTTGAGTTACTTGGATCTATGTTTGAACTAAACTCTACCATTTATTATAAAGGTGATACTGGCATATTTCTTAATATGACCCCTAGTTCCTTAATCTGTAAAATACCTACCTCAGAGTATTGTGTGAAGAGTAAATGAGACAGGGCATGTAATGCTAGTGGCAGCCACTTGACAAGTTGTGGTTGCTCATTCTAGAAGAGGTAACATATGAATGGTCTTTGACAGAATCAACAGCAGTGAGTTTTAAACTGAGCTGACTTGGTTTGTTTTCAGAAAAAGAAAGTCATTTAAAGTGAGGTTTAGAAAGAAGTAGTTCTTTCTTGTTATACTTGGATGTCTCTAAACAACAGCATTCTCAAGTAGAGCATTGTGATCTTTATATTTCACAGACTATAAAATAACCCAAACCAGCCATGATCATAACAGATATTAGAATTACATGATGAGGGGAGCACTGGCTAGATAATCAATGCCCTTCAAATACCATGTCAACACACAGATTCCTCTGACACTTGATGTGGCTCTGACATCTGGAAACACCTTGAACAGTAGAGCCAGCTTGACTGGCTATGCACACACACACACACACACACACACACACACACACACACCCATTATTATCACATTTCTTCTCCAATTCCAAGGGGCTCTGATAAGAAGTAACAATGATAGTCAATAACTATTCAGGAGCCATTTTTCAATTCCTTCATGCTGCAGAAGAGAAGCAGAAGGTGACAACTTCCTCTTCTCCTAACTGTGATCAATTGGACAGTTTGACTCTGAGGCACTTAGGTCCTGGTATGCCATCTGTCTCTACTCATGTCTGCAAAAGACAGATGGTGTGAACAGAGGATACTGGTCAGGTTCTCAGATGAAACATTGATTTATTTTGGTGGTCAAACCAGTAGATAAGATCTGGTTTCTACTTTAAAAATAACTTAGTAAACTTGTTTCTCAAAATGAAAAAGAAACATTTGAATAAATGCAGAAATTACAATAATGCAAATTATATTCACACATGTCTGTAGAAGCAAGGCAGATGTCAATCCCACAGGACCAGTATTTTCCTGATTTGAAACAAAAAAAAGACATCAAAGAAAATAGAACTACAGACTAATATCTCTCAAACATAGATGCAAAAAACGTTTAAAAAATATTAGCAAACTGAATTCAATAATGTATAAAAAGGATTATGTACCATCACCTAATACCCTCGAATGCAAGGTTGGTTTAATAGTTGAAGATCAGTTAATATAACAACATATTAATAGGGTAAAAGACGAAAACCATACAATCATCTCAATAGATGCAGAAAAAGCATTTAACAAAACCCAACAACCATTCATGGTAAGAATTCTCAATAAACTAGGAATGGAAAAAGTTTCTTATCTGACTACAAAAAACCTGATGCTAACATATTTAATGGTGAAAGATTGATACTTCTCTCTAAAATGGAAACAAAATGAAGATCCTTTCTCTCATCATTTCTAATTAACCTTATAGCCAGTCAAAAAAAATTTTTTTAAAACATCTAGATTGTAAAGAAGTAAAACCATCTTTAGTTTCAGTGATGTTGTCTTACATGTAGAAAACTCCCTAAGGAGTACATGCCCCCTTCCTAGAATTACTGGAACTAAAACATGAATACAGCAAGGCCTCTGGATACAAGATCAATGTTTAAAAATCAATTGCATTTCTATGTTCTAGCAATAAACAGTCCAAAATTAAGAAAGCTGTTTCATGTACAATAGCATCGAAAATAATAAAATACTTATGAATAAATTTTTAAAAACAAATGAAAAGTTTGTACATTGAAAAATTATAAAACATTGCTGAGAGAAATTAAAGATCTAAATAAATGGAGAAATACTCCATGTTCATAGAGTGCAAGACTGTGAATATTGGTAGGGTGGCAATTCTCCCCAAATTGTATATAAATATAATGTAATCCTTATCAAAATAATGATCTTTATAGACATTGATAAGCTAATCCTAAAATTTATATGGAAATTCAATGTCAGTCATTAGGGAAATGCAAATTAAAACCCAATGACATAACACGACACATCTACCAGGATGTCTACAATTAAAAAGATAAACTTCCCCAAGTTTCGGTGAGCATGTAGAGAAACTGGAACCTTCATGTATTGTGGGTGGGAATGTAAAATAGAAACTGGAATTATTGGAAACTGTTCTGAAAATGTTAACTTAGCATATGACACAGCAATTCCACTCCTAGATATTTAACCAGAGGTGTACCAAAATAGACAAAAGCTGGAAACTATTCAAATTTTTATCAATTGGTAAATGGATAAAGAAAATATAGTATAGCCATATAATGGAATACTATTCAGCAGTGAAAAGGTGATTCTGTGTGGCTCCTGCTCTTTCCTGCTTTCTTACAAATTGGAGTCTCCCTAGATTGAAAGCAAGCTAGGAAAGTGATCTACTATTTCCTAGTAGAATCCTTAATGTGGGAAATTCCTCAAACACAGAAAAGATTTTCTATGACTATTGTTGAGTGTCACAAAACATGACAAATATCCACTAATATTTTCTCTTCAGGACCCCTTACAGGGTCATAAACCTGAGGCTTTGACCCAGGGCACCAAGGCTGAAAAAAATGGATGGGATGAACGTACTGATGTCAAGGGCTACAATGCTTTATATATAAACCTGCCCTCTTCCCCAAATACACAAAAGCAAGCCTTGTGCCCTGGCCCCCAGCAGCAAAATTTCTAGGCATGGCTCAGCCACTTCCCTTTCCACTCTAGCCTCCTGGATCCTCTTACCACCACTTACTTGGGAGATTTATTTTTTATTTTTTATTTATCTATTTATTTATTTTTACTTGGGAGATTTAGAAGACAGAAGAGAAGCAGCAGCCATTTTTTGGCTCACACACATTTTGGCCAATCTGCTGATTCACCTCATTGGCATGAGCAGCAACTAAGCCTACAACTTCTTTCCTCTGGATCCTCCTTCAGCTTCTCCAACTCCTAAGCCAGGTGTTTGTGTTCAGTGCTATGACATAGGGCTCTAGCTTCTGCAGAATAGCCTTGATGCCAAGGTCAGAGGTAACAAGAACTGACACAGCTTTCATTCCATCCTTGTGGGACTCCAGCTCATACTTGTGGCTTCCAGCCTTCTCTTGATCTCTCCCACTTTACATTCATCATCCCTTCCTGACTGCCTATGCTATGGACTTCAAGTTTCAACAGATATTGAGAAACTAGCCTTATAGAGACTACTTAATCAGCTCCTACGACTGTGTAAGGCCAATTCGCTGGACAGACAGACAGACAGACAGATCTCCTGTTGGTTCTGCTTCCTGTCAGGAATGACCTTGTTTCCATCTCCCAGTGTAGTTTCTCCACTAAGCTGCCTCAGCCCCTACAGCTAGAAGTGAACCCTCCTGCCCTGCCCCACCACAAACACAGTTGTGTGCCTAAGTAGGCTAGTTGAAATCCTTAGAGCACATGACTTATTTTACCTCACATCTTAGATATTTCTGCCCATGTCATTTTTTCTCTATTAACTACTAGATTGTCCTACAGGGACAGGGACCATGTGTCTTACAGTTTTAGGTCTCCTAGAGTATTTTTTGCTGACCTAGAACTCTGCAATGAACTGAGATGAACTGGACCAAAAGTCAAGACAAGAGAAGGTTGGTGGAGAAATAAAAGACTTCAAAATAAACCACTTTTTAAGCATTTACCACCTGTCTGCCTGGTGAGTGCATGTCTACATGTCAGCCTCGGGGTTCCTCTTCTTTCCAGCCACAGCCAGAGACATCGGTTTTACAGCAAGAAAACACAAAGAAAAAAATGTAAGAAAGCATACACTCCCAAAATTACTTACTAGTTTATGCAATTTGATGTGTAATGATGCCTATCAATGAGAAGGGGAAAAAGTCACCTGCAAGAATATCCATTCTTTTTTTTCTTTTTTTGCTACTGAGGCTCTTTTATAGGAGCCCTGAATGATATAATTTAATGAATAGAGCTATTACTCCAACTACCATTTGCAAGGTGGTCACATGGATCACAGACTGTTTTCAATACATTAAAAAGTCTAACAGTAATGGTTGAGCTAAAGGAAAAAAACGTTCTACTGCCAACAGATTGAAATTCTTTCCCTTTAGCTGCAACTATTTTAGTTCATGGTGGTAGATACACATTACTCCAAGCTTATCATGAACCCTATGTGTTCTTTGATTTCTTTTTAAAAAATGTAGAAATTAGTTGATCACTTTTTAATAAATACATGTAGTTTGTCAGGGAAAAAATTGTTTTAATACCAAAAGTCCTTGTTGATAGAAATAATTAAGGAGAATCTAAAAGGGTAAAGAGGTTGGGAACCACTAAACTAGATAGTAATGTATATTAGAATAGATATTAGAAACTAAGTCTTCAAAATATTAAAAATTTACTCCCTTCTCATTGATGGGATCATGTATAATATGAATCTAAATTAAAATAATGCAATCAATTAAGGGGAACAATTTCAACAAAAAGAATACAACAAAAGAAGTACTTTCTGAGAGTATACCAGTTTTAAACTATCAATTTCAATATTAATGCAAAATAATTCTAATCAAAAGAAAAATGAATCATTTTCATCTTACTTGAAAAATGGCAGAAAATTGAGCTATCATTTTGTAATTTTCCATGTGTTTTATTGGAAAATTTTTGATTTGGATTTTTTTGTTTTGTTAGTTGTACCTCTATTGATTAATTCAACCTAATGCCAAGGAAGGCAGAAATTGAGATGCTGGCAGATGTTGCTGCTTCTAGCAGACAGAATATATAAGAGAAGAGCCAACTGGTTTCCAAATTGTAGCTTCAATTAGAGCTTAGATGGAATAAACTCATCCAAGAGAATTTAGGATTCCACTGGCCCTGAGGAAACTATAAGATGAATCCTTTTTGTTTTATTCCCAAATAAACACAGACTTTAAAGTTCAGACAGGAGTCAAGTTAAGCAGAGTTTCTCACTTACAAAGCTTCTGTGTCAACATCTCCCTTCCAGGTAGAGGCCTCTAAGTAAAGCATGGCAGAAACTGAGATCTAATCAGAAGAGTCATGTAGAGGCCCAACAGAAAGGATAGGGCAGGCAAGCTAGGGATATTACGGAGAGAATGTCAAATGGGATGTGGTGGATCATTGAAGCTCTAGTCATATATAGTGATTTGATCTCACAATCAAAGGAAGACTAAATAAGGTATAATCATTTTTTATCATAAAAGTTTTCAAATAGAGTCAGCCCTCTGTATTCAACGGTATAGCATCTGCAGATTCAACTAACCGTGGATAGAAAATACTTGAAAAAAAAATGTTATGTTGCTGACATGTACCATGTAGCTAGACCTACAAAGATTGCATCTGCAGTAAATATAAACGGACTTTTTTCTTTGTCATTATTCTCTAAACAATTTAGTATAACAACTATTTACATGGCATTAACATTGTATTAGGTATTATAAGTAACTGGAAATGATTTAAAGTACACAGGAGAATGTGCATAGGTTATATGCAAATAGCACACCATTTTATATAAGGGACTTGAGCATCTTCAGATTTGGGCATCCTTGGGGGTGCTAGAACCAGGCCCCAAACTGACACGAAAGGACTATGTATACAAAAGTAGACCAAATAGTATAATTAGCTTTCATGTACCCATTATCCAACTTCTACAATTATCAATTCAAGTCCAACCTTGTCTCATCTATATACCCCCCTCATTCCCATGACCTGCAGAATTTTGATGCAAATCTCAGATGTTATAACATTTCATTTGTATGTATTTCAGTATTTCTAAAATAAAGGGCCTTTAGAAAAAAAATACCACTTACTAAAATAAAAAATTAACAATAATTCCTTAATATCTTCAAGTATCCAGTTTGTGTTTAGATTCCTCTGGAATGTCATACATTTTTGAAAAACTTAAACTTTACTTAGAAAGTTAATTCACTCAGGTTTATTTTCTTGATTACCTAATAAATTATAAACTACTTGAGCAGAGGGATTGTTCTGTTTATGCCTGCCTCTGAGTGCTCTGCCAATACTTATGCCCAGATTTCACAGTAAAGATAATTAATTAAATGTATAATAAAAGACATTTTTATGACTTTTCATGTAACTATACTTACAAAACAGAAAAAATCATCATACTACCTATCCAGATTTTTGATACAAAAATTAGAGACAATAGATCCTCAAAATTAAATTGGAATGAAAATGTCATATATGGCATAATTAGGTAACTGTAAACACGAAACATCTGGCTACTAAAAATCTTTCTTGATAGCTGTCATAATTCCTGACAACCTGAGAAGTGGATTCTCCAGAGAATGACCTATTCTGTCAGTTTTGGCATAATATACACGGTCACCAAAGAAAAGAGAACATATCTGATGTGTAGGAGAAAGATGCATTCTATGAATTTTAATACAAAGATTGAAGTTTTGTCTTAGATTAAATCAAGGAAAATAGTTTTGAATATTTATGCATGAGGGATTTTCCCTTTGTACCATCTCCCCCATTTCCCTCTCCCACTTCCACCCAATCCTACCTCTTTTTTAGAGTGGGCAAATGAAATACATGAATTTATAGAAAACATTTCGAGATATGTATCCTTTGGTATATTACCCTAATGTGAAGAAAGAAAACTATATACATGAAAATATTAAGTGCTCTATATTTTATAATAGCAAAAATTAAAAATAATCTAAATGTCTAAGAATTGGAGAATGGTTATATAAATTATATCTTATCTATTTATTGGGTAGAGATAAGGATTAATTATACAGTTTTTTAAATTAGAATTATGAAGACTGTGTAGCAACATGAAAAATGTTTATGATGTGTTAGGTAAAAATATTCAGGACTGAAATTTTATGCACACTCTGATTTTAACTATGTAAAGATAAAAGGTTGAAAGAAAATACAATAAAATAATAATAGTGGCTATGTTAGTGTAGTGAAATTATGCATAATTTTTAAAATATATGTCTGGCCTTTAGTAGATGCTAACAGATTTCTCTTGTTTTCCTATTACCTCTACCTGACATTCTTTAAAACTGTATTATTGTAAATTAAACATTTTTAAAGCTAAAAATAATAGAACTTCAGTTAAATGTATTAGATTTCAATGTTTTCTTCTTTTAAAACTGTATCCAGACTTTTATAAATATACACACACATATGCAAAACAAAATATTTATATTTTTAATATAAAATAATAGTGAAAGAAAAGATTAATTTATTTCGTTCATTATATTTTACTTCTCCTTTTCCTTAAATATTAAATAGCAAATATTATAATGTACTTAGGAACATAAAACCTAGCAAGGATCTTTGCATATTTAGGCCTTTGATATATATTGGCTCCGATATACATAGATTTGAAATCACTCATTCATTTGTTAATTTATTAAACAAACATTAATTGAAGACCTACTTCACTCAATGAAATAAGTATTTTCACTGACTTAGAAAGGGCCAAATGACTTACTAAACTATGAAATATAACTTGTATACATAAAAGTGCAAAAAAGATAAGTGCACAGCTTATAAAATTGCTGGAAAATGAACTTCTATGTCACCAGTTTTCCCACCCAGGTCACAAAATAGACTATCACCAGTGCCCCAGAGCACCAACACCTCCAGTATGATCCTTACCCTTGCCTGCACCCCAGTGGTCACCAAGACAGAGTCCAATGTGCTGGGATACTCAGGAAGCTCTAGGGCTTCTGCTTGTGAGGGCCCTTCCCAGGGCATTTGTTTTTTGTAAAATTTGCAAAAGTAAACATTTTCCCACATTTAGTTAAGACCTCTTTGAACTTTCATAGCTAATTTTGTAGTCATAATTTCACTTAAAAATTTTTTATTTATGCCTATAGCACCTGGTCTTACTAGGTAGTCAGTCTTCCATCCAAGTACTAATGAGGCCCAACCCTGCTTAGCTTCCAAGATCAGACATCGGGCTTGTTCAGAGTGGCATGGCCATAGACTGTGGACTATGGCTCTATTGGGGCATGAACTCAGGACCTTCTGTGTGTAAAGCAGATGTGCTAACTGCTACACTATGGAACCACATCCCATGTTCTTTTTTTTTTAAATAGGGTCTCCCCCAAATTGTATAAACTTCAGGACCCATGAAATCTGGATCTGTCCTTAGACCTACTATCATGACTATGAGGTATTGTTTGTTTCCAGGTGGATTACAACAATGTGAAACTGTCCATTTCCCATTTAAAAATGTTCCAGTATCTTCATGAGCTCTAATCCTTGGCTGCTCAGGGAGCTACTTAGAAAAAATGGACTGGCCTTTCATAGGAGCATGGTAAATGATTTGGACTTGCATGTCATAGAAATGAACCACCAGAGCTGTGGACAGAGCTCAGCATGGTCGTCTCTTCTATATAAGGTAGTGATGCACAGAGCAGGAGTAAGGCCAGTGAAGCACCTGCCCGGCTAACCCCTCCAAGGTAGTTGCTAACAGGAGGCTAGCCTGTTGAACACACAGAGTATTTACAACGAATCTAAATAGTTTGCCAACATTTGAAAGTCAAGAGATTTCACGCAAAAAGTTGGCTTTCTGACTTTTTTGAAGCAGTTGGAAGATGTGGCCACTCTGCGTCCACATTTCCACCAGGCTGGATACCGGATGGGTGGAGCTGAGGAGCAGCTGCTTTCTGAGGCCAAACCTCCTCCCTGAATCCGTTACCTTAAGTATGGGTGTTATCCTAGTTTTGGTCCCTTAGGGCATTTGTGAGCCCTGCTCTAACCTATTACCTTTTATCAATACAAAATGGTTTCTTCAGTGATTTTGAAAAATTAAATTTAAAGATAACAACAAACAAGTTCCCTCAAATACTCCAAGATGACTTTCTGGCCAATATTTCCTGAATCCTTACAAAGATGCTAGTAAGATACCATCCTAAATGAAGTTAAACTATCTAAATGTACACAAAATGAATAAAATGAGAAACGTGCAAAGGTTCATCTCAAATGAAATAGCTTCCTAATCAGAAGCTTAACTATAGATCTGTGTTTCTCAAATTTTAGCTTGGATCAAAATCTTACCTGAAGACCTTTCTAAAACAAATTGCTGGGCCCATCTCCAGAATTTCTGATCAGGTGTTGGGTAGAGCTGATAATTTGCATTTCTAAGAGGTTTCCAGGTTTTGCCCTTACTGCCTACCCTGGAGCACTTTTTGAGAATCACTGATGCCTGTTGAAATGTGGTTCCCCAGGCTAAATGCCCTGGAGCTTATTAGTAATGAAGAGTCTCTGGTCCCTTCTAGACCAGGGGAATCAGGATCTGCAGGTGGTTTGTAAGAACATTACATTTTGAGATGCACTGGACTAACTTGTCCTTCCCAAAGCTTCCTGGGGAGAACAAGTTAGTCCAGAGCATCTCAAAATGTAATGTTCTTGCAATTAAAAAAAAAAAAATCACTTGGGCCATTTGTTAAATATACATAATTCCAGGCTTTTCCCTTAGAAATTCTTATTCAGAAATCTATTTTTCCAAGTATTCCAGGTGATTCTTATCCTCAGGAAAGTTTAGGGAAAATAGGCTAATGGTGGTATTAATAAATCTAAAGAAAAAATATGTTAATAAAACGGGAATGAGCAAATGAAACAGAAATCCCAGGAGAAAAAATTGGTAGTATGTCTTCAACCATTTGTTCTGGGGCTCTATAGCCACTGGTATGCATTCCTTTTCTGGAAAGAGACATCAAATTGTCAGTTCCTCTATCATGCACCGAACTTTTTTTTATCTGGGACCCTGCTCCTTAAGAAAACTTGCCATTATAATTTGACTTCCATGTGCTTTTCGAACCAGGAGAAACACACCACTTAAATCAATATAAGTATTCTGATTTCAGTACATTTCTCACTGTGAATCAAGAAATCATCATGAAGGTGCTGACATATTTTTCTGTGGGTTCTATCAGGGTCTCTAAGGGATCAAATCACTTTTGCTTTATAACAAAATCAAGTTTCATGGCATGTGTATATGTCATTCTATATGGAAAGGACAAAAAAAGTTTTCTTATATGTGGATTCCACTATGTCATTTTGAACTTTTTAATGCATTCATTTAAGCAAGTCAAATTTTTTTTAAAGGAGAATAACATTAGCAAATAGAAGTAAGTAAAATATACAAGAAATAAAACATCTAAGAAAGTAATAGTAGATGATAAAGACATGGTCTTTAAATTAATAAATTCATTCAGTTTTTATAAGTGAAATATTAGCTTTGGTGAGTCACATTTTTTCCCTTCAGCTGTCTCCACAATCCTTCAAGAGAAGGGTGCCATTTTACCCTTTGCTTAAAGACCTAAACTGTCCATTGACTCCACCTATTATACGTTTAGCACCCCCCACCCCCAAATATCAGATGTTTCCAAAATCTTTTCACAAAATCTAAATCTCTGAGAGTTGAACCTTATTGCCTGCTTCCCCATCCATCCACCATCCATTCCCACAAATTTCATCTGGGAAATGAACAAATTCCTTGTCAATGTCGAACATGGAATTTCTATTAAAGTTTCAAGTGAATAATCTTATTCTAGAAATGAAGCAATCAGAAGATCAGTTTGTCTGGAGGATGTTTTAATGCTAATCCCCATTCTGAATAGATGGTTTTTATATCCAAGGTTCCAATTCCCCCTTAAGTTGCACTGAGCTATTAAGGGTGATTGGTTTGGTCAAACAAGCATAGGGGCTATGGTACCAGTAAGCACTCCAGCTGGTGATCTGAAAGAGTGAGAAGATACTCAGACAAGGGGGGGAACATTTTCAGAAAATGCGTGAGAGGGGAACATAAGTTCCAGATGAATAAAATAGCCTTTCTCCCCATGCCTGGCTACTTTAGAAGGCAGAGAATTTTGGAATAAAAAGTCTTGGTTTCAGTTTTGGTCCCAATAACTATGAAAAGTTTGATTGTGTGCAAGTTACTGTCATAATCTCAGTTCCCTCAAATTTCTATGAGAATAATACTGGTGATATTTCCCAGGGTATATAAATTTATCGGTGATAAAATATCAATACATCATAAACTGCTTTATAAATGTGACAACGCCTTCAAATATAGGTGTTTTTAGCTTAATTTTTCAATAATTCATTATTAATCTTTGACCCAGTAATTCACTTCTAGGAATTTACCCAAACAGGTGTAATTGTGTACATGCAAAATGAGATATGGTCAAGTTTTCACTGCAGCATTTTTTTGGTAATAGCAAAATTTTGAAAACAAACTAAATGTCCACCAGTATAGGTCTGGCTAAATAAATTATATCTGTTTAGTGGAACAAATGGAATACCATGCAGCTGTGAAACAAAATAAGGAGACTCTATGCATTGTTATGGAAAGATCTCTAAGACACATTAATAAAACAAACAAAAAAGGAAAGTGCAGAACTTGGCTTTTACTGTAGAAGGGAGGAAATTAGACTATACAGTTGTACGAGCTTCTGAGTATATAAGGAAACACTGGAAGGATACACAACAAACGAATAATAGTGGTTAAGGGTAGGCAGGGTGAAGGGACTGTGGGGGTGGGAGGGAGATTTTCAATGTATACCTTTTAATACATATTTCAGGTTTTGAACTGTGGGAATGTATTACCTAGTCAAAAATTAAATTAATACTTCTTTGAGAAGGGACTTTTATATGACCATATAATAGATCTTTGATAATTATTTGATGTCTTGTATTAATGTAACATGGCTCCAGGCTTAAGGTGTGCGGTAGGTCGGGCCTATGAGAGTAGAGGAGGGAAGGTCATGAACAAGTGCTGCCTATCATGAATGAGGGAGTCTGCTTAGACTGGTACATCAAAAATGGAAGCTCTAAGTGGGGCCAGATGGGCAATAGAGGAACAAACTTAAGCAGGATGCCAATCTGAACTAAAATCTACACGAAGCTCGCTTTCAGTAATGGAAGAAACCACAATGCTTTTATGATTCAGTTGTGTACAGCAAAGGAAACCATCAACAAAACAAAAAGACAACCAACTGTTTGGGAGAAGATATTCACTAATGATACATCTGATAAGGGGTTAATATCCAAAATTTATAAAGAATGTATACAATTCAACAATAACAACAAAAAAAACAATCCAATTAAAAAACGGGTAGAAGACCTGAACAGATACTTTTCCAAAGAGGAAATACAGATGGTTGATAGACACATGAAAAGATACCTAAGGTTGCTGATCATCATAGACATGCAAATTAAAACCACAATGAGATATAACCTCACACTTGTCAGAATGGCTTTCATCAATAAATCCCAAAGCAGCAAATGTTGGTGAGGAAATGGAGAATAGGGAACCCTCATACATTGTTGGTGGGATTGCAAATTGATACAGCTGCTATGGAAAACAGTATGGAAGTTCCTTAAAAAATTAAAAATGGATCTACCTTTTGACCCAGCAATTGCACTTCTGGTATTTATCCAAAGAAAACCCAAACAATAATTTGTAAAGATCTATGCACTCCAATATTCATGGCAGCACAATTTACAATAGCCAAGATATGGATGCCCATCAACAGATGATTGGATAAAGAAATTATGCTTCATATATACAATGGAATATTACTCAGCTATTAAAATAAATGAAATCCTACCATGCAATGACATGGGTGGATCTGGAGGTTATTATGCTGAGTGAAATAAGTCAAACAAAGAAAGATAGATAGCATATGATTTCACTTATATGCGGTATCTGAGGAACAAAAGAACAAACTAATCAAAATCAGACTCACAAATATAGTGGACAATTTGGTAATGGACAGAGGGAAGGGGGATTGGGAGACTGGGAGAATGGGGTGAAGGGTTAAAGAAGTACAAATCAGTAGTTGATAGTTGGGCACAGGGAACATGGCAGAGGGAATGCAGTTAGCATTAATATGATGGCTAAGTAGAGGGCCAGGGGAGGGAGGGAGCAATTGAGAGAATCATTTTATCAACATTATAGATGTCTAACCAATGTACTATATACTTGAAATTAATTTAAATAAATATATTTAAAAATAAATGAAAGTTCAAAAGAAAAAAAAATTAAAGAATAATTGGGAAGAAAAGTCCCAAGGTATGTGGTTGTTGTTGTTGTTGTTGTTGTCGTCATTGTTAGTGATTTTTTGGTGGAGGGTGGTGGATTTGTAATGAGAAATATTTCTAATCTAATCAAGGGGTAGTATGTATGGAGAATGATGTTAGCCATCTTAGGAGGGAGGGAGTTTCGTCAGGGCTGTCTGTGGCTTGCAGGTTTAAGGGGAAGGTGCTCCCTGTATTTGCAATTCACAGTTGGAGACTGAGCCAGTTAGCTGCACCAAGGCTTTCTGATGCCTAGGATCCAGCAGATGACAGACAAATGTCAGGGTGACAGGGTCATCACTGGTAGCAGGGTTATGATCTGCTGACAGCCCAGGCACCCCCTGGTCCAGAAGGAATGGTGTTCCCAGGATTATTCACAGGGGATAGGAGCAAATAGGCAAGACTTTGCCCACTCAGCCTGTGACTATGAGAGTTGTGGGCTGGAACTCCTGGGATGCCCTAAATTCAGAGGCTGACAGGGAAGACCTACTAATCCCAAGGCTGCAGGTCACTGGAGCCACCCCTCAGGGAGCAGTATGCCATCAGCGGGAAGAAGCCAACGGCCCATGGCTCTCTGTTCTGGGTATGTGGCAAAGCATTTGGACACATCTATCTCTTCTCCTCTGATCACACAGGTCAAATCACATTTTCCTCTTTCTGGGTATTTTGAAGGTTGGTGTGAGTGCTTTTTGAGATCCTCTGACGAAAGGTGCAAGAGAAGTGCAAAGTATTACTATCAACACTGTAAATACAACGAAAGGAAAAGTGCCATGGTTGGCAGAATGTAGATGCACATTTCAACTTCTAATATTCCTAAGAGAACAATTTAAGGGTTAAGAGGGCTCAAGTGATAAGAGAAACCAATTGAGGAGGAGAAAAAGATAGTGAGTCGAGCTAAAGAAGAGATGCCCTTACGCTGGGCCCAGTGGAAGTGGTGATGGCCCACCCACACCGAGGCTGAAGCTGGACCCCAAGGCCTCCCCTCCTATCCACATGCATGACAACTGATGGGCAAGTCCATGTCCAGCCTTCATGCACAAGGCAAGCTGCCTCTGAGTATGCTGCTGTCCCATTTATATACAGTCTCTAGGACACACTAGCCATGAAGCCTACTGTCCCAGAGGGAGGGGATGATGGAGGCTTCCTCTGACAGCACTATGATCTGCTTGTAGTTGACAGGGCCTGGGTGACACTGAGCAGGCTAGAACTGGGGGAGGGAGCAAAAGAGAGGTGGTGCATGTCCAGTCAGGGTTTTTCACCCCTGGGACCTGGGAATTTCACTGGCAAGAGTAACCAGCTGGACTGAATTTAGAGCAGTTTCTTAATTGCTCTAGAGCAATAACTGGAGTTAGTAATTAATAGTAACTACCAGTTGAATATAAATGATGTTCCAGAAACAGTGCTAAAGGCAACCTCTACATTTTCTCATTTAATCTCCAAAACAACCCTATGAGGTAGTGCTGTCACCCCCACTTGGAAATAAATCTCAGAGAGTTTAAATGACTTGCCCAAGACACTACTTTAAGTAGCAGACCTAGGGTCTGAATGCAAGAATTTTAACACCAAAACTCTTTTGATTACAATGCTATGTGGCTTCCTCAATGCTTAAAAAGCAACCAGGGCTCTTAAATTTTGTTGTTTTCTTGGTTATTATAGACCTGAACACATTGCATCCAGGATGCTATTGTCAAAGATAAGGCACCAAATTGCTTTCCTCTCATATATGACTCAGGTTTTGATACATATCTACAAATGAATCCCATTCAAAAGAAAAAGTACATTTAAGTCAAGATGTGTATGGAGGTCTGTCTTCTCTACCAGACCCACCTAGCCTGGGATTCCCTATTTGGTGCCTCTTTTGGATTCACTGTCTCTAGTCACTCTCCACTTTCCAATCTGTGCTCCAGACTATGGACAGAAATAACTTTGAAAAACTCGTCTGTCTGGAAATCTCCAGGCTCCCAACTGCCTCCAGAATAAACTCCTTTCCCTGCTGGGCAGCTACTTACCAACCCCTCTCTACCACGCCCTCTGTGGCCCAGCCCATGCTGGCTCTGTGCACTTTCACCCCCTACTGTTATTATTAGCCCTCGCTAGTCCCTCCCCCTGTACTGTCCTTGTCTTACCTCCTTTTTCCTCTGGCAAATGGCTATCTGGCAATGCCCAATTCAAATGTCTCTGCCGCTCCATCAGCCTCCTGACACAAAGTAGAATTTATTATCCCACTCACCTGGCCCACCATGGCACCTAGTGCACTGGTGTATTATATTACTTACTATCGATCAATTATACCACCTTTATATATACAGCTGGATCCTGTTTCCCACTAATTAGGGCAGGGGCAAAAGCTATTTCTTACCATCTTTGTTTTCAGCGGCCATGGTAGACAGCAAATGTTCTCTTTAGAAGAAACAGATGTAGTCTCGTGCGAGGGACTCTGCTCACACACCACAACTGGTGATGATCTTAAAGACTTCCACCAATATGTGGGTAAATGGGCTAGCTGGCTTCAACTTCCTTCTATACACATTATCACCTGTGATCAACACAGTCCCCTAACAATGAAATAAAGAACTCTACCTTGTTCCACTGAAGGATATGAAAGAGGGCAAACAGCAACCCAAAATTTCTACCAGAGCACCTTTGCTTTTCCTTCATGTAAATAGTTTTGTTTGGACAGGTAAAAGGACTCTGTTGCTGAAAACAGCACTGGTTTGGATGGCCTAATCCTTTATTACCTCAAACTTCTTCCTAGTGGTTTTCCAGTCTTTTTCCTCCTCCATCCAACTTACATATTGCTTCCAGATAAAATTTTTAAAAATAATATTTGAATTATAAAAAATTTAAAGGTAACATGTTAGTTATGAAACATAATTGTATAAGAAATATAACAACGCAACCATCCAGACCTACAGCTAGAACATTAATAAAAGTCGCTTCCATCTACCTGTATGTATACCTCACCCATCCCAATCATGTGCCTCATACCTGGAGCCAATCTCTGCCTTTAACTTTGAATTTTTTATTCCACTCTCATACATTGCTTAACAATGGGAATACATTCTGAGAAATGTGTTGTTAAGTGGTTTTGTAATTATGCAAACATCACAGAGTGAACTTCCACAAACCTAGATGGTATAGCCAATTACACACCTAGGCTGTATGGTATAGCCTACTTATCTCAGGCTACAATCCTGTGCAATATGTTACTGTACTGAATGCTGCAGGCAATTTAATACAATGATAAGTAGTCGTGTATCTAAAAATATCTAAACACAGAAAAAGTACAGTAAAAACAAGGTACAAAAGATAAAAAATGGTACAATTGTATAAGGCACTTACCATGAAGGGAGCTGCAGGACTAGAAGTTGCTGTGGGTGAGTCAGGGAGCAGATGTGAAGGCCTAGGACGTTACCGTACATGACTGCAGACTCTATAAACACTGTACACTTAGGTTACACTAAATTCTTTAAAAATTTTCTTTCTTTAATAATAAGTTAAACTTAGCTTACTGTAACTTTATTTTATAAAATTTTCAATTTTTGAAAACTTTTTGACTCTTTAATAACTTAGTTTAAAACACATATTGTACAGTTATATAAAAATATTTTTTCTTTATTATTCTATAAGCTTTTTTTCTATTATTTTTTTTTTTTTTTACTTTTTAAATGTTAAAAAGAAAGACTCAAACACACACATTCATCTAGGCCTATACAGGGTCAGGATCATCAATATTGTCTTCTACCTTCACCTCTTGTCCCACTAGATCTTCAGGGACAATAACAGCAGGGAGCTGTCATCTCCTATATAACAATGCCTCTCTGTCTCTTCTTCTCCTATATAACAATACCTCCTGAAGGACGTGCCTGAGGCTCTTCTTGAGGAAGTGTCACTCCTTTCATAGATATGTCTATGGTGGTTTGCTTGATGTGTTTCTTTTTTCATCATAGATTTGCTTGTAAGCAAGTCACAAACATTCCTACTAATAAAAACCTTTCAGTATTAGGTCCATGTTTTCAAACTTTTTAAGGAGCTTGATGGGGTCTGCAAAAGCTTCTGCTAAACTCTTCACTGTGAATTTCCTGAGGGGTTGGGTCATTTTTCTCCTGCAGTTTCCTTTTCTCTTGCCTTTTTCTCAGCTATCCGTTCCTGTTCCAACAATTCCTCATTTAGTTAATTCCTCGGGAACCATGGCTAGGAGCTCCTCAATGTCATTCTCATCCACACCCAGCTTAAAGCCGTTTGCCACCTCAAGTACAGCCTTGTTGATTTTTGCAAACTTTGCGCTATGACGGCTATGTCACTAGGTGATAGGAATTTTTCAGTTCCCTTATAATCTTATGGGACCACTGTCATAGATGTGGTCTATCCTTGACCAAAACGTCATTATGCAGTACATGACTATATTTTAAAAAAAGAATATAGTTAACTATGTATTCTTTGAAGAAAGAATAATTCAAAGTTTAAGACACATATATAAAACTACGTTGTTGATTTTGCTTATTTTGGAAGTCTATAAAGGTAGTACCATGCTGTAGCTCCTGGAACATGTTATTTCCCTTAGTATTGTGATTACAAGATTTATTCATGTTGATGCTCTTAACCTGTTTATTTTGTTGTTACATAGGATCCAGTGTGCCATACCTTAGTGACTTACCTTCTCCCACCAACAAATTAAAATTGTTTCCAATGCTTTACTATTATGGGTAATTAGGCAATGAACATTTTTGGTGCACAAATACATTTATGCATTTCTAAAAGTGGGATGTTAGGTCGTAGGATATGCAAAATGCTCAACCTTGTGAAATAACATCAAAGTTTCTCAAAGAGGTTTTAGTAGTCAGATAAACTTTCCCTGCTAAAAGTAACCACTATTTGCAAGATAAAAATCCAAACCTGTCATTCTGTACCAGTTTTAATTTGGCTCCAAACTAAATTTCACACCTTAGAGCGCTGCCCCGCAAAGCACCTCCCACTCCAGTTGGACAGGTCTGCCCCTGAGTATGGAAGACACCTTGTGCATTTTCAACAATGAAGCCCTGTTCCTTTATTTCTGGTCTATGATTCTTACCCTTCTTTACTGCCCCTGGATTCTCCTTCCTTTATGAAACCTACCTTGATCAATGAACTCTTATACCCCAGCTCCTAGATACCTATTTTCTGTACCAGACATATGACATCAGTTTTCACCTTCACTCACATCTTAGGATATTGTTTCACGTTGCCTTATTGGAAAGAATGAACATTCTAAGCTGTGTAACCATATTTATTTAAGAACTTAGCATTTCCAATTTTAATATTTGGTGCCTTTCTTACCACTCTCTTGACAATGGACTTGCTTCCTTGGCAGCCAGGAGGTAATTTAATTTTGGACTTGATATTTCCCACATAACTTTTGATATGATTATGTCTTATTTTCCCAATTAAATCACAGTCATCTTAAAGTACAGGGACCATCTTTTATATTTCCTTATATTCTCCATAATATGTGTCTTATGTATACAGCAATAATTCATTCAATAAATATTTAATACTTTAGTAGGTATGTGAAAATGCAGAGGGCTGCATATCAATTAGTAATAGTGACAAATAGAATATAGACAAAAATGAAGAAATAAAATTGAAAGTGTTTTTTCCTAAAGAAATCATGAAAAAAGTATTTAGCAGTGAAGCTTTCTACACTTATCCACTTTCTGTAAAATTTTTTTTCAAATTTATCCAAATTAAATATTGACAAGTAATATATTCTAGCATATAGTATATAACTATATATACATATATAAACATGTGTGTATGTATATATACATATATAGTCACATGCAACAGAACGATGTTTTAAAGGTCAATGATGGATCGCATACATGATGGTGGTCTCATAGATTTTAATGGAGTTGAAAGATTCCTGTTGCCTAGCTGTCATAATGTCAATGCATTACTCATGTGTTTGTGGTGATGCTGGTGTAAATAAACCTACTGCACTGCCAGTCATATAAAAATATAGCACATACAATTACGTATAGTACATAATACTTGATAATGATAACAAACGACTATGTTACTGGTTTATGTTTTAACTGTAGTTTTTATTGTTTTTATTATACTCTTGCTACTTACACAAAAAACTGCTATAAAACAGTTTTTATGTGTGTTAAGTCAGCAGCAGCGTCATACATCTTGTGTTTACTGTGTCTTTTGATTGTAGTATTTTCTCATGTGCTTGATTTAAGCTCATGTTGTTTCACAGAGTAACATGCAGCAGGGACTTGTAGTCTAGGAGCAATAGGCTATACCATACAGCCTAGGTGTGCAGTAGGCTGTACCATATCGATCTGTATAAGTGCCCTCTATGATGCTCACACAACAAAATTGCCTAATGAGGCATTTCTCAGAATGTATCCCTGTCATTAAGTGGTGCATGACCGTATATACATTTGTACAGCCTTACAAAAGTGCAACAAAGGCAGAGGTAGTCTAGACACTTTCTAGTCAGAAAGACAAGAAATAACACCCATGTCTATAAACTCCCTAATAAGTTACTTTTTGATAAAACAAACCTTTGGTTGAGTTTAGCTCTATGTCATCTGTCTCTGAAATACGTTACTGTCCATTTTCATCATGATTGTAACTGGGTGATAATTCATTTAGTTAAATGACTTTTTCACTTCCATTCATTCTCTTTTGATAAAGTTGCTGCTCAACCTTCTAAAAAGAAACTACATTGTATAAAATTTGAGGTAAGAACAAGTCACATTGGCTTCCAATAAGAAAGTATAATTCAATTTTATTAGTATGAAATATTTTGAGATAATTTATTGTATTTGTGACGCAAGTACATGATTCTCAAATATGAAAGGGTTTTAACATAATCACACAATCATTTAGTAAAACTGCTGTTTATCAGACACCAAGAAAAGCAGGAAGGCACTTTCTCTTTTGGTGTAGAGATACTACACTTAAAATACTGCTTAATGGAGTCTATTCTGCTTCCTTTTTGTCAGATTCCTCTTTCTCAAACTCAACTAACGAAGCATGTCTGTTGGCCTGAGAACCTTCTTTGTAGAATACTTTCTTGACTGTGCCATCCCTTGGAGCTTTTATGATATGCTGCAGAGACACAAGACATGACAAACAATGTGATACTGCTGAGGACCGAGTACATACCAAGTCAAGAAAGTCAGACGCAAAGTAAAAAATAAAGCCAATTGTTTTGATATTTTGTCATCAGTGCTTGCTTATCTTTTTCATATTATAGCAGAGAAAATGACATTTGCATGATGTGCTTAGGGGTTGACACAACTGTAACACATTCAAGGTCCTAACTGGCTTCATAGTAAAATCTCACCTGGGATGCTTTTAAAAACAACTGATTTTTGGCCTCTCTCCAAGAGACCCTAATTCAACTGGTCTGGGAAGTAGTTTTGTATGGTGACTAATGTGTGTGGCCAAGGCTGAGAACTACTGGCCTACAACTTCCAACCACCTAAAAACCTGAACAGCTAATTTAATATGATCGAGGTTTTCACTTTGACACTGATGGCTGGCACCCTAGGTCTGGCCTTAGGAAATACCCATAGCTAACATTCAGTTGGGTTACTGCCTGAATCTAAGCTATTGATAATTTCATTAATTTCCGAATCAAATGACAGGTGCGATTTTACAAAATTAAAATGAGAAAGATGGTTTTGTTTTGTTTCTTGCAGTTAATGCCTCATCAATCCATGGCTCTGAATACTTAAAATGGTACTAACAAAATAAAGCAAAAGAACCAATTAGGTGTGATTAGCTGCCAAAGCTTACTTGGCAACTGAACTCATGATTTTACTTACCTCCATCTTCATGGAGATCATAACCATTAGAGAATCTCCAGTTTTTACTTTGTCTCCAGCTTTCACAAACACCTAGAGATTCAGAGTGACAGGTTAATACTTGAAAACACAGAGAGGCCTTTGTGGTGCACAGGTGATATATATATGTACACAGCAGAAGTATGAGTCTATGTGGTTGTCTTGTCTGCCAAAAACAAATGTATTAGTGCAAATCAGAGACCTAAAGGTCAGTCTGGCATTGCTGACACTGTTGTCCGTGGAAGGTACCACTTCGCTCCTCATCCCTACTCTCTCAGCTGTCGAGCTTTCCTTGAATCAGATGAATAAGTTTTATATATCTTGAGACCCTTTTGTTTTTTCATGAATGTGCAGACAAGATATCCCATCAACAGGGAAGGACTACTATACTTAAATGTATTCACCACAGGCTGGGTAGAGGGTTGTGCTTGGTTCTCTAGTTTGAGGTTGTCTAGGATAGTGTTTCAAGTCTTCATGGCCTCATGTAGTAAATGTAGACAATCTTCATGTGTAAGAATTAAACTTATTGGCAACCTCAGAAAAAAACTTCTATTTTCCTTTTTACATGTATAGATAAACACATATATCCCATATGGTATCCTTGTCTTCTTGGTTAATAAGGAATGTTTAGAAATATCATATTGTGGAGTCAAGTTCTTAAGTCAACGTGTAGAATCAAAATTGTGAACAATAAGAAACTCCCTTGAAAGCCCCACAAATTACCCAAAGCTGGGTGATGCTTTAGCATCAGATGAGAACAATGGTTTGGATTTAAGGGCCAGTTTTGGGAAAAACATGCATCTTTAAATGTAAGACCCTGGTGCACACTCTATGTGGGTTGCTCACATTATGAGAAGCCTGTGGGAACTGAGGCTGAATGAGCCAAAGACATCTCCCAGCTCATACACCCTCTGGAGCAAACATTTCCAGAAGGCAGTGGTTCTTGAAGTCACTCAAACTATTTAAATTCTTATTTTCTTCTTTTTTAGAGGTACTAAGACTATATAGTGAATTTTTTTATGACTTAAATACATTTAAGAGGACATATATATAAAAAGAGACTACTGATCTATTACCATTTGAAGGTAAATCAGTATGGATCTCAACTCTGAGTATATACTGCATTCAACACCAAACCATGTTGTTCTTCACCAGTACCACCCTTCAAATTTTAACACAGATACAATTATGTACATTAGAGAAAATGTCATTATTTCATGATAAACTGTTTGCTGTTAAATTTAACATTAAAAAACAGCCCTTCTGGATAATGCTTGATGAATATTCTATTTTAATCATGAAAAGATAATTTAAATTGTACTTTCATGGAAATTCTCACTTTCAAAAACAATAGTGTTTATTATAAATTAGGTAAATGAGTATTTTCATTGATGACTGTAATATAGAACTTGAATCTATAACAGAGTTTCTTGATTTCTTGAAATAGATGCTTTCCAATGGGGAAGATTTGGGGAGAGAAAAAAGATGCATATGATGAAGTTCAATAAAGATATTTGTTGGGTGTTACTGGACTTTATTCTACATACATTCATATGATTACCTTCTCAATGGTTCCAGTCATAGGCGCTATGGTACCTCCCTGAATTCCTTCGGAGCTCACTGAAGACAAGTATTTGGGGACTGGAATGTCAATTTGAACATTTCCTGCCTATAAATAAATAACAAACTGGAAATGAAAATCAAGATCTTATCCCTATAATTTTACTAATATATCTGAGGTTGATTGTTTTCAAATTATCTGTTTAACCTTAGTCATATTTAACACCAGGGTTCTAGTCTAGTTTTGTGACTCTGAGCAAATTACTAAAGCGCTTTCACTGTTGGCTTCCTAGTACACAGGAATAACGCTATACGTGTCTCAGAGAGGATTAAAGGAATTCACGTATATAACTATTGGTAAAATACAGCCACTGGCTGGAAGCCATTTTTAGTAGCATCCCCACTATCAAGTGCTTAGTCTAAGTCAGAAACTGTTCTTAACAGTTACATATATTTTGTCATTAATTGTCACAATGATCTTTTGAAGTAGGTACTGTTATTATTCCTGTTTATAGATGGGGGAACTGAAGCTCGGAGTTTAACTTGTAAGGTCACAGAGCTGCTCAGTGGTAGGACCAGATTTTGAACCAAAGCAGCTTTATATTCCAGAACTTATGCTCTTCACCACTCACCATACTGCCTCTGTCACCATATTTTTATAGCATATTGACTATGGAAAGAAATGCCTGGTAAAGTGAGATCATCCTTGACAGTAATATTTAAGGCATCTCATCACAAGGGACTGTGATCTGTAAGATGGTTCCCAAATGGGAGAAGACTTGAAGAGGCCATAGGACATTTGATAACGTTCTCTTACCCAAGCAGAATGTTAAGGTCTCCTAATAAACTCCTAACCAAATCCATGCCAAGCCTATCTCTACCATCCGTCAAGAGAATGCCACTAACCCAACTCACCTTCCCACTGCACACCTTCCCCACAAGGAACCTCTGGTCCACACTCCTCTCCCAATGGGTCACTTCCTCCCAAACCCCCAGCACTCCAAGTATCAGGAGGATGCTGGTTGGGGAAACTGTTCAGGCATCAAATCCCTGAGAGCCAGTGCCCACTGAGCAGGGAGATTTTCTCTGACAAGGGTGTGAGAACATGTCTCAGAATTAAACAAGAAAATGAATATGTGTCTATCGATGAGAATCTGTGTGAACAAAAGAACGAGAGAAGACAGGAATGTGGCAAAGAAACAGAATGGAAAAAGAAACAGAGAAAAGGTCACATTATGGATTAAAGGAAGCAGGAACTTTCTAATCTCTTTCAATGGAATGCCTCTGGTCAAGCAATTTTCTTCCAAACCCCAAAAGTGTTGTTATAAAGAAGAGACATTACCATGGAAAATAGGTAAATTGTGTTTTCCAGGATAATTAGCTTAGTTTTACTAGCAACGTCATTAATAGAACATTTCAGGTAAGTACAGTCTCCTTCACTATAAAGATCGCCAAGGACATGGAAAGTTTTATCTTCAATCTGAAAAACAAAAACAAAAACAAAAATACCAGAAAAGATCCTTAAAACAAGATGAACAACCTTACAGTATTAATAAAATCAGAATCAATTCTTTACTATTAATAGTTTCAAAAAGTAACAGGCAAAATGGTTTTTAAAAAGTCATATAGAAACTTTTCACCTAATATTCATAAACAAAACACTTTAGATAGTAAGATAATTAAAAGAAAAAAGTTATATATCTATAGCACCATAATGCTACATATAAAGGTTAATGTAAAAATAGCAATAAAATGTGGAATAGAAATATAAATCAAATTAAGTAAAATTATTAAAATTTGGTTGATGGGTATATTATATGATAGTATGCATTTCTGAGTACCCAAAGTCAAATTTAGTTTTAGTGTGCCAAAGTCAGCAATGAAAAAAGCCAGAACAACATAATTAGATGGTATTTCTTTTATCTCAACAGCATGTAGGTCAAATTTATGGTTTTCAGTTATTATTTAAGAAGATAAATTAGCTGGAGATTGACCACAATTTTCTCACTCTAAGAGAGAGTGCTAAAGAATAGATTTCACACTTAATTTCAAGGAAGCTGACAAAAGGACATGAAACCTTTTTGTTCTAAAGGATGTTTTCTCACATATACACTAAAGAAAAAATTTCCCTTACACACAGAAAATCCATTTAAATCTTCTCTATTTTTCATCTCAATTCCCATGATTTTAGTGTTGAAGTCCTATGTTTATTTTTTTCAAATATATTATGTAGGTGAGGGTGAAACAGGGCACACTGCAGTGTTTATACATTGGCTCTCATCTACCCTAAGTTAAATATGCCATTTTAGTCTGCTTTGTGATCTACTGAAACAGCTATTTAAATGTTGTGGAATTCTGAAGACAAAAAGGTTAGACTAGGGACAGTTTTGTTTAAAAAAAGCATATCTTAATTTGTAAATGTAGTTCCACAAGCAGATTAGAACAAACCTGCAATTTTACCATTTATTAAGGGATCCCAAAACCAGAGGTGCCAATATGAATCAAAACTCTCATATACTAAGGGAGGTAGAGTTCCCAAGTTTTTCTGAATCTCAGAGAAGGAAAAACAATTTGTCTCAAAGTGTTGGGATATCTAAAGCATGCCATTGATAAATCCATGTTGTAGGAATGTGAAATCTTAGTTCATATTAAAAGTGATTTATTCCATTCTTTGAAACTGTATGTTACTATAAGACTGAGGTTGAGTCCTCACATTAGTCATTAGCAAAATGCAAATCAAAACTACAATGAGATACTACTTGACACTCATTAGAATGGCTTTTATTAAAAAGAAAGAAAAAAACAGAACATAAATATACACAAGGCTGTGGAGAAACTGGAATCCTTGTATACTGTTGGTGAGAATGTAAGTTGATATAGCTACTATGAAAAACAGTATGATAGTTCCTCAAAAAAATTAAAAATAGAACTACTCTATTTATGATCTAGCAATTCTGCTGTGAGGTATTTGCCCCCAAAGAATTGAAAACAGGGTCTTGAAGACATATTTGTACACCTATGTTCACAGTAGCATTAGTCATAGTAGCTGAAAGGTGGAAATAACTCAAGTATCCATCGATAGATGAATGAATAAACAAAGTGTGATATATATAGCCAATGAAATACTATTCAGCCTTAAAAAGGAAGGAAATTTGGACACATGAGATAACATGGAAGAACCTTAACATTACGCTAAGTGAAATAGGCTAGTCACAAAAAGACAAATGATAAATGATTTCATTTACTTGAGGTACCTAGGTGCTCACTTTGGCACAACATATATTAAAATTGGAACGATGCTTGAGATACCTAGAATAGTTAAGTTCATAGACACAGTAAGTAGAATGGTGGTTGCCAGGGGTTGGGGGGAAGGGAGGAGTGGGCTGCTTTTGTTTAATGGGTACTGAGTTTCAATTTTGTGAGAGGAGAAAAGTTCTGCAGATGTGTGGTGATGATGGCTGCAAAACTGTGAATGTATTCAATACCACCTAACTGTACACTTAAAAATGGTTGAAATTGTAAATTTTTTATGTACATTTAAAAATATACATTAGAAATAATAAATCATAATAGAAATGTTCTCAGTTTAATTCTCTGAACACTAAATTTTAATAGATGTAACTAATATAAACAAAAAGCTCTTTGTAGAGTTTTAACAATTTTTAAGAATTTACAGAGGTCCTGAGACCAAAAAGTTTTGAGAACTGCTTTAGATATAAAAATGCACACATTTTGGGGGGCTTGATAAGTGTCTGATTTGATGCTATTATTTTTTTCCAAGTTTTTTATTCTTAAGGGAACCACAAACTGGGTAAACAATCAGAAACTATATAACAGGTAATTTCCTCAAATTGTTCTGAAATAAAAGCACATGACACTCTTTTAACTATAATACATAAGTCAATGGCTTAAGAGAAACCAGGAGTGAAATAAGATCATATTCAGTATGAAAGAGACCAGATTTAGCTCTGAACTGTAGAACAAAACCAGTGAGGCTTACCTGCATGCTATATGAGCCATCATGGTTATATGTTACAATTATGGTTACATCTTCAGGGAAAAAAAATTAAAGAAAAATTAGAATAACTGAAATTCTAAAAATCTCACTTTCAATCTAAAGATAACTAGCTATTAGGGATATCAATATCTTTTAGTTCCTTGGCAATAAAGATTAAAAACAATAACAACAAACTATTAGGCACGTTTCAATAAAGGTGAATTTCAAACTTTTTTCTAAAAATGGAGTTTTAGCTCTTTTAAGGTTGCAGGCTATTTTAGATATTTCCCCCTCCACTAGGAAAGGCTCCAGTGTTAGAGTAAAAAGTACAATTAATTGAGAAAGAGAAGTTCTGGTTTAAGGCCCAAATCTACATCTGTGGTATGACTACTTCTGCGATCTTGACCAAGTCATTTAAAATCTGGGTCTTGGCCTTGCAGCGGGGCCCAGGAGCCATCTGTGCCCAGCCATGGTCAACTCCACTGTTCTGTGACACTGCTGTAGAGGGCAAGCTATTATGCTGCATCTCCTTGGAGCTGTTTGCAGACAAAGTTCCAAGGAGAGTGGAAAACTTTCATGCTCTGAGCACTGGGGAGAAAGGGTTTGTTTTTAAAGGTTCCTGCTCTCATAGAATTATTCTGGGTGGTGAATTCACACAACATAATGGCATAGGTGGCAAGTCCATCTATGGGAAGAAATTTGATGATGAGAATTACTTCCTGAAGTACATGAGTCCTGGAATCTTGTCATGAAAAATGGTGGACCCAACACAAACCATTCTCAGTTTTCCATATGCACTGCCAAGACTGGGTGGGTGGATGGCAAGCATGTGGTCTTTGGCAAGGTGAAAGAAGGCATGAATATTGTGGAGGACATGGAGCACTTTGGGTCCAGAACATCAAGACCAGCAAGAAGATCACCATTGCTGACTGTGGAAAACTCTAATAGATTTAACTTGTTTTACCTTAACCACCAAACCATTCGTCCTGTAGCACACGAGAGTACCCTACACCCCCACCTGCTCGGAACACCCAATAATCGGAACACCCAATAATCTTTGTGCTCTTGTTGCAGTTCACTGGGTTCCGGATTTTCCTTGCCCCCTCCAAGTCTAGCTGGGTTGCAGAGTTAGGTTGATGAATATGAAATAAAAGCTAAACAACAACAGAAAATAAATGAAATCTGAGACTTGATTTTTCTGATCCATTCTGACCCATTAGATGGGTATGAGAATTTAACAATGATTAAATGTGCAAGTGTTTTATAAACTGTAAATGACTATGCAAATATAATATACAATATACCCATACTATTATGTGAATACAGAATAGGTTAAAGACTATACTAGAAGATGGAAATCGAAACTTTTGTGGGGTAGAGAATGCAAACCAAAATTATTTCATCTAGTCCTGATACTTCAATCATCATTTTGATGCTGCCAGCGCAAATCGGTTTCCTGCTCTGATCTTCCTTCTCCAGAACTCTGGTTAGTCATTTCCAGCTAGATGTTCCATCCGTACTTTAAAATGAGCACAGTGGGTCCAACAAATCATCTCCTGCCTCCGCCTGCTTTCCCTCCTGACCTGTAAGCTCCAAGACTGACACTACTATTCTCCTTGTCATCCCAGTTTAAAACCTGTCATTCTTGCCTCCTCCTCTTTCTCCTTTCTACCTCCAATAGTCACCACGAAGGTGCCAAAGGTATTCTTCCCTTTGAATACCTGTCCTATACACACATTTCTTCCTTTCCATTTCCATCACTCTACCCTGATTCAGACAGATGGCCTCAGGTCTGGCTCACTCGGAGGTCCTCCCAGGACTTCCTGCTTCCTGTCTCAACCTTTCCAGCTGATGCTTCCTAGTATGTCCCCACCACATTCAAAATACTTGGCCTTGCACTTAGAACACCAAACTCTCAATCTTATTTCCTACTCTGTTCTTCTAAATAGCCCTATGTCCAACCATATGTGAAAATGGGCTAATTAATATTCTCCATATGTCTCTAGCCTTCCCGTCACTGTGCCTCATTGCTCATGTTCCTCCTTCACTGCATTGTTTGTCCCCAGCAGCACCAATTGAAACACCACACCTCGTTCACATCATGCTACTTGGGAAGAGCCTATCTAGGTGGAACAAATTCTCTCTCGTCTGAACATTCAGACTTCTGCAGACATTCACCATTATGATTCTCCCCTCATCCAGTGTTATGATAGAGTGATTTTTCTCTTTATCAGTTGTTATAGAAAATTGCAAAAATAAAAATGTTCACAAGGCCTAAAAGTCTTCTTTGTGGCCCATATGTAACTACCATTAAACATTTGAACATGTGAATCCTTTTAGAACTTTTAAAATGCACATTTGAGCTTGCATTTTTCTTTTATAAAAATAGTACATTGCTATACATTGTTCCACAATCAATGTTATTTTAGTTAACATGTGACATATTTGTTCTTTCAACAGTAGCACAGGAATAGTTTAATGATGATGATGATGATGATGATGATGATGATGATTATGGTGACAATAGCTAATACTTGTTGACTGTTTGCTATCGGCCATACAATGAGCTAAGTGCTTTATATGTGCTATTTCACTTAATATCTACAATAACTCAAGGAAGTAATGACCACTACCATCGTCACATATAGCTGAAGACACTTGATACTTAGACAGAGTGTGTGACTTGCCTGAGGGTGACAGACAAGAAGGGAGCCAGAATTCAAACCTACATAGTCTAACTCCAGGGCATGCATTATCAACCACTAAGCCATCCATTTTCCCAACACACACACTTCTTTGCCAAGTGGTAAATTCCTTCAGAGAAAAACATAGGGACAAAGACATCTTTTTCTGTTCCTTACATTATTCAGAATATCTATTTTTTCAAAAACTCTGTACTGAATGTATGAATAAATGAAACTTCTCCACCCTATATCTTGTTAATATCTTTAACCCTTTTTAAGAGAAAATGCATCCAATTACACAAGATCAGTTTTCTTTCAATTTATAAAATATTAAAAATATTTAAATAACATGAATGCCAACAGAATCATAGTAAAAGACATTGGCAGGAAAAGTCTAAATTCTTTTATATGTTAACTTCTTCCTCCCTCCCCTAGATATCTCTTGACCCTTACAAGAGAATCTTAGACATCTTCTTATATATTTAATAAGTTCAGCATGATGCAGTGTTAGGTAAGCATATGTACCCTGAACTGTGGGTTCAAATTCTGGCTCCACCAATTATACTTGGTGTGTTTTTTAAGAAAATTATTCATCTCTCTAAGCCACGGTCCCTCCATTTAAAAAAATGACACAAATAATAACATCGGTCTCACTGGCCTATTCTGAAAACATATAAGAAATAATTCATGTAAAGTGCCTAACAAAATATCTGATATACTCAATAAATCTTAGCCATTATTGTCATCATTATTGTTGCTGTTCTTGTTATTATTATTGATGATAGGGCAGGGTTCTGTGAATCATGGCCACTAGTAACAAAGTGAAATATTTTTCAAGCCTTGAATATTTAAAATATGTGGTCATTCTCACTGAGATCATTAAGAGTTGGTTCTACTTGAGATTCATAAATATTTCTTGCCTTTAGACTTCCTATTTGGTGCACTCTCTTATTCAACCATAGTCACTACCGATTAGCATAACACTTCTGAAAACTGTTAAATTCAGACCTGGATTACTGTTGAAAAATACTGCTAAAAGGATGCAGTGAACAGCAATCATGTTGGCTTTTCAATTATATATTTACTTTTTTAAATTAAAATTTAAAAAAATTCCAAGAAATGCAACATAATTCAAAACACTGCTCAGGGCCTTAGTGAAAATCCTTGCCAAGTAACACAGTTGGCTCATCTGAATTATAATCACGCATATGATTTTTCTGTTTAATTTAGGTGGAAGCAGCTACTGAAACTTTATTGTTGCTGATACTTGTATTCAGCATATAGGAATCTAAAGTAAGATACTTCCACATTTTGGAGGGTTTTTTTTTTTTTTTTTTTTTAGGATGAAATGAATAAATACACCAACATAAACGTTACCATTTGCAGAATGATAATCTATAAGGGATGTCTGCAAACTTTCTTTCCAAGTACTCAGTGCACTTAAGGTAATCTTGGCTCAGAATGAAAAAATACCCAAAGATCTGAAACACAATCAACTTCTGTGAACAAAGAATGTGTTAATAAGTGAGCAGATGTCTACATAGAGTCAGGGTAAAGAGGAGGGTGTTGTGATGAGCTGGCAGAAAGATTCTGTTCTACCTGGTATGCACCTTTTCATAACAGAGCTGTCACAGTTTAATGACACCTCACCTTCAAGGTTCCCTCCCAGCTCTGACTCTTATACCCATCTGGCTTCCCATGCAAACTGTACTGCAGTAGAAGGGATACTGCCACCAGCTATCACATGATTTTGGTCCCTCTGGTACATTATTTATAAGTACTGCCAAAAGGATGCAGTGAACAGCAATCACGTTGGCTTTAAATTTATAAACTCCTCTGGCTTAGGTATCAGCCTCTCCTGAGTTCAGTTACAATAAATCAGTTCTCATCCTGAGCCTACTCAAATTAGTTTGCAATAAAAATCAGTTTTCCACTGGAAAAGTGGTGAAATTAGCATGGAAGTCAGGGTCAGAAAGACTGGATGTCAACCATGGCTCTGCCACTTACTAGCCTCAACTAAGTTATTCTACCTTTCATGCCTCAGCCTTGTCAGCCATATGTGGGTACAATAGTGACTCCTCTGCATTAAGTTGTAGAGACAAAAATTTACTTGTGATAAGGCACTTAATAAATTATAACTCTTTAGTAACCACTTCCACCTGAAACATTGCCTAAGGAGTGGGTAATCTTTCCCTGGAGTAGTTTTGAATAGTTTTTTTTCTTATTTAAAAGTAATACGCCCACTGAAGAAAAACTGCAAAGCTAATAAAGTACAAAAAAGTGAGTTAAGGGGAGATTGCCTCAAATCCCACTACTCCATGGTAACCTCACTAACATTTTAGCAAATTACATTTCAGTCATTTTGCTATGTATGTTTTATGACATATTTTTAGAATAGTCACAAAATATAGAAAAAGTATAATGAAGAAAAATAGAAATCATAACTACCACCCAGGGTCAATCAATTCTATCATTTTGGCATACTTCCTTCCAATGTTTAGGCTAGAATCTAAAAAATGTAATTGACTAATTGTAGTCATGCTGAATCTTTTTTTTTTCCAAGTAAATGTGATATATTTCTACAAAGCACATGTTTCTTCTAATAAAACATTACTTACTATTTTCACCATCCCTAAGAGTCATGTTTCTGGTGTAAAAGATATTCAGTCTTCTTCCACTGCTGGATGCAAAAGGAGAATATTGATCTTGAAAAAAAATTCAACAAATTTATGAACATCGAGCCTACTAAATTTATACCTTACAAATGAAAACATAAAACATAGTTCCTATACTGGCAACTCAAATGTGTTTTTCTTTGTCTTCTCATTGCTTTACATTTAAATTAAATATTTTGATTTAAATGTCAGAAAATTTCATACGAAAAATCCCAGCTTTTCTTGAAAAATGAGAATATTTGCAGCCTAAACTCTCATCCTCTGGTGGCATCAATTGCACAGTGGTCACCCCTTTTCAAGAGGGCTAATGCATTTCAGGTCACTAAAATCTCTACCACTATTTTTCTTCTGCCTGGCCTCTTTTATTCTCCTATGTTACTGGTCCACCCCAGAAGTGTTTGAGTATCCATCCTCTGTTAGACAATGTCCAGGAGCTATAGCATAGCTAAATTGAAGCAATTTATTCTGAAGCTCATCGCTATGTCAGTTATAAATAATGAAAAGAAAAAAGTAAGAATAACAGGACACTCCATTATAAAAATGCTAAGTACAGGCTTAGGAATACCATATGGGCCATATTTAGATGCATTTCATTTAATGTAAAAGGTATAAATCTCCTAAAGATTTAATTATGTATTTTAAGCTTTCAATATAACTTTCTTGAATGAATCCAGAAATTGATGATCCTAATAATAGGATCCTATAACAATATAATAATCCTAACAATAATGAAGAGATAAATGGATTAATTTTTTTTCCCTATTTGCTCCAAAGGTCAGAGTTAGCTGAAATAAATACTATGGAGCAACTTTGGGAGAGCTCAGATTTTACTCAATTTAGAGGGAAGAACTTTTTAATGGAGAATTGACTGAAACTAATAAACTAATTAATTTCCAGCTTCCTGAGATGTTAGGAAGAGTCAAGCGACAACTTAGTGGGGAGCTGAAGCAGGGACACATGCATGTTGCAGCCAGGATGAATCTTTGCCATAATCCTTCCCATGCTTAAACTCTATGACATGATGAAGTATGTAGGTCTCCAGTCAGTCAGAAATTTGATCATAGAATGAAAAAAGAGAGGAGGAAATAACTCGACAATAAATCATGGGTAATCCAAGGAAATCTGAGAGTCTCCAGGACTCTGTCTTTAGTTGCTGTGGGTACAGAGGCCATGACAAAGTAGGCCACAAGAAGTGGTGAATAAAAGAAGCTGAAAGGGATCAGCATGGGCTGTGGCAAGAACTAGTGATTGGTTGAAAAGAGATCCATCTTGACACTGTTAAGTGATTAGTTAAGTTATATTTAATGGGTTAAAAAGTGTTTATGGGTACAGAGCTCTACTTCATCCCAAAAACCACATTAACAGAGGATGGTGTCAATCACTGAGAGAAGAAAAGGGAAGTAAAAGCGGCATAAAGAAAGAAGAGCATGTTCAATAATTATTCATGAAATCTTGACAAGCAGAGGAAAGAAAAAAGCATTCCATACCTTGTGTCTGAATTTTGAAAGTATCAGCCTTCTCCTTGAGGATGAGACCCAGAGCTCCCTGGCATAAAAACTCTTTGGCTGCGGGCTTCCGACAGGGCAACAGTTCTTCGCGGTGTTGAGGGATGAAATCAGTGTGCACGTTCCCAGCTTCAAACTCTGGGTGGCCAGACAGGGTGTGGAGGAATTCAATGTTGGTGTGCAGTCCGACGATCTAGGAAGAGAATAAAGCCCATGTCCCCAGCGAGTGGAGAAAACAACATAGTCAGAAAAACATTCTTATGGCTTCTGCTCTTTCTGCTAAGTATTTTCTACTACGGACAACTCTCAGAAAAACAAAACAAACAAAAAACCCCACTTCACCATTGCTATATATCTCGACTTAACATTTAAAACTACATTTTACTATGATAAAGAGGACACAGGAAATGATGTTAGTGTAGGTAGTGTGGAGACATTTAGTTGACTCAGGTTAGAAAAGTGATAAATATTAAGAGACTTAAACGATATTTATTTGCAAGATTTTGAAGGCCTACCACTTAGAACACTCTCACAACAGAGGACCACTGGAAATAGAGGGCAGAATTCCTACACTAAGGAGGGGACAGGGTTAAGTAACTTCAAAAGAGCTTCCTTCCAACAATGAAATACAAATTTTACACACAGATATAAAAATAAAAAAGGTATAAAACTTAACCCGAAGCTACCCAATAAATGGAACCAAGGGCAAAACTGGCTATCTGAGTCTTGAGTTTATTCATTCACTGATTCATTCATTCATTCACTTAATAGCCTTTTCCTGAGCACCCTTTAGGTGCCAGGCCCTGATCCAGATACTAGGGACACAGTGAAGAACAGAACAGACCAAGTCCTTGTCTTCACAGAGCTTACATTCTAGGGATAGATAATAAATGATATCTATAAACAAATATCTAATATAATATCAGGTGATATGAAGAAAAACAAGGCTAATTAAGGGGTCAGAGAACAGCAAAGGGTCCTATTTTAAATGCGGCAGCCCAAAGAAAACTCTGAGGTGAGCAGGGGTTGAAGACAGTGAGGAGGGGGTCCTGTGATCATGGGCAGTTAAAACATTCTGAAAGAAAACAGGAACTCATGGCTCCGTGCTATCTGTGCCTAAGGAATGGCAGGGAGGACACTGTGGTTGGAGTCACAGATATCAGAGATTTGATCAAAGTAATGACATACAACAATTTGAATACCATAGGCTAATAAGAAATCTTTCTATGAAGCTCCCTCAGCTGGTACTTACTGCACCAAGAAAATTAATGTGCTGCAGAAAACAAATGGATAAAACTGAACATAATTATTTTTCTCTGGAGAAAAATAATACCAGACTGTAAGCCACACTTGCACTGTTGGACTATCTACAGGATGGATAGGAGTCTCGTATCAGATTTCCCTGAAGCATAACACTGACACTAACAGTTTTAGTCTTGTAATCTCTTTTCTAGCTCTATCAAGAAGTCCTCACATTCTATTCTGACCTATGAGAAATTCTCCCATGTGAAATTATTTTGTTCGTGACATATGGGTAACTAATTTGCAGAAATATGTTGACAAAGACAAAAGTTGACTCATTGTGACAGACATGCTTGGCTGTAGAGATACCAGAGCACTGAGGACTAACATGGTCCCAGGTCACTCACATGGTACCGAAGAAGGTTGCACCTCAGTTTTGTCAAGGCCGCTTGGCGATCTGCAGCCCACACGACCAGCTTTGCAATCATGGGGTCATAATGCACTGACACTTCATCTCCTGAAATTGAAAAAACACATAACCACTCCAAGTCAAAACTAAAGGGATAATATACAACAAGCAAGATACTCTGCCAGGGCTTTATATACACTTACTCCTCAAAAAACACTGCATGATAGATAGTATTATCACCATTTTATTCATGAGGAACTGAGGCTAATAGGGCTTTAAAAACTTATCATTAGTCTATGGAGGGTGTGGCCATCGGAGAGCACCAGCCCCTAAAATTGTGGTTCAATGACACACAGACTGGCTTTCTCAGCCTATCTTCTTCTGAACCTTCTTTTCCTTTCTCATTTTGGAAGTCAGTGTAAAATCTCTCTATCCTGTTATGTCGCAATCACCTATGCCCTTAGCATCCCTTCCCTCCACCTTGTTTCCTCATCAGAAAAATAAGGATACTAATTTCTCTATCCTGTAGTTGTTGGGAGGGTTGACAATAAAGTGCCAAGTGCCATACCTGACTGAGCCGATAAACAAATAGCAGCTATCATTATTATGACAGTCTTAGAGAACAAGAATCTGAACCATGCACAACCCACTGATTAGAAATGGTTCAATTAAAAAGGATGTGATATATTATAAAGAACACTGTTCCAGGGCCTTTTCGTGATTTTGGCAGGTCACTGACCCCCGTGAAACCCAGGGTCTTCATCTATAAAATCAAGGGATTGGATTATACTCCCTTCGTCCATCCATCTATCCATTCTTCCACCTACCCACTCACTCACCCACCAACACACACGGAATACCTTCTAGGCCTAGGCTTGAGCAAGGTGCTGCAAATATACCACAGAAAATACAGTCCCCTTCTTAAAAATCTTACAATCTGGTAGGGGAAGTTAGACAAGAAGTACATTACCATAGGATAATGTATTGAGGGCAATGACTGAGGAATACACTATGGGCTCAGGAAACACGGAGGGGTGCTGGGGGAAGCTTCTTGGACTAGATTATTCTTCCCAGTGCCAAGATGTGAATCTGGGAGTCCTTCTCAGAATTACACCTGTTAACTTTTTAGTACCTTTATTAAATTACAATGCAAGCTTTGCTTGCCCCACAGATTCTTTCTTTTCTATTGCAGGGGCCCTCTTTTCTCTCCAGGATGTTAAAAAATTTACTGACTACCAAATCTTGCTGTGGCTTATCCTGAGCTATCAAAGTGTTGCCAATTTATCATTAAGAAGTCCTAATTTCTCATTTTGGCTTTCAAGACCCTATATGATTTGCTCTCAAACTATGTCTCCAGCCACATGTCCAACTACTTAGCATCCTGAACCATTTTTCCAGCCACGTGTTTTCTTATAGTTCTTCAAACATATCTTTAGTTAAGTTCTCTTTTCTTCACTTTTCTTTGTAGTTAAATCTGCCTAATCAAATCCACTCTAGATTTCCTTTCAAAAAAGTCTCTTAATTATATGAGCCTAACATGATCTCTTAGTCCCGAGAATTGTTATATTCCATCACTCACCATCTGTGTAACTTCTCTGCAACCAAAGTTAAGGTGGCAGTAAACAGTGGTGGCTCAGAGTGCAGACTCTGAAGCCAGACTATCTGGGTCTGAATCTTGGCTCCAAGGACGACCTTGGGCAGTCACTTAACTTCTCTGTGTCTTGGTTCCTCATTTTGAAATGGGGGTGATAATACCTACCCACAGGGTAGTTCTCATGGTTAAAAGAGTGCAGAGAAAAATTACCTAGAATGGCACCTGTATGTAGGAAGTGATAAATAATGGTCAATTATGGCTATTGTTATTAATCATATCATATGTTGAATTGTGATAGCTCTTGCACTGCTTTTTACTTTTAAATTTCTTTTATTATTGCTTAGTTTGCACTAAGTTTATATATTAATTCTCCAGTTTGACTTGAAGGCAGAGTGCCTCAAGCATAGCAAATATCAGTCACCTTAAATCATTCCAAAGTAAAAATGTAAAATGGTACTCATAAAATATTTGTTGCTTAGGTTTGACCAAGTACTACTGCATTTGAAAAAAGAGAGTATTATTTAAAAATACTAGTTGTTCCCTAAAATTAACTATTCCAGAAGGAAAAATAAAGATTAATGAGAAATCAATTAAATCTTTTATTTTAAAACACACTAGACATTTCCACAAGACACAGGGAAAGGCCCCGTCCAAAAGTAAAAATGCATTAAAAATTCAAAAAGACTTATTGTTTTACTTCACTGTACCTTGCCGTACACCAGTTTCAATCCTAGTGGAAAGGTCAGCTTGAGGGGTAGAGAGATGCACTAATGGCCCAGCCCCTGGCATGAAGTTATTGTGCGGATCTTCTGCGTATATTCTAGCTTCAAACGCATGGCCTTGCAGAGTTATTCCTTCCTGGCTCAAAGGAATCTTCTCTCCTGCTGCAATCTGGTAATAGAAGAGTATGTGTTTCTTGTGAAAATCCACCTTAAAGCAGCTACGAGGCTACTAAATTGGTGGGCTTCCCTTTTTCTATGTAAAATGTACATTTGGGCTTTATAATGAAGCCAAATAAAAATTATTATTTTATCTACCATTTGAGTATTGAGAAAAAGCAAAAAGAGATTAAAAAACAGGTGCAATCTGAAAATAATGTATTTATTATAATGGGTTTCTAGTGTTTTAAAATAGAGAAAGCAAGCAAACTGACAGAAATTATAAATATAAAAATCAGCATTTTTTTCAAATATCATTAAAACTAAGATTCCTTTCTGGCAAGATAGTCTCAGTTTTCATTTAAAACATTAGAACTCAGTTACCAAATCAAATTTTTTAATAGTAAAATATTAGTTGGTGTTTAGGACTACAGTCACAGTTTCGGATAAAGTGTGACATCAGTCATCCTTGTAATCTTCATCAGCAAGTGAGTGATAAAGCAAGACAGAAAGGGGAACATAAGGTTTTTCAATTTTATTATATTTATGTATATTGCATGGCACCGGATTACAAACAGGATGATCATTACTGTTCATCACTATTATAATTATTATTACTTTGGCCATTATGTACCAATACTACAAATCTCTTTCTCTAATTCATGTAATTTAGAAAAGGCTATTGAAGGACTTGCTGTCACACTCTCCCTTTAAGTTTTCCTCCAAGATGAGAAAATGACAAAAGAGAAAGCAAACAGTACAGGGAAAAACATTCTAAGTAACTTAGCACCACATTGAACTAAACTGGTAAGTATAAACTGGAGGCAAAGATTTAATCTCTTTAAATCTGAAAAACAAGAAAATTCTTTAAATAAGACAAATCAGAAACTACAGCAGTTAAGAATAAAAGGAAAATGGACTGAATTGAATGTCTTTATCGCATGGTGTTTTAAAACATAGACTCTGCAGCCATATTCCTTAGAAATCTTTGATTTGCCATGATTTCAAGATTCTGGACTCTCTTGAGTTGCTACTTCAGAAAAAAAATCCTCCTTTTCCTTGAATTCTGGAAACATAGCACCTCCTCCAGAAGTATCTAAATCCACTAAGTTTTCTTGACATCCACTAACACTTACTAGCCTGATGTGCCTGGTTTTCATTAGCTCCCAAGGCTATAGAGGCCCAGAAGAATCTTTTGGCTCAATTAAAACCACCAATCACCCCCAAGGAAATAGTAAAAGGAACATCATATTATTGTCCACAGAAGTTTTGAAAAGACAAAATTATAAAAATAATCAAGACTTTAGCATCACAACATGAAAACAACAATTTAGATTCAGGATATATAAAAACCAAGAATCCCAAGAGATCTAGAATTTTTATACAACTTAAAATTTTTATTTTATATTTTAAAAAAGGCTGAGTTAAAATCTATTGTTTTCAAAAAACACATTAAGTTATTATTATTATAATATTCAAAGTAATATGCCTTGTGGAACTCTGGTTTAGGTCAGTGCTTCTCACACTATTTATAATAAAGGAACAGTTATGGACTTACACATTTGTAAAATCAGTAGATCTATCATAGCAATGCCAAAAATGCTTTAAAAACTTCTAAATATTTACTGTGAATGTCCATACTTATCCCATCTTGGCCAGCAACAGTTTCTAAGTCAGCACTTATAAATAGACCACTCACTCTATTGGTCTAGACCAGTGGTCCCCAACCTTTTTGGCACCAGGGATCAGTGCTCCTATGAGAATCTAATGCCTCATGATCTGAGGCAGTGATGTTAGTGCCGGGGAACAGCTAAATTACAGATGAAGCTCTGCTCACTTGCCGGTTGCTCACCTCCTGCTGTGAGGCCCAGTTCCTAAAAGGCCACATACTGATACCAGTCTGCAGCCCGGGGGTTAGGGATCCATGGTCTGGACCATTCCCTTGGTTCTTCATTCCCAACTCTGCCTTAATTTATTTCACCTCAGCTAGTATCTGTCCTGCCTCTAAAATCTAATGATGGATTGGCCCAGAATAATGTGGCATCAGGTACAGTACAAACTTTTGGCATTGAGAAGATGCAGTCACAAGAAAGTTTCAGTGGTAGTAGCTGACCTGCTAGCTGCTCCATGTCTGAAGGGAAATGATGGTAACTGACAGATTAGGAATCTGTTTCCACAGTGATAATAATGACACAGCGTCAAATGCAGTGTCACCTTTAACTTCTCATTTTCCTATCCTCATCATAATCAGCAAGAATTGAACTCTTATCCAAAGGTGACACCTTCTTTTAGGAGGTCATCGGGTACTGTATTCTAGAGACCAATATTCAATAGGAAAAGGATCCTCACCTTAAACTGCCACTCTACCAAGTCAATTCCTGTGATCATCTCAGTAATAGGATGTTCCACTTGCAGTCTTGTGTTCATCTCCATGAAGTAGAAATTATGCTTTGGGTCCACAATAAACTCCACCGTTCCTAAAAGATAAAATACAATAGTCATATTTCAAAAGTTGAGAATAAGTAGCAAATAAAAACCTTCCATGATATATCATGAATTTTTTTTCAATGAACATATTAAAATTTTTGGAGATTTGCGATAATTTGAAAAAATTATAGATAAACATGTAGCCTAGAAATATCAAAAAATTGAGAAAAAGTTAAGTATGTCATGAATGCATAAAATATATATAGATACTACTCTATTTTGTCATTTGTTACCATAAAGTACACAACAACCTATTATAAAAAGATAAAATTTATCTAAACTTACACATACAATTATAGACTGTATACGATGCCATTTGCAGTCAAGACAAATGTAAACCAATCTAAAGATGCAGCATTAAATCATAACTGCATAAATTAACTGTAATACATACTGTACTACTGTAATAACTTTGCAGCCATCTCCTGTTGCTATTGCAGTGAGCTCAAGTGTTTTGAGTATCCATTTAAAATGCCATATGACACTAATCATCTCCCCACGAGCAGTCTGTCTCTCAGTAAATTGTACATCGCAATGAAAAGTGACCTTTCACAGTTCATGCATATTTTTTATTGTGTTTAGTGCAAAATTGTAAACCTTGAATAATACAATGGTACCCATACAAAGTGCCATTAATGATGATGGAAGTGCTCCCAAGAAGCAGTGGAAAGTCATGACATTATAAGAAAAAGTTGAGTTGCTTGATATGTACCATAGAACGAGGTCTGCAGCTGTGGTTGACCACTATTTCAAGGTAAACGGATCCAAAATAAGGACAGTTGTTAAAAAAAAAAAAAAAAAAGGAAAGGAAATTTGTGAAGCTGTTGCTGCAGCTATGCCAGCAGCTACAAAAACCTTACACTTTTTGCTAAATATCTTTTCATCTCATACTGAAAATGCGGCTTTTATATGGGTGCAGCATTGCTACAAGAAACGCATATTTATAGACTCTAATACGATTCAAGAAAAAGCAAAGTCATTATATGACAATTTAAAGCAAAAAGACAGCGAAGGCTCTAAAGCTGGAGAATTTAATGCCAGCAAAAGATGGTTTGATAATTCTAGGAAGAGGTTTGGGATAAAAAAATATCAAGGTAACAGGAGAAGCAGCTTCTGCCAACCAAGAGGCAGCAGATGAGTTCCCAGACACCACTAAGAAAATCAGTGAGGAGAAAGGATATCTGCCTGAACAGGCTTTCAATGTAGAAGAAAGGCACTATTCTCAAAATACCACAAAAGACCTTTATTAGGAAGGAAGAGAAGCGAGCACTGAGATTTAAGGCAGGAAAGGATAGGCTAACTCCACTGTTTATGCAAATAAGTCGGGTTTATAATCAGAATTGCCCTTATCTATAAAGCTGCTAACCCCTGAACCTTAAAGGGAAAAGATGAACACCAGCTGCCAGTCTTTTGGTTGTACTACAACAGAAGGCATGAACAGTGAGAACCCCTTTTCTGGACTGGTTCAATCGAAGCTCTGTCCTTGAAGTCAGAAAGTACCTTGCCAGTAAAGAACTGCCTTTTAAAGTTCTTTTGATATTGGATAATACCACAGGCCACCCAGAACACCATGAGTTTGACACCAAAGGCATCAAAGTGGTCTACTTGCTCCCAAACACAATATCTCTAGATCAGGGGGTCATAAGGACCTTTAAGGCTCATTACACACAGCACTCTATGGAAAGGGTTATAAGTGCTATGGAAGGGAACTCCAACAGACAGAATACCATGAAAGTCTGGATGGAGTGTACCTTTTAAGATGCCATTGTTATTATAAAAAAAAAAGAGCCATCAAGCCTAAAAAATAAATTCCTGCAGAAGAAAACTGTGTCCAGATGTTGTGTATGATTTCACAGGATTCATGACAGAGCCAATCAAGGAAATCATGAAAGATACTGTGGATATAGGGGAAAAAAAATTCGGGGGTGAAGCATTTCAAGATACGGATCTTGGAAAAATTGAAGAGCTAATAGATACAACACTAGAGGAACTTAAAGATGACTTGATGGAGGTAAGTGTTTCCGAAACAGTGCCAGATGGTGAGGAAGATATAGAAGAAGCAGTGCCAGAAAACAAATTGACATTAGACAATTTGGCAGAAGGGTTCGTTATTCAAGATTGCTTTAGACTTCTTTCATGACATGAACTCTTCTATGATATGGGCACTAAACCTAATGATGAAGAAGGATTGGTACCAAATAGAAACATTTTTAGAGAAATAAAAAAGCAAAAAAGTCGGACAGAAATTATGATGTTATTTTGTAATGTTACACTGAATGTGTCTGCTTCTCCTGCCTCCTCTTCTACCTCCTCTGCAGACTTCTACCTGTGCCAGGCCTGAGACAGCAAAACCAAACTCCCTTTTTCCACCTTCTCTTCAGCCTACTCAATGTGAAGACAATGAAGATGAAAACCTTTAGATGGCCCACTTCCACTTAATGAATAGTAAATAATCAGCATGCTATGAAGTTAACAAACTTATCTATTGTGTATGTGTGTGACTGTCTTTGTTTGAAAATCTAACAACTCAACAGCAAGAAATGCAGAGATATTTTTGTGTCATTATCATTGCCTAAGTATTCGTTATGTAAAACACTGTGTGCAAGCCTTGTATTGAAGTGGATAGCCTATCCTTACATAGGCATAAGGTGAGTGAATTTCATATTTTAATTTTATATAAAATTAACAAATAATGTGTTACTGTTCTTACTGTTTTATAACTTTGTTTTCAAAAATTACATTACTGTATAGTATGCCTCTCTCACATAATTGGAGAAACTTGGTGGGTATTGGCCTATCACCAGAGGTTAAGTGGTTTTTTAAAAAAGTAACAATGTTCCCAATATTGTATTATAAATGTGACTGTGATACTGTATGTCATAAAAATTTTGATTCACTTGTTAGTGTATAGGCTAGGCTACTGTGAAGCAATCATATCCATTGCACTAGGCTAGCACAAAGCAATCACATTGCAGCTTCTTTGTTATCAATGTATCAATTATTATACCTGTAAACAGATATTAATTTTTCATATTATCTTTTCATTTTTGATATCTAACATGTATAACTTTTATGGTGTTTTGTATCATATAAGACCATATTAATGTAGGTACTAACAGATTCATCTTATTAACAGATGATGTAAACTTATAGTATTGATACAGTACTGTAAATGTGTTTTCTCTTATGATTTTCTTAATAACATTTTCTTTTCTCTAGCTTACTTTACTGTAAGAAATACAGTATATCATACATATAACATATCAAATATGTGTTGACTGTTTTGCTTACATTATCAGTAAGGCTTCCAGTCAACAGTATGCTATTAGTACTTAAGCTTTGGGGGAGTCAAATGTTACACATGGATTGTCTACTATGTAGGGGGTTGGTGCCCCTAACCCCTGTACTATTCAAGGGTCAACTGTAATTTAAAACTGGTTTTCAAACTATGGGTCACAATTCATTAGTTGATAGTAAAAATTTAGTGAAGTCTTCCAAATTTCTAGCATGTGAGGAACTTAGAAGTCACCATTCTGTCCTGACAACAAAAGCTGAACAAACTGAAAAAATCAACATATCTTCTAAGAGCCATCAGAGATGAGAGGTCACAAGACAAATCAGGGCCCCCAAAACTAGAGAGACAAGCAAATACAGAGATTCACGACTTGCTGTCCAGAAATTTACAAGCAAAAACCTTTGCAGGAGTAAGTACCAGAGTAGGAAAACCAGGACTATAACTGATGAATTGCTGGAGGCTTAGTATGGACATTCTGAGACTTAATAATCCCATGGGGACCTATTCATGGGAGTAGAGAGAAGGGTATCCTCATACTTTTGTGACTTTTACATCTAAGAGCTCTACCAGGTCCTCATAGTGAATACTGGAGAAACATCTCTGCGAGCTTCCAGATATGAGAGGGGAAACAGAACCCTGTGAAGTATGCTGAAGTTATGTTCTTAACAAAATCTGACTTTAAGAAAAAGTATGGAAAAAAAAGAAAGAAAAATTATTTCACCAGAGCCTGCAAACAAGAACACCAGAGTGAAATATTTAAAGTATTGCGAGGGGGGAAAGAAAAATCACCAACTAGAATTCTGTATCCTGGGAAGTTATCCTTTAAAAGTGGAGAAATAAAGACTGTCTCAGATCAACAAAAATTGAGAGAATTTATTGGCAGATTTGTCTTGCAATAAATGATAAAAGAAGTTCTTTAGAGAGAAGGAAAATGATATAGGGTCAATACTCCAAGAAGATATAACAATCCTCAATGTGTATGCACCTAACAACAGTGTGTCAAAATACATGAGGCAAAACCTGAGAACTGCAAAGAGAGGTAGATGAAACCACTAATACAGTTGGAAACATTAACACTCTCTACCAGAAATAGGCAAATGCAGCACGCAGTAAATGAGTAAGAACATAATTAAACTCATTAGCACCATCAATAAACTAGATATAATTGACAGCTATAGACTACTTCATCCAACAACAGCAGATTACATATTCTCAAGCTACATGGAACTTTTGCCAAGATAGACCACATGCAGGGGCATAAGGAACACCGTAACAAATTTAAAGAATAAATATCATACAATGTCTGCTCTCAGATGACAATTAAACTAAAAATCAATAAACTGAACTAAAAAATCATTAACAGAAAGATAGCTGAAAAAAATCCCAAAATATTTGTAGATGAAACAACACATTATTAAATAACACCAGGTCAAAAAAAAAAAAAAGAAAAGAAAAAACCTCAGGAGAAATGAAATGAAAATGGAAATACCTTGCGACAACATAGATGGACCTCAAGATAATCATGCTAAGCAAAATAAGCCAGACAGAAAAGTTGAAAACCACATGATATCACTAATATGTGGGATATAAACCTAAAAGCAACAAACGAAGAGGACAAACAGAGACTCATGGACATGGACAATAGACTACTGGTTACCACAGGGTGGGGGGTGGGTGAGGGGGAAAAGGTAAGTAGATAGGGTAAAAGGGGTCAAATATGTGGTGACAGAAAGAAATCTAACTATGGGAGGGGAACACAAAATGCAATATATATATGCCTTATTGTTAAATTGTACACCTGAAACTTACTGGATTTCGTTAACCAATGTCATGAAAAAAAAATTTTTAATAAAAATTAAAAACAAAAAAAAACAAAAAAAGAAAATGGAAATGTAACTTATCAAAACTTTTGAGATGCACCAAAAACAGCGCCCAGAGGAAGATTTATAGCATAGAATCCATATATTTAAAAGAAAAAACTATGTCTAACCACATTTAAAAATCAATAAGCTCCCATTTTAGGAAACTAGAAAAAGAAGAGCAAATTAATTCCAAAGTAAGCAGGATAAAAAAGAAACAAAAATATGAGTAGAAATATATGATACTGAAAACAGGAAATAGAGAAAATCAACAAAACCTAAAGCTAGTTGTTTGAAAAGATCAATAAAATTGATAAGCCTCTAGCCAGGCTATAAAGAAAAATAAAAATAAGACAAAAATATCGGAAATTAAAGAAGGGACAATCACTAGTGGTTCCTATGGACATTAAAAGGATAATAAAGAAATATTGTGCACAATTCTATACCCACAAATTTGATAACCTAGATGAACGAATTCCTTGAAAGACATAATGTGCCACTGGTGACTTCTACAAAACATTTAAGTAAGAAATTATACCAATTCTCTATAAATCTTCCAGAAGATAAAAGCAGACAGAATACTTCCTAACTCATTCTATGTGGCCAGCATTATCCTAATACCAAAACCAGACAAATACATTATAAGAAATCTACAGACCAATATCTCTTATGAACAAAATTGCAAAAATCCTCATCGAAATATTAGCGAATCAAATCCAACAGTGTATAAAAAGAATTATCCACCATAACCTGGGATTTATCCTAGGTATGCAAAGCTGGTTCAATATTTGGAAATCAACTGATGTAACCCATCACATTAACAGGCTAAAGAAGCACATGATGGTATAAATAGATGCAGAAAAAGCATTTGACGAAACCCAAAATACGATTATAATAAAAACTCTCAAACTGAGAACAGAGGGGAATTTTCTTGATAAAGATTTACAAAAAAACCTTCAACATTTACATCATACTTAATAGTGAGAAACTAGAAGCCTTCCCACTAAGATCAGAAATAAGGCAAGGATGTATGCTCTCACCATTCCTTTTCAACATTGCACTGGAAATCCTAGCTAATACAACAAGAAAAGGAATTAAAGGTATACAGATTTAGAAGGAAGAAATAAAACTGTCTGTTCACAGATGGAGATAATCTGAAAGAATCAACAACAACAAAAAACTCCTGGAACTAGTAAGTAATTATACCAAAGTGGAAGGATATAAGATTAACATACAATCGTTTTCCTATACATCAATGGTGAATAAGTGAACTTGAAATTAAAAACATTTACATGAGCATCCCCCAAAATATGTATAAATTTTATAAATTATATACAAGATTTATATTAAAAAATTATAAAACTGATGAAGTAAGTCAAAAAAGGACTAAATAAATGGAAAGATATTCCATGTTCATGGGTAGGAAGACTCAATAGAATCAAGATGTCAGTTCTTCTAAACTTAATCTATAAATTCAATGCAATCCCAATCAAAATCCCAGCAAGTTATTTCATGGATATCATAAAACTGATTCTAAAGTTTATATGAAGAGGCAAAAGACTCAGAATAGCCAACTCTCAATACTGAAGAAGAACAAAGTTGGAGGACTGAAACAACCTTACTTCAAGACTTACTATATAGCTACAGTAATCAAAACAATGAAGTACTAGTGAAAGAACAGATAAATAGATCGATGGAACAGAATAAAGAGCCCAGAAATAGACCCACATAAATATAGTCAACCGATCTATGACAAAGGAGAAAGGGCAATACAATGATGCAAAGCAGCCTTTTCAACAAATAATGCTAAAACAACTGGACATCCACATGCAAAAAAAATGAATCTAGACACAGATCTTATACTTTTTGCAAAAATTAACTCAGAATGGATCACAGACCTAAATGTAAAACCCAAAACTACAAAACCCCAAGGAGATAACACAGGAAAAAGCCTAGATGACCTGAGAAATGGTGATGCTTTTTGAGATAGAACAAAAAATGCACAGTCCATGGAAGAAATAATTGATAAAGCAGATGCCAAGCAAGCATATGAGAAGATGCTCCACATCATATTTCATCAGGGAAATGCAAATTAAAACAATAAGATACCACTACACACCTATGAGAATGGTCAAAATCTGGATTGGTGAGGATGTGGAGCAACAGGAATTCTCATTACTGCTAAGAATGAAAAGTGGTATATACACTTTGACGACAGCTTGGCAGTTTCTTATGTAACTAAATATAATCTGACCACATGATCCAGCAATCCTGCTCCTTGGTATTTATCCAAATGAATTGAAACTTATGTCCATGCAAAAATCTGCACATGGATGTTTATAGCAGCTTTATTTATAATTGCCAAAATTTGGAAGCAACCAAGATGTCCTTCAGTGGGTGAGAGGATAAACAAACTGTGGTACATCCAGACAATAGAATGTTATTCAGTGCTGAAAGGAAATGAGCTATCAAGCCATGAAGAGACATGGAAGAAACTTAAGTTCATAATAGTAAGTGAAATAAGCCAATTTTAAAAAGCTACATGTTGTATACTTCTAAATAACATCATTCTGGAAAAAGGCAAAACTATGGAGGCAATAAAAAAATCAGTGGTTATCAGGGGTTGGAGGCAGGGAAGGATGAAGAGCAGAGCACAGGATTTTTTGGGCAATGAAACCACTCTGTATGATACTACAATGGTAGATACATGTCATTAAACATTTGTCCAAACTCAGAACGTACAACGTCAAGACTGAAACCTAATGTGAACTACCTTCTATGAGTGATAATGATGTATCAGTATAGGTTTATTGATTATAACAAATGTACCACTCTAATGTAGAATGCTGATTAGTGGGGAGGCTGTGTGTGTGGGAAAATATCGGTATTTCTTGCTCAATTTTGCTGTGAACCTAAAACTGTTGTAAAAAAATAAAGTTTTTTAGTTTTAAAAATGTAAAAAATCAATTTAGTGATTTTAACTTAAAATAGGAGAGAAAATATCAAGTAGTATTATACATAATTAGGATAAGTACTATTTTATGAAATATTTTTTTCAAAAATATGAATATAAATACAAACACTTATGTGTAAATATGGGATCTCAATACAAAATATGTTTCTTCTGTAGATCTGGTCAAAAAAGTTTGAAAGTCACTGATTTAAGAGATATATGTTTCTTTTGCCTCTGAAACATAAATAATTGTTTCTCCTTCTCTATTAGAAACAAATCTTAACAAACCTGCTCCGACATAATTTACAGCTTTAGCAGCTCTGACTGCGGCTTCTCCAAGCTTTTTTCTTACTTCAGGTTTAATACCAGGCTATGAAAAATATTTAAAATAAATTTCCATTAGAACCTAGCCTCATTAAAAATTTCCATTAAGATTCAATATTACATTTCTGTGTATCAAACATTGCATTAAAGAGATAATAAAGATAAAAAGCTAATGTTATACATTTCATCAAGAAACATTGTCCTATACTACAGTTTAACTGTCACAATTTTTGTTTAATTGACAACTGTTTAATGGTTCTGCTGGTAATTTCTATGAATTACAGATATTCCTCAGCATTATTACGTATCTTTGTCCCTTGCACCTATATAACAACTTTAATAACTGTATGTTCACTTAAAATTAAACTGTTTCTATATGAAAACTTTGATCCCTATTTTAAGATGATAAAGCAATCTAAGTCATTTGCCCAATAATTATTTTGGAATAATGGTGAACCTTGAGATTCCAAGTTAATAAGAAAGGTACATAAAAAGAAATGTATGTCAATACATAGGCAAAATTTTTAATATTTAAAAAACTGTGCTCTAAAGATATATATTTAAGCAGTCTGCTTGAAAATAGCAGACTAAAACTATTGTTGACATTTACCTCAAAAGGTATGATATATTCTATAACAGAAATTAAAATTGGAATATGAGAATAATATACTAATTAATCAGAAACTTCAGATCTTTGACCTAATAGAAATACATATTGATAAAAACATGTATGAAATCTCCTCTTATCTGTGGGGTATATGTTCCAAGACCTCCAGTATGTGCCTGAAATCCCAGAGTCACAAACTCTACATATGTTTGGTTTTTTTCCTATACATACATAACTTTTCACTTAAAGAAAGCACTTTACAGCTTCTTTGGCATGTCTGAATTATCAGCATCACTCCACTTGTGCTTTAGAGCCATTATTAAGTAAAATATGGGTTGCTTGGACAGAAGTAATGTGATAGTCTATCTGATAACCAAGACAATTACTAAGTGACTAACAGGGAGATACTTGGATTGGTAAAGATTTCCCTAGAAACTATCCAGATGGAACATGGCCCTGTTGTGTCTTCTGTATGGCAGCCCAGAACACCAACACTCTCCTCATCCCTAACACTGTGGTGGGGCCCTATCCTTACATTACTAATGGGAAGTGGTTGTTCAGCAGGACTTAGGGAGAAATACTAGCTTTACAGATTTCTGATGTGAAAATCAGAGTGACTGGGGTTTCTTTTATAGAGAAGCCTACAAATTTCTTCACAAGGTCCTTACCGCTGGGGCTTCCTCAATGATTTTCTGATGCCTCCTCTGTATACTACAGTCTCTTTCGAACAAGTACACAACATTGCCATGGTAATCACCAAATACCTGGACTTCTACATGCCTATTTAAAAGCAAACACAGATGTTAATATACTTTGTTATAAATGACAAATATCACATTCATTGAGCCAAACTGTTGGCCAAGGTCACCAGGATTCTTCTACTTTTATTTTAAGTAAGATGGGATATTTTCACCTCAAAATAGAGGATATGAATTGAGAAACACAACTATAGTTAAAATTGTAAACACTTGATGAAAACCTCTCTATTTATTGGATGAATAGTAAAGAAAAAAATGAAATGACCGGGAAATAAGAAAAGACAGAAAACATAGGAGACTATCTTTATGACTTCAGAATAGGGGCAAGTTACAAAAAGTACAAACTGTTAAAGGAAAGACAGATAAATCTTACTACATCAAAATTATAAGTTCTAGTCTTATTTCATATATCCTTTAAAAACCAATGAAAACATTTTATGATAAGGAGATTTTTCAAGATCAGCTCTTACAGTCAGATTTTATAAACTATGGCAGATTGAAAATTAAAATGGCTCATCATAAAATGTTAAGAAATAAATTAATATGAATCATTAGTTTTTAAGACTATACTAACATTAAATCACAAAAAAGAAAAAACTCCAAACAAATAAAGACACTTCAATGTTGTATATAAAATAGCAAAGTTATTATTTTATAAAGAGAAATCAATTAAGGGTAAATGCATATAACACAAGGCTAACAAAGACCATCTGGTGAACACAGAAGCATTCTTCTCAGTAGGCTTATTTTGATATGTTCACACTGTAGTTCACCTCACATATTCACCACCATAATATAGAAACAAGAAATCAGCAAATGTTTTCCCTCTAGATTTTTTAAAAATAAAAATGTCAAACATAGAAGAAAAAATTTTAAAACCCAGGAATTCTTGTAAATGTACTCTTCAGCACAGTGGCTCATGTGTTCCTTTTTGTTCACCTCATGAAGTTCTTTATTAAACCACACAGAAGAATTTATTTTCTTGATATATCATTCCTACTGAACATTCCATTTGAAAATTTTTCCACCTGTACAACAAAATAGGAGCCAATCTCTTCCTTTTGGATGTCTTCTTGACCTCTCCTCCTATTTATCCTCAAGCTATCATCACCAAATACATTCTTGCTATTATTATTTTGAACCATTAACTATGAGATCAAATAAAATAAGAGATTTTATTTTACCTTCATTTATTCCTTCTATAATGTTCTTTTCTTTATTAGATTTGAGTTTCTAATTTGTATCACTTTTCCTTCTCCTTGAAGTGCTTCTGTTTTCATTTCTTGCAAGGCAAGTCTACTGGTGACAAATTCCCTCAATTTTTGTCTGAGGACATTTTTATTTCTCCTTCATGTCTGAAGGATAACTTCACTGCATACAGAACTCTAGGTTTGTGGGTTTTTTTCTTTCAACACTTTATATACATTTTGCTCTACTTGATTCTTGCTTACATGGTTTCTGGTGAGAAGTCTGATGTAATACATATCTTTGTTCCTCTATAGGTAAGGTGCTTTTCCTCCCCTCTGGCTTTTTCAAGAATTTCTATTTGTCTTTGTTTTCCTAAAGTTTGGATATAATTTTTAATTTTTTTTGATATTTATCCTGTTTGATGGTCTCTGAACTTCCTTCCTGGTTCTGTAGTTTGGTGCCTGTCATCAATTTTGGAAAAATTTTGGCCATTATTACTTGACATCATTCTCCCACTCATTTCTTTCTTCTTGTACTATTCAAATAACCATGTTACACTTTTTAAAATTGTCCCACAGTTCTTGGGTAGTTCTTTTGTCATATGTTTTTTTCATTCTTATCTTTGTATTTGGGAAGTTCCCATTGACATATTTTCATGATAACTGATTCCTTCCTTAGCTGTGTCCAGTTTACTGATGAGTCCATCAAACACGTTCTTGTTTTGTTTTCTCCTGCTGTTTTTGAGTTTCCCTAAAAACTGCTTCTTAAGTAGTATCTGTGTCTTGCAGCTCTTTCAGGTATAATCCACTGTTATTATACTGGAGTTCTGGTGACATGGTAAATTGTATGGGAGAAAAAGCATTCTATAATCTAATGATTAAATCTTAGTGTTTTAGTGGGCCTGTGACTCTGTGCTTCAGAAGTTTCTTACCTTTTTTCTCCCTTAGGTGAAACAAGAAGGTTAGAGATTAGATTTGGCTATAAGCCCTTCCCTTAAGACAGAAAAGGTTCTGGCAAAGTTTCCCTTAGAGTGCTGGCCTTTGATATTGAGAATAGAGTGCTCTGGACTTATTTCAACATGGTTACTTTTCTCTTTCCCCTGAGAAAAATTTTCTCAGATTTTTACTTTGATGGGGTTCCTAGCAATAAAACCCATGAAAATTTGGGGATCCCCCTAACACTGGGCTCTAAGGAGTTTCTCATGATTAACCTAGCCCACACTCAGCCTCCAGTAATATTTCAAAATTTCCATATAAGTGTTCCTACTAGCTTATGGCTCTAGCAGCTTCTGTTCCTGGTAAGCTGATCTCAGCTGATTCACTGTATTCACATGCCTGCCCAGATTTTGGGGTGGTGGTTTACCCTGTGACCTTACTGACTTTCATTCTGTTCAGCTTTTTATTCGCTTTTTAAATGTGAGTAAAAACTTCCAAGCTCTTTACATGTTGGAACTGTATAGTTTGTTTTTCAAATTCCAATTGTAAAATTCTACCACTTCTACTTACTCTCCCTTATCTTTTAGCTGCTCTGGGGAAGAAGAGGACACTATAGCAGGGACTCCAGGTTCTAAAAGGTGTGGGGGTCATACCAGGAGCAGAACACAGTTTTTATTCTGAGTTCCCAGAAACACTTTTCCTTTGGCTGCTTACAAAGGAAAGATCATTGAAGATCAGTGTTCTCTGTTTTGATTTCTGTACTCATCAAATTGCTTGTGTTATTTTCCTTCTGCTGACTGACCTTTCCTGTTGCTTTATCTAGCTTAAGAGGTTCTGGAGCATAGTGTCTGAGAACCAGGTGGTACATAAAATCATAGCCACTCCAACCAGCCACTGCTGAAGTCTGGCAAGACAGGTCGATATAGATGGATTCTGTGAGGCACAACTTGATATTTTCTAACAGTTCTAAAGTTTTTATTTTCTTATTTACATTTTTAATTTATCTAGAATACATATTAAATATGAAGTGAGGAAGAAATCTGATTTTTTTTATTACCCTCCAGATAGTACACTTTGAAGATTATTTTCTATCCCAGCCTTTCAGATGACTTATAGATATATATAGATAAAGATACAGATATACTGAAAGCCAAGTGACTTTATAAAAAATAATTCATTACGGAAACATAACCAGAGAGAGATTTACCTTGAAGGCAATGAACTGAAGCTCTAGATGCTTCCCTTGCATGATCCTCTTCCCAGATCCTGTACCTAATTTTTTATTCTTAAAGAGGGTCTTTTGCAAATCTGATAAGATTTGTAAACACCTTGGTATCTACTTTTCTCAGTTATCAGCACCACCTTGACAACTTTCTTGCATGCCATTAATTCAACAGGTAATTATTTAGCAAGATATAACAGTATATACAGTATGATTAGCATAATATTAAAATATTACTAGAAAATACAGCATAGAAATGCTAATACTTAGAGAATGAGATTATGAGTGACTTTGTTTCCTAACTTCTGTACTTTACAAAAGTTTGTAATGTAGTCATATTACTCTATATTTCAAAAAAATATTATTGATGGCTATCATGAAGAAAGTAGTATGCCAGGAATTATACAGAGCAGTGGTCCCCAACCTATCTGGCACCAGGAACCGGTGCTCCTATGAGAATCGAATGCCTGATGATCTGAGGTAGAACTGAGGTGGTGATGCTACTGCTGGGGAGTGGCTACAAATACAGATGAGGCTTCGCTCACTTGCCCACTGCTCACCACCTGCTGTGCGGCCCAATTCCTAATAGGCCATGGACTGGTACTGGTCCACAGCTCAGGTGCTAGGGACCCCTGACATAGGAGAAAATTAAAAAGAAATATATGAGCAGAGCCTAATTTCCAGGAACTTCCAGATACTGGAGGAAAAAATTACAAGGTGAGGTAATATATAGCTAATATTTCACAAGGAAATAATTTACAACTTTAAAAAAATATGTTGTAGGCATTGAATTACAGTCACTGAAATAGCTAGCTGATGTCTGAAATAATTCTCACTCAAGGGTATGTCAATTTGGATAGTGAGCCTATATTTTTTTGAAAAATTTACCTTAGAACCTCCTCCGTCTTTTTCTTACTTCCTACCAATAGATGGCATATGCTGTGCTCTCCTAATCAACTGGCCTATTTTGAGGTTTGCTTTTTTTTTTAACTAACTCTAAATGAATTTAATTTATGTGCCATGCTCAGGGACAGTCCTAAGCTTTGTACAGCCTGAAACAAAAACAATAAAGAATACAAAATTAGGTAGAGGATCTTGGAAGAAGCTCATGCAAAGGAAGGGCCTGAAGCTTCAGTTCATTACCTTCAAGGTAAATTCCTAAATGAATCATTCTTTATAAAGTCACTTGACTTATAGGATATCTATATGTACCTATATCTATATCTATGTATCTATATCTATATCTATACTTATACATATAAATTACCACAAAACCTATTATATAGGAAGCTTTATAATCAATATCATATTTTAAGGAATAGACATGAAAATGAAATTCCAGAAAATAAAAAAAAATTTAGAAATTTACATGGCATTTGTTATCATGGTAGCTAGAGAAGTTTAGTACAGTGGCTTTGAGTATGAATTTTGAAATCAAACTGCCTGGGTTCAAATCCAAGCTTCACTGCTTCCTACCTGGGAGACCTCAGGCAAGTCACGTGACTACTCTGTTGCTCAGTATCCTTACCTAAAAAACAGTACCCACCTATGGGGTTCTTGTAAGCATTAGATTAGAATTAGGACAGTAAGATTAGTTAGTATATGTAAAATACTCAGAATCTGGCACATGATAAGTGCCATGTAAGTATGAGCTGTTAGCATTATTTGTTAACATATCACTTACAAATAAAATTCAATTTCCATTTTCTATTTCTATTTTCTGAGCATCTCAACTGATGCTCATGGAGTTCTGTAAAACACAGCTTAATTTCATACAAGAATTTTTTTATTTTGAAAAGTTCATCAACAAGAAATGAATTGAATAAATTAATGGCATACCAATATCATTGAACCATTAAGCCCAATAAAAGAATGAAGTAGAGCCGTATTTACTGACACGGAAAGCTATCTATAATATTAGCATATAATAAATATTACATAAGATTCTATTCTCTGTTCTATATATATTTTGTTTTCTGTGTATATGTATAAATGTTTCTATTCACATGGAAAAGCCTGGAAGGATGCACATCATACTATAAAAGTGTTTACAGGGGTAACCTTTTATAAAAGGGGGTGGGATTGACGGACTTATGTATTTACATCCTATTAGAACTTTATATTTTATAAAATGTGTGTGCATTTTCTTTTTTTTATAATTTAAAAAATCTGAGCCAGATAAAAAAGCTGAACCCACCTTGGCATGTCCACAAACTTTTCAATCAGCATAGCATCATCATTAAAAGACTTTTTAGCTTCCCTACGTGCTGATTCTAGCTGCTCTTGAAATTCTTTTTCAAATCTAGCAATCCTCATACCCTAAGGTAGAAAGATAGTTACGATTACAACATAAACAAAACAAAAAGACAAGCCTAAAATGAAAAACGCAAGCATGCATAATCTTACTTTTCCTCCCCCACCACGGACGGCTTTAATCATGATAGGATAACCAATTCTCCTAGCATGTTCTTTCAGGCATTGGTCTGACTGGTCCTCACCATGATAGCCTTCTACAACAGGTATTCCAGCAGCAACCATTATGGATTTGCATGTGCTTTAGTACAAAAAAACAAAAACAAGCAATAAAAAAACTGAGATCCCCCAATTCTGCAAAACATTTCAAATATAGCCCAGTCTATAAAATACAATGGAACTTTTTAAAGAAAACATCCCATAGAGAAGGAAAGGACTACTACTGTCTGAGACAATAAATATTAATACAAAATTAAAATATGTTAATGTTTCTCTATCCAGTTTTTCACGTGGTATCTCATCCCACTTTGTTTTTCTCTCCCCCCAAAGAATTAACATATTAGTTAGAAATACTAATTAGCTGAATATATTCTGTAATTCACTGGAGTGGCAGATAAATAACTTATGCTTATGACAACAAAAGAGTATAATTAACATGCCTATTATAGGTAAAACAAACCATTTCAATCGACCCTCCTATGGTTATGTTTAAAAGATATAAACTCATACCTCTTTATTCCCATGTCTCTAATTGCAGATGAAGGAGGACCTATAAAGATAATTCCTTCTTGCTTACATAGTTCGGCAAATTCCATGTTTTCTGAAAGAAAACCATATCCTGGATGGATAGCCTAGAAGTGAGATATAAAAAGATAAATTTACTAGTGCTCCACTGGCAAACTATGATGCAGATGAAGTCATCTTCCTCTGGGGAGGCCTCTCACTACCCCAGTGATAGAGGTACACTATGGTCTCTATCAAAATCTGTTTCCAAACAGCTGTATGAAGCATTCATATGAAAGTTCTAGAGCCTTACGATCCAGAAGAATCTGTATTTTTTTTTATCGTGGTAATGTATACATAACATAAACTACCATTATCATCACTTTTAAGTGTACAGTTCAGTGGCATTAAGCACGTACGCAATGTAGTACAACCATTACCATCAACCATCTCCACGACATTTTCATCATCCCAAACAGAAACTCTGTGCCCATTAAACATTAAGTCTCCATTCCCCGGTAACAGAAGAATCAGTACTTTAATTTAAAATAATACTGCTATTAGGGTATAATGTCAAGGAATATCTGTAAGTAGGGTTAAAGATAAGGGGGATTTGTTTACTCTACCTTCGTATAAAGCTGGCCTAGTATCGAAACCATAGTACCCAAAAGTTGGAAAAGAGCACACTAGCACAATAATACCTCATTTATCTTCAGCTCATTATGTACCCATGTCACTTTCCTAAAAAAAAAAAAAAGCTAAGAGGCAAACAAAAAGGTCATATATTAAAGTCTATATGTACTTTGGTGAAAGAGGACTCTCAGACTTTTGCCTAGCTACTTGCTACTTACTCAGTTTTAACAAATTTATTTATCTGGCTTTCTAGCTCACAGAAGAAGAAAATCAGTGACTGAGAGACAGCATGTTTTCTAAGAGCAAATATACTGACAGGAAAAAAGGGAAGAAACAGAGGAAAGAAAATAGCAGCTTACTTCAGCACCTTTATTCAAAAATTAATTGACTATATACATACACGCACACAACTTTCTATTCTGTTCCACTGACTTATATATTCATCCTTCTGATACCACATTATCTTGGTTACTGTAGCTTTATAATGAGTTTTGAAATCCAAGAGTCTAAACCCTACAAATTTGTTAGTCTTTTCAGAATTGTTTTAACAATATACTAGGCCTTTTGGCTATTTTAGGAACAACTTGTTAATTTCTACAAAAATGCATGTTGGGATATCGATAAACAGTGCATTAAATTTATAGATCAATTTGGAAAGAATTCCCATCTTAACAATACTGAGTCATCCAATGATGTATGTATTCATTTATTTAGGATTTCTTTAATTTTACTCAATGATGTTTTATAGTTTTCAACACATTGGTCTTGAACTGCTTTTGCTAAATTTATTACTAAGTATTTGATTTTTATTGATACTATTATGAATATAATTGTTTCCTTATTTCATTTTCAAAGTGTTTGTTGCTAGCCTCCCTTTTTTTTTAAAGATACCTAATTTGATAGAACTCTGACGAACTAGATAAATATTTTCCCTTCATAATTAAGAAAAAAAAGCAGCTAATTACTTGTGCATATAAGTTCAACCACACATTCTGGCAATGGCATCAACAACTTTAATTCCTCTCCGCAAGAACAATTTCATATATCCAAACCATAGTATTTTTGAGCATTTAAATGGGTCATAAAGGAAAAACCGACATTACTACTACTTCCAGTGGGCGAATTCTCTAGCCCTCAGGCATCTATTCAGCTTCCTGGTGGATTACAGAATTGCAAGCCTGTTCACGGTGTTCATTCCACAGTACTAATGCGCCTTTAACAGGAAAGAGAAAATTCGTAGCTCCTACCTTGAAATTTCTGTCAAAACAATTTCTTCCACTCTTTCAGTTTGTATCTAGTCTGCTCTGTGCTTGAGCATACATACAGATCCAAAGTCGGTGGTGGTGGTGGTGGCTCTGCCTTCAAGTAGAAATGAGATGTGTCCTCTCCATGGTGGAGGGAACGAGTCGTACTCTTTAAACTCTTATTACCAAGAATTTCCTACCCGCATCTGTGATAGTTAACACATGGATTTCCTTTTGATCAACCAATTTGCTTAATCAAAACTTCTAATTAAACAACATCTTACTTTTTCTCAAACTTGCTATATTCATTACAGTTATTTGACAATGATTTTGAAATGCCTGTAATAAAGTTATTCATCTCTAGTGGCACACTAAAAAAACTGGAGCACTTTTACAAAACATTCATGCTCGGGAGCTAATCGAGATAACTGAGGGGATGAGGCCTGCAAAAAAGTAACTTTTCACTAAAATAATATACATACAAAAAGTACACCTCATAAGTGTACAGTTTTTATATAGTTTTCATAAACTGAATACACTTGTGTAGCCAGCACTCGGATGAAGAAACAAAACATCCCTAGCATTCCAGGAGACCCCTCTACGCTGCCCTCCAAGTTACCATAGGCCCCTCCCTTAAAGCACTACACCTCTTTAAAAGGCTCCTAAGGTGATTATAATTTACAGCCAGTGCTTACGACTACCTCTTTTCCAGCCAGAGAGGGTCTGAAACAATTGACAATCTAGAGAACTAGCCTAATGAAAATGCTTACCATTATATCTTCTAGATTTTCTCAACACAGTCATGTCACCAGGCAATCAAACAGAAAGTTAGCTCACTTGTAAAGTTTGCTCTAGCATCTATAAAAATGCCTATGTCAAAATAGCCTCATTAAGAACAACTCTACAGTTATAGCAAATGTCTTTCAAAATCATTATATACATTGTTAAATATCCTTTATTAGAATGATCAATAAGTTCCTTCTAAAGTCAGTTAGAGCTAGGCTTGCTCCCTTAACTGGCAAGTATCCTTTTATTACAGAGCCTTATAAATTGTAACCCAAATTTCCTTTTCAATCAGAGCAGCCAAGAACTAAAGTAGATTTCCTTGATTTTCTATCCCCTAATGATAGTCCCACATTACTTATTTTTTTTTGCTTTTAACCTTTGTTTTAATCACTATCTTAATGTTTGCAAGCCATCTCAAATCTTGAATACCCAGGCAAAATGTGTGAAACTATTTTTTCTTTTCTCATCATTCGTGTTATTATAGCATCTAACATAATACTAATTCACACAGACATCTAGCTGACAAATTCCCTGGAATTAGCATATCATACATTTGTGAGAGGGTTGTTATTTAAACTAAAAAATGGTTTCAGCAAACCATCATTAAAAAGCGAGAGAATTTTTACCTCTAAAGAGAAGACAGATTAGAAGATAAAGCAGTGATAAAATAAGTAACATGGTTGGCCTACAGGAAGTTATTTTTAATTAATTAAAACTTCTGATTAAACAACACTTTCCCTTTTCCCAAAATGTGAGGCAACAAAGTTCTCATGAACAGGGAACAAATAGGGCTGGGAGTCAGGAGACTCTTGTTTAATTATCTTTCAATGATGAGACAAGTTTTGCTTTAAAGGACCTCAGGATCTTGATAAAAATGCAAATTATGTATTAAAATGTAAATTAAAGTGGGTTTGGGGTGAGGTATAAGAGTCTGCTCTTCTATCAAGCTCTCAAATGATGCCATGGACCACACTTTGAGTAGCAAGACTAGATGATTTGGGATATCATGCAACCTTCTGTGCATTAGATTTTACATCTGAAAAATGGACGTAATGATATTATGTCATGTATGCTCAAACACATGCTAAATACATGAAGTGATATTTACATTAAAGTATCTGATTTCCAAAAGAATATATAAATCTACATGTTATCATCTCCTTACTCTCCTATTGGTCTTTTACTCCCAGCAATAACTAAAAAGCTTTAAAAACAAGCATTTTGTTTGTGTATAAATTAATGCCGATGTTATTTAATCTAGAACTCTGAAACTAAAGAAGAGAATACTGATGCAGGAACACATGAGTACAAAATAACTACATATATTCCTTAATTCAAACCAATAACCTCTGTATACCAGTTCTTCCAGTTGCTAGGAGTTAAAATAATAAGTCTCAGATGTGGGTTCTTCTCAGTACAATAGAGATGAGGTGAAGCCAAGATATGCACTAAAATCGTTAAACAAAATAATAGCTAATTAAGTCTAACAATGACTGGAACAGGAAATCAAATGCTAAAGGAAAAGGAAGACATCAGTGTGAATACAGACAATGTAAAAGAAATTGTAAAAGGCAGGAATTAATGTGTCAGTGAAGGGCAAAGCTATTGCAATTCATTCTAAAACTGTAAAACCAGCTCAAACTGGCCTTATCCTATTTCTTACAAAATATTGAGTTATTTTTCAGAAACAGAACAAAACTGCCCTCATGTAGCTAAAACATAAGTAGGGGGTAAAATATTGCAAGTTACACCTGGAAACAAAGTTTCTTTCCCCCAATGAAACAAAAAGACCAGAATGAACCTGAACCTAGAACCCTTCCAAAAGCAAAGGGTCCGCTGTCTATAAAGATCTGGTGCTGAAACACCTTTATCTCTCTCCCAAACCCTAGATTAGGAAGACAGATTTGAGCCTTACTTCTGTAACAGTTTTGCCTGCTTTCTTTGTTATCAGCCCCACCTTTGCCCCCATCCCACCACTAGTCTGCCTACTCTCCACCAGCAGCCACAAAGATCTTACTAAAATGTAAATCAGATCACTTCACTTCCCAGTTTAATATACCCCAAGAGCTACTTAGAATGAAATGCAAACTTCTTACCAAGGCCTGTACTGCCCTAAATGATGCTGCCTTTACTTCTCAGCTTCATCATCTGCTACCACTTTCTTCCTGTGTCAGTTGGTCTTCTCTGCTCCAAATCTAACCTTCCACTATGGTTTGTGATAGGGCTCTGCAAATTACTTTTGTCAGCTGGCTTTCTGTTAGGTTCTGCCAGCAGGGGTCATGGCATGAAAACTGGAAGCAGGGAAGCCTTCCTACTCTACCACCCAGTTCCAGGTTTCAGCTTCTTTTGGAACTCCCAGAACCAGCCTCATTATGCCCCTGCAGCCAGGTAGGGCCCGGGCCCCTTCACAGAGGTCTGAGCAACAGTTGCTGAAGGTGCTACTCCTCTTCCTCAGCCCCAAGGGGTGGTTGTCAAATTTTGTACCTTTTATCACTGGCTAATTTCAACAAACTTTTTTTTTTCTCTTTTAGCACTGTAACACTGGTGGAATTAATTTCTAAATTAAATTATCTCTGCTGAAACTTCTATTGAAATTTCAGTTTTATTGATTAGATACTGAATGACACAGCCCCTCACTACCTTCACTTTATCCACACTGAATATTTTTGTCCCTTGAACACCAAACTTCTTTTCATCTCAAAGTCTTAGCAATCCCATTTGCCTGAAACTTCCTTGTCAAGGTCTTGTTTGGTTGGCTCATCAGTTAGGTCTGTTCAACTGTCACCTCCTCAGAGAGGCCTCCACTGACCACCCTATTTAAATGTATCTCTTAATCAGTCTTTATCCCTTCATTCTCCTTTACTTTCTTTCCAACACTTATAACATTCTTAGCTGTATTATTTCTTTACTTGTCTAAGTATTTATTATGTCTCTGGCTTCATAGGGTAGAAACTGTGTCATATTCATTGCTACATCTATACTTAGAAGCTGGCACAAAGCAGGAGAGCAATTAATGCTTGCTGGGAGATAAATGCATAAATGATAAGAGAAGGGGAAAGAGCATTCAGGCAGGTAAAACAATATAAGCAAATATTTAGAGGAAGAAATAAGCATAGTGTGTAAAGGAGATAGAGAAAAGTTCATTGTAGCTATAATAAAGAAATGGAAATAAGAAATAAGTTTTGACAAATATTAGAAACCCTTTTAAATGCTAGGCTGAAGTCTCTGAACTTAATATTGTAACCACTGAATATTTACTCATTGGGAAATAGGACAAGAAACGGGTGAGATTATTTTTAAAGAGAGAGAGCAACGGATAACAATGAAACAAATGTTTAAGAAACATTCATAGCAGTATAGAGAATTCATTGGATAGGTAACAGATTCAGAAGTAGGGAAACCAGCTGAGAATCAAAAATCCAGTCTGGCTTTGTGATCTAAAAGAAATACTTCTGGAGACAATGCAAAAAAAGATTCAACACAAGTTGGTCCCTTATTTATTTATTTACGTACTTACTTATTTCCCCTACTCCCCGATTTTATTTTGAAGGATGAATAAGAGATGTAATAACATCAAAGTTTTGAGTCTGGAATATTGGAAAAGCGGGTAGTGGGGCCCTAGAGTGAAACTGAGAAGTCAACAGGGAAAAGATTTCTCCTGGTTACATTTTACCCTGTAAATAAGAGCACAGTTTATTTTCTCCAAAGGATCCGATGTTCCTAAGATCTGGTTTTGAAGGTGAAAGGGCTGAATTCTCTCTTAATTTTAATTTATAATTTAGACACTCCCTCCAATTTCCTAAAATGATCTAAAGTGCACAGGATTCAGTAAGAAGGTAGAGTGGCTGAAGAATGAGAAGGGACATGCCTAGTTTATGATTACAACTGAAAAATCAAATGTAAAAATCTCAGGAAAAACTAAAAATAGAAAATGAGTTCTATAAATGATTTTGTGAAAATTGTACAATATTTCCTCCTTTTATATTGTAAATCTCTTCATGACTCTTACCTGTGCAGCAGAGATCTTGGCCACGTGCATGATTTTCTCCATAGAAAGGTAGCTCTGCTGAGAGGGAGCAGGACCAATGAAATAGGCTTCATCTGCCTGTTTAAGAAATATTGCATACTTAAAAAACCACATACCTAGTATACTACATTGAACTGCTTCAAGGTCATCTTATCATTATAAATAAAAATGTTGGCTCCCCAAGAATTGAGAAACTGAAATACCAGCTCATATCTGTTATAAAAATAAGCAAGTGGGGAATTTTTGCATGACAATGGCAAAACTTGATTTTTATATATAAATCATACACTGGAATATTTTTATATATTTTTACATATAAAAATCAAGTAACAGGAATTACTCATAGAATGAGAAATAAAAGTGCCTAGAGAGCTGCATGGGCCTGCTGTGCAGTGATAAAAGTCTGGGTGAAGCTGACCACCACAAATTATGTCAGTGCTTGGAGTCTTGCTGTGGGCATAAAGAAGGTTAACAGTTGAATTCATCTATGGTGGGTCCTGTCTGGTAGATAACAGAATAGCAAGTTATAACTGATAACACAAACCTCAGAGGAATAGAGTCCTTTTACTTATAATTTTCCAGTTAAGCCAAGGCTCTGAAACATTAACTGATTTGTCTAAGATCTCTTGGCTAGTAAGTGGCAGTTACTAATATTAGAATCTTGATTCTTCCCCATGTATTATTATATCTGGGATCTGGATGTGTACCCCTCAAAGTGTGGTCTGGGCATTAGCCATGTTCGGTGAACTGTTTTAACCAATCCTTGATGATAAGACCTTGCCTGTAAGTCAGCTATACCACAGAGCAGACTGTTTACTTCCACTGGTGTTATGTTTGAAAAATGTTCCCAAGAAGAATTATTAGTGAGCAGTTTGAACTTACCTACTTAAATACTGTTGAGTATTTAACAGTATTTAATAAACTGGTCCCTCAGTTTTTGTGGATTATCCATTCCACACATCTTTTATTTTATGCGGAAAATTGCGTAAAGAGTCCACCAGCACGAAAAAAAAATTCTAAAGAAGTAGGCCAATATAAGTCATAAAAATATTTATTTCACATATTTTCACAAAAAAATGCTAATGAAAAATTTAAATTTTATTCTCTGTCAGTGTCAACCAAACTTTTTAATTGGCAGAAAGTCATTATCTTCATTGCTCGAAATATTTGGAAGTACTTACTACTTCAGTTTCATTATTTATGTTTGTTTTTTGTTGGGAGCCCTTTGTAAGGAATTATCAGTTCCTGGAACCTCCAAGGGAGAAGAAGCATCAGTTCCTGAAATTCCAAAGGAGGAGGTTTCTCTTGGCCTTATGTTAATCCATGTTAATCGCAGGATTGTTTCTGGATACTTGTGGTTTTGTTTTGAGCAGTTTGTTACTTTGTTAGGAGCAGTTTGTCACGTACTCAAGCTGTGTAAGTATCCGGTGCTAAATAAACTCAGTACTGCAGCTTTGACTGTATGCCCTCCCAAGATCTTTTTCTCTTCTCTGTCTTTTTTCCTAACCCTCGCTCCCCCACTCAGGACTGTTCGACTCCGTCCGGCGGGCTCCGGCAGTTTTTAGATGATTTTTTTCCATCTCCATCTTAGTAAGTTTTCATAAATTCTTTGATATCCACTGCAACATTTTTAAAAATCTGTTTGAATTTTTAAGGCTCGTTGGATGTTTGGATCAGTATCTAGAATTGCAGTTTCCAGTTTCTTGTCTAGTTGGAGAGCTTTGTAAATATTTTCTGCAGTGAATAAAACTGGTTCATGATCACTGTTATAGTCATTGGCAGGATGGACTTCAGATATTAAGTGAACTAATTTATTATCAGTTAATTCGTGATCAACCAGTAATCCATCAATATAATCTACATACTAATCATCAGAGCTGCCATCTTGAAATTTACTTAATAAATTAATAATGCCAGTTGTTGGAACCATATTCCCTGGTAAAACCACTTCTGGCCATACTGCTTTCCAGCAAGCATTTAAAGTTGATGGCTTTATATCATTCAAAACTAAAGCAATATTCTTGATACAACTTAAAACTGTGTATTTATTCCAGGCTTCTGTAACTTGGTAATTCATTATCTAAGTTATCTATTATTTAAGTTTATTAAAAATATCATTGAAACTCCATTTAATATAATTAATCTTAAAGATGGAAATAATGCCTGGATCTAAAGGTCGGGTCAAGAAAGTTGTATTTGGTGGCAAATATACAACTTTTATATTTAGATGTTCTGAAATGTGTGGGTGAACAGTTGCATTATCTAAAAGTAAAAGTATTTTAAAAGGAAGAGATTTTCCTTTATATACTTTTCAGCTTCTACAGCAAAAACATTTGTAAAACCAATCCCAAAAAACATCAGTAGTCACCCATGCTTTTTTTTATTTGCTGTCCGATGGGAAGATCATTAATGATTATGTGTTAGTACGTATTAGTTCTTTGTACATTGCTATTGTTTTTTTAGAAAGAGTAATTGCCAATAACGGAAATAAAAAAGAAAGAACTGTATAAAACAAGACCGCATAAATGGAAATCATGTATAAAAAGTCCACATAAATGAGGGGAATATTTACCATGTACATATAAAAAAAAACCTTGCATTAAAAAAAATACCATATAAATTGAGGGATTGGCATACTAGCACATATAAACTGTTAACCAAAAAAACAAAATACTGACACACTAAACAAATACAATCACTTACAAAATTTGACTTCTAGTGTTTAACAACGTACCATATCTACATGCATGGAATTCCTGTCAGCCTCACTGTAAACAGCCACAGACTGTATATCCATTTTTTTGGCTGTTCTCATCACCCTGCAGGCAATTTCCCCTCTGTTGGCAATGAGGACTTTGGTAATGTTTCGTCCTGTTTAAAATACCATTAAAATCATACACAAATGTTACTGGGAGCAAGGAATGAGAATGCAAAATTATTCTATGATAAATTATTCAATGGTAAATGTTAGTTTTGGTTAAATGAGCATAACGGAGCCTAAAATAACCATCTTAACTAATATTAGACAGTGCATTTCTTTTCACTGAAATTCAAGATACCCTTATTAACACAAACTCCTAAATTACTCAGCTTTTTCGATTTAAAATTAAAAGATGCTTTGTTATGTCAAAGATCAAATTAAAACAGCTTAAAAAAAAACTATCATAATACTGTCTATGTTCTAGGTCCTGTGCTAAAGATTCTATCTGGACTTACAACCTCACAATAGTCATATGAAATAGATACTATTACTATTATTATCTCAATTTCAATGATGAAGAAGTTAAGATTGAAAGAGATATCACTTTCCTGAAATTATACAGCTAAAGAAATGGTGGATCTAAGATGTGAACCAGATCCAAGATTTGAACCCAGGTTAGTTAGCTTCACTCTAGAATTTGAGCTCTTTGACACTCTGCTCCACTGCCTCTATTGCTCTGAACACAGGAGTGGGTGGTTCTCTTGAAATTCAAATGAATATTGCACCAGATCACTGGCATCAGTGCTATAATGACAAGATATTGTATTAATATATAAAATCTACTTCCATCATTACACATGAAATAAATGTTCTTTGACAGTTTATAATGGTTATTTTTCTCAAACAATTAGGTGTTATAGAATTTAAAGCAATGTTCTTCAACAGTGATTTAAAGAGCCCAAGAACTGTCACAGGTCACTGGGGCTGCTGGGATTAAGTATGCATGTAGGAAGGGGCTATACCCAATCAACCAGAAGTTATACTTTAATGTTTTATCGTTGGGAAGTCCATGTAAAATTTTATTTGTAAAAAAGGTTCTGCTACTTGAAAATCAATATTATAAAGCACTGATTTACAACATCATAGTTATGTTCTTCAATTCAATACAGTATGAGTCAGACAGAAATAACAACATAAATATAAAATGTTCTCCATTATTTCCCTACATATTTTAGACTCAGCAGCAAGAGATCTGACATAAAAGAGGTGAAAAAAATGACTTAATACTAAGAAAATTATCATGAAAATCCGAAAGTAGAAAACTACATGAGAACTAATTCTATTATGCACAAATTAAGGAATTAAACATTTCCCTTTCTGAAGCAGAGCCAAATAGTACAATAAAGACTGTTAGTACCTGCGGTTGTTGCATAGTTCATAGTTCTTTGCTTCCAAGCCCATCTTCTATAAAATGAATATGAATGTAGTCATAATTAAACAAGATATGCAAGATCAGTCAATGTTCTTTCAAAATTATCTATATTTTTAAAAACTTGAAACCTAGTCCAGATATGATCTTAATTAAACCTTAAGCCTACAAAATGATTTACTAAGGCATTCTTTGTGGAACGTTCTGGCTGTTCTTCCCGGTAGTATGTGTTCTTGAATGAATCATTTAACTGTTTGCTCCTGAGGCTGGCATATGACCAGAGAGTGAAAGGTGACTGACTGAACAGCCAAGTTACTTCAAGATCATCTAGTTTAGCGTTTTTCAAATTTTTCTGACTAGAACCCAAAGTAAAAACTGTACTTGATTTCACAACCAGGTACACACACAAAACAGACATTTCATAAAAGTCTTTCCCTGCATTTTGTTTCTATTCTATTCCATTCTGTCCTATTTTATTAAATAAAATATGCTAGTCGAACTACAGTTTAAAACATGCCAATCTAACTCAACCTCTGATAAAACAGGTTTAAAGGGCAATCTATTCACTATTGCTCAAGATGTATACTCAATTAGATGTCATCGATGAAGGAAGGAGGGGAAAACCCACAGCTCTAACACTAGACTTACACAAGATGACCTCCTCAAGAGGCTACCGCTTTCCCATATCTTTCCAATTTAGCCGACCTCAGTTTCTTGGTCTCCAGGGAAACGAATCAACTTTCCTACTCTTTATAAGGTATTTTCTAGTTCATAGCATCTTCTCATCAAACTCCAGATAGGTTTCTGATAAGATTCAAGGCATGTCCTGGGTAGAAGTGTCTATAAAATGGCTGCTTTTTGTTAAATCCAACTTAAGACTCTTAAGTTTCAAGGCCATTGCTGACCTCAAGTTTTCTTCTGCTATTTTCTAGTGAAGACAGACAGACAGACAAGCACACACATACACACCACCTAACCATAATTCTCTCTCCCAACAATGTTCTGATTGGTCTATTCCTTTTTTCGCCATTATCTAAGCTTTAATTTAAAATAATGCCTTAAAAACGAAGATTAAGAAGTTGCTTCCATAAAATAATTCCACCCTGATCAAGATAACTTCTACAATAGCTTATTCTCATTTCCACAATTCTACCATTAGATTTCTTTTTCTCTGAGTTACTAGAGAATTATGATATAATTAGAAACGTAAACATCTGCTATACAGATAGGTTTTTAATTCGATATGACATTACAATGCTGACACTTTTCAGGTGACAGCTACTTAAGAACAGTTCTATACACAATAGTTGAGGTTTGAGAGGAAAGAAAATGCGTCTGCAATGGTACCACAAAGAACCTTGGAACCATAATAAAAATCAGGAGAAAGAAGAGCACTAACACTACTTTTACTGTCTTATTTTGCTCTAGGATGAGTCCTACAGTTAAGTTGATCTGAAAATCCAAGGCACCTACAACAACTTGTGGATAACAAAAGCAAACAAAAAACTTGACCTAATGGCTGAGTCTGCAAAGGCTACATCTATGGATTGATTCACACGCTCAGATTGTTTAAGCCTCTTTCTATGTATTAATTCATTTAATTTGCACAAGCCAAGGTACTAGTATCTCCTGTAGGTACCAGTACAATCATTTCCTCCTAGGTCAGGAAATAGAAGCATAGGCATATTAAATAACTTGCCCAAGGTTGCTCACACACCTAGTGAGTTAGCAAAGCTGAGACCTCTGCCTTTCCTTCAGCACTTAAGCTATACTGTCTTTCCAGAATGATGGAAAATGCTGCTCCTGATGATGATGCAGCAAAGGAAGATAAAGCAGCCATACCTGGAAGCATGAGGGCATCTTCACTGTCAAAGTTACCGTCACCAAAGTTTACAGCTCAAAATTAGAAAATGATGTAAAATCAGGTTAGGTACTAGAATTAGCCATCTGATAGCTTTATTTAAACTTGAATTGAGGGCTTTTGACAAAGCAACTTCTCAGCCCTCTGGAAGGTAAATTTGCTTTTGTTAACTTGATTCATTCCAACAAGCAGAAAGATCTCCATGAGTCTTTGAACTGGACACCTGCTGGGGGATAGCGGAACCGAAAGGAACTTTGAGGGAATCCTGGCTTCACCTCTTACTACTTGTGTCATCTTGGACAACTCGTTGACTGCTTTGGGCTTCCCAGAGCCGGGATTATAACAACGCTCCCCATACAGGGAAAGGAGTGAAAAGAAAGCACAATGTAAACAGGAGCTGTACAAGCGTTATCCTAGACCTTATGGTGAGTGGAGCAGGAGATGGTAGGCCCAGCTCCACCTCTCCTCCCCCACTTTTCATAAATAGAAAAACAGAGGCACACTGAAGGCTGAAGGGTGGATGGGGAGAAGGGAGAAGAAAAGGAAGGACTGAATGTGGGACATCTTCTAATGCCCAGATTGAAAGCAGAAATCCCTTGAAAGGTGCTGTTACCTCGGCGGCAGCAGCAGCAGGTTTGGGACACGCTGCCACTGGTTCCTTTCTGCCGCCCCCAGCAGCAACGACCCTATAGACGCCGCCGCCATGTCGCTGCAGTCCGTGGCTCTCCGACTCCTACGCACACCAGCGGCATTCCACACACAGCAATACCTTTGCTTCGCTCCGCAAGGCTCTTGCCCTCCGCCGGCCACCGTCCAGGGCAGAATGGGCGGATCCCAAGGCAGTGAGGCGTCTCTTTCAAAACCAATCAAAAAACAGAATGGGACTTCAGTGTGGTGATTGGCCAATTGGGCCACCCGCCCTCTGGGGTGTGGTCCTTCCCTCCTCCGCCTACTGCGTTCCACGCCTACTCGGGGAGGGGTTGACTCTGTCCTCATCCTGCTTATTACCCACGGGTGGGCAACGCGGTTCCATTTCACCTGCGGGGTTCCTTCGTTTTTTGTCGTGCTTCAGGTTGAAGAATCCTCCTTTATAATCTTCATTAGTAAAGCCACGGGGAAATAGCGGAGGCAGAGTCGTGGGGCCAAAAGTAAAATGGGGTGGAGAGCAAGATACGAAATAATCTAGTGTTCCCAGAAAATGAAGGAAAAGAGCTAAACTAAAATAAACAGCTAAACTAAAATTAAAAAATTTAAAACTTCCCGAGCTTTCGAAACAGTGTTTTAATTGACTATTGGGAAAAAGAGGAAGTCAAAACCAAAACTGCAGAATATTTAGAAAAATAAAAGATACTGAAAGGACTACATGTAGATGCTTATTTCATAAAACTACAACAGGGCTTATAAGAAAATTCATAGTGAAAGGAAATTCAACATCCAATTCAAAGAGAAAATACAAAAACAAAAGAAAAGCAGAATAGAAAAATTAGTAAAGATAGAAGAAATTAGTACATTAAGAAAACTAATATCAAAGGAGTAATAAACCCAGAGGTTCAGAAAAAAACACCTAATAAAATAAATGGTTACCTAATCTCATCAGGAGGGGTGGGGTAAATTCCTGCCACAATACAAAAAAATAAATGGGGGAAAAAATCTCAGATCTAGAAAACAAAGTATAGATTTTTAAGAGTCTAATTTTGTTCAGTTTTAAGCAAATAAACTTGAAAGCTTGAATGAAATGGATAATGTTACAAGGAAATACAGTTTACCAAAATAGATCCTGGAAGAGAAAGAAAATCTAATAGATCCTGGAAGAGAAAGAAAATTTAATCAACTAATTACCATAGAAGAACTAGAGCACATTATCATCAAAGAACCATTTTTCCTACTACCCTCGCCTCCACCCCCAAAGCAGGTGGCCCACCTTGTTTTGCAAGGAAGTTCCACCTAAATGGTAAAGAGTAGTCGACTCCAGTGCTATGGAAGTCTTAATTCTTTTTATGAAGTAAGCATAACATTGATACCAAAATCTAATGAAGATATCATGCACGCACACACACACACACACACACACACACACACACTCCTATAGTCCAGTTTCACATATGAATATCAATGGAAAGATACCAAATAAATTAATAACTGAAATATCCAGTAGCATATGAAAATAATACACCGTGACTGAGTGAGGTTTATTCCAGACATGTAAGGATGATTCAATTTTATTTAATATAATCTATTAGTCTTATTAATAGTTTAAAAGAAAAATCTTACCATGTTCATAGATGCTTAACAGGTCTTTGATAAAATTCAACATTCGTTCTAGATTTTAAGATTCATTAGTTCAAGCAGTGGTATTGAGACAAGTGGCTAGCCTTCTGGGAAAAAAGTTGAATCTCTACTCCTCATACTTAATACCAAAATGAGATTAACTATAAAAGATGAAACATAAAAATGCCAGGAGATATCATGGGAGATCTTAGAGTAGGGAAGGTCTTTTGAAGTATAACATAATGCTCAGAAACTATAACAGAAAAATAAAATTCAACTATATAAATTTTTTTTAAAAAATCTGGCAAAACATATGTGCAGAAAACAACAAATGGTAAACTGGGGATAATTTTATGATATCACAAGTGAAGGGCTACTTTTCTTAATGTATAAATAATTCTTAAAAATCAATAAGAAAAATCTATAATACAAGAGGAAATCATTGAAGAATATGAGAAGACCAATGGAACAGAACAGAGAGCCCAGCAATAAATCTTTGAATATACAATCAACAATATACAATCCTAATCTTTGACAAGGGTGCCAAGAACACACAACGGGGAAAAGACAGTCTCTTTAATTAATGGTGTTGGGAAAACTGGATCCCTGTCATACACCATAGGGGAAAAGCTCTTGACATTGGTCTTAGCAATGATTTTTTAGATATGACACAAAAAGCAAAGGCAATGAAGACAAAATAGACAAGTGGGATTACATCAGGCTAAAAAGCTTCTGCACAGCAAAGGAAGTAATCAACGAAATGAAAAGGCAGCCTATGGAATGGGAGAAAATATTTGCAAAACATATATCTAATAATGGGTTAATACTTAAACAGTATAAGTAACTTAAACAACTAAATAACAACAAAAAAAATAATAATCCAATTAAAAATTGGCAAAAGACCTGAATAGAAATTTTTCCAAGGAAGACACACAAGTGGCCAAAACCTGCACAATAAAATGCTCAACATTACTAATCATTGGGGGAATGTAAATTGAAATCACAATGAGGTACCACCTTACATCTGTTAGGATGGCTTTTATTAAAAAGACAAAAGATAACAAGTGTTGGTGATGATGTGGAGAAAACATATTCAACTCTCATGCACTGTTGGTGGGAATATACATTGGTGCAGCCATTATGGAAAACAATATGGAGGTTCCTCAAAATTAGAAAGAGAACTACCATATGATTCAGCAATCCACTCCTGGGCATATATCTGAAGGAAATGAAATCAGTATCTTGAAGCAATATCTGCACTCCCATGTTCATTGCAGCATTATTCACGGTATATGGAAACAAGCTGAGTGTCCTTTGACAGATGAATAGATAAAGAAAATACAATATATACACATACACACAGAGAAAATTATTCAGCCATGAGAAAGAAAGAAATTGTACCATTATGACAACATGCATGAACCTGGAGGATGTTACGCTAAATGAAATTAGCTGGACAGAAGAAGACAGATACTGTAATTTCAATTTTATATGGAATCTAAAAAAAAAATAAATAAGAATTCATGGAAACAGAGAGTAGAATGGTGGCTACCAGGAGCTGAAGGGTGGGGGAAATGGAAACAGGAAGATGCTGACCAAAGAAAAAGTTATAACGTGGATAAATTCTGGGGATCTAATGTATAGCATGGTGACTATAGTTTATAATACTGTATTGTATACTTGAAATTTGAGTTGATGATGTGTTAATTAACCTGATTGTTGTAACCATTGCACAGTGTATACATAACCAAATCATTACATCATACATGTTAAGTGTATACAATTTTATGTTTATACCTCAATATACTTGTGTGTGTGTTGGAGGTGGGAGGCGGACTAGCAAGCACAAAGAGAAAAGAGAATATGAAGAGTTTAAAGAACAGGAAACACTTAACCTTATACCAAATGAGAGAAATACAAATTAAAACTATAATGATATACCATATTTCACCTATTACATTAGCTAAAAGTTTAACAACACACTGAAATTAGTGAGGAGTATGAGACTATTTGCTTTACTGTGAGGAATAAAAATGAGCACAATCATTACCCATTAGGCAGAGTACTTCGACAGTATTTATCAAAATTGCAAATTCACAAACTCTGACCTAGTAAAGCTATTTCTTGAAATTCACCTAATAATATACTCAGAGATGTTTGAAACGATGTCTGATTAAGGAAATTTATTGCAGTATGTTGGAAATAGCAAACTGGTTAAAAGAGACTGGTTAAATAAATGTGTGTGTGTGTGTGTGTGTGTGTGTGTGTGTGTGTGTGTGTGTGTAAAATTACTATACAGCCACTAAAAAAGAATGAGCACTATATGTACTCATATATTAAGATTTATTGATGAGTGAAAAAAGCAATGGCAGAACTGTGGTTACTATTCCACTGTTGTATAAAAACAGGAGAGGGAAAATACACACGTGCTTAGTATTCAGAGATACCTCTGGGAAAGAAAAGTCGATAGCTCCATGACAAGGATAAGATGAAGACTAATTTTTTACTATATACCCTTTTGCATCTTTTGAATTTGGTATCACAGGCCTGTATTAGCTATTCCAAAGTACATTATTTTTAAACATTTTGTTTTGACATAACTTCAGACCTACAGAAAAGATACAAGAATAGTAACCATCACCTAGATTTCCCAAATATTTATATTTTACTACATTTGCTTTATCTTTTTCTCTTCATGCACACACATATGTACACACACACACACACACACACACACAAACATACTTATATTTTTTAGAACCATTTGCAAATAAGTTGCAGACATGATGCCTTTTTCACTCCTAATTACTTCCTAAAACAAGGAGATTCTCTTACCTATCCACAGAACAATGATTAAAATTGAGAAATTTGTAATGATAGAATACATCATTTATTCTACAGACCCGATTCAAATTTCCCCCATTTTCCCAATAATGCCCTTTATAGCAAAAGAAAACTGTGTCACACATTGCATTGCATTGTCACGTTCCTTAATCTGGAATGGTTTCTCAGTTTTTCTTGGATTCTTATAATGCTGACATTTTTGAAGAATGCAGGCTGTTTTGTTTTGTAGAATATTCCTCAATTTGAGTTCATCTGATATTGCCTCAAGACTATTTAGTTTATGCCTTTCAGACAGGAATATCACAGAAGTGATGTCGTGCCCTTCTCAGTGCATCATATCAGGAGGTACACAATGTCAACGTATCCCATGATGCAATGTTAACTTTATTGCTTGGTTAAGATGGTGTCTGCCAGGTTTCTTTACTGAGGTTGTTTTTTTTTTTTTTTTTTAACATTCCAATTAGTTTGTCTCTGAAAGGTAGAATTATGGTTAATATTTCACCACTCCTCCTCTCCATAACTTGTTAACAATTTTCTGTACTTTGCAAAGTTGTACAAGTAACAGATTATCTTAACAGTAAGTAATGTTTAAATCTGATTAAAACAAATATGAGGAAGAGGAGTGGAAGTGGAAGTACAGAGATAGAAGCTGGTGAGCTGTGCTCTCTATAACTCCACCCATTGGTACTTGCTGGAGCAGGCCTGATTATTTCCAATTTCTTGGGTGAGAGTAATTATTATATTGACACATTGACCTCTCTCATTTGCTCCAACGGAAGGGTAGAGCAGCTCTGCAGCCTCTTGGGTGCTCATTAGGCATATCTAAGGTAAGATTAGGTTACAAAGGGATGACCCACTATAGCATTAGGGGATTTTAAAATGTTTTCCAATGGCAATAAAGAAGATTAAATATGTTTTATATTATCAGGACTACTGTTTACCCACGTACTTTTGGGCAAATTAGATGAAGGTCCCTCTTTTACCTGGCAGAGGCAGACCCAGGACAGGGCACACAGATGGTGAGTGGAATATGGGGCTGGCTGGATTTCAGCCACCACTGACCCCCCTCAGCCAAGAACCCTAGTACAGTGCACAGCCTGCATGGCCATACACAGCAGCCATCTGAGTATATCATCTTATGGGATTGTGGGAAGATTAAATAAGTTATGTTAATTGACCTTTGCAAACTGTAAAGTGTTATATACATGTGAGTTACCCTTAGGCCTGTCACAGAAAAGACCAGAAGGTCCAGGAGGGCTATCAACTTACTGATTCAAGTGACAACCTCTACATCAAAGGCCAACCACTAAGATCGTAAACAAAAATTTTTACAGTACAAAAACTGAAAAATTGAATTATAAGGAATGAGTGAATCTCAAAAATAGGGTTTTAATACAAAAACTCTTTTGAATTTATTTTTTTAACTTTTTAAATTTTTAATTAAAAATTTTTAATTTTTAATTACAGGTGTACATTATCATTTGACATCTGTATATGCTATTGTGTGTTTACCACCCAATGTCCAGTTTCCTTCAGCTACCATATATTTGATCCCCTATACCCACTTCACTCTCCCCCTAAACCCTATATTTGACTCCTTTAACCCCATCTACCTTGCCCCTCCTCCCCCAACCCACTAGTAACCGCTAGTCTATAGTCCTCTGGTAACCACTAGCCTATAGTCCATGTCCATGAGTCTCTGTTGGTTTGTCCTGCTCATTTGTTGCTTTTAGGTTTATATCCCACATATAAGTGATATCATGTGATTTTCAACTTTTTGTCTGGCTTATTTCACTTAGCATAATTATCTCGAGGTCCATCCATGTTGTCACAAATGGCAGTATTTCATCTCTTCTTATGGCTGAGTAATATTCCATAATACAAAAACTTTTAATACAAACCAATATTCTATTAAGACTAAAGTCAGAACCTTGCCAACCCTATTGACTCA
>CM053507.1:37875973-37903812 GCA_028627145.1 Eidolon dupreanum
AGCCACAGCAAAAACAATCCCATAAAAACGATAAACTGACTAATGTTTTAAAGAGTTCCAGTCTCCTTCAAGGGACAAGAGAACTTAAAGAAAGGGTACCGTCAAGTCCTCCTTTAATCCTCCTTTCTGTGTCATAATTCTGGATAAATTTATTCTCTCTATGAAAAGGGAGCATATGATGGTATGAGGCTCTGGGTAGCACCTAGTGTCATTGTTCTTTTAGGCAACTTGGTGTAGTGAAAAGACCAGAGATCTTGGTATCAGACCAACAGGAAGTCAAATTCTGGCCTGCCACTTGTTAGCTAGATGACATTTAAGTGATTAATTTTGTTAAATCTGAGTTTACTCAGCTACGAGTTGTGAGAATTAAATGAAATGTATGTAAACTGCTTAGCCTAGTGTCTGTCATATATATGTTCAATAATTAGAGCCATTATTATTGTTTCTTGCTTATAATTTATTTCTGTGGTTCATAGCCACCTAACATTTAGTCTTTAGTGATTCTGGAGCAGGAGTCATTCAGATAAAAAATAAAAGCTAATTTGTTCCCCTTTTTGGTGTCAGATCAAAAACCTAGGCTACCTGTGATATGTTCTTTTTGATGATTAAAAAAAAAATTTATCATGAAAAAGGCATATGTTTATCATATAAAACATGAAGAATAAAAGCACAGAAATTCCATTTTGTAGACAAAGCAGAGGCATTTTTAAAAATGGAAATGATCAAGGATAAAATACCCAATATGCACACAGTTAATGTTGATTACAATAGATGCTTTGATTTATAAATTGATTGTTATGTTAACGTAATATACAGATTATGTTATTTTAACATATCTCAAATGTCGACTTTGAATGGTTAAAATGTTTTGAAGGAAACTAGAAAGTACTCTTCATATACAGCTCGCTAGAAAAGCAGCTCACTAGATTTTTCATAAAACAAACAAAAAATACTTGGAAATTGATGTGCTGCTTGGACTCTGTGAGAGATGGTTTATATTGTTGGAAGGACCCACACTCTAAGGGAAGTCTCTCAAATCCTGGTAACGATGAAAGAATTGTCTAAACTTTATTATTTCTTTTCCCCTGGGGACCAATTAGATTCTCTGGTATCCAGATGATTCACGCCTTAAGTGGATTCCATAGACAATCAAACCCACAGTGCAGAGACCAAGCACGATGGCCCCAATCACAGGAAGCACAATTGTGTAGTCAGATGAACACTCGTCCACTAAGAGAAAAAACAAATACATTACAGCGGGTAAGGTTTGATGCAGACATACCAGAAAGTAAGTTAGAGTAGGAAGGATAAGCACTTTGGAGTTAAACCTGGGCTTGACTTTTAATTCCACCACTAACTACATGAACTTAGGAGTGTTTTTAAACTTGAAATTTCCATTTTTTTTTATAAAGTTAGCAAGAACGATATAAGATTGGTAAAGTATTAAATAAGATAACCTTATGTTCTTAGCAATTAATAGATATTTAATTAGGTTAGCTATATTTTCTTCCAGGCATGCTCTTTGCAAGGTGGAATGTGCTTACATAAAGGAGATTTTATTACTATATTATACATGATCCCTTGAAAATATGTGATGCTTATCCACTTTATAAAACACTTCTTGTCACACTTAAAGTATTTCTTAATGCTTTTAGTGAGCTAAAATATTTTTTAAAAATAGACCTAATAATGAGAGCTTAAAAGTGCAAGTTTGTAAATCAGTCAAAACTCTCTCTTTTTAAGTTCCATTAGAGAATACTTATTCAGTTCATTTAAAATATAATCAATCTTGACTGGAGAAAGATGGAAGGACCTGGGATAAAGGGGAGCTTGGCTGAATACAAATAAATGGAGAATTATACCTATATCTTACTCAAGGATATATAAGATGATATATCCATGAGATCTTTGCATGAACCAATATTGAAATAAACCAAAGATCACCATTAACTCAATTCTCACCTGAAGTCCGAGAAAAAAAAACAGGAGGGGCCAGGAAAGAGGTAATGGTAATTAGAGACTCCAGGAAAAAAACAAAATCTGTACAAGATAGGAACTGTGCTTGTCATACAGTATTTGATTTGTCATTGGACAATGTTTACACAATTATAATAATATATACCTTATTGATTTAATAATAAATATAGATATGACCATAGAGAGGTAGTATAAGAGTATTAAATTCCTATCTGGCATAGCAAGAAGTTTAAAGCTGATAAATTAAGAAATAGTAAGATAAACTTTTTAATATTTTTTAAAAGAATTATGGGCATAGCTATTATAAGAAATTGTTAAAATTAGTTTTAAATGCTTTGTCTCTTAGAGAATGGACAGGAAAACATTGCTTTTCATAAGCCCTTTTATACCATATGATAATTTTCTTATATATTTATATTTTAAATAAGTATACATTTATTAGATTAAAAAAGAACATTGATAAATTAAGAAATTAAAATGATTTGGAAAAAATACAAAAAAGTTAAAACAAAATGTAAAGCATATACCAATTGACCCAGCAATTCCACAACTCAGAATCTATGCTAAAGATATAGTAACATAATTACACAAAGGTATGTTAAAATAATCTCCATTTTATGAGAGCAAAATGGACATTCTAAATATCCATCAAAAATTTTAAATGGTACAATCATACAATAGAATATAAAGTAGCCATTAAAAAGAATGTGGCAGATCTCAATTTTTTTTTTTTCTGGGGTACTTTCAATCTGTAACTTCAATTACCGATCTTAAGGAAAATCTCTTAAATCGTCAGATATATCTTAATTCTATTTTTGAGCACTCTACTTCAAAGGCACCAATTATCCTTATGTTGGATGGTCTGAATACCTTCCATATCTAGGAGCATCCGTATAATGTTATAATCTTAATTTTATCTGCATTAATTATCTCAGTCATTTTCTCTATGAAGATAATCCAGTTTCCAGCTCTACCTATTCCGACTCTTACTATTACTATTTATCATGCAAGTGTGTTGCTTTGATAATTTGTTTTCTTAGGAGTAAAATCTATTCACATTACTCTTTCATTATAACATCTCATCTATGAGCTCTGGTTACATGGAATTCATATTCTTATTAAGTAATTCTCAGCATAAGAAAACTGTCAGGGATTTCTCCCTGTTCCTTGAGTTATGTTTTCTTTTTATTTTATCAAATATATTCTTTTCTAACCCTCTCTCCTTTCATTTAACTTAATTTTTTTAATTGTAGTAAAATGCACATAATATAAAATTTACCATTTTAACTGTTTTTAAGTGTACATTTCAGTGACATTAAGTATATTCTCATTGTTGTGTAACCATCACCATCATCCATCTTCAGAACATTTTTCATCTTGCAAAACTAAAACTCAACACCCATGATTTAATCTTATATTATGTGTATGTTGTTGCGCTGCAATAATTTTAAACAGTGGTCACATCATTTGTTTTCATCTTGCTCATGCTACAGCATCTCACCCAGATATTAAATTTCCTATGATATCATTTGAGTTGATTAAGGCCTTTCTTTGTATTATATTTGAGATCAGTTAATGTTTTCTGCTGAGCTACCTATTTTGGATTCTGCCTTCTTTTCTGTACCCTGGGAACTGTGTGTAGCCTGGGGCTATCCTCTGGTTTGAGTTGGCTCCCCAGTTCACTTCCACTGGTCTCCCTCTCTGTGTTTACTCTGCCTAGTCTTCCCAGTAGCCATTTTTACTTCTCCTCAATTAGAAGAGATAAACTGCTCTTTTTCTTTTCTGTTTTAGGAATGATAATAAACATTGACATGTTCTTTCTGTCATCAAATGGCTTCCTGGGGTAAGTGTATCTGGGGAGGCAGGGTTAAATCAGGTGTGTTGCCCCTCTTCTCTCATCTGAATCTCGTTTCTCTTTTGTTCAACAGTTTAAATTTATTGCATTAGGTTATATCTCTTTGACTGCTGCTGGTGATTTTTAAAAATCTTTTATTCCTCAACCTAATTAGATAATGAGAAAGGAAAACTGTGAGAAAAGTTCATCACTATTTTAACTCCAATTTTTCATTTCATATGTTTCTGTAATGCTTTAAAATTTAAAAAATTATCTACATTTATTATTTTGTTACTTTTTTCTTAAAAATTAAGAATTAGTACTAAGAAATAAATTATAACCATTTTAAACAATTTATGGGGCAAAGCCAAAAATTCAGGTATATGTTTATATGCATTTGTTAATCTAAGTTTGTTTTGTATGCAATTCATATATAATTCTTTAATCATATAATTGTGAATATCTAGAAATAATAAAAATTCTCAATAAAAATAAGACTAGTTAAGTAAATTACTATATAGAGTTGGTAACATATTCATGATAGCAGCCATAATAATGATACTTTGCACCTTTAATAGCATGAAGCTTACGATGCACAGGTAAGAAGGATATCAAATTGTAAGCTCTGTATGCCTCCAGTGTATAAAACAATATCCATGAGAGGAAAATACATCAAAATTAACAATGGATAGGTTATCTCCAGGTGGGCATTAGTGAAGGTTTCTATTATCTCTAAGGGGATTTTTATGTCCTCTAAGGGGGATGCTAAGAGAGAGAGAGGTAAATTTAAGACAGCTTATTTACAGCAGAAGGGAAAAATTGTGTTGAAACCAGCTGGATGGGCAAGCAGCAGAACTCTTAGAGGCAAGGAGCAAGGGAGGCCAGAGAGATCAGAAAAGGCCCCTTACAAGCTTTCCCAGAGTCGTTCACAGCAGCCTCCCACTCCCACCCAGAAAGTGATGGGCAGGGTGCCTGCAGTAAGCCCCTTGTAGCCAGAAGAGACAGACTTGGAGGCAGCACAAGGCAGAACCCCAGGACAAAGGAGACTACTTGCAGACACTCAGTTTCTCTATAGTCTCAGTCCTGGCACTTTCCCCTTGAGAAACTTCCCTGGGCATCACTGCAAAACAGTGGGCAAAACTGTGAGACAATAAGGCAGTTCTGGGAATTTATTTATTAGTCATTCAAATGAAACCTTTGTTCTTTTTGGTTACCAGAATGTTAATTATAATTAATTTTAAAGACAATTGGCTTTGGAGTAGGTAGGAAGATAATGAGTCTAAGCAGCAGCAGCCATCATCCCAAAGAACTCGTTGAAGATGGTAGGAAGGAAAATTAAACCTAAGTGAGCTGTCTTATCCCTATCCTCTTGATTTTAATTCCATTTGTTTTTCCATCACTTGTGGGAGAAATTTCCACACACACTAGAGGATGAACCTTCCTTTAGTCATTCTACAGGATGATTACTGGCACAGTGTATAAACAACTCATACTCTTCAGTTTAGAACCTTCAAGTACACTTGAGGCAGAACTGGAAATGAGAGTCAACAAGGAGAAGATGGAGAGAGATGGCACCTCTCCAAAGCTAAGCCCTGACTGTTAAACCTGGGTCACTCAGGGGAACGCTGGGTGCTCACATCCCAGGTTTTCATCAACATCTCCTGTTGTAAGGAGGAAACAGGAATTTTCCTAACACTCTAGACATCATCAGGGATTCTTGAAGATCTCTTGAAGCTGCTATGTGCTCTCACAACCCTCTCACCTCTGAGAAAGTGGAGAGAGCCAAAATAGCTCAAGGGAAAGCCAGTTCATGTCCTAGATTAACCGTGGTTATAGAGTTCTTTCCAACTTTCATAAATTTTCTGTTAAAAATAATGAATAGCACCTTTGGAAAATGTAGAAAAACAGGAAACTTCCTGTTGGTAAAGGTAGTTAACATCCTGAAGTCCACAACTCTCCTCTTTCTCTGAAATAAAAAATCCTAATTCTCCTATTTAAACAATCAATGTAATGGAAAACCACAAATAACATTTGGAGCCCTATTTTAATAGAATTTTTCCTCCAGATATCAATCACTCCCAATCAGGAATTTTTCTGGTTCATTTTTTTTTTTTTTTTTTTGGTAAATGTTTGCTAAAAAAGGAAAGTGAGTCACAGTCAGGGAGGCTCTCCCTCATCTGCCTGCCATTTCTAATTGTTTTATCTTTTACCTGCTCCCTTCCCACAATGGCCCAAATTAACAAGTTGTAAAAATAGATTAGAATGAAAGAAAAATAGAGACAAAGCAGGAAAAAGTGTTAAGAAAACAGACAACAACTGAAGGTAAAGAAACTGGAGAACTAACATTTATTGAGATTCTTATTTGCCAAGACTTTCGGTACTTGCCTTACATTTAAACAAGTTAAATGTTGGGAAGTTTTCTACACTTTACTGATAATACATTACAACAATATAGAATACGTCTTTTAAAAAAATAACAGTTTATAAGATTATCTGTAATTCAAATAAATCAAAATGTGGGCAAAATCCAGGAATTTCAAATCACCTTAGAATCTATTTTGAAATGGGCTGGGTTTTTAAAAGTAATATTTTTTAAAAAGTGGGTATCGAGACTCTTAAAAATGTATAAGAAAAATCTGTGCAGTATGAAAATGTCTTTCCCACAATTCTCCCTTTGATTATTTGCTTTATCCTCATAAGCACCCTGCTCATGTCCCTGCCTCTTGTCCCTAATTCTCACAGCCAGCCCTCCCATTATCAGATGTGGAGAATAGAATTCAAACTCATTTGGCACAGCCTCTCCATGCCAACAGAAGAAAGTAGATGGGGGCTACCTTTTAGCCAGCCTTCGGATGGCCCTTTGGTGAAAAGCTAGGTTTCCTAATCAGATTTGGAGGGTGGGACAGTCAAGTAGAAAAATCAAGCCCTTCACTTAAAGCTGAATATGAAGCCAGAATTCCCAAGGCCTTAACCTTACACATTCTGAAGAAGCTGGGGCTTTACATGCGTTCATATCCTCTACTGGGCCTCTTTCTGGTCACCAGGCATGCTGTTAGCAAAACGACAAGCAGTCCTGTGATACTCAGGCCCACGGCCACAGGGATTTCTCTCCTGTTTCTGTCACTGAAGCATTCATCCGCTGCAATTGAAGTCAGAGTAACAGGTGTTATAGGCTAGCCACAATGCTGGGAAGCGATCTTGCCCCTGCCCTTGGCTTCACAGAGAAGGAAACAGATGAAGGGAGGGAGCTGCTGGGCCTCCCACCTGCTGCCTCAGACATGCAGAAAGGTGCAAATGAGGAAGGACATGGTCAGTGCAATGATCTGGAACATGCAGCGCTTGTGAAAGAGTGCATGAAAGTGCAGATACCCAAGGCCCGCGCTCAAGAAATTATGATTCAGTGGGTTGAAGGTGGGGCCCAGGTGATTCTATGAAGCTGGGAAACATTGGTTTGATCTAGAGGGTCAGGATCAGAACTGGGTCTTGACTTCCAAGCCAGGTAAGCCCCGGAGCCATGGTTCCCAACTCCAGAAACAGGGACCTGTGCCAAATCACATGGTCAAAGTTTTCTATTCAAACTCTGTTTTTTAAAGGGGCTGCCGGACAGCCAGGGACTCCTGGAACCTGAGAAACCTTTTGCAGACTTGGGGATTTTAGGGAGGAGGGGCTGAGAATGTAGAACTCAGAGCTTATTGTTTGAGATGACTAGACTGAGTGTTTACACTTACCTCATTCTTCTCCAGTTCTTCCTCCTGTTGAAACATCACCTATTGTTCAGTACTGACCCCACCCCGCCAATGCTGTGCCTTCCTCTGCTCCCACAGCCCTCTGTACATGTATCTTGTATAACACCACATTGTATGACAACTTTCATTTTTTTACTCGCTCCTTTTTTCCTCTTCTCTTACTCTCTGGAAGAAAATATTATTTACAGAATGACATACATCATCATGTTTGAGGGTCTTTAGTGAAATCTAAAGCACAAAGACTGGGAAGATGGAGTTGAGCTGAGGCAGTGACAGTAGAATAAACAAGAGACATAATTTGGAGGTAGAACTGATAGGGTTTTGTGACTATTTGCATGAGAGGGTGAGGGAGGGAGAGGAAAAAATGAAAAGACAGTTTTTCTACGTCTCCCTATGCTAATAGAGGCCAGGTGTGTGCTGCTAAAAGGTTTTGTTTCTCTCCTCTGCCACTAAGTTTTCTCAGACTTACTCAGTTTCTGCTTCACAGTAGTTCTGACAAGGAGGAAGAGCAAAAGTGTACCTTATTTTTGAGATCACATGATTAATTACAGAGGTTTTTCAAAACTTCATAATAAATTGTTAAGTTTCCCCAAATTGGAAGTTTTGAGACAAGATGACAAAGTGGAAGGCAACACCTACTAGTAAATTTTAAAATTTAATTTTAGCACTGTGGTAAACGTCTGATGTTAAATTAGGGATTGTAAGACTTGGACAAAACCTCAGAAATCAGAGGATTCGACACAGGTAACACTTGAATCCTTCCTTTGCTAAATGCTTTCCAACAAATATATCAGAAGTTTTGTGCAGATGCATCTTCAACTTTCCAATGGAACTCAAAGAGAGATCAGATTCACATTACAGAAATTTAATTTACAGCTAAATTTCTAGCTAAACCTACTTATTATAATTGAGAGGTATTCAGTATGTCATTGAGTTATTATTAGAGAGAAGTTTTAGAAACCGAAGTTCAATTTCTGGACATATGTAGAAATCCTTGTAACACTGTTTTCCAAGCAGGGAAAGGGGCTTTTTTGGAAAGCCACCCTGATCTGCCCCTGGCCTTCTTTCTAGGACTTACTTCCCTCTGTGGCAGTTAAAACCCAAAGCAGAAGTTGCATGGAGACTAAAACTGTGAGGAAATACTGGCCAGGTGGAATAGCTCGTAACTGAGAAGAGGGGATACATAGTGTATTTCTATATAGAATTATGGCATCTCTCTTTTCCCTCTGTAAGAGGCAAAGAATCTATTCTGATATCTTGAATTTTGGATATTACTAATAGGATTTTTAAAATGTTCTCCAAATATACCTGAGTTTACCAGTACTCAAAAGCTTGTAAAGAGGAGGCTACATATGGCATTTTCTGACTTGTAGAGTGTGTGTGCGTGTGTGTGTGTGTGTGTGTGTGTGTGTGTGTTTAAGTGATTCAGAATATGTGTTTTGGTCAAACAGAAAATGTATTATGCTGTGAGAGAGTGGTGGACGTGAGTGGGTTAAGCTGTCTGGTTTTGACATTGGTATTGACTCATAGAGAAATGGTAGGAGGGAGGGTTGGCTGGAGAAACTTGGCCCTGAGAGCTTCATGAAATCATACTGTTCTAGGAAGCTCATATGATTCTTGTCCCTTTGATGACTTCAGACAAAAAATAACTTGAAACTACCATAGGTATCTGAAGATTATGTTCGTGACATGTTTAGATCCCTAACTTACCATTTCCAAAGTGTTCATCTTCAAAATCAAAGGCTTGAAGTTGGACATTCATTGTTTTCAGTTGAAGGTGGGCTGACAGCTGGATGCTCTGTTCACTCACACACTTGAAGGAATGCCCAACCGCAGTCTCAAACATCATCACAGCACTTTTCATTCCTTGGTAAATTTTATCTGAAAACATAAAAGTAAAACAGACATAAGAATCTTTGCATAAATCTATTGAGTTCCAGCTATTGCAGGTGGCTCGTGTGCAGTTAAATGACCTTCCTTTAGATGTAGCTTTCTGGAGTTCTGCTTTTGCCTCATGAAAAATTGCCCTCGTGCTCTTTGGGGACTGTTTACGGTGCTCTGTTTGGAGTATGAGAGGGCAACCTCACCTACATTGGAATGCAATAATATTAAAATGAGAACTTTGGGGAATGTTTTCTTTGGTTATTTTAAATCACTGGGGACAAGTTGGTAGAGACTGTTGTTAGTGTTTGGGGACTACAGAAAAGTGCCCCCAAAATTGCAGAAATGAATCAGAGTAGTGACATGCATAGTCACCAAGTGGAGCATATCCCCAGACTGATTAATATAGTAAAAGGAAGGACTATGCCCACCATTAGGAGGGGCTGTTGCATCCATCCATGGAAACATAGAGAAGGGAGAGCAGCCCGTCTCTGCTCCTCTGAGTGCTGTCAGAAAGATCTGCTCAAAAACTGGCCCTGTTTTATAACAGGTATACCCTTCTCAAGGAGGCATATGCTTCGAGGCAGATGGGTTTAAACATTTAATCATATAGTTAACTCCATTTGCTCTAATTTCACACTACCAAGCACTGGCCCCCTTCTGATTAGACTACTTACCTGGATTTGAGACGGTCAAATAGGCCCCTACTTCACTGATGTAATATGAGTTTTCATCCTGTAAAACAGTAGAGTGTTAACCTTTGAGTAACCTCTGTTTTTATGTTTATGATCCTAGCTTACAAACTTTGTTCAGGTAGGATTCCAGCTATTAAATCCTTGATATGTTGGTTTGGGAGCCATAATTGTGTTTGAAAATTTCTAAACAAACAAACAAACAAATAAATAATAATAATGGGCTGGCCCCTGGCCCAAAATTTCTCTACTGCCTACTTGTTGTGAGCGCCTGAAATTCAAGTTTCATCTGTATAATTTGAATCCCTTCAGTTGGGCCAAATTTCCTCCTATTAAAATGCAAATACATTTTAGCAAAAAGAATAAAATAAAATACAAATTCATCTGGAAGGTGGAGGGGTTGGAGGAGCATACATTAAGTTTTTACTAGTAATTAATACCTTAGAGTAGGAATTCACACTGAGACCACTTATCTATAAGGCTACCATGGGTAGAATTCATGAGCTCCATATACTCTCTGGGAAAAATAGTGTATGCAAACTTTTGATTGCATTTTCCTGGGTAGAGTATCAAGCACTTTTAAATAGATTAATGGGTTCATGTCTCCAAAATGGTTAGATGGGGCCACAGTGAGTGACTCTGGGATGGTTTGCCCTGAGATCACTGGATCTTCTCTACAAGAGGACCCCAGGTGGCTGTGCTCAGAAATATAAAACAGTGATCCACATTTTATCCATGGATTATCCTTTTGGAAAAACAAAACAAACAAATTAATAAATAATGGCTGGCCCTATAACCTCCAGAGAGACTAAGGGTGTGAAACAAAGGGAATTGAATGGAGATATGAAAAGGTAAGTTGAGAAATAAGCTTTTATTTTTTAAAGGAGGTGGTTTACAATGTTATGGCTTTTGAACATTCATTAGAAAACTATCCACAAGAGATGCAAAAAATGGTAGTGTAACCCAAATCAGAATCTGAAATTAAATTACTTTTAGCAGTTTAAAATCTAATCATTAAAGAAATTTATCAATAATTTTGACTACATTATAATTCATTTGTGTATTTGTCAATGGAATGACCATTCTTTACACAATATAAAGATTCCAGAAATACAAACTGTTTTTAGTAAGGTCACTGCTATTGATACACTGCACTCTATATCTGATAATTCATTGAATTCACCTACCACATAGTAGCTTCTTACTCTGTGCCAGGCACTGTAGCAGGCCCTTTCTATGCTATGCCTTGTTTAATCCTCACGACAACTATGAGAGGAAATGGAGGGTCAGTGACTTGCTCAAGGTTATAGCCATATTAGATGGCAGGAAAGATATGACCCGAAGTTGCCTGTCTCCAAGTCTAGCCTTTAACTTCTCTTATATCCACTACAGAGCAGGCATTGCTCTAGGCCCAGGAAGGAAAATAAGGCCTGGCTCTTTCCTTTAAGATGCTCAGTCTTTCTAAGGCTAGTTGAAAAATGTGCTTGGACCATCCATTTATTTTAGAGAGAAACACCCTGACTCTGTCCCTTCTTGGATTGCTTTCACATACCATTTATTCAAGTTTTTATTTGGGTTCTCTTTCAGTATAAGAGATACCTGTACTTCAGGGCCCAAAGTCACTGACACAAAACTCTTGCTCCATCCTAAGGGCAGAGAGGATGCATTGAAGGGTTTTAAATAGGACAGTGACATGAGCATGCCTTTGCTTTTGGAAATTGCTTGGGCTGCAATGTGAGATTGACTTAAGGAACAGCAGGGTAGGAGTGACGAGCCAGCTCTGCACCCCATGAGAGACGTTCTGGAATCTCTCCTTTCCTGGGACATCTCCTTGATCTCTCACACGAGGAAAGCATGCTTTGTGTTTCACAGCTTACTAAGGACATGCTTTCACCTACATTGCCTCCTTTGATCCACACAACAACCTCCTGAGAAATTATAAATACTATCAGCCTATTTTATAACTGAGAACATAGAGGCTCAGAAAACGTAAGCATCTACCTCTGATTCACATTGTTTGTAGGTGAGCCAAGCAAGATCATGTATACAGGATCCTGGCTTACATTTTCCTCCATGGGATATTTGGGTATAGACAAAAAATTCTTCATGTAAGAACTTTCTTTTACATTCCCTGAAATACAGTTGCTTATATATAGCTATCTGTTGGAAGCAAGACCAGCTTGATAATTAGTGGGGCCTAGTATGAAATGAGAATGTAGGATCTCTTGTTCAAAAATCGTTTAAGAGTTTCACGAGATGACAGCAAAGCATTAAACTGAGTATGGGTCTTTCTGATTATACAGGTCCTACTTTCATGAAGTGAGGCCTGATAGGAAGGACCATTCTTGCTCTACAGAATTGGTGCTCTATAGGGATAATGGCAAAAGTGAGGCCTTCCAAAGCAGATGGCAGAGTGTTCACATTCTCTGTGAGTTCATCTTAATGATATAACAGGACAGTATCTAGAACCTGTATCCACTTTTCCTTCTATTTTCATTGACTCAAAATTAACCAAATATTGACTGGGACTGAGCTGATATCTATATTTATTGTAAAAAAAAGATTTGGTGGGTGAACTTATGTAAACAAAAGGGCAACTGAGCCTACTTTCTCTGTAGAGTTGTGTTAGTATGAGACATCTTAAAGGAAATAAAATAGTCTTTTCTTTAAACTAGAACAAAGCTTTTTTTTAGACTCGTAAATTAAAAAGTTGGCATAATTTGAGTGGTAATAAGGCTAAAGTTTCTTGTACACGAGGAGTTGGCAAGTTTTGTATGTAAAGAGCCAGATGGTATTATTTTAGGCACTGTGGCTCTCTGTAGCAAACCCTCAAATGCCATTATTGCACAGAAGCAGCCATAAGTAACACATACACAAATGGGCGTGGCCAGACTTCATTTGCAGACACTGATATTTGAATTTCATATGATTTTCATGTGTCACATGATATTCTTCCTTTTTCCCACAATCATTTAAAAAATGTATAAGTCATTCTTAGCTTGTGGATTGTACATTTTTTGGTGGCGGGTTGGATTTGGTCTGGGGCCATAGCTTGTTGACTATTAGTCTACACCATCAATGAAAAACAAAGTCGCTAAACAAATCAGTTGATTATGAAATGTTATAACCAACATTTGGGAAAATAAAGTGTTGTTAAGAATTTTTAAATGTAATTTTGAAGGTATCTTTTTGTTCCCTTGCAGATTAGTTAGAATTGTTGAATCTTTGTGAACATTGCAAAAATTTAATTTTTTTACTTATTCAGTAGAAGAATGAGGATAATAATAACAGGACTTACCTCTTAGTTTGATACGAGGATCAAATGAAGGAATCTATGTAAAAAACTTATCATAGAGTCTTTACTCAAATTTTAACTGCTGTTATTAATAATGGTAATAATAAATTAAATTGCCCCTTCCCAGTAAACTTCTCTCATTGAGGTCAAATGATATTTTTTTTTTATCTATTTCCTAGAGCTCAGATCTACCACAAATAGAAAACGAGAGAGCAAGCAAGTGAGTTAAGCTGAATAGTTCTACTGATTCAAGAAACTGAAACCTCAGCTCTGGGGGATGGGAGTCCAGTGAATACAGAGGGGTGAGTAGGAGGTTGGGGAGCTTAATGCAGGTGTCAGACTTAACCCAAAGCCCAAGGGAAATTACATGCCACACATCATGTAGTTTATAATGTCCACTTCGCCTTTGACACCCACACCCACAGGTTCATTCTCTGCCAGATATTTTTCGTATTTGAGGTCTGGTTTAGAGAATGACAAACATCTGCGACACCAGATTCTTGAAGACAAAGAGAAAATCCTTTGTATGCCCATCGACACTAGACAAAAGGGGGCCAAAGACTCCCAATAGTGGAATATGGTACTTGAGCACTTATAGCACATCTACTTGGAAAGAACACTTGCAAAAGTCCCATCTCACTATTCAACCAATGGGACGCCAATACAGTGGCTCTTCACTGCCAGTTATCCAAAGAGAGCTCTGCAGTATCTCATCACAGAGATCCTAATTCCTCAAGGAATCTAAACATCCTCCTTAGAAAAGCATGGGGTCCAGAGCAAGCCAGCCAATCAGGCCTGCTGAGGAAGGCGGCACGCCAATGAGCTCGAGGCCCTCGGTCTTCTCCTCAACTTTCGCAAAATATATTGTAAGAGTTTCATCATTGCATATGTTCAGGATGTGAACTTTGTCTTCAACACCAATCAGGCCCTTTTTGCTCTTGATGTAATTCTTGTGATTACATCAAGAAACCTATGCTCTGGATATATAGCACAAGGAAGCCAAAGAGGCCATTCTTTAGTAACATGTGCTGCCGAAGCGAGCAAAAGAAGCCGTTTCTTTAGAACTTTTGATTTACCTTTTGACAACTTGGCCTAGAGTTCTCTGTGAATTTAAATTCACTTCTATACTGATTTATTCCTTCATTAAATATTTGCTAAAGATATACTGTGTACCAAGTCGGGGCTGGACACTAGAGATAGAAATGTGAATAAGTCATAGACTTGCTTTCAAAATGGCAAAATGTGCAATAAGTATATTTTTGGAGGTTGGGGAACAACAAATTGAGGCTCAGGGAACCAGGAGAAGGAAGTCTCCCACTTTTACCTGGGATGAAGATGGGGAATGGGGGATGAGGGTGGGGAGACTTTATGGGGTGAAGATAATTAGGCCATTTTAAAGGATGAATGCCAAGGGGGTTGGAGGGTGGGAGGGTCATTCCGGGAAGAGGGGAAATTGAAGAGAAAACAGCACGAAATTGTACTGCATACTTGGGAAGTTCTAAATAGTGCACTCTGAGGATGTTAACATATAACACTGATAACAGTTCTCAGAAGCCTATAGGCTAAGAGGACTCTACACACCTCTGAAAGGCTCTGGGGAAACACCAGGAGGGCCCCTAGCATTGGATTTCTTGACCTTTGTTGGCCAATATGCTACCTAGGCCTGGTGCCCCTCTCCCCTGGGTGACCGATTTCCCCAGAGTCCTAGAGCTATACTGCCAACCAAATAAGTGAGAAAGGGATAGTGTTGAGCACAGAAAAAGGAACTCTACACAAAGTTACCGAAAGATGTTTTTAAAACAAACTATCCAGACAGGAAGGAAATTGGGGTGGGAAAAGGGAGGTATATATATCTTGCACCTGAAGTGTCTGACTAACTTTCGGCATATCACTTTAATCAAAAAAGACACTGTTACAGAAAGGTTTTCGGTTTTTTAAAAAATGAAACTGAGAAAAATGAGAAAGGAAATCTGCATCTCCTAACCCTGTGATGGGCCAGAAACCAAGCTCAGCACTTTCACATATGCTAGCCCAGTTCACTCTCAGAGCAGCCCAACAAAATGAGTACTTTTTGGTCCCATCTTATAGAAGAGGACATTGAGGCTCATAGAGTGCTAGCAATTTGTCCATGGTCACGTAGAAATGATATGGATAACTGAAGTTTTGTGACAGTTTAGGAGGCAGATTTTTCTTTATATTTCTGTCATTAGCAGTACTTCAGTTTTAAAAATTACGAATTATTGTTTATAATTTGAACATTGGAGCCTATATTTCTTTTCTCACATAATGTCTAGCTCAGTGTTGAGAATGAAGTAGGTGCTTGGTAAATTCTCATTGATAAATTGGTTGATAAATCAGGCTTTCTAATCAGCATCTATTTTATCATTCTACTACTTCGTTCTCTTTGTAACATCTGTTTCTCTATAACTAACATATACTCCTATTTTCCAAGGCTCTGTGGACCAAAAAAGGGGTTCTAAGGAAAGTAACCTCACAGGATTATCTAATCATAAATTCCTAACTGGGCAGGTCATGGTGGATAGTCACACCCCAAGCTTATAACTTCTTTGATAATTGCCCATTGTTCTTGTGCATCCAGGTTAGCACAACTTTGAAATGCCAGAAGTAAGACCCCTGGAAAAGGGTATTAACCTTCAAGAGAACACATAATCTTGTTGACTATCCTGTAATCCAATCCCTACCTTACTTTCTCTCATCTCCATGTGTGCTCACTCCTTAATTTCAAATGCATAAAAGAAGCTGCAAAATTGTTATGTTTGGGAACATTTGAGATCTTGCTCCCCAGCATATGTCATCATTTTGGCTCACATAAACTCTTAGACATTTCTTATGTTTAGACATTTCTTATGTTGACAGCTCTCTTTTCCCTAGGGTACTGCTTTTCAACCAGGGGTGATTTTGCCCATCCCTACCATCACCCCCAAGGGGATATTTGGCAATGTCTGGAGACATTTTGGGTTGTCACAACTGGGGTTATCGTCTAGTAGGTAGAGGCCAGAAATGTTGTTCAAGATCCCATAAGGCACAGGACAGACACCAACACAAAGACTTATTTGGTCTCATGTGTTACTACTGTGACTGTTAAGAAACACTGGTGTAAAAGACAGCAACATTTGAAAAGTACCTGGCTGAATTGTTCAGCCCATTTCTCTTGTGGAAAAATCTAGACAGCTTTCCCGCCTAAATGCATTTCACACAGCCCGTCTGTTGGGGCAGAAAGCACTGTGCCAGGGTTCACAGACAAAATCTGGCTCACAGCTACATTTTGTTTAGCCAGGAGAGTGCTCAAACTTAAAAAAAAAAAAAAAAAGTGTTGCTAACACTTAACTGGCACAGTAGGGCAGCAGCCACCAGAATGGAAACCAACAGTTCAGAATGAAGTCCGGACATAAAAGACAGTGACGGTCCCCCAGAATAGATGCCAGCCTGCCACTGTCACCACCGGCTGTTGGTAGTTGTGGAGTAGCTGTCACCTGTTGAGAGAATGGGCGCCCCCTCTCCTTCCTTTTGTCTCCTCACTACTGAGGCCTTATCAGTTGCCACTTATCATCTCACACTTACTCTAGTGTTTTCCTTATGCAGATTTAATGGAATAATGAAATCTGCCTTCACATTGTCTTCATCTAAAGTGGGAAAATACTTTAACTACGAGATGTGGAAGAAGACACATGCGAAGGGTCATAAGGGTCAAAGGTATCATGCACACTCTTCCTGGGAATGTTTGAGAGTACCTGGTTACATACATTATTGCCAACATTAGGTATTATGCTATTTAAAAATCTTTGATAACTGGATCAATTAAAAATAATATCTCATTATTAAAAAAAAAGTGAGAAAATTAAAAAAAAGACTGCCTGTTCAAGAAAAAAGAAACGTTTACTCATCTATTTCACTCATTAAATTCTATACTTAGTCCCTAAAATCTTTGAATATGTGGCCATTTTTTTGGCTTAAACAAGCACTATTCTTAAACGCAGAAATTCTTCAGAAGGACTAAAACTTGTCTTCTGTGAGCCTCTTTGCTTTCCTTTTGTTGCAGAGCTAAGTCAGCTGTGTGGGGAATGGGTGCTGAGGAATGGGTGAATTTGGTTGGTGAGACTCAAAGCAGCTATTGCCACACTTGAGGCCATGGGTTGAGAGGGGCTTCCTTTGCTTCTTCCTGAGGGCAAGTGGAGGGAGGTGGGGGGCCTGCTGTTTCTTCTAGCTCTATCTGGGCACTCATTTCTGGTCCACACCTCTGGAAGCACAAGGTACTTAAAAGGCAGAAATTCAGCACTTGAGTGGAGTTGGATCAAATAGAGTCCAGTCTGAAGGCATTGGGAAGGTAGGAATAGGGGGCATCAGGAAATAGGAAAGTAACAAAAAGAGAGGTTGAGGGTGCCAAGGAGACTCCTGCTGGCAGTTCTGACTAAGGTCTGGCAGCAGTGGCTATTGTGTGCCACAGGCAAATGCTGGAGGTTTTGATGCCTTCCCTTAGGCAGTTATTCATACAGGCAGTGGTCTGGGTGGAATAAAGCTCTGAACTAAAGCATAAATGCTTATGCCTATATCCTCTGTCATTTTGCTGAAGTTACTTTTTAAAAATTCCTGACACTTCTACAATTTAACTTCAGTTATTCAGGGATAGAGCACTTATTCTGCCCTGAATGTCCTTCTGGTGAGACGGATTATCTTTCCCATTTGGTACTGAAAGGAAACCACGGACTTCTTAAGTGCACCTCTAACCTAAGGAGAAAAGTGCACCAGGAGGATAAAGCCTTTGAGACCAAGCTAACAACAACAATAATAATAACAACCCCCCCTCCTTATTGAACATTGGGCAAGATGGCTTACACATAGCATTTCCTACCCTTCCAAGGGTCCTGCTAGGTAGGTGTAATTATTTTCATTTTGTAGATGAGGAAACAGTCCCCACCGTGCCAAAACCATGCAGCTAGTAAGTGTTATAGTTTGTCTGACCCCAAAGTCTCTGTTCATTCCTCTTCAAGATCTGCTAGCCAAGACCCCTCTAACTTCAGGGGTCATGTTAGACAGATAAGAAGGAGGCCAGCACGGAGTGCCAGCTACAAGTCCTCTTGGCACCTCCTCCTTGGCTCTAACTCGGCCTTTTTGAAAGGCATTTTGAAGCACAACTGGGACAAACAGCATTGTCTCCCCAAGACATTTGCCCATTTTGGTTTTTGCAATCATATCTACTGGTTATTCATGTGTTGAATAATGGTCTTTATAGAAGTGATCTCTAATTCCTTTCCCCCATTTTTCAAATGATAAAGCTCAGACAGGTTAAGTTGCCTGCCTGATGTCACAAGGAGAACAAATGACAGAATCAAATTTGCAGCTGGGACTCTGACTTCATGCTCATGCTCTTTCCACTGTACTCTGTCATTTACCCCCTTTCAAGAAATGGTCTGGAAAACCCAGTGCCTGGTTAGTCCCTGAATTTTGTCTGCTATGGTTGGAAAGAACCCATTCTGACATTTGGTTTTGGTCTTAAAACAACCCTGTTTCTCTGGAGCCCATTGGGAATTTCTATCGGTCTGTCCAACTGTACAACTTCCTCTTTTGGGTGGTTTGCAAAGGGCATCTGTGGCCAGGTTCCCCAAGGCTAAGTCACCCCTAGTAGGCATCAAAGGCCTTCTGAGGCTTCACAGAGGCTGAAGGGGGAAGAAGGCAAACATAGAATGTTGACACTTCCCTTTTTTTTCCATCTCCATGCCCCTCATTCTTATCAGAGAATATCTCAAAAGGCTCTATTTCCCCTAGAACTTAAAGTGAAGTGTGGAATTGCACCATTAGGCCCCAAGATGAGAAAGAGGGAAAGTGATACTAGAGCCAATTATTGTAAAGGAGGTCAGTCCTCACCTTGGTGAAAGTAAGATTCACAAATCCGCCCTGGAAATTCAAGAGAAGGTTGGATATTTGAGAGCCACAGTTCCCAGAGGCTTGGGTTGCATTGGGGTCGATGTTGAAGTAGCTCTGACGTGAAAAAACCTAAACCAAATAAATAGATTGGCTCCATGAGATATGAAGAAAACTCTAGGTAGGAAACCTGAAGCACAGACTAGTAAGTAAGCCTGAAACTCAAAGCTAGTGGGTGTTCAACCGAGAATTTCAAAGTCCCTGGATGACACCTCACGTTTCCAAACCATTATTTTCAAAAGATTTTTTAAAGAAAGAGTTCTCCCACAGAAAGGAGTTTTTTGGTAGATAATTCAGGGTAAGTATACTTCTGATAAGCTGTGTGAAATTTATTTTTTGTTAAATTACATATGTTGAAAGGCGCTGTGGGAAAGATTTGCTATCTAATGTACTTCTGTTTCGAATGTAGAAGTTTTATTTCATATCACAAAAACTATTCAAAAAAAGTATTAGTTTAATGGCGATTCCTTTAGTAAATCAAATCATTTTAACCCCATTCCACCCCCTCCAATCTTTTTGCTAATCTGGATTTTCCATATGAGTGTCACCGCTGGCTAGAACCTTGGAGATCATCTAATCTAAACCTCTCATTTCTCTGGAAATTTGCTGAGGCTTAGATGTCATCTGGCAGGGTAAGTCCAGGCCAGGCTCAACAATGAACACATCCCAACACTGCCAGTGTTGGCTAAAAGTGAGTGGTGTGATGTTTAAATTTTCGATGTGTGATTTCCTCTAAGCAATCACTGTCAGTGTCTATTTTTATGTATATTCTAAAACAGATTCACATTTTAATGGAGCATGTTGCAGAAAGAGGAGCTCACACCTATTTATTCATTGAAAGACATGGAATTCAAGAGAATGCTCATTCTTAGCAAGGCAAACTCCACTCAAACTTTTTGAGGATAGTGTTACAGTCCTATCCCCCAACTTACCGACACCATGTATTGAACTGTCAGCTCTATCCCCATCTCTGCTTTGATACAGAGCCTGCTTCCATTTAGAACTTGATAAATTCCAGTCTTGGCTGGTGATGGCTGAGGTGCAAGGGTGGGCCCAGGAGTTGTGGTGGCAGGTGAGGCTGTTTGGGTGGCATTGTGTGCATTCGTGGTTGTTCCTGGAGCATGGGTAGGTTGAGTAGTTGTGCTGTTGTATGGTGAGGTGGACAAAGTTGCTGGAAAGGTGGTCTGCTTACTGGGCTGGGTGGCCTTCTCAGTTGTGTGGCTGATAGTTGATGGGCTGGTTCCAGTTGTGTGGGCTGGTGGGCCAATGGTGGCTGGCGGAGAACCAGGAGCTCCACTGGGGCCGACTGTAGTCTCAGTGACTGGAGTATTCGTGTGAGAGTTGTTGGGTGTGGCTAGGGTTGTGATTAGGGTGCGGATTATAGGGCTGGTGGATGGAGTGCCATTTGTTGTTACCAGGGAAGTTGTTAGAGTTTTTATTGTTGTGTGTGTATTTGAGGTCTCAGAGTTGGAGGTTGTGGCAGCTATTTGAGAGGTGATGTGACGATTCGTTGATCTCGTTGCTATAGTTTTGTAAGGCACTTGGTTAGTTGATTGCAGGAAAGGTTTTGCTATGGCCTGTACTGTTGATGCTTTTGTAGACTGAGAAGAATCTGTGATGTCTGGAAACCTTTTTGCTCTTATTTGACTGCCATTATGCAAAACCACTGCAAATTAGGAAACAAAAAGTGTAAACACATCAATAGCTTAGAAGGCCCCTCCCCCACTCCCATTTTAGTTACTTCATTAAAAATTAACATGAGTATTTCTGGATTTGGAGAAAACTTACAAGGATATAATAATCAAGTGAAGATTACCCCCTAAAATGCTACTACAAAGCCACAGTTGTAATGTTTTGGTTGTACCCATGTTTTTTACAGCGTTGTGATCATACGCAGACATTCTTCTGCATCCAGCCCCTTTGTCTGTATGGAGTGTGGCACTAACACATCACATGGTCATGCTCGAAGAGATAGCTAAAAGTCGATTCCTATTCATTCCCGATCTTCAAATGTGAATCTGTATGGTTCCTGGGCAAAGTGCTGCTGTCCTGCCTTGATAGAGCTGGGGCAGCGTGAACAATGCTACTCAAGATCTACACAGAGTTGTACAGGTTGCACAGAATCATATGATCCCAGATTCAAAAGGGGTCTTAAAGATCATCGAGCCCAAACCCTAATCTGATACATAAATTAGTCCTTTTAGTATTTGCCACGTGTTCATCTACTCTTATGCTTACTTCAGTACCCTTTAATTTTTTATCTTGCCACCAGTTTTTCTAAATGTAGACCAGTTCATGTCATTTCCTTACTTAACCTTTTGAGTTGCCCCACTTTTCTCAACTAAGAAAGAAAATTAAACCATGATTTCTCTGATACAGCTGGTGGGCTGTCCTTCTTTTTTGGCTCATATGTCAGCTCCTCAGAGAGTCCTCCCTGTCTTTCTTATGTAAACTAGCTCCCCACTCCCATGATTCTCCACAGCAAAGTTGCCTTCATTGCACTAGTCACAACTCATAGTTGTATAAGGGGACAGTATTCAAACATTTAACAATAAGCCTGGCCAGACAGTGTGTCCCAGCAGAATATCAGCTCTGATTAAATGTTTATTGGTTTATTTGTTGACTATACATCTCTTCCACTAGACTAAAGGCAATCTTGAGGTAGAAACTGTGTGTATTTTTTTTTTTTTTTATCACCAGTGTCTGTGCATAGAAAGGCTCTAAAGAGTTGGTTTAAGCGAAAGCCATCATGGACTGTTAGGCAGTGTATATCATTGTCACAGTTTCTCTCTTGGGCCATCCCTTAAAAGTGGGAGGCCTCTGGCTCTTTTTCAACTAAAATAGTTCTACCCTGTCTTCTTCCAGGCACCTAGCAAGCCAGAAAAGCAGACAAAGTGCAGACGATGTTCCTTGGGAGTTTATAATCAGGTAGTGAGAGGTGGCTTTGTTTCTTTGATGCTGTGGTTTCATTATATTTACCCACTGAATTTACACTCATTGGAACTATAGCTGCTTGATGCTGGGCAGTGACTTGGGAAAACACAGGGAAAAGACAAAGGAGATCCCTCTATGATGGTGTTTATAGAGTACTGAAGTTCATATCTAATCAAAATCAAAATTAACCATAAACTCCTTTATTATCTCCCTCTTTCACTCAATACATTTCTAAGTGCTTATTTTTCCTATAATAAAAACAACAATAAAAAAACTCCAAGTCACTCAGCACTTACTACATGGCAGGCCTCAGGTCAAATGTTTCACCAACTCCTCTCAAAAACCCTCTGTTGGGTGCTATCTTTATCCCTTTCAGATGAGGAAACTGAGGTTTAGAAAATTCTATCAACTTGATGATAATCACAGAACCAGTAAATTTTGGAGCTGAGACTCAAACCCCTGTCTGAATCAAAGCCTACCTTTGGATTTGGGGATGGGTGGAGGTGGCGTGTGCCACTGGGAAGAATGGTGAGAGAAGAGACAAAAGCAGAGGAGAGTAGAATAGTAGGGTATGACCCCAATTCACAAAACCCTCATAATGGTGGTCTTCAGTGAAGCTTTTAAAGACTCACGTACTTAAATAGTGATTATTGTCCAGAAGAAAAGTTCTAACTTTAAGCCTAGTAGTAACACTTATAAATTATTTCTGCACAGCTGGCTTGCAAATTAGAATGGACAAAAGCATCAGTTCAAATTTCTTTGAATACCTTTTAAAAAGACATATTAATGGCATTAAGTTAACAGAGACTACTATTAAAGAGTCTTATTTGTACCTAAATGTTCGTTTGGATAACCGAAATGTGTGATATTCAAGAGTTGTGGATTTTATGGGCTATAGGTTTACTTTGTAAGTCTTCATAAAATCACTAGACAGAATCTTTATGCCCACACTGTAGAACTTGGAGCAATACTTTCCTTTCAAGATTGTTATGAAGGTTTACAGTTGTTGAAGATTTATTTTCATAATTCATTTGAGCCAAACCTGAGTTGCTGGTCCCTCAGTCAAGAACCACACAGGGAAAGAAAATCTATTCCCAAACATGTTTTTCAGGAATACCTTGTAGTGAAAAAGCAAAGACTGATGCAGAGAATTCTGGGAGACTGGAAACTATGTGCCTTTTTTTCTCTTGGGGAAATCGTTGTATTCTTGATAAAATCCCACTGTGAATGGCTTATGTTTATAAGCTAAAGTAGCACACCCTTTCAAAGGAGGGGCCTTCCTCATAATGCCATTAGAATTCCTTTCTCAGGAGTGGTGAATAAACTCAAATGAGGGGGGAAAAGCACATTGATCATCATGAATGCACAGCATCCCAAACAGGACAAGAAAACTCATGGTATCCATCAAGGTGTGCCTGGTGTGTAGGAAGATTTGTAGGATAGCTGGAGGTGATGAAAGTCATGATGTCTTGATATGGTGTATAACTTTGTGGTGGACAAAATGCTGGGCTGGCAGGTGGCTGGACCAAAAGTGACCAAAAGTGTCAGAGTATATTACAAATTGAACCAGTCTGGAAAATATTATTCTAATATCCTTCTCCTTCCCCTCTCTGCCCACCCTCTTCCATCCTTTCCCTATCTTCCTGTAGGAATGTGAGGTGTAAAAGATGGGCAGATGATTAGATGGAAAAATGACAGAGGTAGACACGCTGTACATTGTAATTTGTCTCAAAAGTTCATGCTTGTTAGGTACTCAATGGAAATACCCTGAGAAATACTGTTTTACAAAATCTATGTATATGACCACAAATATGTGACCAATCTTTGTCCAAATTGGATCACAGTTTTTAAATATGACCTATGGTCCCATAGATGCCAAGTTCACTGGTCTGTCTGAGACACAAAGAGGGCAGTGGGCAGAAGCAAGGGCAGGGCATAGCTCAGAATCTGTCTCAACTCTCCCTCTACTCGAAAACAAAACAAAACACAAAACAAAACAAAAAACAAACAAACAAACAACAGTCCTGGAGTCTACATACTGATGTGCCAAGCCACCCGCCTCTCTAGTATCTCCTCTCCAGTATTCAGGAGACTCAGCAAACAAGTGCTGAGTGTCACTGCTTGGACTTCTCTGTAGGAAGAGGCATAAGAAGGTTTTGGTTCCCCACAACCTGCAGGAAGGGCTGAGAGATGACTCATTGGACAGGCCCTGGGAAAGTCAGTGACCACACAAGGGCCTCTTCTCTATGTATTTCCTGGACGGTCGGTCCTTCTCAGATAGGCTTTGTTTGGTTTCCCTCCCATATTGAATTCCACAGGAATGTAGAAGCCTCTTGTGAACCAAGGTCCATGCCAGGCACTGGGGATAGGTCTTTGTTATCAGGGGTTCAGAACTTCATGAGGCAGATGCATGAATGGACCACACTCTTCAGTGTGACAAGTGTTATTACTGAAGTAGGCCCTGAGCACTATAGGATGGGGTGGGAAATTCAACATAAGGAGAAATTCTTCAGGCAGACAAGAAAATAAGTGGTATCCCAGGCAGGAGGAAGCTTATGTACAAAGGCCTGGAGGATTTAGAGCCTTGTATGTCTGAAGAATAGCAGGGGAGTCAGTATGATGGGAAAACAAAGAGGGTGTGGGGAAGGGGGGATGAGGTGGAGTTCAGCAGGGAGCAGGTCTGACAGGTCTTGAAGGCTACACTTTGTCTGCAGAGCTCTAAGGAACAGAGCTGGGGAGTAAATGGAGCATGGTGGCCATATCCAGGGGTAAGGAGCTATATTTAGCACCCTAGTACTTAGCCCCCCCACCTCAAGCACTTTCTTTGGCACCTCCCAGGAAGCAGAAGCAGCCCCAGCTAGGTGCAGCAGGAAGACTATTTCTGGATGTGTGGGGTGGCAGGGGTGGGCACTTAGCAAGATTCTGCTCAGTTTCACAGTTTAACCATGGACCTTTTAACAAAAAGATATAAACCTTACCTCTGTTCGTTTCCTGTGGGACTTGAGATTCAAAGAGAATCCTTGAACAGAAGGGACTCTAGCCCTGTGACAGAGACTGCTCTCTCACTACCCCAAAATCAGTCTTCCCCTTTCCCTTAGGAATAGAACCATAAGTTTAAGCTGAGCACCTGCTGCCTGGATTTAAAACACTATGGCCAAGTCTCCTTTCCAGCTGGGTGGGAATGTGTGACTGAGTTTGAGCCAAAGCAACGAAAGTGGTAGGCTTATGTGGGCCTTCTGAGAAGGCTGCTTGAAGTGAACTCAATTGCCTGTGTGGCTTCTCCACTGCCTTTCTGTTTTCCTTCTTTAACCTGCCTGCAACTCATGCATGATGGCCAGAGTTCCCATGGACATCTAGAACCACAAGACTTTTTGGGCAGGAGTCACACATAAAATGGCAAATCGATGGTAATGAGCCCTCACACCAGACCTGGTCTGAATTACTCTGGACTTATTTTCACAGGAAGGAGAAATAAATGTTTATCTTGATTAATTCACTATTATTTGGGCTTGTCTCTTATGTACAGCTAAACCTAGAGTTAACTGATACAAACTAAAATTCCCTTATTTTATAAGGGAGGAATTTGAGACCAGGGAAGAAAAGTGACTAGATTATGACTGCACAGCTAGTTTACCCAGAAGCTAAGTCTTTTCTAGCAAAATGTCTAATGGTTTTCTCATCTCCAGTTCAAAGTAGTTTTTGAACCTAGGCATTCAGCGTTGTGCAGTACAGTAATGCAGAGCATGGACCATGAAGCTGGACTTCCTAGACACAAATCTCAAGGCTGCCACTTGCTAGTTGATCGATCATGACCAATTCTTTAACCTGCCTCAGAATCCTCATCTGGAAAATAGGGCACCTTCACATGCTTCATTTACTCAATTCATCTCTGAGAATTTGCAGCTCAGAGAGGAAAGGGCAATTTAGGCATTTCCTCTCAACCTGCCCTTGCATTTATTGAGCACTCGTTACAATTCTGAATCTGTCAGTCATCTGCAAGTCATGGAATTGGTGCTCACACATGGATCACTGAGGTCTTTTGCTTTTTTATTTGCTTACCCTGCTAAATGAAATGATGACTGTCGCCAAAAGAATATAAAACTAATTTTGAAAATGTGGCACGAGGAAAACCAGACTGGAATGGGGCAACTGGCCGGACTCTTCACCCAAGTTTCATAACAATCAAGTGCTACTGTGTCCCCCATTTAAATATATTAGCAGGGTTGTGTGGACAAAGCTAGTTCCCTCACATGTTAAATTCAGTGGTTCTAGAAGGAATTGTGAATTAACCAGCAAACCTCATAACAGCACACAAGAGGATTCAACGTCACAGAGAAAATGCTCTTGGTGAAGGCAGGGATTGGGGACATAAAACAGTCATTAAAAGCTCAGTTTCCCAGACAGCCTCTCTGATCTGAAGTGTAACGGTAATTTTTAAAAATCTCTGATGCCCTGGCTTACCTCTTTCTAAAACAGCACAATTCGTCAGACTATATCTCATTCATCTTCACAATTCACTATATATACAATATAAACCTAGCATTTCCATTTGAGAAAAACAGGAAAAGCAAAACATGCTATACTTTTCCCAGACATTATAGCAAAAGCCCCATTTCCAAGCCCTGGCTCAGTTCTGTATCTTAAATCTAAACGGTTTCTGTAAACTCTTCCTTAGAAGGTGCCTAGACAAGTGCAAGCTTGGTGTCACTGTCTTCTGGGGTCGACACTTACTCTGCCTAACTTATGTAAAACAGTGTGCATTACACTGTGAAAGTCCTTAGAAAAAATGAAGTGTGCCCCACATGTGTAAGGTAATAAAGAAAAGATGTTCCCAGCCAAATGCCCACAGTAACTGAAGCTGTTAGAGCTATCTACAGTCTGTCCTATCTCATTTTGATCAATGGCACCAGAAGGCACTGAAGTTTAATAGGATAAGAAATGGCAGAGTCATGTGTGTCACTCACCAGCCAGGGACATGAAGAGCACCATCGCTGGAGATTGCTGCCAAGGCATAATTGAGGAGCCAGGGAGAGCCACGGCCTCCCCAAGGACTGGTGCTACTGCTCTGCTATGGCCAAGCTTAGCACAGTTAGGTCTTCTGAACAGTTAGGTCTTCTGAACAGCTGAAGGCTAATTCCAGGGCTGGCTCCCTCATTCACTGTAGCAAAGAAACCAGTCATTTACATAATGAGAAGTAGCTGAAAGTCCCTCCCAGTTGGTGTGCTGAGTGGGGAGGGAAACCACAAGTGGCCCTTGGAAGAGAGCAGACACTTTCATCTCTGCCTTTGGTGTTCATGAGGACAGGCTGAGAAATGAGAGATAGGGGCTGAGGGTATTTCCCACAACCCCCCTGACCCAAGGTGAAGGGCAACTGAGATCATGTTTCAATATCTGTCACAGTGCCAGCCCCTTTTTTTATAAGCTGAGTCTCCATTTTCCTCTAATATTTTGAGTATATTTCTGTAAACCCAGAGACTCTCCCTTCATGGGGGCTTTCAGTGGTCCCCATGTCCTCTTGGGCCATGTCCTCTGGCTTTTTT
>CM053507.1:37904312-37965719 GCA_028627145.1 Eidolon dupreanum
TCTCTCTCTCTCTCTCAGGGTCAGAGGTTTGGTTTTTATTGTTATCTTTCCCCAGCTGTGTTAAATTTGCCAGACTCCTAAGGGCTTAAGTGTTCATTGCCCTTCCTCCAGCAGTTGGTTCTGCTTTAGTTCTGCAGGAGAGATGGAGCAGTAGGATCCCAGCATAGTTTCAGGCTTTTCCTATAGCAACTCATATTCCCCTCCCCCAGGTCTGTGCCAAGAGGACGCTCTCTCAGGATGTATGCTAATCTTCTTTGTGAGTGCCCCAATGAGATCACTGGGGTCTGCAAGTGGATGCAAATTTCCCTTACATCTGTGATCCCCAGGGTTTCTATTTCCTCTAGCAAGCTCACCCACACTGGGCCAGTAACAATTTTAGCTGAATTCTCCCTGCCAGTGTATACAGTGCCTGTCCCAGCTCAGCAAATGCTGGAGTCCCTTTTATCTTTGCAGGTGCCCTGTTTTTCCTTAGATTTTAGGTTTGATGTTGCCTTGTGAATTCAAGCTCTCTCATGAGTTCAAGAAAAGTTGTGAAATTGTATATTTTCTAGATTTTTTTTTTATCTTGCAAGTGTGGGGATGGTACTCTTTCTAGCTTTCTACATCTCAAGCAGAAGATAATTTTAACAGCTGCATAGGGTTCCATTGATAAAGTACAATACTTCATCAGCCAGCTTTTAATTATTTAATATTCTATTCGTTATCTATTGTTGCTTAACAAATGACCCCAAAACTTAGCTTAAAACAACAAACATTTATTATCTCATGGTCCTCTGGTAATGAATTCAAAAGCAGCTTAGCAGGGTTCTTCTGGCTCCTGTCTTTCATGAGATTTCAGCCAAGATGTCACTTAAAGCTGAAGCCATCTGTAAGCTTGAGTAGGCTGGAGAATCTACTTCCAGAGTGGCTCATTCACATGGTTGCTGATAAGAGGCTTCACTTCTTACAATGTCGGTCTTGTCATAGGGCTGCTACAGTAGTGTCTTCTCAACATAGTAGCGAGTGATCCAAAACAGAGAATGAGGAAGAAGTGAAAAATGCTTTTTATTACCCTGTCCTGAAAGTCTATCACCAACATTTCTGCCACATCCTACTTATTAGAATCATTACTACAGCCCACACTCAAAGGGAGGAGTGTCAATTTAGGGATAAATTTTGAGAGACATTGCAAATTGTCTTCTAAAAAACCAATACTAATTTACACTCTCACCAATAGTGTATAAGAATACTGGTTTTTCTATAACCTCTCTAACACTGGATATTAACAAAATTTTAAATATTGGACTGTATGATAATAAGAAATGATATCTCATTGTTTTGCATTTTTTGGTATATTTATTGGATTTTGAATTTCTTTTCCTGTGTATATTCATGTCCTTTGCCCATTTCTTTTTCTATTGTTATTTATTTGTAAAAGCTCTTTATATACCAAGGAAAGAGTCTTTGCCATATGTTTTTAAAAGGTATTTGTGATTAACTTTTTGTTCTTTTTTTCTACATACAAGTTTTTGCCTCTTACATAGCCTAATCAATCAAAATTTTCTTTTATAGCTTCTGGTTATAGTTTTTGCCTAGAAAGACTTTACCCTATTCAAAATTATTTTTTAAATAGTTTTAACTTTCATGATTCCTTTGTTACATATTTGAATAGTATGAAGTATTTTAAGGGCTGAGGTAAACTTATTATTTTTTTTCCACATTGTTATCCAGTAGTCTCAGCACCACTTTCACACAAAATTTATTTTTTTTGTTCAGAGCTAATTAGAAGTCCCTCTTTTTACACTCTAAATTATGAGGTATATTTGGGTCCATTTCAAAATTTTGTACTCTATTCCTCTTATGTTGGTTTATTCCATAGTACAGTAAGTCCTCATTTAACGTTAGAGGTGGGGTTTTGGAAACTGAGATTTTAAACAAAATGGCACATAATGAAACCAATTTACAATACGGTATTGATATAAACAAGAGTTAAGTTCTTACGGCATATTTCTGGTCACAAAAACATCACCGATCTTCTAAATAAATACCCTAAACACTTTTAATGTTAAAAATTAAAATAAATGTGAGCTATACATACATTTAAGAAAGGCTATGGGAGTTGGAGCCTATCCCCACAGCTCAGGGTGCAAGGCAGGAACCAGCCCTAAACAGGGTGTCCTCCATTGCAGGGCACACTCACACACTCACACACATACACACACAATCACTCAGACTGGGGCAATTTAGACACGCCAATTCACCTCACGTATACATCTTTGGGATGTGGGGGGAACCAAACTATGTGGAGAAAACCCGCGCAGACATGGGGAGAATGTGCAAATTCCACACTGATAGTGGCTCTAGCTAGGAATCGATTTTTTTTCTTATCAACATCAGTGAAACAGCATTGAATGAAATAACATTATTTGAGAACCTACTGTATGTGTTCTCTGGCAAATAAAAATATTATGATACAAACTGATAATTTTTGCTACTTTAATAGCCATATTCAAAAGTTTATCCATAAAAACTACTAGCAGATTAAAGATGCAATTGATATTTTATAAAGTGTTCTATACTCATCTGACAATAAATTTGAAACTCAAGAGGCATTTCATACATATTGAAGGAGTAAGCAAATGCCATTGTGGCCATTAGAATCCTGGCCTACAAGTTGAAAGACCTGGATTCTAGTCCCTGCTTAGCTGCAGGCTGTCTGGGTAACACTGACACATAGTAATAAAATTCTACTTGGGCAATGGCCTCCTAGTTACAATCTCAACACTTCTTGTAGCTTGTGGTCATGCAACAAAGCCTTCACTGAAGAAATATAAGAAAAGGTGTTGTGTGCCATTTGCAGGTGGGCCTTCAAACATTGCACATGCAATCTTCCAAGTTCTTTCCCCCTTCTGCGAGCTGGGAATCAGACATTCTGAGACCTGCTTTTGACTTTGTAGACAAGGACAGTGTCCTAGAGGATGGTGGAAAAGCCAGAAAGGAGGAACCTGGGACCCCAAATGGCTGAGCAGCCTGCATACCTAAACAGGGCTGTTTCATGAGACAAAAATATTCTTTAAGTCCTTATATTGTTGGATTTCTTTGTTACAGCAGCTTAGCCTTTCTGTTTACCAACACACATGGGATATTATATTCCACAAAGAAAAGGGTTCTGTGGTCAAATGAGTGGGAAATAATGAGTTTAACAAAAGTATACAGACTTCCTTCCTGCAAGAGTTCTCAGATACTTTAATCTACTAACTGGGATCAACTGATGAGGGATAGAATATGTAGAATTTTAAAAATGTATTTATTATTAGATAAATTTGTTGTTGTGGGATTAACATTGAACTTTGAGTATTCTGCAAAAATACTCTGGGAAATGCTGGTTTAGAGGATAACTAGCTTTTAAATAATTTCATAATGCATAGCTGGCATTTAGTATGGATTCAGACTCCCTCCAGATTTTACAGAACCAGGGCTGCTTTTAGTGAAACTGCTTCAGCCAAGGGACTTTATTTGGGGATACAGCAGTCCCACTTCTCAGCAACATGTTCAACTCTGGGTCCCTCTAGTGGACAACAGGAAACATTATAAAGCCATGGATGATTTGAACAACTTGTAAAAGAAGGCGGGGGCGGGGGGAGTGGGAGAGGGGCGCGATTTTATCTGAAGGTTTGGGATTCTTTCCACTTAATCACATGGAAGAATGACACAAATTTTACTCACAGAAGAGCCACCCCCTTACCACTTTCAAGAAGTTTAGAAGATTCACAACTATTTCCTCTGTCCAGGCCCTGGGGCAGGGGATGCTGTGTTTGCCGGGGACCTGCTGTGTATCTGGCATGGCTTTATGAGAATGATTCCACTGTTTGTTCCACACCACAGTCTACTATGAACTCAAAGGGAGTCTGATTCCTAAGCCCAGCTTTCTCCCAGAGGCCACCTGCAAGCAGGGTAGCAGTGTGGGGCTCAGGCAAGGAGGCCAGAATGGAAGGCCAGAGAGGACCATCCTGGAGTACCGCGAACAGCATCTGGGAACACCAGCATGATGGCGGGTATTGAAATGGCTCCTCCGGTCACCCGCCTGTGATGTGAGGTTTGTGGAGAGGTTCCTCCTGCATGGCCGTGGAGGTCTGGGTGCTCTGCGCTCAGCGAGCACCAACAAGTGTGGCCATTTTCAAAGACTCAGAAAACAACTGAGGTCCAAAGGACTGAGAAAGCTTTGGGCTGTTTCTCTAATGAGTGGCTGGCTAGTCGATGATCAAAAGTGTTTAAGAGGATCCGAGTAATGTGTTTTCTGACTATTTAATAGTCAGAATCCTGAAGATTCTTCTGTCCAGCTCTAGTTCTTATATATTCTCATTGGGGAATTTGTAATTGATAAGATAATTGGAGAGACCAAAGCAGGGAAACCTGCTGAGAAACCTGCATGTATCAAGACTGACCGTATGAATGTGTATTATAAGAAGTGTAAAAATATGCCATCATAGGTTGCGCAGGATTATACTTTCTTTTGACTTAGTAGACATGGCCAGTGTTGTTAATGAAGTTATGGCTCTGTGTGCTTAACAAAATCCCATTCTGTTAATTTACAAGCCTGGGTTGGAGCTAAAGTAGGTTCTCCCCAACACTTTCAGTGGTTGCTGAGTGCAGGTGGAGGAGGTCATGGCTGGTTATGCCAAGAGCCCACTCACACCGTGCTGGTCTGCAGAGCTCCCCTGAGACCCCGAGGTAGCTCTCTAACTCCTCTGCAGTTGACGACACCTGCATGTCCCAGCTGGCTGGTTTTAACCCATCTCCTTCCCTAAAGATGTTTAAGAGACAAGAATCAAGATATTTGGAGGAGAGAGGACTCGACCTCCAAGGGTAAGTGGGAAGGAGTGGCTGGACCAATGATAAAGCCAGGAATGAGCAGAATAATTCTGGAAATGGCAAGTCCAAGGGCCTTGTAGACTGCAGTTGGAACAGTGAGATCAGGAAGAGCACTGACTATCAAGATTGCTCCTTACTCTCTTGCAGTCTGCCTGTGAGGGCCAAATGAGGCTGCATCTGTTCACCGGGAACAGCCCTTAATGGAGCACCTTTCTGAACCCGGTGACCCAGTGGCCTCTGTCAACACATCCTCCCTGCTGTGCATGGCTCTGCGATGCTTCTGCACCTGTGCCTGACCAGGATGTCCTTCTTCTCCACCTGGAGAAACACTTGCTCCAGGAGACCCAGCTCAGATGTCACTCCTTCCCTGATTGTATCAAGAAGAGTCAGTGTCAGGGTTCTGAGACCCCACAGCATCTGTTACATTGTGTTGCGATAACCTATTTCCACATTTGTCTCCTCAAACTAGACTGAGGGCATCTCATTTTTCTTCATACCTCCCTGGTCTCCTCTGGTGCCAGCACCTTCCTTAGAACAGAGGTACTCAAGAAACAGGTGTTGAATGAAGTGAGTGATACACATACATATATACATGTATACATACTTACATAAATGTTTTCATGGTCAAAATGGAACAATGTGTGTTGGAAAATAATGCAGGTAGAAGGAAATAAGTTTTCCTATAGATTGGAAAGAATTTAATTTTGTGGTGCAAATAAATATTGTAGTCTACAAATCTAAAACACACTCTATCAAGAAAGATACTTTGTTAGGAAAGGGGATGGGAGTAGGTGGCCCTAAACACAGCTTAACTTTCTGAAAAATTTCAAAACACTCTGCTGGACCATTTTGCCAAACAGCTCCTCTCTGATAGTCTGTCCCACAGCCTCCTCAGTCTTCTTTACAAGGTGACATACTTAATTTTGTTTTTCTTGAATCTAAAGTGTTTTTCTTGAGTTACACAGGAGACACTCCTCTCAAGTATTTGGCTTGTTCAATTCCAGAAACAAATCAGGGGACTGAAGACTCAGCCAGATTCCACATCCAGTCAAATCACCTTAACAATTCTAAAACTAACTCTAAAACCAAATAATTCCAGCACCCAGTGTGCTGAGTATTCAATGTGATTTCTCAGTCCACCATTCTGTTCTCTGCTTCATGGTGTAGGGCCACTCGCCTCCTTTGCCAACTACTCCTGACCGGCTTGGCTGATAGTGCAGACTGACCAGAGACTGGAGGAGAGAAGAGGAACAAGTACTGCTTCCTGCACACCTGGGTTGCTGTCAGCATTCCCCTAGCAACTGATCCTCACCCTGAGAGTGACAGATGGTTCCAGTAACTGAAGTTCGCCATTTTCCTAACACTTCCATAACCAGCCTCATCACGCCCCTTCAGAGACACCAGTACCAGCTGGCAGTGGCCCCTCCTCAGTCCTGCATCCCGCTCCTGGGCATCTGTCCTATTAGGCAGCACCTCCTCCTCAGAGGCCACCTCCAACTTCTTCCCTTTGTTCCCTCAGCCCTCAGGCAGGTAGCTGCTTCCTGCAGTTAATATCTCCATATTATCTCATTATCACTTTTTCCTTTTAAAATCTCCAGTAGCTGAATAACAATTCTTTATATTAAATTCCCTCTCTTAGAATAATCGGTATGGTCTCAGTCTCCCCTGGCCCCCGCCCCCTCTTTCCCTCTCTCTCTTCTCATCCTGACTGATAGACTAAGTAATTCTAAACTAAATAATTCTGAAAATAAATGTCAAAATAAAATAAGTAAAAATCCAAAGGAAAAAAATTTTCTAATGGCAAAGACATAACTAAAAAGAAATAACTGAGAACAAATTATTCTGGAAACAACTCAAAAACTGAGTATCTCAAAACCATGAAAATAAAAAATTTAAAAAATATAATGCTCAAAAATTAAATAATTCTAAAAATAAAATAATTTAAACCAAATAACCGAAAAAACCCTAAATGACTAAAAAAATGTAAAAGTAAACAACCTAGAATCTAAAATAACTAAGTAACTATGAACATAAGTATCTCTAAAACTAAATAACTAGGAGAAAACTCTAAAATAACTAAAAACATTTTACTCTAAAAACAAATAACTCAAAAATATTTAAAAACTTTCAGTAATTTTTTAGTAGTCAAATAAACTTTAAAAATAAATAACTAAATACTTCATTAACTAAAAATAGAATAATTATGCAAATAAATAACCCAGATATTACTAACTGTAAAGATAATTAAAAATAAATAATTCTATAGCTAACTAATTTGGAAATATATAACACTTAAAATAACTACAAATAAGTAACCAAAATGAATAACTCAAAAAGTAACCTTTAAAATAAAATAATTATAAACAGGTAACTTTAGAGCTAGGAAATCAAATAAAACTAAAAATAACTAAAACTAAAAAATAATAATAATAATAATTAAAAAACGAATAAACCTGAACGGAAATATCTCAGAAGTTAACTTGTAACTGGCCCTCTCTGAAACGAAACAATCCTGGAACCAAGTACCCCAAATACCACATTAACATTCTCAGGGGAATGGTGGGGGGCAGGGAGGAGCGGGCAGTCTTCCCTCCTGTCTGGTTTGAGTGGCTGCGGCTCCTCCAGTTCAGATGAAAGGATCTCAATTGATCTCTCATTCCCACCCTAGGAGAAATTTGGCAACTTCTCGAAGGCATTTTTGATTGTCACAGTTTGGGTAAGTGGGTGGAGATGTAACTGGCTTCTAGAGAGTAGAGGACAGGGATGCTGCTAAACAATGCACAGGACAGCGCTCAAAACTAGCGGGCTCCAAATGTCACACGTGCCAACACTGAGAAACCCTGGACCGAGCCCTCCGGGCTTGGGCTCCACTGAGCTCTCCGGGCGTGTGTGTAGCAGTTGTTGGTTCTTCCCTCGGCTCCCCAAGGGGTGGAGGCTCCGCAGGAGAGACCGGGATCGCTCCCGAGTCCTCCCGGAGGCGTCCTAGCACCACCCCCTCCACCCCCGCCCACGCCCCCACCCAGGAAGTAGGTCCGTAGGCTCTTTTGCTGCCCTCTGCTGAAGGGTGGGCACAGCCTCAGTGCTAGCAGCAGCCTCTCCCGGAATGACGGCCTGGGGTGGCTGGGCTGAGCCCAGGAGCCGCGGTTGGAGTGTCAGTTCTCTGGGGAGGGTGTCCTCGGGGAAACTCTTTTGCGGGGCAACTAGTCGCCTCCTTGTAGGGGTGAACAAGCCAGTGGACACCCACCACCCCAAACGCCATCCTCAGTTTTGTCTGTTGCCCTGAAATTCTGAAGAAAATCAGAGAAGCACTGGCCAACAACTTCGCTTACTTTTCCTTCCTCTTTCACACTCATGTGTTCTTCTCATCACCTTCTTTTCCTCCCCGGATGCTTTCTCCCGTGCCTGGAACAGACTTGGAGGAACAGGTTTCATAACTGTCGTCCAACTGGAAAAGTCCCGAGAGCTGGAAGGGAGGGGACAGTGACACACCCTCAGAGTTAGCAGTGCTGAGGTTCCCGGCCAGGCCCACACGGTGATTCTCGCTGTCAGGGCAGGGCCCACCCCAGCTCTCCCACGGGGCACTCAGGGTCCCAGTAGGAGCCCCTCATTATGGCCAGAAACCAGCACATTGCCAAGGAGACAGTGATGTAGGCCATGCTGGGCTTGCAGGATCTGAGCCACTTTGCAGATGCAGTGACCTCAGCTTCCTGGACTAGGCCAAGTCCCTATGGGTGAGAATCGTGAGAAGGAGGGAGAGAGGGGTGCGGAGAGGAAGAGGAGGCAGGAGAATCTGATGAACAGGAATGAGGGAGAATATGAAAGGGGTAAGAAGGAAATAAATTACACTCAGAGAGCTGCTTTCCTTCTCCATATCTTCTGCCCCTTCGCAGTCTTCAACGGTTTCCATGGAGATAAACTCCCTGCTGGAGCAGCCTTGGGGAAAGAAGAGATAAATTTGGACCACTGAGGAGGAAAAGGGGTGGGAGGAGGGGCCCTGTTGCCAATGACAGAGTGTCCCCAGGAACCCATTCTCCCCATCTCTTATGCCTATTCTCCCATGACTGGACTGCTTCACCTGGCTGGTGAGGGGCTGGATCTGTGGTCTCCCGGTTCCCTTTTCCAGCATCGAAATTCTGTCACTGACTGAGAAGACACGTCCATACACTGTTCACAGTCCTACCTCCTGTCCTCCAAAAAAACACTTACTATCTTCCTGTGTTTGATTGACTGTCCCTCCTTCCCGCCCTCTTCTCTTCCCTGCCTCTATTTCACTCCCATGATTACTGCCTGTTTCTCTTCTTGGCAGCTTCAGCCAAATATCACTGCACTCCTCATAGGAAAATCTGAGGGACAAGTACATCCTGCTTCTCTCTCCAAAGAATAGATTCATTAACCAATCAGTTGTGCCACCATGCTCCTGTTATGTGCCGAGGCTGTTCGACCCTGTGGGGAACTGCAGCCCTTACAAATACTGAGGCTGCTCTGTGCCTGTATGGATGTCAGGACAACTGCGTAAGGGTCTTGGCCCCACTTTACAGGTGAGGAAACGGAGATGAGAGAGGACTAATTACTTGGCCAAATTCTCTTGGCTGTAAGCACAGCAGGTGGATGCTACAACATTCCTGTTCATTACCCCACAATCTATTTTATTTATTTATTTATTTATTTATTTATTTATTTATTTATATGGTGACATTGGTTAACAAAATCCAATAAGTTTCGGCTGTACATTTTAACAGTATATATTCCCCCACGCTCTGCCCTCACGCTGCTCACAAGGCAGGTTAGGGAGGAGCAAAAAGATCCCACATGGCAGCCCCAGGCAGAGAGTTAGCTGAGTAAGTCATCCCTTGGGAATCTGAGTGCTAAAGAGTTTCTGTTCAGTGAGGATTCAGGGGGAAGGGGTAGGGCATGGGTTGGGGAGCATTCCGGACAGAGAAATGTTCAAAGACAGGGAGCAGAAGGAGCCTACAGCTGGGGATGCTGTGAGCACCCAGTTATGTTGGGGAACAGGCAGCAAGCAAGTAGGAGGTCCACAACCCATTGCCCAGAGCCCACACCCCAGCAGCATTCTGGGGCCCAGAGCCAGTCAGTGGGGGCTGTGCGAGCAGCTCAGGAAGCAGCCGGGTACTCCCCTTCCTGGCAGCCCTCAGAAACTCCCTGACACCTGAGGGTTTCCAGGTAGCTGGACACAGTCTGCTCAGATTGAAGCAAAGCCTGGTTTATTTCCTGGTCCCATGACATGGTAAGGATGAGGGGTGGAGGGCAGAGGAGAAACTGGCTCAGGGACACACTTCCCACCACTCTCCACCAGGTGTGACTTGGGGGCATCTGCAGTGATCCCAGAGACATCTCTTTAGGGCAGTCATCCAACCTGGGATCTCTAAACTGGGAGCAGATGGTGAGGATGAGGACCGGTGAAAGGCTGTAGGGGAGGATCAGAGCAGCTGTGCCTTTGACCACCCCCTGTATGAACACAGGGGCTGTGTCTCCAGGGTCCGCAGCCTCAGTACCACAGACAATGCTGGTGCCAGGGACCCCAGAGCCACCCTCTAGGAGGCTGGGGGTGGGGCCAGGCTCTGACCCCCATTAGCCCTAGAACACCCACAGCCTGAGGTGTTCTATGGGCAGGGCTGGGAAGCAACAGGGAACTGACTGACCTGACAAGTTTCAGCCACTTTGCAGTGCAGCAAAGGGAGATGCAAATTTTATATCCCAACACAGTGTACACACACAAGTATACTTATAAAATTAAGACAAATGTTTATGGAATAATATTATCTTTACAGTGTGCGATGTCATCTATTCTATTCCATTTTGTTCTAGTCTATTTTGTTGTTCTATTCTATTCTGTATTACTCTGAACGATAGAAGAGGAGGGGGACTGTGGGAGGTGGTGGGGTAACCTGCAGTCACCTCACAAGACCCCCATGACTCCTGGAACAAACTGGAATTCTCAAAACCAGCAAAACTTGGAGAATGTTCCTCAGTCAAAGCCCCTGGTTTTACAGGGGAGGAAAGTGCAGCTCACGCACAGGCTGCCTCTTGCTGTAGCTTTGTCAAGTCCATATTTAATCCCTCCCTCCTGGATTCACTGGCCTTGGGCTCTGGGGTACTAAGGGTCTTGAGTACTAAGTCTTAGGTACTATGGAGGTTGTAGCATTGAGGGGACCTCAGCACCTTGGGCCCAGGCCCTGGCAGGTCACAGGCACGTGAGTGAGTAAATGAGAGGCCCGTTGTCTGGAGGTAGGAGCAGGGGCTTTGGAGTCAGTCAGACCTGAGTGCAGTTCTGACTTTGACAAGCACTCATTAGCTGTGTGATATTGGGTAAGCCACTTAACCTTTCTGAGCATCAGTTTCCTTGTCTCTAAAATGGAGACAATAATATCTATCTTGCAGTTCTGATGTTAGTAAAAATGTTTATAAACAAAAATGTCTGGTACATCATAGGACTTTAATAAATAAATAACACCTGTTACAATTGTTGTTAATAGTAATTACAACGATACTAAAGAGAAGGTCACAGAATAGCTCTGGGCACTCCAAGTATGCTATTATTACTCACATTTGGGAGAGATTTGTCTGCCATTGTCTTCATCCTCATAAATATCTGGGGGAGGAAACAATTATAAAGGTAATAAATAAATGGCTCTTAAAGAAAATAGCAAACACACACACACACATGCACAAACACACACACACACACACACACACACACACACACACACACACCCCAGAAAAACAAAACCAGATACATAGGCCCTTGACAAACATTCAATTTTATTATGACAATATTTTAACTGATGGTTGTATTTTCAGAAAACCAACAGAATGATACCTTGGCTCTGCTACCAGCAAAGGTCCAGCAGTGTATTGGGAAGATAGATGCTGAGTCTCTGGGGCCCTCCCAGTCGTGTACCAGAACAAGCATAAAGAGTATTGGTGGAGAAAGACAAGGAGAATATAGAAGGTGGGCCACCACATTCATGTTGGTAAGGACGGGGGTGTATTTTCTTCTCCTTCAGTGGGTGATCTTTATAGCCCACATCACATAAATCCTAAATGGTTTGGGGAATTTCGTTTTAGCACTTAGTGTTTAGAATTCCGACCTTTTATTTTGCTTAACATACTGAATGGTATTTATTAAAAAGTGAACCCATTAGTGAGTTTAAATTATCCTCATCAGAATACATGTTTTGGCAAATTACATTGAAGATAAAATCATGGTTTTTCCCCAGCTGTGCACTAGATGGCATAAAGGGACCATTGTAGATCCTGCTAGTCCAGAGGCAGCTCTGAGCCTGGAGATTTCATATGGGTAAACTATTTTTATTTTCTTTCAAGTTAGATTTTTCACTATTTTTTATAATTATGCAAAAACTTTTAAGGACCATTTCTGTCACACAGACTAAAGTACATAATTTTCACATGGGGGCTGGGGATGGGGGCGCAGAGAGCTGCCTTAAAGTAATACCTAAGCCCCTGGAGGAACAAATATGGGGAACTACATGCTAAATATAATATGCTAACAGTGATCTAGGCACTAGGCTAGATCACTTCATTTAATTCTCATGGGAAGACTTTACAGTATTACTATTTTGTAAAATATGTGATAAAAGAACTTCATCGCAAAGAAGTTAAGTAATCCATCCAAACAGGTGGAATTGGAATTGAGCTGAGGTCTGTAAGCCTTCAGTGCTTTAGTACTTAACTGTTGTGCTGTGCTGCTCACTAAGCTTCTTCTCTGACTTCTAGGAGTTAATCCAAGGGGTTACTTCCTGCCTAAACCATCCCAGTAGCTATCCAGAGCTCACAAAGGAGCAATTTTCAGGATGTTAAGGGTAGGCTAGATTAGCATCTTTTGCTTGGTGGCCCAGAGTGTAAACTTGGACATTTAGGCTGGTCTGTATGTGAAGTGCCCATTTCCTTTCCAAACCTGTCTTTAGCCCATGGGAAGGGAATCACTCCTAAGCATTCAATCAATTGTTTTTAGATTCTACATAGTCTCAGAGCATATTTTTTTTCTTTGCATTTTAAGTCGTCAAAGTCCTCGCCTGCTTCCAGGGAAGTCTAAGCTAGCTATCCTAGACTTTCAGATCTGCTAGGAACTGGGATCAAAGGCATTTCACAACTGGGAAACCATCTCCTGTCTCAGCAACCAGTTGCTCACAAATGTTCTGGGTTGGAACAGGCCACAGGTGGGTGATAGGTGGGGAGGACAAGCTGATGTGTTTACTTGGATTCAGTCAAAGCCTTGCCCATTTTGTCAGGGATTTAATAGGAATTTTTCAATAAGACTAAAATATAAAGCCCCCCCCCATTGTTTGTGTAGCATGGCTCCACATTTTATGCATTTCTTTAGACAAAAGAAATATGCATTTCTTTAGACAAAAATCTGGAGTAAAATATTCATAGTGGTTATCTCAGTTACATTTGATTTGCATTTGTACTTCTGTATATTCTAAATTTTTGATAATCTATATATGTATTCTTTTTATAATTAGAAAAAGAAACTTCAAATAGTTAAAACCAATTGGGCAGATATCTAAAATAACCCACAATCTCACCAGAGATGACTGTTCGCTAGAACTTATTTTTTCATCATAAGAGCACATGAAATTATTTAAATAACAATAAAGTAATAATAAAAATAATGAAAGTAACCACATATCTAGACCTAAAAGGCAATCCCACAGAAATCAGCCAATAGTCCTAAGTACTACACTAGATGGTTCACAGGTATTAAAGCACTTCCATCACTCCCAAGACCCTCAGAGACCAGACAAGGGACCCACAGTTAGGCCTGTATGGGGGGTGCCTATGGCTCTCAAGGGTTAGCAGACAGGTTCTTCTTCTGATACCTTTGTAGCAGAATGATTATTTGTATTATGTGTATCATTCAATGGCCAGGGTTTTGCAAATCAAGGACAAAACTGAATTCAGAAGTCAAAAATATTAGCACAATCCAAGCTAGTAAAATAGTATTATCTTAACTCCTTTATGTTAAGCAGTAGCACCAGAAATAGCATACTCCACTGTTCTGTGACTGTCCATCATGAAATTGCTTGAGTTCTTAGGAGAATTCCCACCTTACTACCTTCTCCCACCCAGGCCTTATTGTTGCTGGCATGAGGAAGCCTATCACTTTGTTCTTACACCAGTAAACGAGCAGGCAAAGAAAGCAGTTGTGATTCTGGAGGAACTGGTCGTCATGAGGAGTTTGGGCTGTTACTTAACAGAGGCAGAGAGGAAGGTATCTGTTGCATTGGTGACTCACTGGGACATTTCCAAATACTCCCATGCCCGCTTATAACTGTAAGCAGACAAGGAAAAGAACAATAGACAGACAAGAGTCTGGAACGCCCACTATGCATGCTACCAGCAGAATTGTCAGATGAGGAGGAGGGGGATTTGGAATTCGTGGGAGGGAGATGATGGCTTAAAGTTACAAGCCTGAAACCAGTCACAGACTTAAGTAGGACTCTTACTGTGCACCCCAGTGGAAATGTTCTTCTTGGGAACCAATACCTCTAGACCCACTGAGACTAAAATTACAGGGATCTGGGGAACAAATTCCCCATGTGAGAATTTGATAGGAGTATGATAATGAGTAAGGTCACAACTCATTTGATCTCTTGGCTCCCAGATTCATATATTCTGCCTACTAGGGGCACAGTACCATAAAAATGGCTATTGGTTTAAGGTGTATACCACATCCTGAAGGTTAGCACGCCAGCCCTGTGGCGTCATGTCCTAAACTGCTGTTCATTCTTGCATTCAAGAGGCTATTCCACAGCACTATCAGGTTGGCTGCTTCTGAACAGGGTGGTATATGGTATGACTGGTGGGTTGACTTTGTGATCATATGCCTGTGACTAAGTCTCTCGATCAAAGCAATGTTTCATGGTTGATCAGACACTATGTGAGTCCTCAGACTGAGGAACTGTGGGCAGAAAAGTCACACATGTCAACCCCGCTCAGGATGAATGACTGTACCTTCTAACCCAGAGAGAATCTCCTGAAATCAACTGTTCTCAAGGAAGGGCATCCAACTGGGGCTCAGCATCAATCTCCATGCTGGCAGGCTGGACAGTCAACAGTGGCAGTAGCTGGATCAGTCTTAATGGCAGGGAGCCCGTGCTGCTTGACCCATGCACACACAGCCTCCCATTCAGCCACCAAGACTTCTCCATTTATGAGCCCATTGTGTAGGCACTGGGGTGCTGAGGAAGAAGCTGGTTGGCACCTGCTGGCCAAGTATCCAGTTGGCTTGGTTGTTTGGTGCCTTTTCTGCAATGAATATTCTCTGGTGGGCATTAGCGCATGACACAGAGATCCTCACGTTTTAAGGTCATGTCCATAGGTCTATGTGCTTCTTCCCCGGTGAGATCATGTAATCTGATGCTAGTTATTGCTCTGAAAGGGATCAAAAGGGGATGTGGGGATGCATCCTGGGAAGGGTAAGCATTATCTTGTATGTCTCATTTGAGGCTTCTGCATAATCTTGGGAGTGGGGAGAGGAGAAAGGTCTATCATCCAACAAGGGGGAGTGGGCCACTTCTGCTAGTCCAGGGGGCAAGGGCATCTACAGATTCCTCATTGCAAGTTTCAGGGTTCCATATCTTCCCTATCAGGGCCTGCCTTGCCTGCTCATCTACTGGTATTAGGAACCTGAAATGATCAAGTGGCAGGACACGCCTGGCTGAGAATTCATTCTTCTCTCAAGTGCTGTCCTCTGCTGTAGGAGATAAGGGGCTAAACACTGCCAATAAGGCACTATGAGTCTCACGCTGTGCTTTAAATTGGTGATTAATCTGAGCCTGTTACTCTCTTCAATGCATCAGTGGTGCTTAGCAATAGCCTCTCAATTCCACAGTCCTGACAGTTGATATTTCCTCCCAACCTCCCAAATACTAGCAAGAGTTGGTGCATCCCTGTCCACCTATATCTGATTCCAGGTCACCACAGGTGAAGGTCTTAGCAATTGAACTGCTATACCAGGCCAGGGACTAGGATTACCAACATCACCTGATGAAGTCCTCATTGCCATTTGGCCAGCAAGTGACCCAACACCAGAATCCCATCCTTTCTAGGACCTTTCCTGGTAGTGTCTTAGGTCAGGTTTCCCAGGAGCAGATTGTATAAGCGAGCTATGGATAAAAGGCTTTCAGATGAAACCTGTAAGGCAGTGAGGGTGGAAGCCAGGACACGGAAGAGGCCAGTTGCAGATGAGGGTTCAGCTGAAGTTGAGCATCAGCCTGATCCCCTGGGAAACTCTGGAGCACAAATGGTACCACAAGTGTCCTATCTTAAGGCAGAAGGGCTGGCTTTTGTACCCTGAATCAGTCCGTCATTGGCTGCCTGCCCTTAAGAGAGGCCATAACCTCTCAGGCAGGTCCTGACCACAGGGCTCTGGGCAGCTGAGGCAGTCCTCAGAACAGCTGTGAGATGTTTAGCAGCTAACCTCAAAGCAGCTGGACAATGGGTGTACCTGCCTGATAAAAAGGATTTGGGCCAGGTATCAACAGCCTCTACTATACTAACTGCATGTGGGCTTTTTTTTTTTTAATTAAAAAAATAATAGATTTCAGTTTTAGAGCAGTTTTAGCTTTACATAAAAATTGAGCAGAAAGTACAGAGAGTTCCTGTATAACTAACTCCACACTCTCCCCACACAGTTTCTATTGTTAACATCTTGCATTAGTGTGGAGCATTTGTTATAATTGATGAACCAATATTGATACATTATTATTAACTAAAGTTCATAGTTTACTTTAGGGTTTACTCTTTGTGTTGTACAGTTATGGGTCAGGAAAAATACATAGTGTCATGTGTCCATCAATATAATATACAGAACAGTTTTATAGCCCTAAAAATCTGTGCTCCATCTAGTTAACACCCAACCACTACCCCAAACCCTGGTAACCACTGACCTTTTCACTATCTCTATAGTTTTGCCTTTTCAGAGTGTCATATAGATAGAATCATATGGTATGTAGCCTTTTAAAACTGGCTTCTTTCACTTAGCAATATTCATTTAAATTTCTTCCATGTCTTTTTGTGACTTGATAGCTCATTTCTTTTTGCCACTGAATAATATTCCATCGTATGAATATACCATAGTTTGCAATTCATTTGGAGTATGATTGCTGGACTGTATGGGAAAATTAGCTTTGTAAGAAATTGCCAAATTGTACCATTTTAAAATTTCACCAACGATCAGTGAGAGTTCCTGTTGCTCCATATCCTTACCAGCATTTGGTATTTTCAGTGTACTGTTCTAGTTTTCAAAATATAACTGAGTTGTTGTTGTTGTTGTTGTTGTTTCTAGGTTTGCCCAATCTTCTAAAGAGCTGGCTGGTTTTTGTGACTCTAACTAGTGAAAAAAATCACCAAAACTCACATCTATGTAAGTCTTTCATCTATCTTTCTGTCTCCTGAAACCAGCCTGCTTTCCTAGCACTGACGGTGTGTGCATGTGTGTGCACACATAGAAACACAGACATATATGGACGTGGTCCATAATCAGGCATAGACTAGGACACACTTAACTAAATATTATCCATCCTTCTGTTCACCTCACATCTCTGGGTCTGATGATCTTCAATTAGCAGGACAGAAACAGAAAGGAAAAAAGAAAGGCACGTGGATAATCCACATTCTTATGTTGTGGGTGAAGGAGGAATTATAACTCTATTAATTGGCTCATATCTGCAAATTTGTAGATGGTGCCAGTGTTGACCATTCTGTCCTCAAGCAAAGGATCTTTTAAAGGTCTCTTTAAGAGATTCTTGGTACATGAAAAAGGGAGTCAAATGCCTCAAGAACAAAACATACTTCTGACTAGACAGGGTTGGTAGGCTCAATATTATAATAGTGCTTGATAATCTGAAGAGTCTCCTGTTAAATAAATAACCTACCTGGTTGAGAATAGAATTCTCAAAACATATTTTACTCATCTGTAGGGCCCCGGCTGAAAGAAGAGTCCCATACCAGGGGTCTTCCTTCAGTTTGAGTTTTTCATAATAAAAAAGGTAGCTGAGATATGAATTGATCAGAGACAGTATTGGGGGATAAATCTAATTATTTGGGAGATGAAAATATAATTTTATCTTTTATTTAAAAAGTTTTTCATAAGCCAATACAAAGTCTCCATGGAAAACAAAACAAAAATTTTACACCTTTCAGAGATTCTGCTACAATCCATAGAGGGGCAGGCCTTATCATACAAAGAAAATTTAGGAACCAAATTCTATGAACTCTCACCAGCCAAGATTTTTCTCAAACCTCATTTTTCCTGGTCTGTACTAGGGAGAAAATAGATCATTTAAAAATTTTCCAAATATAAAATTTTATAACACACATATATATCCTAATTGAGAATCACTGCCTTATTAAATGGCATTACCATTAATATTTGGTGACCAAGACTGAACATCCAATTTTTTAATTATGTGACCATCTTCCTGTTAATTTGCCATTTCATGCTCCTTAACATCAAGAGTCTAGAAGTCTGACGAAGAAACATACATTAGTTAGCCTTGCCCTGCAGTAGGGAGTGGGGTCTGCGTAGCTTTCTTTAAAGACCGTTTATATTTGTAGGTGCTTAATAAATGTATCTTGAATTGAAACTCTTTTCAGAGGCCTTTTCTAACTAAGTTGTATGCCTGAACACACATTTCATATACCATCAAATTAATTACATAAAAATCCAAATCCAAAATCTCAAATACTAAATTCCCAATAGTTTGATTGTGGGCAGTGGTAGAAGCAGAAAGTAAAAGGTCTTTTGGGAAAGATTATTTTTAGCTTAAACAGATAAGAAAAGAAAAGATGAAAACAAAAACAGTACATTCAATGCCCCATAAACATATAAAATATAAAAATGCTTCCACACTTATTTTTTCTTTTTGATCTCATCCCCAGTTCTGCCTACGAGAAAACTGACACACAGAGAAGTTAGAGGCGAAGTCCTGTGAGAGAGTACATAGATCAAGTGATCCTAACCTTTCTACGGAAAGCTTTGAGAGGTGAAATCCATAAATCCTGAATAGAGCCAGAAATAAAGTGCCACCACCCAGTATCTTTATTCTCAAGCAGTCATTCTGGCAATCCTCTTATTTCTACAACCATTTCCTTAAGAGGTCAGCTTTTCCAAAGGGCGAGCTCTTCTCAACATGAAATGTTTACCCTTCATTTAAATTCTGGCCTAATTAGATCTGTGTAAATGAATAGCATGAAATTGATTTTATACCTTTCTTCTCAGTCACATAGTCAAGGAAGGGCTGAGAATTTGTCGACATCTTCCTCAGCTTCTCAGCTGCTGTGTTCACCCATTGCTTCCATGCCCCTCTCTCCCATTGGATCCTGCCTTTAATCTCACATGTGCTGGGAATGGGGTCATCCCTGTTACCAGTAGCTCTTCCCATATTTTCAATCCAGGATGCAAGTTCCACTTTCTTGCCTTTGCTTTATAGAACTACACATGAACATTGAACCATTGGAAAGAATTGCACTTGCATTCCTCCCTAACTAGTTGGAGTGGTGCTGGCTCAGCCCAGGTTCTCCTGGTCTAAAGTCTCAAGGGCCTCCTTCATCCTTCTCCTTCATTTTAGTCTGAGACCTGCCCAGGGTCTGTGCATGACATTCAACAAGGGAATGTTCAAGGGACACCACTTGCTGGATTAAACAGTTAACATCTAACAGGCTGAAGTCTTAAAGGGGGAGGGGTAAGGATGAGGAACCCACTTTCGCCCTCTTAAGAGCTTTTTCCTTGGCTCATGATAGTTTCCTTTTTCCCTCTTCCCTGTCCTTAAGTGTTGTGTATTACAGTAACTCTTTTGAGTTAGATTAGGTCAACAAATAAACACTTGCTGGGCACTGAAGATCAGAGAGGAATAAAATGTGCCTTGAGCTAAACCTCATGAGAGTAGCTTCCTAGCCTGATGTGATTATTGAATGAGTACTTTTACCTGTTTATTCACTAAACATTTACTGAGCTACCAAATGCCAGGCCCTTGTATAATATGAGGCCCAAAGGAAGATCAAAGTAATAAGACAACTTTCATGCCCCTGAGGAATTCATGATATGGTGGGGGAAAAACTTAGTCACGTTATAAAATTATAATATAGCACCTTAAATGCTGTACTAGAGTGCTCCGTATGAGCGTGGATTCAGGGGGAAGGAGAGGGATTCACCTGTTTACAAGAGCCCTCACCCCTTCCCACCTCTATCATCTCATTGTTTTAAGGCCTGGAGTGCCTCTATTGGGATCAGACCAAATAAGCCAAGAGAAACTATGCAATCTCCTGTACCTGAACTGGATCACAGTCTATGAATTCATTCAACAAGCATTTATTAAGTATCCTCTGAGTGCCTTGCACAGGGAGAGGAATTATAGATGAGAAAGTTTCTAAGTAAGCAAGAATAGATGGGGTGATGAGCACCAGTGAGATCTTAACCCTGAAAGAAGTGTGAGTGCATCTTCTTCCCAGACAAGGAGGAATGAAGAAAGGAAGGCTGATGATCAGGGACTTCTGAGTGGAGTGAGGGAATCTGAATGAGTTCATATCAGAGGGTATATTTGCCTACTTTGCAAACGAGGAGGCAGGGCAGCCTGGTGTAAATTGCAGTAGGATTGGTTCTCATATGAAAGTTTAAGAAAGCCAGAAACAAGGCTAATTAAAGGAGGTTTCAAATGGCAAGTATGACCTCAACTGGCAACAGAGCAAGCAAGTATTAGGAAAGATTCCCTAGGCTGGCAGTGGGGTGAGGTAACTAATAGATAGATAGATAAAGATATACTTTTTAAATTGAAAATCTCCTGTAATAAGCTAAGTGTTAAAAAATATCAAAAATGAAATTATGTTGAATTAATATGGACTATCTGCAATATTTGACCCTTCTTAAAAAAAAAAAAGGTATATACCTAGTGCTTGCTTCAAACTGTGGATTCCCTTGGCCTGAAATAAAAAAAAAAAAAAATTGACACTCTAAAATGTAAGCCAATTTGAATTGATTTTATATATTGATTTTATACACATATACACACATAGAGAGAATACTAAAAATATATATGTAAGCATGTAGATCTGAGTCTTATTGTCCTAAAAATTCAGGAAGCTTTTCTTCGGTCCTGGCTTGCTTGGCCCTGGTGTCCTCTCCCCCTTCTCTGCCCATCCTGCTGCATTCTCTGTATGCCTCTATTCTGGGTCCCTCCCAGTTTCCATAGTTAGCGCCATTAATACTGAATTAAGGAATAAATGATGAGGCCCCTAAGTGCTCATTTTTTCCACCTAATCCCAAATTACCCGACTTGGTGAGAGAAAGTTGTTTCAGGCACAGTGATAAGAATCACATCCTTTGCTCAGGTGTTGTTTTAGCTATAAGAGTAACACCAGGTCTCAACTTCCAGTGGCTCCCCACGGCCCATACCAGAGTACAAACCAAACTCCCCAGTTTAATACATGTTTGAGGCTTACCTCTCTTCTCTCAATCTCATCTCCTTCCATTCTATCTGTGAACTTCTCAAGCAAGGCTCCAAATCATCACTGGACATGCTCACTTAGAGGCAGCTCAGTGACTTGCAAAGGTTCCTGGATCCACCCTTTATCACCCATGTAACCAGCACGAGTTGCCCAGTCGCTAGGATAGGGCTGCAGCTTTCGTTTCCCAGTTCCATGCTCTGGCCATCTGCCAGGACTAGGACTTTGCCTTGTGTCCCACGCACTGCACTGCACTGTCCCTACAAAGCTGCCTGCCACCAGAGCCCTTCCCAGCAAGCCTGATCTTTCCCTGTCTCCCTAGGCCTCCTGGTCACAGGTAGTCAGGCCACAAAGGAAGAGGTTGTCCCAAACCAAAGTGCCTGCCTCCCATGACGACTTGTTGTGCTGCTGTGTCTCACCCATCAGGTTATACTCTATCTTCTCTGCACAAGCACTGTCTGGCTCTATAACTCCCTCTGGGCACAAGGCCCCTTCTGCCTGGCTGTCTTTAGAGGTCCTGTCTCCACATCCCTCAGCAGCTGCCAGTGTCCTTCCTGTCACCTTACAGGTTATTGGGGTCCCTGTATGCCTTGCCAGAGTGCACAGTTATTATGCCCAGCAACCCCCAGTTAAAGGTGCTGTGAGCTGTGTAGGAATGAACTGAGGTGATAAATGTCATGTGTGTCAGAGCTTTAAAAAGTGCTAGATAGACATAAGGTTCTGGTATTCCTGATCTTGGAACTTTAGAAACCTCCCTCCCCTGTTGCCTGATTCCCTTGAGTCCGTGTTCTGCCCTTGGAGTCTCATCTTCTCTCAGGGACCAGCCCCAGGTCCCCACTCCTGCTCATTCACACAGGGAACTGTCGGCCCCTCTGAATTCCTAGAGCCCTTGCTGTTGCCATCACTCACAAATCCTGCTCAGTGAGCCAGGCTCAGAAGACCTGGTTCTGCTCTGAAAAGTTGTGTGAAATTGAATCTCTGTTTGCCAATCTGTAAAAGGAAGGGGCTAAGGCTATACCTCTGAGTCTGTCTTTCAGTTCAGTAGAGTTTTGGTTTTTGAGTTTGTTTTTTTTTTCCAATCTAAACTACATGCTAGGTTCTAGTGCTGCTGCTTATCTAGATTTTAGATATCTGTCACAAACTAGGGAGCATACTGCTAGGACTTGAGGAGGGTTTGAGAAATGTGTTTCTGAATTGTTTACTGAATAAATGCCATGTTCTTATAACAAATGTGTCTTTTTCTGCAGGGCAGGACAGGGTGATTCAGTTAAAATCTAAATTGTAGATAAGCTCAATATGATTAAGATGTCAGTTATCGCCAAATTAATCTATAGATTTTATACAATCCCAATTAAAATCTCAGCAAGCATTTTTTTTTTCAGGTAAAAATTGATGAACTGATTCTAAAATATATACAGAAATGTAAAGGATATAGAATAGCCAAAACAACTGTTAAAAGGAAAAACAAAGTTGGAGGACTCAAATGATCTCATTTTAAGATGTATTATAAAGCTATACTAAACAAGATGGTAAGATGTTGATGTCAAGATAGATAAATAGATCAATGGAACAGAATAGAGCATCCAGAAATATATGCACTTATATAAATAGGCAATTGGAGACATGACAATGGAACAACTAGACATCAAAAAGCAAAAAACTGAACTTTGATTTACATATCACACCATCTACCAAAAAGAAAACAAAACCTCAAAATGGATCAGAGATTTAAATGTAAATATAAAACTATAAAATTTCTAGGGAGAAAATCTTTGTGACTGTTAGCCAAAGATTTCTTAGGCACAACACCAAAAGTGTGATCCATGTATTTTTCAAAATCAAATTTCATCAAAATTAAAATCTTCAGCTCTTCCAAAGATATTCTTAAGCCACACACTAAGAAAATATTTGTGAAGTATATATCTAATAAAGAATTTATATCTATAATATATATTTTAAAAACTCTCAGAACTCAATAATAAGAAAACAATAAGCAGAAGATTTAAAAAGACACTTCACCAAAGTGGCACCAGCTGCTTAGTTGGTGTGAAACACCCAGGCAAGGTCTTCTGGGTTGTTCGTTTGTGCTATTGTTACCAGGTAAAGGGAGTGAGCCGCTTCCTCAGTCTGCCCTGTGGCTCTGGAGAGCCCGCCATGACGCTCCGTGACGAGAGTGTGGTAGGTGGCAGGTGGCTAAGAGTTTGTGTGGGTGGGCGAGGGGCTTTCCTTGCAAAGAAGCACATGAAAAGATGCTCAACCATTAGTCATTAGGAAAAAGTAAATTAAAACCTCAATGACAATCCACTACTCACCTATCAGAACGCTTAAAAACTAAATGTTAAAAAGACTGACAATAATAGCTCTCACATACTGCTATGGGAATATAAAAAATAGTTTAGCAATTTCTTAAAAAGTTAAATACGCACCTGCCATATAGCCTAAACATTACACTCTTAGGTACTAACCCAAAAGAAATGAAAACATATGTCCACAAGAAGATTTGTACTTGAATGTTCATAGCAGCATTATTCAAAATAGTCCAAAAGAGCGGAAACAAACCAAATGTTCATTAACACGTAAATAGATAAAGAAATTAGAGTATATCCAAACAGTGGAATACTACACAGTAATTAAAAGGAATGTACTATTGTTATACTGAGCAACATGAATGAATCTTAAAATAAGTATGCTAAGTGAGGAAAACTGGACCAAAAAAGTGCATACTGTATGATTTCCTTTATGAAATTCTAGAAAATTTGAACTAATCTATAGTGACAGAAAAAAGATCAGTGTTCACCTGGAAAGCAAGCGGGAAGGTGGGGCAAGGTAAAGGTAACAAAAAAGGGGCATCAGGAAACTTTTTGGGGTATAAGATGGGTTCATTATCTTGATGTGGTGATGCTTTCAGAGGTGTGTACATCTGTCAAAACATATCAAAGAACATACTCTAAATATGTTTATTATGTCAGTTATACCCCAATAAAGCCTTTTAAAAATAGTAGTTAAGGCCTCTGTCCAGAAACTTTAATAAGTTAAGTATTCCCAGGCATTAACCCTCACTATTCTAATTCCATAGTTCTAGGGTAGACCCAGAAATCTAGATTTCTAACAAGCCCTTCAAGATTTTCTAATGCAGGTTTGTCCCTAAACCACCCTCTGTGAAACACTGGTCTAGGGAGTAAAGATTTCTAGAACAATCTTGTGACTAGAATGTTATTTCTGGGGAAAACAAGTAGCCTTTTCTACTAGGGTTGTTATGACTTTCTGTTTTATGCCTCCCAAGCACTCATATTCAATTATAATAACATACATTCAACACAGTAATAATAATTCAAAAGCAAAACTAAATCATAGTTTTTTCCTATCTTACCTTTATATAAATTAAAATCAATTATATAATCTTATTACTATTTACTGGCAGAGGCCTACAGTTTACAAGAACTATGTCACTTGGTTATTGTGACAGAAAATTGATTAGTCGTTTTCTAATCACATTTCTTAGTTTAATCTTTTTCCATATGACTCACACTCACCCTCACATCCTACGGACCAGCTAAAGATCAGAGAAGATACAAAAAGAGTATGAAACAGTTACATTCTTGCTAAGTCTCTGAAGACAAAGTATCTTTTTCATATTTATGTAATTTTCCTTACTAAGCACACAAACTGCCATCAGTATAAATGATGGGATATAGAGTTTCCACATGAGACTAGCATTTCTTAACCCTAACAACATTACCTGAAGGAAATGCTAGCTCTCAGTGGAAGAAGCTCATTGTGAGTTTCCCTACCAAATATCCCTGCTGTTATGAGGATCCATTGAAGAAAACAAATGTGACAGGGCAACAGAGATAATGATTTTTTAATTATTAAAAGGAATGCAGAGAGTGACATCTGTGAAAATGGTGCAGAAAAAAAAATTCTCCAAAATTATCTCCTATGTGAAGGCATGGAAGAACTCGCAAAAGTAGCTCAGAAACAATGTTTTAGGAACACTGGAAATTAAGTAAAAGCTTATAGCATTCAAGAAAGGATTTATTTAAGAAAAATGGCTGAATCTCAGTATGAGCAGTAAGCTTTGTGGTATTTTAATTGCCCCATGTCCATCCTACCCTTCATTCTTGGTAATAGCTTTGGAAACCAACAGCCTGCAATCATGGTGAAAATCAGCAATCTGGCAGCCATAGGAGGGGGCAGACCAGGGTTGGAACTCTGTCAAAGTCTCATTTCTAGAGAATTGTCATTATTTGACTTGTCTAGGGTTTCCTTGGAATACCCTACTTGCAAGGCTGTCTTTATTAGATATGATTCAAAGCTTGCCTAATGTGAAAAGCCTTTTCCCCAGGGGTATTTGTAAAACATGAATAGTGGCAACTGTTAAACTTCTTGGCTGCCTAAAGCACTGGATAAAAGCTGAGGCAAAAATAGGCTAATCAAAAGTTTAAAAGGAAAAGTTGGTAATGAGATGTCCATAGTGGCTTTAAAAAGCTCCAAAATATTCCTGAGAATCCAGAAGTCCATGTGCAAGTGCCCAGGCCTGTAAGCATGCTCAGGAAAGATCTGAGAAGGCCTTAAGCTCTCACCTTTGGCTGATCATCTTGCATTGCACAAACAGAAAGTGAAGACTAAGGTGGAATTGTCACCTGCCTGGCTGGGTGTTGAAGGTGTGCTTCAATATCCACACAGAGCCTCTTGGCAAAGACTGGAATATTTACTGGTTTCAGGTTTTAAAGGAAATCTCTACTCAGTCATTAACTGAGCAGAAACTTCAGTGCCATGAATGGATACAGATTTGACCGAATTAGTTTAGAAAAGTTACTAAATAAATGCTCAACAACAAAAACAAAAGTGATGACAACAACAAGCACTGGAGATGGAGGAGAATCTGAATTCCAGAGTTGCCACATTATGTTATTTTAAATGTCCAGTTTTCAACAGAAAACTATGAGGCATGCAAAGAAGCAAGAAAGTATGGTCCATACAAATTTTAAAAAACAGTCAGTAGAAACTGTCCCTGAGGAAGCCAAGCTATTGGATTTCTTAGACCAAGAATTTAAATCAGCTATTTAATAATTGTTCAAAGAATTAAAGGAAACCATATATAAAAAGAAGTAAAGTGAGAAAAACTCTCATCAAATAGAGAATATAAATAGAGAGAAATTATATTTTAAAAGGGAAATATAGAAATTCTGGGTTAAAAAATATAATAACTGAAATGAAAAACTCACTAGAGTGGCTCAAGAGCAGATTTGATCAGGCAGAAGAAAGAATGAGAGTCCTTTCATATAGGTCAATTGAAACTATCCAGTTTGAGGAAGAGAAAGAAAAAGAATGAAAAAAAAAAATGACCAGAGCTTTAAAGACCTGTAGTACACTATCAAGTATACCAACATGCACATAATGAGAGTTCCAAAAGAATAAGAGAGAAAGAGGCTGAAAAAGTATTTAAAGAAATAATGTCTGAAGACTTCCCAAATTTGATGAAAAGCACCTATTTACATTTTCAGGATAATCTACAGAACTCCAAGAAATATAAAGTCAAAGAGATCCAAACCTAGATGTATCATAATCAAACTGTCAAAAGACAAAGAAAGAATCTGGAAAGCAGCAAGAGAAAAGCAACTTGTCACATTCAAAGGATCTTCAATAAGATTAATAGATGATCTCTTATGAGAAACAATGGAGGCCACACTACAGTGGGTGCCAATATGGTCGAATTCTGGTGAAGACCCTCTTCTGCAGATTGGTGACTTCTCATTGTATGCTCACATAGCTGAGGGAGACAGCAAACTCTCCCATGGTATTTATAAGGGCTCCACGCTAATGACCTCATCTACTCCTAATCACCTCCCAAAGGCTTCACTTCCTAATACCATGACATTGAGAGGTAGAGTTCAACATATGAATTTGGAGGAAACACAAACATTGTTATGAAACTTGAGTCCATAATAAGTGCCAAGACCATTCAGTGGGAGAAAGAATAGTCTTTTCAACAAACAGTTAAGGGACAACAGGATATCCACATGCAAAAGAGTGAACTTAGATCCCTAATTCACACCATTAACAAAAATTAATTCAAAATGGATCAAAGACCTAAATGTAAGAGTTAAAACTAAATTCTTAGAAGAAAGTATAGGTGTAAATATTTACGACCTTGGATTAGGCAATGGTTTCTTAGCTATAACACCAAAACACAAGCAACTAAAGAAAAATATATAAATTAGACTTCATCACAAGTAAAAGCCTTTACTCTTCAAAAGATATCAAGAAAGTGAAAAGACAACCAATGGAATGGGAAAAAATATTTGTAAATCATACATCTGATAAGAGTCTAGAAGCCAGAATGTATAAATAATTTTTATAATTCAATAAATAATTTAATTTAAAAAATGGACAAAAAAGTCAAATAGGCATCTCTTCAAAGAAAACATATAATGGAGAAAAAAATGGCGTAGATGATAGAGGCTCTGTCATCTCTCTGGTGACCAAATTAAAGTTGTGACAGAAACAAGGATCAGCAGCAAGGAAGAATCACCTGGGATCTAGATAAACAAGCCATACAAGAAGGGAGAAATCCAAGAAATCACCCTGCAATGGCAGAAGTTAGGACGGGGTGAGGACATGGGGCCACCTGGTCTTGAGTGGCTGAGTGAGACAGAGGCTGCGGCAGTGGCAGACATCTCTTAAAGGGGCTGCATCTGCGAGCGGGTTTTCGCGGCGCCGGACCTACTTACTCTGAGTACCAGTGATGATTCGGCTGCACTTAGAGGGCACAAGGGACTTACAAGGAGACATGGTTGGAGTGAGAGCTAAAGTGAGACTTGCTGGGTACAGAAGTGCCTGTGGTATCCATTGTTCCCTCTTGAGTCCTCCCTGCTATCAGTGTGCCCGACACAGCGCCGCCATAGCTTATATTTGTCTGGGAAGCTCTTTATCTTTCCTTCCACTAAGCTAGTATTACAGGAAATGTTGGAGGTACTTCTTTAAGAAGAAAAAACATGTATCAAAAACAGGAATAAAGAATGGTAACAACTATATTCATATCAATAAATACCTTAAATGAAAAAGAATTAAGTGCTCCAACCAAGGGATGGAGTGGCTGAAAGAATAAGAAAACAAGACCCCTACATATGAAAAGGAAGGGGATGAAAAAAGATATTGCTTTGATGGACCTAGAAGGTATTTAAATAAGACAGAAAAAGATAAACACTACAGATGTCACTTATATGCGAATCTAAGGAATAAAAAGAACAAACTAATCAGAAACAGACTCACAAATATAGTGGACAATTTGGTAATGGACAGAGGGGAGGAGGTTTGGGGGGCTGGGAGAATGGGGTGAAGGGTTAAAGAAGTACAAATTAGTAGCTGATGGATGGTCACGGGGATGGGGAGCACAGCATAAGGTGGAGGGTCAGTGGAGGGAGGAGCAATTGGGGGGATCATTTTATGAACTATATAGATGTCTAACCAATGTACTATATACTTGAAACTAATTAAAATTTTTTAGAAAAAGAAAAAAGAAAACATACAAATGGCCAATAACCAGATGAAAAGATGCTAAACATCACTAGCATTAGGGAAATGGAAAACAAAACCACGATAAGCTACCACTCCACGCCCACAAGGATGGTTATCATTATAACCAAAAAAAAAAAAAAAAAAAAAAGGGACAATAACAAGTGTTGATGAAGAAGAGAAAATGAAACCCTCATACATTGTTGGTGGGAAGGAGAAAGGGTGCTGCTTTGGAAAACAATTTGGAAATTCCTCGGAAAGTTCACATGGAATTACCACATTGGCACAGCATACACATACATCCCAGAGAATTGATATCATGGAATCACACAAAAGCTCATACACAAATTTCCACAGTAGCATTATTCCAATATCTAAAAATATAAGCAACTCAAATATCCATCAACAGATGAATGGATAAACGAATATGGTATATCTATACAATGCACTATTATTTAGCTATAAAAAAAATGAAGTACCGATACAAGCTACAACATGGATAAACACTGAAAAAATAATGTCGAGTGAAAGAAACTAGACAGAAAGTGCCACATTTTATATGATTTCATTTACATAAAATGTCTAGAATAAGAAAATCCACAGAAACAAAAGGTAGATTAGTGGTTGCCAGGGGCTGGGGAGAGGAAGAGGATGAGGAACAATTGCTATTTGGTATAGGGTTTTATTGTGGGGGGAGGGATACTAATGAAAATGTTCTGGAATTAGTTAGTGGTAATAGTTGCACAACCCTGCGAATAGACGAAACCCAATGAATTGTACACTTTAATAAAGTGAATTTTATGTTACATTAATTATATCTCAACTTAAAAAAAAAAAGTAGTATAGCTTCCGAAAGTAGTACTGGACGTTTAAATTTTCATTAACATTTTCTTGAGTTGTTTTGGGATATTTCTCTAATTGCTGATCTTGGCAATTAGATATGTTGTGGGGAATGTGACTGAAAGGGGCACATGGCTACACGACCACAAAAAAATCCACATGATCTAAAGCAATTAGGGCTTCCAGATGAAACGGTGGCCACAGTTATTTTCCTGGCAAATCATTTTAACGAAATTCCCAATCTGCACACCTACCACGAAGTTGGAAATAGTATAACTCTCCAGACTAAAGTCAACAGGAGTAAACCTACCTTTAATATTGTTTTGTTGGTCCACCAGTAATTTATTTATTTCTGAGAACCAACAATCTCTGATTTCTTTTGAAGCTGCCTGCAATTACAGATAAGAAAATACTATGAGCATCACATCACCTGGAGTATTAATTGCACAGGGCTTTTATTCTCTGGGTGACCTTAAGAATACTGAGATAGAAGACACTTGTTAAGTCATGGGAACACCAGGGAGAGTAGAGGACAGCTGCAGGGAAAGCATGAGCTTTACCTGCAGGATGTATTTCTCAAGTCCATTTCGGTTGGAAATTTCAAACTTTCTGTTGCTTCCCCTTTCAAGTTGGTGAATTGAAAGTGTCATCAACTGTCGTAAAGAAAAAAGATAACTTTCTATACCATCATTTTCTGACTTCAAAATTGTCACTACTGGCTACTTTAATCCTTTCTACCCCCCGATAGTTCTCTTCTTCCATCTTCCTTACAAAGGTTTAACTGTCCTCTGTTAATGGCCCCCAAAGAGCATAAAACACAATCTGGTACAGCGTCATCTGTCTTGCTGTTTCAGAGGACAACACAGACTACATCTTTCCATATGAAGAGCTGTAGCCTGGCAACCTTCAAGCAAATAAATCATCTCTCCTTTACCACCTAAGTATTTCACAAATCTCTCTGTAACAGTAACTGAATTAGTATCCACTAATAATTGTAAATAACAAAAGCTACAATGAATAAATTAACAACTTTAATCACAAGAACACAAATGTGTGTGTGAGATGGGGGTTGTGTGTGTCTCATTGCTAGCTGTGAAACATTTCCTAGCTGTGAAACATATATAGGCAAGAAACAATGCTTGGTGAGGACTTGGGTTCCTAGAATCCCTGGGTCAGGATGCTGCCTACACTTGTATGCAGAAGAGCCAGTCAAAGATTAAAGTCCAGCCCATGTTCTCATCACCAAGTCTTTCCTCTGCCTGGAGGAAAGAGGGTACTTTTTACATCGATTTGCCCAGACTGCTATATAGTCCCTTTTCTCTACTTAGCACAAGTCACTCCTATTCCAGCTCTGACCCTATTTAGTGACTGATCACAAGCTCTAATTTTGGAGGAGTCATTTCCGGGTGTGGATTCTAGCTCTGTGGTGTGGCATTTGGCAAGTGAACCTCAGTTCTCTAAGCTTCAGCTTCCTAGCTATAAAACAAGGATAACAATATTTCTCTCAATAGGGTTGTGCTGACTCCCAGGTGTAACAAGGACCCCTTTACCTTCATAGACTTCTTAAAGCTGTAATGAGGAGATAGGCCCTGGCCACTGGGCTCCATTCGTATCTTACAGAACACTAGTCCCCTTTCAAAGAGATAAATTTGCCTCTGGCTGGGCTTAAATCGAATAAAATCCTTCATCTTATAGCGATCCTTATGAACTGTCCAGACGTTGAAAGAGCCGCACATCAATAGCTTGCCCAGTTTTCCGATGTCGTCCTTGTAGAAACACAGACACACATAGGAAGAAGGTGTTAAATTATGTGACAAGGAAAGAACTCTTAGGGGTCTTTCTTCAAATCATACTTATTTGAAGTTTACAATCTTAAAAGTGCCACTCAGGCTAATCTGTCACTAAATCAAAACTACAATTTGGTGAGCTTCATTGAGCATGGCACCATTCATTTTTAGAAGGAAATGATTCAATGATCTAAGGTAATAAACATAAAGTTTGTTAGGAATACCTGAATTAGAGATATCAATACTCTGAAATTTTTGTAATTAATTTTAGCTAGCAGAATTCCATTTTCTTTGTTTTTGACACATGACAGTACTTGAAAAGGGCAAGAAATTAACATTTTAATTATGTTCAGGAGAGACCATTTTTGCTGCATTATGGATCTTTGATAATCCATGCGTTCCATCTGTATCCTAACATTTGCTTCATGTATTTGAGAACCTGAGAAAATGAGAAAGCTTAGTATGACTTAATCTTCATAACACTGTAATGGAAATAGTAATTACATTTAACTTCACATTTTTCAGATGAGTAAACAGTGTAAAGATAATCTCAAACGACAAATTTTTTAAAAAGTTGATTTGCCTCTCTCTCCAACAGCAGGCCCACCTTTCTCCATGAAAGTAGAAAGTCCAAATGAGGTGACTCTGCCTTCTCTGAGCTTTCTCTAAAGGGTAGTGAAGTGAGATGAGATGGGAATGTAGTATTTTTCAAGTTATATCACTTAAAGTAGATAATCAAGCATTTATTTTCTTGAGTCAAAACATCAAAAGGAAAAATTATTTGAACAGACCAGGACAGAGAAATTTTCCTGAGTTATATCTAGCTAAGATAAATCTCTACAATTTCTAATTGTTAATACTAGAAATATATACATTTTGCATAAATGATTAGGCATTTTTATAGTTTATTGTTTATACTAAACAAACTGTGACTATCTTTTCTTAAGAAGAATTGACTGTACTTCAGAAATTTTAAAATAAAAATTCATGAGCAATAAGCTAGTCATTTCTATGGCATTTGTGGCATATTTTCAGTGCTGATTTTCTCTTTTTGCTTTATAAAATTTGCATGTGTTAACTCCTCATGGAGGAATAAAGAGTCCTAGCTATAAGGCCTTCTTTCCCAAAGGCGCAGTGGTCCTGTTCTAGGTTTCACAGGCTCAGCTTGACCACGTTCCAAGGCAGGTGAGTGGGTGGGTCCATGAGGATCCTTGAGAAGTTTTTCACTGTATCCACATCCTTCAAGGAGCCATGCAAATGTAATCACTCAAGACCTCAGTGATTGCTTTCTCCTTTAAATCCATTCAGTCTGTACTATACAGACATAAATAGTATAGGAAATATGTCTTAGTCAAACCAACTGGCCAAAGTTGATGATAAATATTTGTCACATGAACAATTGCAATTGGTAGTTTCTATTGTAAAATATATTTACACTTCACCTGATTTCAAAAATTTGATACATCTTATAAAAAAAAATATATGTTATGGCAACCAGAAAATAAGAAAATTAGGATGAAGAAAAAAGATTAAAAGATGAAGAGGTTGTACATAAGACTCACACAATAAAGCCATGTAAACTTGCTGCAGACACAGCTCTGACCATCTAGTAGGCAGTTCAGAGGGAAACACGGTGAGTTATATGATTCGTTATGTCCAAAGACATACCCAAACTACTTGTTCAGGAAAAGCATGGACATTCCTGTTAATAAGATGTGAGACAAATTTCTCCCATGGATTCTCATAAAGGGTGACAAAGTCAAATGTGGAGCACATCCTCAAGCACATCCCAGACTAGATAGATGAATGGATTTTAGGTAAAGCTGCTTTTAAGAACACATTTGGTGAATGTGGAGGGATCATTTCATAGGCACAGCTGACCAAGCAATTCTAAAAGAGGCCAGAATAATGCGGGCGCAGGGCCCAAGCCCAGGTGTACACTTTAGAATGACCTGTAGAGGGCTGGGCAGTGTTAGTTAGATGTCTGCCAAGGCCATGGCCAAGGAGGAAGCAGCTCTGTCCACAGCCCTACAGAAGAGGCAACCATGGGCAGTGATGTTTTTGTCCTTTATCACCTCTGCACTTTCCTCCTCACCCCACCTGCAGCCACAGCTGTTCGTACCTTGGGAGGCAACTGACCAAAGAATGTGACTCCATTGAAGGGACAGTCCCCCACCACAGAGGCCAGGTGTGAAAAAAAGATGCCAGATGGCCAATCTGATACTTGTCTCAACTGAGGAGAAGGCAGCAAGCAGCAGGAGCTATCGTTGTGCAATGATTTACCAGAGGGCAGGCAGGTGGTGGAATGAAGGGTAAGGAAGCAAAGCAGTGAAGATGATGAGTCACCAGAAACTATGAGGAAGAGGAAAAGACATAGTGGAGGGAAAGAACCAGTCAGGAAGTGGGGAGAGGAGAGGACAGCAGGCGTGTAGTTGTATCTGCACATACAGGCAGAGCACACAGATGAGAACCCCAACTCCCAGGCCAAGCCCTAGAACTACTGGGAATCATAGAATTGTCCACTTCCCACCTCTGTGAGCCAGGCTCTGCCACTGTTCTGACTCTTCTTAAGGTTCTGTGGCTGGCTCTTCCAGTAAGTCCGTCATCACAGGAGATCACTGGAGGCAATCACTGGATCTAAGTCCAGCTGAAAAAGATGAGCTGCATATCCTCCAGGTTGTCTTGCATAAACTGTCTCAGGACCATGCTCATGATGGGATTAAAGAGCCAGGATTCATGTCTGTGTGGAGGTTGTCCACCACCAAAGGGAAGTGGATAGAGGGATTCCTCAGAGTAGGACCAAGGATTACCAGTGGTCATCTTTCCAACCATGGGTATCTTTTCTTTCCATTCAGACTATAGTTGGTTCTGAAGCCAGAGACCACACGTACAACCTCTTGCAGATATTTGTCCCTCAGAATATATTTATTTATTGGCATTTAGTGAGTGCCTGAGGGGATATGAAGCTAAATGCTCAGCACTGTGAGAGAGCTAATGCAGTGATATTCCTGTAATAAAGTGAATAGCATCTCCCCCAAAACTCATGTCCACCCTCAGAATGTGACCTTATTGGAAATAGAGGCCCAGATGTCATTAGGTAAAATAGGGTCATACTAGATTGGGGTGGTCACAAATCTAAAGGGTGGTGACTTTATAAGAAGAAAAAACAGAGTCACAGAGACATACACATAGAGAAGACAGAAGCAGAAATCAGAGTGATACAGCTATAAGCCAAGGAATGCCAAGCACTGCCCGAAATTAGAAGCCAGGAGAAGAACAAGGAAGAATTCTTTACTAGAGCCCTCAGAGGGAGCATGGGTCTGCCAACACCTTGATTTTGGACTTCTAGCCTCTAGAACTGTGAGAGAACAAATTTCTGTGGTTTTAAACCACTCGATTTGTGGTGCATTCTGATGGCAGCTCCAGGAAATGAATACACCCCCAACCAGTTTTTCCACCATTGACGTAATGGTGTGGCTCTCACTTTGGGGTGTTGAAGAATGTGATGCATGTGAGCTCAGAGATGGAACAAGGACTACCCCAAACAAACGAGCAAGTGAAAAGTCCTCCTCTGAACGGGAAATGATGGCAAAAATAAGCGAGCAAATTCTACCATTTTCATGTGTGGACATTTTGTAGGTAAGCGCTCAGATATGAGAATTTCAAATGCGACTACACAGGCCAAATGAAGAATCTGGCTGAGAGGGTGATTTAAAGGAAGCTAACCTCCAGAAAGAGACCTCTTTTGGGTGCTTAGGGTTTCATTCCTAAAAGTGACAGCTACCGTGACAGAGCTATATACTTCTTACTCAAAGAAGCAGGAAACATCTGGATAAATGAATCAACCTGATACAGAAATGAAAAGCAGAAGCTGTGGGACAGAGGATCCCATCATTACAATTGCCAGAAGCAAACAGGTTCCTTTCCTTCCAGCCTGAGCAAGTACCCAAATAAGTCTGCCCCTGGGCCCCTGTATTCATCACCTATGAGGTGCCAGGCACAGTGCTAGGTGCCTTAATTAAGATTTATTCTCACTTACTCCTTACAACCATTCTTACACATAGGTGTCATGAGGGCAGGAAGATTCACAGGGCAACTCCATTGAGTCATTTAAGATGATTTACTCAGCCTTTGCAGCCAACGGTATAAGATATAAAATAGAAATAAAATACCTGGCCCTAGGCCACAATAAACTTGCAATAAAAATACTTCTTTTAATGAATTGTATAAATTTGTTCCAGGAAACAAAAATGTTTCATTCAACTTGTACTATTCAACTTTGGAAACTTCCTGGCAAGTCAGGATTTAAAAGGACTCTAAATGTATCTTTATGTTATGCATTAGATTGAAGAGAGGGGAATTTCTTATTTATTTTTATATTTTGGTAAATGGAGGGAAGTCAATTACATCTCAGTGTTCCACAAAACAATCTTCCTTTTAAAAATATTTTTTAAGGCTTTTGTGATCAAATTAGACCAAGAACTAAGTATACATACACAAGGAGAAAAATGTAAATATCACAAGGAAATTTTTCTTTTAGTCGTTTTAATTATGAATTCATCCACTTAAGTTCAGTTTCTTTCCTTTACAAAACCAGATTAATATTGGATGTCAAGCAGAGAAGCTAAGATGTTAAGCTGAATTATCAGTACATACAGCATATGATTGTAAATACTTTGTGACAAAGTTCTACAAAGCTAAGGCAAAGAATCTCAGGATCATTAGACCTGAGTTATTAGTAGTTGAGTTCTTGGTAAACTCTAAACAGCAACAGGTGAAGAATGTGTTGAGAGGACAGCACCCTGGACAGGGAGTGAAGAGATCCAAGAAATAGTCCAAGCTGATGCCCATGTGATCTTGGATGAGTTAACTCTTCCTTCCGTGGATCTGTTGCTGAATCAGAAAGTTGAAAATTCCAGTGCCAAACAGTTTTTTGCATTTGGTGTGAAAGCTCTAAAATTCTATAAACAGGTTCATATTATTTGCACACAAACTGGCTTGGAATGAAATCAGGGTAGATTGTTATTTACTCACATTTTAATCATTCATTTCTCATAATTTCCTCCTCATATGCTTTTTACACTCAGAAAAATAGCTTGGAGTTTCCTACTTTGTGTACAGTTTCTAGAACATTCTTTTGATTCAGGCAAATTGATATCTAATAGGGATAGCTGACACACGTTCAAAGATAAAAAGAATAGAAAGACGTCCTAAAATGATTAAACAAATTGCTTTCTTGACTTTCCTTAGCTACAGAAGGAAAAAATTATTACCAAGAAAACGATCTCTCACACACACGCTGTGGTTCATGAATACCCTCTTGAATCATGCATCAGTAGTAAGTAAGCAGAGAGCACTCTGGAGTCCCAGGGGACAATAACAGCATCACGGCCTGGATCACGGCAAACCCAGCCCAGCTGTTTTTGAGATGCTGGCCAGAGAAACACCAGGAGGGAGGGAAATAAGATCACAGTTTTTTTGCCCCTAATTAATTTGCATGGTTTTGTTTGTGATAAGGAAAAAAAAGAAAGGTCATTTCATCCACAACTCAATAAATAGAATTTTTTAAAACCAGGTAAAAAGGAAAAGGAAAAAAAAAAGAGAGAATGAAAGTATCCATCTGAAATGTAATTTTCAGAATGCTTGATCCCTGTCTGGTAGGCAGAATAATAGCCTTCCACAGAGGTCCACACCCTAATCCCTGGATCTGAGAATATGTCAGGTTAGCTGCGGAATGGTTGCAGATGGAATTAAGGCTGTTAATCCGCTCACTTTGAGATGAGGAGATTATCATGGACTATCTGGGTGTGTCCAATACAATCACAAGAGTCCTAATTGGATTCTTAGGTTTTTTTCTTGGTGTTGAGTTGCATGAGTTCTTTATAAATTTTGGATATTAATCCCTTATTGAACCTATCATTGGCAAATATCTTCTCCCTTTCAGTAAGTTATTTTTTCATTTCTTTGATGGTTTCCTTTGCTGTGAAAAAACTTTTTAGTTTGATGTAATGCACTTTGGTGGGATTACAAATTGGTGCAGCCACGATGGAAAATTATATGGAGGTTCCTCAAAAAATTAAAAATAGAACTACCTTATGACCTAGCAATTTCACTTCTGGGTATTTATTCAAAGAAATCCAAAACATTAATTTGAAAATATATATGCACCCCCATGTTCATTGCAGCATTATTTACTATAGCCAAGATATGGAAGCAGCCTAAGTGCCTATGAACAGATGATTGGATAAAGTTGTGGCACATATACATACAATGTATACAATACAATGGAATATTACTCTGCCATAAAAAATGAAATCTTACCATTTGTGACAATGTGGATGGACCTAGAAGGTATTACACTAAGTGAAATAAGTCAGAGAAAGACAAATAACATACGATCTCACTTAAATGTAGAATCTAAAGAACAAAATAAACAAAACAGAAATAGACTCATAGATCCAGAGGACAAACTGATGATTGCCAGATGGGAAAGGGGTTGGGAATGGTTATAAAAGGTGAAGGGATTAAGAAGTACAAATTGATAGTTACCAAATAGTCATGGGGATGTAAAGTACAGCATAGGGAATGTAGTCAATAATATTATAATAACTATGTATAGTGCCAGGTGGGTACTAGATTAATTTTGGGGGATCAATTCATAAATTTTATAAATGCCTAACCACTATACGGTACACCTGAAACTAAGGTAAACTATTGAGTGTCAATTGTAATTGAAAAAATAAAGAGTCCTTAAAAGTGGAAGAAAAGCAGAAGGAAAGGTCAAAGTGATGCTATCAGAGTGAGAACTCAACCCACTGTTGCTGGCTTTGAAGGGCAGGCAGTAGCCATGAGTCAGGAAATGTGGATGGTTTTTGTAAGATGGAAAAAGCAAGGAACAGCCTCCTAAAGGGAAGGCAGACACCTTGATTTTAGCCCAGTGAGACCATGTTGTATTTCTGCCCCACTGAACTGTAAGATAATAAATTTATGCTCTTCTAGACCATCAAGCTTGTGGTGATTTGTTAACACAATAATAGAAAACAAATACAGCTGAGTCAAAATCTAGAGTACTTCACAGTGAAAACCAGTTGAATATTACTTATGTTCCAGTCCCAAGGCAATCACACCGTTATAGAGGATGGTTTGCCTGGGGCTTATCTGCTCAGGATTAATCCCAGTGCTAGGGTAGAGATGGCGCGACTCCCCAGCACTGACTCTCTTGGTATTTTCTTTTAACCATTTGAATTAAGGGATGTGCTTGTTGGGTCTCTTCTGGGATCTGCGATGTAAAATGGGGTTCGACTTTCACTTGGGACCCATTTTCAAAGTAATTTTCATGGAGAAAATCTGAGTCAAGAAGGAAAATCTTTGAATATTTTAATAGTGCCACGAGTCAAAAAATAAATTATTCTTTTAGCAGTTTCCCCAGCCCATGTATATTCTGGTCCCTGAGTTCCTGAGTCTGGGTCAGTCTCAGCATTCAAGACCAAAAAGAGAACAACTCGAGATTCCTGAAAACGCTGAGGGGCTGCTTGGAATCTCGTAGCACAGGTTTGTTGAACCAATTTAAGACACCTTCTCCAAGTCAAATTCCTTTGCCATAAATCATTTCTCTAACTTTGCCACAGCATCTCTTACCTTTGTAATATTGTGTCTGCCTTTCATGTGAAACTTGCCAACACATGTTATGGAAAATAACATACCGGACATCCAGTGACTGCTGCCAGGTCCATGGCCAACTCGCATGACTTGATCAAATCCTCCATCATAGCTAAAGCTTGGTGTAGTTCAGCTAAGAATGCTGAATCTTTGGTCATCTTTGGCCCATTCTGTGGAAACCAAACGCCTTGTTGGAAATCAAAAGGTAAACCATTTACCAAGTGAAGAAGGAAAACAGGACAGATAAGGAGCCACGGATCCAGCTAGCACAAAGTGTTTGAGATGGTGGGTATGTTGATACGTTTCCCTGCTCCCAAAGAAAGATGGCTAAAGATAGTTGCTGGTTTATCATCAACCACACCTCTGTACATTATTCTAATGAAGAATAAATTTCATTAAATCATGGGTATTATATTCCTGCTATGTTAAGAAACAATCTGTGCTTTATAAAACATGAAAGAAACCAGCCCCTATAAATTGGCTGCTCTCTCTTTTATATCCTGTACCCCTGGGACCTACGGAAAAGTACAATCTGAGTATCACGTTTCTATGTTTAATGTGAAAGTTTTATTCCTATGGGTAAAATTATACTTAAAACCATCCCAGAAGAGGACATTTTAAACTCCTATAGAAGCAAAGAATGGGCTGCCATGTGGAGGTTTTCTAATGACTCACATGTAAATGCTGTAAGAATTGCATTTGCCTCATTGATCTCCAACAACTCTGCCCTTCCTCTCTCCTCTCCTCCCCCAGCCCTCCCCACATGCTACCACCTTTAAAGATGCCAAAGAGGTAAGCCAATGAGGTCTGACCTCCCAAATATAAACAGCATTAAGTGGAAAAGCCGGAATTGCTAATTCAAGAGACCAACGTTCCAACTGTTACCACTGTGATACTCAGGACAGGACAGGGAGGATTATTTCAGCTTGAAAGGCTTTTACTTAGGTTTTCAGTACTTTGCCTCTCCTACCTACATAGCACATTTATCTGTTATCTAGTAAACGCAAACAAAAAGATTTGGTTTCTTCCATTTGAAAAAAAAAAAACACATCAATTTCTACAACAAAGAACAGATAACTCTTCACTGCTCCCCTTATAGCCCCATCTCTTTTGCCCTCTGCTGCATGATGTATTTTCTTAATCTCTGCCGAAGCACTGGGAATTAGCATTTTTGGATCAGAGATATGAGTGACAGGACTGATGAATGGAGCCAAGTATGCTGGCTCCACTGAACAATTCACCATGGATTCTTACCTTCTCACTGATAATAAATGTGCTACAGGTCCTGATGAAAGACAACAGTCTCACCCAACTTTATAGTGGTGTCATCAGTAAAGGATTAAAAGTTCTTATACCAGGCATCTCTTTTCCAAATGCTTAAAACTCAAATTCCTTTTAGAAACTCACCTGCTCCTATTCATTTGCCTTCCTAGTTTTGCATTGGTAATGTAGGACTCATAAAAATCCTTATGAACATTGATAAATCCTCTAACTCAGGCTAGCTTCCTTTGTTTCAGGCTATAAAATTATTACCTGTGTCTAGAGCTTCTTCTAATTTCAAGGGATCCCCACCACACATTCGAAGCAGAGAGCGCATGCATATGGCTGCTCACCTTGAGATACATGCCTTGGGTTTTTCTTGTTAAAATCAGAATATTCAACAGGAAATATAAAAGAAACCTCACTGCTAGACCACAAATTTCTTCGTAATCTTGTTGGCCACCAGTTTCTCCAAGGAAACCTTGGCTGTCTTTCTTAGCATTCACACACACACACACACACACACACACACACACACACACACACACACGGAGGGGAACAGGGTATAATGTAAACAAATTAGATATACAAAGAAATAAATATAAATCATTTGTAATCCTACCATACAGAAAACCACAAAAGAGATGTTTTCATATTTACTTCCAGTCTTTTATGTATGCATTTTACACATTCCTGTTTGTATTCCTGTTAAAACATTTTTATGTGAAAGGAAAAACTATATTACCACTTACGCTACTATAAATCCCCACTTTGAAATTACCTTTCTTTTTTTATTATTATTTTTTTTGTTTTTGTTTTTCCCCTGACTGTGAATTATAGGATACATACAATTTTAGAAAATTTAGACAGTGAAGCAAGGAAAACAAATTCGTCATAAATGCCCCCACCCGTGTACAAACACCATTAACAGTTTGTTACATAAAACAATATTTAAAACCCAGTACCTTGGCTGAACCTCCCTCTAAGTCTCCTGGGTCTATCTCCAAATCCTCGGGAGACTCAAAATCCAGCAGACCCTGCATTAATCCAAAAGCTTTAATGAAAATCAAAAAGTATTTGGTGATGGAAGGAAATTTCACTATGGGTGTTTAGCACACAATATAATATATATAAGACATACTATTGAATTGTACACTTGAAACTTATTGGGTTTTATTGATCAATTAAAAAAAGAAAATCAAAAAGTAGAATTCCGACTAAATCTACTGTGCAAACCATCTCCAGACAAATGTTAAACTGAGACTGTATTTAAATTTGTCTGTTTGTCATGAGTGAGAAAGAAAGAATGAATGATATATTCTGCACAGAATTCTTTCCACAAACATGAAATCATATTGGACACACTATTTTGTAGCCTGTTTTTTTTTTTTTTTTTTGCTCAACAATATATCCATGAATGTTTATTTTCTCATGACATTATATTTCTTTGAAAACATGTTTTTGATTGTGGCAGTGCTGCATCCTATAGATAAATCATAATTGATTTATCTCCCCTATTGTTAAATATTTCAGTCCAACAATTTTTCCTCAGGATAAATTCCTAGGAGTGGAATTCTTGATATTGAGTTTTGATGCATATTTCATAGTCCTTTACAGAAGGACTATGTCCCACCACTTATGAAACCTTGTTTCACCAGCTTCTAGCCTACATGGAGTATTATCATTCATCAAAATGGTTGGCCAATTGAATCAACAGAGCAACGCTACCTCACGATTGTTTTAATTTAGACTTCTCAGATAACTAGTGAGGTAGTACTTTCAAAAAAAATGTTTGCTATTAGCATTTATTCTTTTGTAAACTGCACTGCTTATGTCCTTTGTCCATTTTTTGTTATTAATTTCTTTTTTTAAAGATCAGCTTTATTGAGGTATACCTGACATATGAAATTGTTAGATATGTAACATATACATCATGATGATTTGGTACACTGTGATATGTATATGCTGTAAAAGGATTAGCTAATTGACACATACATCACCTCATATATTTTGCCTTTTTTTTTTTTTTCGGTGAGAACATTTAAGTTCTACTCCTTTAGCAAACTTCAGTTATATAATGTAGTGTTATCTACTGTAGTTACCATGTTTTACATTGGGTCCTCAGAACTTATTCATCCTACAGTTGAAAGTTTGTACCATTTACCAACCTCTCCCTATTAATTATGTTTTAAATATTAGCCTATTTAATTTTTAAAAGAAGAAAAATGAATGTTACTCTTATGACATGAGTTGCATTACACAGGAAATCATCACGACCACCTATTCTAAAATACCCTTCTTGCAATAAGCAAAGCTTACAGTAAACAAGTAATGCACCGTTTTACAAATCATGTCATAATTAAACAAAATCCAGGCAAGAAAAATTCTCTGCATTAAATCTGACAGTTTCTACCCATCACTTAGCCTGTTTGATAGAAATCATGAGCTTGATGAAAGTAGGTTCCTATCGTTGCTATGCATGTATTTAAAATATGTGCTGATAATAATATATTAATATTGTCTAATTAACTTGCCAAGTGACTCATTAGACATTATGTACTCAAAAAAACTCTCGATCATGACTATCAGTTTTTACAGTATCTCAGATATTAATCATTTTATAGATATTATTTCTTTTTCATTTTTTCTTATTAATTTCTATGAGCTGATTATTAAGCATGCTGAATATTTGTCATATGTCTTGCTAATATAATATTTTCCTCAATTTTTCACGTGTGAGTTTTCAATGGTATAATCTATCAATCCTTTCCCTCTCTTTTATACATAGAAAAGCTCTCCCACACTAGAATCCCATGATCCTTTCTAAACCATGAGGCAGTCCAATATCCATACTCTCTCAAAGAAGCTGATGGTAGGCACTGCAGAATGAGCTCAGGGTGGAGAACACTACAAAGTTCTTCCTCTCTTCACAGGCATGCCAGTGGTTTGAACTTGTTTTTCTGGGCACCCAGAAAGCTTCACTAAGGGAAAAACTGGTCTGCTCTGAGCAGCCTCCGATGTGTGGTTTCCAACAGACCCCCAAGGAATATTTTATAGTGATTCTGTCTCTTGTTTCCTCAGTGAAATAAAGCTAATGAAATCTTCTAAATATTTCTAACATATATTACTTAATTTAATGCTCCCAAAAAGCATACTATAAAAGTATTATTTTGCAGGTGAGGCAGAGAGAGATTACGTAACTTGCCTGAGTTCATACAGCTGTCAGAGCTGGGATCCACACCCAGGATGTGTAATTTCTGGCTGTGCATTTCTAATCAGTATGCCCTACAGCCCTCTGCATATGGTACAGAACCTAGGTATTGTGTCAACATCACTTCAATGGGAACACCTGAGCTCTTCAGTTCCCAATGAAGCCAGGCCCAATGAATGAGTGAAGACCCCCACCAAACCCTGCCCTCTCCTTACTGGGCCCAGCATTAAGACTTCATGACAGTAAGGATGGGACAGTCAGAGGAATATGAAGTCCTAAGTGAAGGCTGTATCAAAACATGCTCACAGATATCACTCTTGGTGAGAAGCAATGGGTCAGCAGCCTCATTCCAACACTTGTATGACATCTCCATCTATAAAACAATGGCTACAGGTCTCCCCACCCTCTCAGTTCCTAGCAGTGTGGCCGCATCCCCCTCCCCACTTTGCTCCCAAGGACCTCTCCTCTCCTCAGCCAAGCTCCTTGGAAATTCATGCTCGGGCTGCAGGTTGGACTAGCCAGGCACCCAGGTCCCTTTCACCTCTATGATTTTTGGGTCTTACTACTCATTGAGGAGGGCTTCTGTAGACTTGGAGGACAGAAAAAGCTCAAAGGATAGACATCTTCACCTTTGGAAAAGGAAATCACAATGCCACATATCTAAGGAAAAGAGCAGCATAGCACAGGCATCTGTTTTCCCAACAAAGAAAAGTACTGTCTTATTGACTTTACCTTCAACAGTGTCTGGTATTTTATAAGTCTCTGGCTCGGTCCTCTAAGATACTTAAAAAGAGGGAGATTGTGATCCAATTGGCGCTGGCATACCTTTAAAAACCAAACAGAAACAACATAAAACAAAACAAACAACACTCAGAATGAAAGTGGCAGCAATTAAATACAAGAAATGAAACAAGCTCTTCATGAACAAGAGGGACATCTGTGTTGACCAGTTTCGTAATGTTACTGAGCTGTCCAGTCCTTTGGGAATGAGAGAAGGTGAAAGGCGACAACTTAGCTAGTATTTTACAGGCAACTAGGGAAGCAGGACCATTTATTTCTTTTACAAAGCAAGTCCGCTAGAAGACAGTGGGGCATTTCAAATCTTCCTGAAAAAGAGACAGACTGTCTTTGAGTTGGGGTCTGGTGGGATATGTTCAGGTCATTTTGAGTCTGAAGGGTACCTGATAACTTATTAATGTCATTCTGGGGAGCCCCAACGTATAACTTTTTTGACTTAATTCCATTTTTAAAACCTATCCTAGAGGAGGACTCTGGTTTTCTTGTTGGGCTACAGCTACTCCTCACAGGCTTGTCCCGCAGAGACCCAGGGCATCAAAACTTCCAATGTGTAATTTCAAAATAAGAGACACTTTTAATAAACATAATCTCGAACTCCTCTGCTTAGTTCATACTTCTGATATCTTTAAAAATTTGATGCACATAAATACTGTCCAGGGAAAACAATTTGTGGGAGACCTTGTAATCTTAACATTACCCCAAAGTAGGCACAGTCTTGACATTCTTCCCAAATTGCTGTAGCTCGGGGCAGATTCTTATGGTATTTAAAATATATTTGAAGATCTTCTTTCTGAGTGGGAAAAATTAGAACAAATTAATTAGTATTTTCTAGGAAGTGGACAGGATAATACAAATTTATTCACTCATTCAGCAAGCCTGAGATTCTTCAATGTGTGAGAAACTGGGGATGCACCATAAATAAACTTAAGTAGGGGGAGTATATGATGGGGAGGCAAAAAGAGGGCTGTAAACAACTGTAAGTACTAAACACAGATATGAACAAAATGCTGTGGAAGCAATTACAGGACTCTGGTAAATAAATAAATTCATGAATAGGAGTTGGTTTTTATCCTTATCATTTCTCCTCTGCTCTTTATTTAGGACACCATGTCTCCCCCAAATAGTTTTTTTTTTCTAAAATAGTTTTTCAGTGAGTGATAAAACTAACAGGAAAAGTGCTGGTGACTAATGGCCCCTCCATTCTCGCTCTCCACTCTCTCCTTATTAAAATCATCATGATGCCAACTCTAGGAAAAACCTCAGAAACGACCAAAAGATAGAAACACCTCAGAAGGAAAACGTGGCAGTTTGGACAAAACACCACAGATGTAAATCATGTGGGCAAGCCCCAAAACTGCAAGCTCTGCCTCAGACATCACTTTCAATCTGCAACACAAGACTCTCAAAAGGAAAAGCTACGTGACTATCTCAGCTAGAGATGGATGGGGATTCCCAAGTGTGACCTATATTCTCCTCATATCAAAGACCATGAGTGGGGGCACACATCTGCCAATATCCCAGGTAGAGAGGAAACTCTCAGCTACGGAGTCAGCTAGCCAGCCCTGTCTGCTCCATCAGGAAAGCCTGGTCCACAGCAGCCGTGCTTGCCACAGAGCCCATGCCGCTCTTGCAGAGAAGCCCACGTGGCTACTTCCTTTCAGATTTTTGTGTCCCTACCTTCCTAAGGCCAACTCTTGATGTCCTCCATGTGGACATGGGCTATTTTTCCCCTCATGGCTTCAGCTCTGTCTATTCTACTTCTAAATGCACTGCTATAATGAATGATTTTCATTTCTGTATCTCCTCCCCTCTCCTGATGGATTTAAGTGGTCATTTCACTACAAGTAAGGCAACTTTGTCTTTTGCTACTCTCTCCAGGAAAAATTACATGCACGTGTGCACGTGCACGCACACACACACACACACACACACACACGCACATGTTTAGGAAGAGAAATGTTCAGAATGGTTAATAATTATGTAATAACAATAATACATTCACTATGCATTCACTCAAGAACTACCGAGTGCCACTGATGTGCTGGCACTGTGCATAGTACGTTTGCTAAACTCAGTGGCTCCCAGAGCACAGCAGCCTAGACATGGGGAACATTCTTGCCATCCTGAAGGCCAGCCTTATAAAACATTAAAAATTGACTAAGGCCTCTTACCCAGAGCACAAAGCTTTTGGTCCTTGAAAGAATTCAAGGTTTCACTGCTTTCAACACTCCCTACCAGAAGATTCTCAGAAATTGAAGGAACTTTGGAGATCAAGCTTCCTACCCAGTGGAATACCCTCAGCAGTCAGCCACATGTTTCCAGACTCTCCCTGTAACGGAGGGGGACCTGGTTCTCTTGGTAGATGCTGAGCTGAAACCTGCATTCATGAAAACTTTGCCCCTTGGTCATGTGTCTGCACTTTGAGCAACAGAACATTAAAGGCCTTCAAGTACCAAAACATAACTATTGACCTAAATTTGTTCTTTGGTCCAAAATTCCTCAGAGAAAGGATGTGCACTGACTAGCAGCATGTGGAAGTGCCTGATTCTCCTCACCTCCTTATAGAATCAATCAGGAAGCTGAAAAAATTGTTACCGAAAACTCATATTCACGTAGGGAGATATGATTGCTTATGGATTAAAACTGGGGGCTCTGGTGGTAGATGGCCCAGGTTCAGTTGTCGGCTTTGTTAATTATAAACTATATGGCCTGAGGTCAGGTATTTAACCTTCCTACATTTCAGTTTTTTCATTTGTTAAGGGGGCTCACAGCAGCAGTCAACTTCTGTGATTACTCTTAGATTAAATGAGATGGTGTACAGAAACCTTTCAACAAATGCACGAATATACAGAGTACCCAACAAATAACAGCTACTGTTAAACCACTTTTTACATTGTAGAACCCTTCTGCATGCATTATTTTACTGGATTTCCACAATAACTTTACATGTTGGTATTGCTAAGTCTGTTATATGGAGGAGAAAAGTAAGACTCCAAGGGTTTAAGTGACTTACTTGAGGTCATGCAGATAGCAAGTGGCTCAACTTAGAAATGAAGCTGTGTTCCCTGAGTCCCATCCCTGTACTCTTCTCATTGAGCAAATGGAGCTCAAAGTAAACCACTGACAAATATACATAGAGCTTGGTTTTCAGGGCAGAATCTCCCTGGATGCTATAGGCTATAGAGTCTGAATAAAACACTTGGCTAGAGCAATATCTCAAAATTCATTTTTATGATTAGTGGAATTCTGCAAATACTATTGAGAAAAGGTAAACTTCTATAGTAAGTAAGGGATGGTGGGCCAGCTTTATTGGTTGACAAATCCAAGTCTGTATAGAAGCAGCCAATTCTCTCAAGATTAGATAATTATTCTCAAAGATTAGATAATTATGACTTTTAGTTACTTCATTTGTCCTAGACTAATAACTTTGTGCTTAACAAGAATTTATTACCTGTATTTTTTCTCCAACATCATAAATCATATAGGACTACCATTGTGGTCTGGATTAATGATTTCTAAGGTGTCTCCCAGCATGGGAGACTGTAAAATGCTTTGTAAAACTTTAGGAGAAGAATTCTTCTAAGAAAAGACATTTAGTTAGCAACTACCTGACCATTTCTTCATACTTGGGCAATTTTTATTTGACAATATCCATTTTTCCCCACAGAATTTGGTCTTTTTCTCATTCAAAAATTTAAATAAATCTTTGCAACAACAACATAAACAACTATAAAATATTTCTAAACTCTGAAAGTAGATTTCACATTGGTGGTTTGATGAGTGCAAAATTGCAAAATAGTATAAAACACTAATAATGCTATAAAAGTAATTCAAAAAGGAAATCAATCAGATTGAATACAAAATAGTTTTTAGTATGCTATCTAGAACACCAGCACTTGAAAAACCTATCATGGGGGCCATGGTGGAAAGCCCATGCAGGGCCTTTCAATCTGGTCAGGAGCTCTGAGTGTCGAAGGCTCTGTTTTTCCTTTATGTCAAATAGCTTGAAACCTGGGAAATTTTGTTTGCTTGCTTTCAGTTTATCAAAAGAACAGCTCTTAAACTTTATCTGCCATAATTTGGATTGTTTAAAAATTTTGAAATATTCAATCTGTTATCTCAAGATCACAAAAAAAAAAGAGAGAAAAACAAGGAAGAGATTGAAAAGAAGGGCTAGTTGGGAGAGAGAGAAGAAGTAGGAAAGATTTAGAAAGTAGGGGGCACCAGGGGCACCTGCACTGGCCCCCTACGGGGAAGAGGGCACTTGGTGGGGGTAGTATTGGGTAAAACACTTCTGTGCCAGCTTGTAGGAAGCACCACTGGCCCAAACAGCCTATTAATTGCCCAGAGCAGGAGTTGGTGAAGCAGTGAGAGGGAAGAGGTCTGTGTGGTTGGAAGGGGAGGTAGGAGTATGTGGCTGTAGGACAGGAAATTCATAAATTGGGTGCTAAATATCAGAGAGGCTGCACATATAACATTTCCTAACCACCCTCTATGCTGTAAAAAATAAAATGGAAGTAAATATATTTTGGGGGATTTTTAGTTTCACATCAGCACTTCTCCTCTTGAGAGTTAATACAGCTAGTAAGAAATACAAGTGTGAATCTTGTCCTAAAAGAGCTTAGTCATTCAGAGTCTTTCAGGATCACCTGCTTTGGGTTGCCTGGGGGGGGGGGCAGTCTTTCATTTCACTGGACTTTGCAAGAAGCTGGGCTTGTAAGTGGCTTCCACTCATCAGTGTGAGCTCAAACTGGGGACATCTCTCACTGAGTGAAGTACTGCAAAGGATTCTTGCTTTGCATTCAAAAGGCAGATATAAGTTTTCAGACCACCTGTGTTTCCATTAGCCCTTGCCACTTGCACAGAAAATTAAGGGCTGACTTTAATCACTTGGTTATTTTGGTTTATTTGGAACACAGACTTACTCTCTTGAGAAAGCAACTTGCCAGAAGCTCAGGGTTTTCAGTGCACTTTTCCAATTCTTTTAGAAGAGTCCTGTGGAGAGAAAAGTACAACAATGCTTTGATTTTTACACTCATGGGGTTAAATGTTTTTTTAAAGTAAAATCACATAAGGTTTTAAGAAGTGCCTAGAAAAATGTTGTTTTCCAGGCTTTATTGTTCTGGGCTCATCTTCGACGCATGGATTCGGAAGCAAAGAACGTCTTCTATGAGATCACTAGGATTCACTCAAACCACTCACAGCTGTTCTGATGATTCTAAGCACTAGGCATAGACAGACTGGATGCACTGATGCTCTCTGCTACATGCTAATAATGTTAATAAGAACTGCTGCTGTTGCTGCTGCCACTAATAATCACCGAGAGTTTACTCTAAGCCAGGCATAAGCTAAGTGCTTTGCAAACAATATCTCATTTAATCCTCCACCAAACCTTGCAAGATAGGGCTTCATAAATGTGAAACCTGAGGTTCAAAGAGGCTGCATAACTTCTCCAGAGAAAGTAGCAGAAATGAGATTTCCACTTCAGTTTTGACAAGACCAATAGAGGTGAGATGTGGTTTGGAAACAACTGTGGTTCTTTTCTCTTTTGTCAATTAGTTCTGTGATTTTGGTGGTCCTTATAGTGAATAAAGTGAGCAAACAAGCTGAGGCTGTAAGATGAAAGGATTAGAAGATGATTTCCAAAGCCCCTTCTTCCTTGAATTGCCTAGAACTGAATACCCAAGCAGCCCTGGGCTAAAAGGACAACTTGCTTGACCAGTTAGCATTTTTTTAACACCCTAGTTGTCAGCACTAACTACCCTATGATAATAGGTATGCGAACATGTGTCTTGGTCATCTTGGTATTCCCATTGTTGAACACAGTGCCTGATACTGAATAGGTGCTTAATAAATGCCGATGCATAAATAGGTTAATAAGCAAAGGAACAAACAAATACAACATTGATACCTGGCACTTAGTATATGCTCCGTTAGTGTCTTTTCCCTGCTTTCTCAGGGACCTTGTGGCACTTCTCCCCTCCTCATCTCATTCCGCCCCAACCCAATCCACCGACTCTGGACAACTTGCTTAAACGTGAAGATGTCCCAGCATTTTCATCTCCAAATTCCATCAGCCTGTTTCCATCCTTCTCTTACTTTCTATTTTCCCTGATAATTTGAATTATTATATACCTGTTGTGAAATTCATAAAGTTCTGTAATATTTCCAAAGAGAAAGTCCTTGTTTTTCTGAAGAACATCTGGAATGAGGTGCTTCAGCCAAATAAAATCCATTGGAGTGATATATCCCTGCAGAGGTGGAAACAAGGTTAGTTTTTAGGATAGGAACATATAAGAGATGCTCTAAAGAGGTACTCCAGGGAATAAAACTTTCATAAAATAATAGGGGAATATGGCACACATATTTCCTGAAAGCCATTCCATCAAATACTTTCTTTTGATATTATTTTTCTTATGTGTCATATTCAGAAGAAGATGGTTTATTGGCAATGATAATAAAATGGCATTTTTATAGGAAGAACAAATATATCTTTCAAATGTTTATGTTATACAAGTCAAATATGAAAGGACAAAATTTACCCAACATTTTATGGCCTGACAAAATTACTATTGCTTTATTATCTTTCCTTCATGACTTTTTAAAAGCTCATTTTGAATGGTTATAATCACAGTATATGTATTGCATTTTGCCATATACATTTTAGAATCTGCTTGTAAATTACTACATATATTATTTTTAATCTTGTAAGCATTTTTCAATGCAGCTACATATTATTCAAAATAATTACTTTGTAACCATTGAATATTTCATTTAGCATGTATATCAGACTTTATTAACCATTCCCTTTTTAATTGGATATTTGGTTTTCTTTTGGTAAAAAATTTCTATTATCATTTTATATATATAGTTTATTCCTCAAGATTATTTCCTTAAGAGAATAAGGCAAATACACATTTTCATTCTTAAGCAAAAAGTGCTACTTAAAATAATGAGAAACAATTCTCTCTTATCGAATTATCAGAAACATTTCAATTATCATATCCATTGTTGGCAAGCATATGATGAACCTAACTGGGCATTGCTAGAATTAGTATAAATTGGCACAATCCTTTGGAAGTTATTTAGTTACATGGGTCAGTAATCATAAGAATGTTTTTATTCCTACTGAAAAGACATTTGTGATATTATAAGACCTGAATCTTGGGGGGAATTCTAGAGACATATGGCAACTATTCTGAGTCTCTTTGTGCAAAAAAATTTCAGTGTGAATACATACTTAATGCCCCCCCAATTTACTCACATCAATTATGCTCTTAATTTCTTTTATATAAATCTCTTCGGTCTCAAGCAAGTCACGTATAACACGCCTGAATCACAGCAACAGGTGGGAAGATGAAAGAGAGAGACAGAGTGGGGGAGAGAGGTTTTTTAGAATTCTTTTATCATAATGTTCATCAACAGTTCCCCTCAGTGGCTCAGCTACTTAGGCTGCAGTCTGTTTATTCTGTTCTATTGAACACCAAAGGCCAACCTCTCACAAAACTACAGTGTGATCACACTGGCATAAGAAGAGACAGTAAGGTTAGAGGACTCAAAATTTGTTTGTGCAACTAGTGAGTGACTTACCTCTGGTGGGCCACATTGTGGGGGTCAAGAGGGCAGATGTTGGAGTCAGAAATGCCTGGTTTGGATCCTTGGTAAGGAAAGTCTGCCTGACCCCTATATTATATGTGTAAATGTTCTCTCCAGCTTTCTGTTCACATGGCTCTTTGACTCACACGGATGTATTTTGTTGTGCTCAGGGTTAAACAGATGCCAGTCATGCCCCTCTTCTTCTGGCATTTGATATTTCAGTGTGATTGAATTCCTCAGCCAAAAGACATGAGATCTGTCCACTTCCCTTGAGGAAGGCAGGTGCAGGGTGTGGTGGGTAGAATTCTAAGATGGCCCCCAAGATTCCTGGCCCCTGGTGTACACACACCTCCTCCTGGTTAGTCAATCAAACACTAATCAAACACTAATGCTGCTGTGAAGGGATTTTGCTATTCTGATTTGTTCCACATCAGATGACCTTAAGATAGATAGATGACCTGGTTGGGCCTGTCCGAATCATGAACTCTTTAGATCTGGGTCTAGCAGTCAGGGAGATTAGAAACACAGGAAAGACTTAACACGAGGGAGATTCTCCTTTGCTGGCTTTAGAGGGGGACACTTAGCAAGGAGCACAGGTAACCTCTAGGATCTGAGTGGCCCCGAGCTGATAGCCAGCAACAATTTTGGTACTACAGTTTTAAGGAACTGAATTCCGCTTACAGCCTCGTGAAATTAGAAGAGGATATCTAGCCGATACCTTGATTTTAGCTCTGTGGGACGTAAGCAAAAAATAAAAAACAAAACAAAACAAAACAAAACAAAAAACAAAACAGTCATATCTTGCTCAGTCAGACTCCTGTCTCAAGGAAATTGTGAGTTGAGCAGCTAAGTTTCTGGCCATTTTTTATGCAGCAATAGAAAACTGATAGAAAGACTGAGGGTAGTCCTCATACCTATCTTCAGACAGACTCTTCTTTCTTTTCTTAGGCTCTGTAGCCACACTTTCTTTTTCAGGCTTTCTTTTAAGGCTCCAAATGAGTCAGTGTTTGTACACATGTTCATGCATAAAATATAAACACTTATGGTTTCCTGTGAACTGTTGGTGGATTATCTATTAAATGGTAGCCTATCCTAGTAATACTTTCTTTTTCTTTCATAAAATGGACATGGCAAGGGACAGATAATCAAAGAACACTATATAAGAAATTCATACCAATATACAAATAGTTATTAGTCTTATGAGAAAAATGCTCAAAACACACTAATCTAACAGGGACATAGTAAAACAAACAAACAAACAAACAAACAAAAACAAAAACAAAAAAAACAATTTGCAACTACTAAAATGGCAGAAATTCCAAATCTCAAAGGAAGACTGATAGGTGAGGATGTGGGAATACTCTCCAACAATATAGGCAATTTCATGCCAGATAACTTGGAAATATCTCATCGAAATTTAAAATGCATGCTACTTGACTCAGCTATTTCACTTCTAAGAACATTCATTGTTTGTTGTTAAAACACTAGCACTTCAATAACAACCAGATATAAACTGAAAATTATGTAAATGCTTCTCATCAATAAATTATGGTACATAAATATGATGAAATGCCATACAACTTTTTAAACGAATAAAGCCAATTGAATCATGATGATATGACATAGACCAGACATTTTAAGTGAATTAAAAAAAAACAAGTGCAGAACAGTATACATTATGTGAAAATTTGTGTAAAAAGGAGTGTGTATGCATACATATATGTAACACTGTATATGCTTAGACAATTCATGCAAAGAAACAAGACATTGTTAACAGTAATAGCTTTTGGAGAGTGGCACTGAAAGCTAGAAAATAGGGAAGAATTTCTACATTTTACTCTACACCCTTTGATTAAAAATACTTTAAATAATTACCACTTTTATAATCTAAAAAATAGTTTACATGATGTTTGAAAATGAATGTTATTAGAGGTAATGATATGTAAATCTCATTTGAGAAATGTAAATAAATACTAAAATTAAATATTTTGTGGCTCAACGATTATTCTTTCTTAAAATGACAAGTTTTGTACCTATTTATAAAAGCTTGTTACAAGATAAGACTGATAAAAGATAGCCACTGACGGAGGATACAAAAAGTTACTTTGAGATCATACTTAGCTAACAGTCACTGAGTAAGAGGTTCCTTTGCTTTTCATAAATCATTTTGAAATGGTGACAGTTGCTATGTCAAAAGGAAATATAGGCCTTGATGTCAATCTGTTTCTATGAATCATGACATCAAGTAGGACTACAGCAACAGCTAAGCATTCATGGAAAACTGAGGCAGCCAATTTCTTGCACCCTCTTGAAGCACTGGGCTTCAGCAACTTGACAAGTGTGTTTAAGGATGAATTGATGATTAAGTGAAGTCTGAAGGCAGAAATAACTGAGTGATGAGCAGTTATTACCCAACCGTTATGTGAGAACTTAGAGACTCTTAGAAGTTTTAAAGAATTTGATACAAGAAAATATTCACAACTCAGAAGGAAAAATATTCCTTGTCAAGTCATACTTTTGTTTATAGTTTGGAAAACAGTCTACAGAGCCATCCAACTATTATTTCATTTTACTTGTTCAACTGCAACTATAGCAGATAAAAAAAAAACTCCAATGATAGGAAGTTCCCCGAATATAGATTTCCTATATTTCAGTTCAGATTTTTTTTTAAAAATAGCACTCATATCACTGTTAAGCCAATCTTTTTTTCCTTTGTTTTCCTTTTGAATAACTATAAAATGGGAGAAATTTTATGATTCTATCTAATGATTGCCTGCTTTATTATTCCAAAGCACATATCTTTGTTCATACAAAAGACTCTCAAGAATATAACATCTAAAGTCACAAATATATAATGTAGATGAAGAACAGAACACACTGGGAGTTCTCAAGTATTTTAAAAACCCTTAAACATCTAGTACAATTTATGTCCTGATGGATATCTCTACACAGATATGGAGCACTGTAATTAGAATACCAAATAAAGCTGACAAGCCAGATTGGCCTACACTCAGTACTCTGCACTAGTGTACATTCTAGCACTTTGTTTTACATTTAAAAGTAGATCTCTTCCCACCCCCACCCCAGGTCATTAAGGAAGAAATGGAAGAATACTGCGTCTTAAGGGACTGTTTTTTCTCTGACTCCATATTTTAAGGTAGCACACAAACAGCCCTTTTGATATCTGGTTCTGTTCTATGTGACATCTCATGTTTGTCTCAGATGACACCATAACCAAGGGGCAAGAATGGGACCTTTTAAAATAATGAATGAAACCCTATTTGGTAAGCAAGATCATTAAGGTATGTATAGGTTAGGATTTCTTGGTAAGTTTCTTCTTTTTCTAAGGTTTTTTTTCTAAGTTAGAAACTTTTTCTAAGTTTCTCCCTTTTAACCCTAGTCCCTTGTCCCTATTACCCTCTACCCACCTCCAATTTCCCAGCTCTCCAATAGAAGACTATCCTTTCGGGACCCAATTTGTCAGAAGTATAGTTTTACTTATTAATTGTCAACACAGTTTGTTATCAAGAGTTTTCATTTACTCCCGGCATGATAGATCTCTTCACACACATCACAAAGTATTATAGATTTTTGCTTTTTAAAAATTAGTTTTCATCTGATATCCTCTTTGCCAAACTTAAAGGTCAGTTCTCATCCTTCTCAAATTCTAGAGCATCTGACACAATGAAAATTAACCTCTCTAGACCTTTCTCTTCCTTTGGTTTCTCTTTATTATTCAATCTTTGTTCATCTCTCTGTTTCTTTATTTCTCCTTGCTTCATCTTCCTCCTCCTGTCTCATGTTATTGGTCTCCAAAGGTCTGAACTCAGGTTTCCAGGTTTCCTCCCCTCCTCTTCCCGCATGCTCTTGATTCTCCCACATCTTTGTCTTCTAGACCTTTGGTCATGTTCAAGTCCAAGCTGCCAGTCCACATCTTCACCTGGATGCCTCTCTGACACCTCAGTCACCTCAGGTTGAAATTAGACAGAAATAGCATGAACATCAGTGGAACTACCATTTTCCTAGGATCTCTAAAACACAGTTATTTCAAACTCCTTCCTGCCATTATGCGTATATTCAATCTGTCACCAAGCCTTGTCATTTCATCTCTCAACATGCCTCTTGGAGTCACTGCTTATCCTTCATTTCCAGTGCTACCGATATAGAGCAAACTCTCCATTCCTCTCATCTTAAATACTTTGGTGCACTCTTAGCATCTCACCCTTGCTCCTGGATACTCGCTTCCATCAATCTATTTTGCAGACCACCAGTTTACGCCTTTCCTAAAACTCCATTTCTATTGGGCCATCATTCTCCCTCTTCAAAAACTTAAAACAGCTTTCAATTGCACACAATTGCCAATGTTCCTTCCAGGATTTCAAGATTCTCCATTCATGTGATAAGAATCTACTTAGGGAGCTTGCTTTAAAGGTAAATCCAGACCTACAGATTCAGAATGAAGAGTGGTGGGTGAGAAGTACAGGTAGAATCTATAATTGTCATAACCACCCTGATGATTCTAATATAGATATTCCACTATCCAACTAAGTAATACTGATCTGACCCACTCCTTTTAGCCACCTTCCTTCCTTTAGTTATTCCAGTGTTATCATTTTACACTTCCTTTCAAATCCTAATCATTCTTAAAAACTCAATTCCAATCCTCCCTTTTCCAGAAAATTCTTTCTAACAGCCTCGGATGAAATTTGTACCACAGTCTTATCCTTTTTGCTTCCCAGGGAAAAATAATTAGATCCAAGTACTTATTGGCTCCTTACTACGAACCAGGCACCATTACAGGCACTTGGGCTAGAGAAATGTATCATAGGAATGTACCAGATTTTCTTGTCTGTGCCATTAGAATATGCACAGGGCTGACTAATAAGGGCTGACTAATCTCAGGCCCTAGTCAGTGCATAGTCTAATGACACAGACAAGAAAAACAGTGACTCCAGTGTAGTGTAATAAGGTAGTGAGAGGAGTCAGGTGCAGAGAAAGGGCCATAATTAGGCCAAGGGTGATAGAAGACATTATCAATTTTGAATTGAGTGGAGTGAGGTTTAAGCCGAATTTAAAAAAGAAAGGAAGCCAGAGGGAAGGGGAGGGGGGAGTGTGCCCCAAGACCTAGAGAAACAATGTGGAGAAAGGGGCAGAAGCAAGAGATGTATGCTCTACTGGTACTTGTAAATTCTTTGGTAGGGCTGGGCCAACAGTCTAGTAGGTTCATAAAATGTTAGAACATTAATCTATCTGGTTCATCCTTATTTTACAGATGAAAAAACAGAGGACCTGAACCATGAAGTGACTTTCCCGAGGTCCATGGCTTTGGCTAAACCAGTGTTTTTACATTGTCTATATTACATTGTCTCTCCTGGCCTGTCTTTGGGGTGTAGCCAAAGTCCTGTTTGCCATTATTAAAGAAAACACAAATTAAATGAAACTAGCATGGTGTTATAGAAATACAGAGTTTTAGAAAAAGTAGGTTTCTAAGTCTATTTCTACTTGAATATGCAGAGTAACCTTGAGCAAGTCACGTTCTTTCTCAGGGTCTCTGTTTCTTTATGTGTCAAAAGGCTGAATTAGATAATCCTGAATACCCTCCTGGCTCTTATAGATCATTCTTTATATATACTATCATTTCTAATAAAATGTATGATGTGGTCTTTGGCCTAATCACACTTCGTTTTTCATTTTCACCAGAAATGAAACAATAGTCATAAGACTTTCTCTTCATTTACAATCTTGATTAAATATTTAGTGAGTAATTGAAATATACAATAGGACAGCAAAGAGAAAGGGAATCAATGTGGCTGGAGAGGTCTTGGAGAAGGTGAAATCTGAACTGTCCTCTGTACGAGGTGAGGATGTGGTCAGGAAGACAGGAGGGTGTTCCAGGAAGAAGGACATGTGAGCATAGTGTAGGAGTCCTGGCTACACACTGGCTTGTGGAAACTAGGCTGCTGGGGCAGGATCTGGAGGGGGAGCATGAGAGACAGGGGAACATGGGTGGAGGAGATAGTCGTCATGCTAGGCTATAGCGTAGACTCGATGCAGGAGCTCAGGGGAAGCTGTAGAAGATTGATTTGGACAGCAGGGCAGATAACGCTCCAGGAAACTGTTTCTTTGAGTACAGAGTAGGTCCTGAGGGTTCAGACTCAAGAAACATGTTCTTAGTTTTACATCCTTCTCTCGTTTCAATTAGGTGTTCCATAATTATATAAGAAATTCTCATAACTGTACATGGTAACAATACAAAACATTATAGACCTATACAATGATCGTGTTGAAATGATACTTTTAAGCATTTATTAAAGGTCTGATGAATATTAACAGTTCCCTGGTTCCTGGAAGGCTAACAGTTGAGAGTTTTGCTCAATTGCTCTTTCCTCTTTTCTACTTTTCTACCTCAATTTCTATATTTTGTCTTATGTTAATTGGATTTGCTCGCATTACTCTGATGTGTTTAGGGCAAATTACTTCAAATTCTTTTGGGAGGAGGACGGGGCATAAATAAATTATTATTAAAGTTTATCTGCATGAATGCTTGCTCTCCAAGATCATGTAATAAATAATGACAAAGTAATTTCATGCATTCTATACTTTTTAAAGGGGAGATTGGTTTTAAACACAATCCTATTAATCCCAATTCAAGTTAATAATTCTGCATTTGTGTAGCATTTTAGGCATTATAAATTTTTTTACATTGCAGTAAAATATACATGACATAAAACTTACCATTTAAACAATATTTAAGTGTATGATTCAGTACATCAAGTACATTCACAATGTTGTGTAACCATCACCAGAACTTTTCCATCATCCCAAACTGACACTCTGTACTATTAAACACAAACTCCCCATCCCTCTCTCCCCTGGCCCCTGGCAACCTCTTCACTTTCCGTCTCTCTGAATTTGCCTATTCTAGATGCCTCATATAATGGAGTCATACAGTATTTGTCTTTTTGTGTCTGACTTATTTCACTTAGCATAATGTTTTCCAGATTCATCCATGTTGTATCACGTATCAAAATTTCATTCCTGTTTAAAGCTGAATATATTTCATTGTTTGTATATGCCACATTTTGTTTATCCATTCATCTGCTGCTGACTACTTGGGATGTTTCCTTTTAGCTATTGTGAATAATGCTGCTATGAACAATGGTGTGCAAGTCTCTGCTTGAGTTCTTACTTTCAATTATTTGGGGCATATACCCAGAAGTATTGCTAGATCACATGGTCATTCTATTTTTAACTTTTTAAGAAACCACCATACTGTTTTTCATAGCAGCTGTACCATTTTATAGTACCATCAGCCTTGCACGAGGGTTCTAATTTCTCAACATCCTTATTAACACTTATTATTTTCCATTTTTTAAAAATAATAGCCAGCCTAATGGATATGAAGTAAAGAGTGTATTATATTTCTTGATCCATTCAACACCCAACAAAGAACTCCTCTGGGGCAGATGTTCTGTCTCATTCATCCTTGTCTCCATGGGTTTCAAGTAGGTAAATTCTCAATAAATGTTTACTGAATGGTTGAATGATAAATTTAAGGAACAGACACCAGTTTTGTGAGCAAATATAGGTACTAATTGTTATTCTCATTTCACAGAAGAGGAAATGAGGACTGAAAGCATTAAGTGACTTGATTAAGGCCAAACGACTGGCTAGGCACTGCCAGCAAGAGTTCAAGTATGGGCCTTTTAGCTCTAAAATTGGTGACAGAGGAACTGATGTGCCAAGGGTGTCAGTCCACTGAAAAAGTACCCAAAATTCTAACTCTACAGCATAGCTCCATAAGTGACAGGGCCTGCACAGTAAGGACACTGTAAGCAGGTTGGATAAAAAAGGCTAGCTTGGGCCATATGCATTTATGCCTAGGATTCAAGGAATTGGGCTCAAATCTCAGAGCCATGATGCACAGGCACTTATGCAATCTAAACACAACAAGACGTCATGTGAGAGATTTCTGGTACAGCAAAAAGATTCCTGAAATACTGCTGCAATCCATAGGAAAGGTAGTACTGGCACTAACTCCAACAGGAGTATGCAAGTAACTCAAGAATCTTCAGTTAAGAAAAGAAATTGTGAAAAATTTAATAAACTTCTACTTCATGCAAACAAAAAGTAGCCAATTGCTAAAAGGAAATTTCCAAAGACAAAAAACATGTGAAAATAGTCAAAGATCAAAAAACATTGAAAAGAGACACAGTGCTTTCTCTGTCATGTGTACCTTTTTTTTGTAGACTTATTTGTATCTTTATCTCCCCCACAGATATCCTATTATTCCGTAAATTACTTTCCTCTCCAAAGGTTTGTTTGTTTATTATGATAGAAACATATCTCTTGGAAATATTGATCTCTCTTTCTAGGATTACTTAACTCTGTATCTGTAAGATCAAATAGGTATTTAATATAGGTTTTATGATCAGACTAACCAGACCGATTCATGAAATATATATTGTTTCACATCAAATGACTTATCAAGGACTTTAGAATTGGCTTTTTAGAAGAATTTTATATTAAAAATCTCAGTATTGCAAAACTATTTCTTACTTTTAATTACTGGTCCACTTCTTTTAAATAATATTCAATATAAATCCTAGGCAGGCCTATAACTGCCTTTTAGAACTGGTTTGAGTGGGATTTGAACCACATATGTTCCATTAAGCAGGAAATGAGCACTTAGTAATTAGTAACGATTAAGAAAAGAAAAATAGAGAATTTTAGTTGTCCTTAAAATATTAGCACAACCAAACTTAGGTGCAAAATTCCTAACACAAATGATTGTATCTTGTCCAGGCACGTAGTCCCCTTACCATAATCAATAACAATTTTCTGAATATCTCCATGTGCTGTAATTGTCTTGTTTTCCTTGGTACCACTCCATCCCAGGACCCAAATCATTTTGCTCAGTTTAGATAGCTGTGGCAAGGCTGGTGTCAATTATCTTTTAAAATATAAGTGTTAATCAGACAGCATTCAAGATTGTCCCTACACAAATGTCACTCATTCACTCTACTTGGACCTGTCCTCCCCAGCAGGAGAGCAGGAGGTGGAGGGAGGTAGAAGCAGTCCCTTGGAACTTGCACAGAACCCTGAATGGCCCTGAGGGTGTGAAGTGCGCGTTTTACCTGCGGGGGCGGGGGGGAAATGCCGAGCCCCACTGTCAGGGAGTGAATTTGGGCCACTGTCACAGCGGCTGTCTGAGCACTTGCAGCATGCAGGGAAACCTGTACCAGCCTCACTCCCCACCGCCCCGCCCCACCATCCTCTCCTCCGAGAGAGAGGCCCACCTTATCCGCAGCACAGCGCCACTGGACCGGACCAAGGAGGGTCCCAGCAACCTCCAAGGCTGTCCCTGTCCCTGCGGGGGCCCTGCTGAGGGTTTGATGGGCC